>CM072923.1:179188553-179788553 GCA_036971965.1 Nyctalus aviator
TTCCTAGACATGAAGATCAGGGTTCCCAGGGAGCGGTGGGGGGGGGGCATACCCTCACGCTCACCCAGCTGCCGGGGTGGGTGGCAGGAGGCCTCAGTGGGTGGGAGCTCTCCTGGGAAGTTGAGGGGCTGGGCCCGGACACCGGTACATTGGCTAGTGGGTTTGCGTGGTGTGAAAGAGCTGAGACTTGGTGAGGGGGTATGTGTGCACATATAAAATATATACAGCCCTTCCTGGTTTGGCTCAGGGGGTAGAGCATCAGTCTGCAGAGGGAAGGGTCTCGGGTTCTAATCCTGCCAGGTCAAGGGCACATGCCCGAGTTGCATGCTCGATCCCCAGTGGGGGACTTCCAGGAGGCAGCCGATCCATGATTCTCTCACATCCTGGGTGTGTTTCTATCTCTCTTTTCCTTCTTTCCTCTCTGAAATCATTAAAAATATATTTAAAGAAAATATGTGTGTATACATACAGCTCTAGCCAGTTTGGCTCAGTGGATAGAGCGTCAGCCTACAGCCTACAGTAGGGTCTCAGGTTCTCTTACTGTCAAGGGCACAAGCCTGGGTTGCGGCCTCGATCCCCAGTAGGGGGCGTGCAGGAGGCAGCTGGTCAGTGATTCTCTCTCATTGATGTTTCTATTCCTCCCTCCCCTTCCTCTCTGAAATCAATATATATATATATATATAAAAAATGTATACATATGTACAGCTAGAAGGGATGGCAAGTGTCTATTATGGCGTTTAAGAGAAAGAGACTAAACTCACGTGAGATGGGACATGGGAGTGACAGGAAGATCCAAGGTGTGTGGAGTGTGTGGGTGTATGTGTGGTAGCTAATTGTCACATATGTGTATGTGAGTGCATGCATGTGGCAGGTGTGTGGCTGTACCTGCTTTTTTCATCATGTGGGTGTGTGTGATGGGTGTGCACATGTGAACGTGCAGGGCCCCGGGGGTGAGCTGTGTGCGTGTGGGGGTGCAGGGTTATGTGGATGAGAAGGTGTGGGGGCATTTTCATGAGAGCGTAGGCAGCGTGCACATACAGGGGGTGGCTGCCTGTGGGCTGGGCTGCAGGCTGTTCTCCAAGGCCACACGCTGCTGGAACGGAGGCCATCCATGCACACATGGCGAAGGGCTCCCAGCTCCCAGCCGGGCACTGACCCACACAGCCTCACAAGGACAGACGGCTCCGGCCTCCCTCTGCCTCTCTCCTGGCGTTATTGGTTTTCAGAGGAGCCTCCGTGAGGCCCCCTCGCCCAGCCCATGCCGCCTCACACATGGCGATGCCCTCCGGCAGCTTTGTGCGGCTCCTGCCTGGACCGTCTGAAGGCAGATGGGTGGGCCAGGATCCGCTGCCATCCCCCTGGGAGCGAGGAGGCGGCTGCTCCGGGCCTAGGCACAGGCGGAGACAGATGGACCGCCTGTCTGGACACCCTCGCATGGCGCCTGGGGGTGGGCAGGCGCCCCGGTGGGGTGGAGGGCTTCTAGCTGGCAGCCCTCTCGTGGGTGCCTGAGCAGAGACCGGGATTCAGCTCTTCATTTCCCCAGAGGGGCACCCATCCTCACCAACGACAGCCCTACCACCTCCTAAATGCAGAAAACTGCTCCCCACATGCAGCCCAGTATCCCGAGACACACAGCCGCTCCCCCTGCAAACACATGCAGCCCAGCACCCCAAAACACACAGCCGCTCCCCCTGCAAACACACAGCGGCTCCCCCTGCAAACACACGCAGCCCAGCACCCCAAAACACACAGCCGCTCCCCCTGCAAACACACAGCGGCTCCCCCTGCAAACACATGCAGCCCAGCACCCCAAAACACACAGCCTCTCCCCCTGCAAACACACGCAGCCCAGCATCTCCACAAACATAGAACACCTCCTGACACCCAGCTGCCCCTCGTCGCACACAGCCCAAACGCCCCTGATCACACTGCTGCCACATACATGCCTACCCACACAGGTATGTGCAGCCCTAATGTTTAACCAAAACAAACATTTTGTGACCTGCATGTACCCCGAAACCTCCCAGTGTACACCCGCACACACGTAGCACAGCCACAGGGACGCCCCCTCCCGCCCCAGCACCTCCCCGGATGTACCCCGGACTCCGCTGCAGCGAATGCAGCTCTGAGTCCCACCACCTCCCAGCACCCGGACTCGCCCGGGAGCCCGGCATTTCCCCCAGCTGCAGCCAGCACCTCCCCAAACGCGCCTGTCCAGCCTTCTACACCTTTCCAAGCACACAGCCCACCCCCGTACGGGGCACACTCCGTGCCTCCACACTCATTCAGAGGAGAGCACCCCCTGTAGCCACACCAGTTACCTCACACACATGGATAGCTTCGGTCCTAGTGTATCTCTAAACAGATAACTTCCCCCAGTCTCATGCACTCTCTCAGACACACACACACACACACACACCTGCTTTCCCCGTCCAGACCCCAAGCCTGCTCCAAAGGGCAGTCCTCTGTGCATCCCCAGCAAGCTCCAGCTCCAGAACTTTCCTCAGCCACTGAGGGCCCAGGGACAGCCCGCACGCGCCTCCCAACACCGACCCCACACGCGCACCCAGGCAGCCTCGGCCCAGTACCAGCCCCGCACGTCTTCTTCATCCCTGAACCCCCACCTCATACCCCACCTCAGTCTGCCTGCAGCCTCGCTCCCACCATCACACATTCCAGCACACCCTCCTCCCAGCACTCCCCACCTGGCTCTCCCCAGACGCCGCCCCCCTCCCCAGACAGCCCTTGCCTGCACACACAATCCCTCACTCCTGTGTGTTCTCTCTCTGTCTCTGCCTCCCAGACCTCCCCCACTCCGCAGGCTTCCTCTGCCTGGGGAGGCGTCCCCGCCCCCCTCGCTGCCCCAGGCCTTTCATTCCTGGACAGTGAGGCTGTGCATCTGGTTCAAAGCTGCCCCGCCCCAGACCCTGTGTGCGGGGCACCCCGGCCTGGGCTGGGGGCTCGGGGCCTCTCCGGGGACTCTTGGCACCTGGGCACTCCGGCCTCTCAGCCAAGAACTCGGAGTACCTAGCTCTGCCCTGGCTGTGGCATGTGGGGGGTGGGCAAGGGGATTTACTCCCAGCCTGTGCCCTCTCGGGTGCTTGCCAAGTCCTCCCTCTGCCCCCTCACTCCCTAAGCTCACCTGAGAGGGCCGTGGGCGCCAGGAAAAAAGACCATGGAGGTGCTGGCTTGACAGGCTCCCCCCACCCCCATCGGGCTTGGGGCTCGGTCTCCCTGGGAGTCAGTTCCGACAGTGAAGGTTACTTGACTAGATGCATGATTTTAAACGGAACCTCCGCCATCTGTTCCACCCCCTAATTACAGATGCACAGAATCCGCCTCAGAGGGCAGCGTGAGGGGAGTGATTTAGAGGCTGGGCTGCTTCTGCCCGCATTAGGGCTGGGGAAACTGGGGGGCCGCTGGGTATTGCTCACAACCTCCCCCCCCCCAATACCATCTCTTTCCCAGGGCTTCTTGGGCTGTTGCTGGAGGAAGGCTCCGAGAAAGGTTCCCCTGATCCCCAATACCTCACAGATGAAGCAACTGCAGTGCTGGGGAGGGGGGTCCCCAAGATATCCCCTGTGTCCCAGGCCCCACGTCCTAGGACGCAGGCTCCATTAGAGCCTTGAAAAATTCAGTGGATCGATCTCCTGCCTGCCTCCTGTGCCCTGGGGAGCCACAGGCGCTGGCCCAGCTGTCTGCCCACCCCAGGGGTAGCAGGGATTGGTGAGGCGGGGAGGGGTGGGTCAGAGCTGAGTGGGGGACAGCCAGGTTCTGGCGGCAGAGGATCCACCAAGTGTGTTTGCTTGTATCTGCTCACCCACCTTGGCACAGCTGGCATGCCTGACCCTGGCTTCAGCCATACTCGGTGGGGCTGGACCAGTACCAGGGGCTGGAGGGGGGGTGGGCTGGGGCCTGGGCCTCGGAGGGCTCTGAGGGACGTGGGGCTTCACCCTGAGGGTGGCTTCTCCTTCGCCCACGGGCACCAGCCCGCTCGGTGGTGGCGTCGGCGGCGGGCACACTGCGGTAGTGGCTGGAGCATTCACTTCTGGGAGAGAGGGAGCGAGGCTGGCTGGAGGAATTTTAAAGATTGCTGCAGGCAGGAGGGTCTCGGGAACCCGTGGAGCAGGCAGTCATGCAGAAGTAATCCTATCGCGGCCTGGCTGGAGGAGTGGAGAGGACCGGGTGGGAGGGGAAGGGTGGGCTGCTGCCCCTCTCCCACCTCAGCCCCTGCCCGAGCCGGCCATCGAGGGGGCCAGGGACCCCGGGGACCTTCCCTGAAAGAGGCACCTTGACTTCTCCGTTCCGCTGTGGCATGTGCCCCCTGGAGGGGCAGCACTGCAGCTGTTGCTCCGCTCCAAGCTGTGGGTTTTATAAATAATGCAGCTCCGAGGTGGGGGCCAGCTCAGCCCCGGTCACCTTGGGTCACCCCGTGTGCTGTCTCCAGCTGGCAGTCCGGTGGCAGAGCCCCCTCCCGTCCGTCCAGCCTGCTCTTTTGCTGTGTGAGCTGGCCTCTCTGGGCTGGGCAGGGGCGAAGGGGCGCGGAAGGATCCAGGAACTCCGTCCTCTTGTTCCCCCTCCCAGCCCTCGCAGGTCAGCGGGCACCGGGCTCCTGCAGACGCAGCCCGGGGTAGGGACGGCCTGCTTTGTCCAGGCCGCACCCATCCCAGCCCCTCCATTTTGCAGATGGAGTAACCGAGTCCAAAGAGGGAAGGATGGCCAAGGCCAAGCCGCTGATGAGCACCTCCTTCCCGCCCCATTCTGCTGTCACTCAGGCTCCTCATAGCTCAGCTAAGAGCAGGGCTGGGGGGTGGGGGTGGGGGGCGGGGGATGTTTGGGAAAGTGGTTGCGGGCTGAGAGGTTGCCATGGCGATGCTGCAGGATGCTGAGCTGAAGTGGGGGTCCCACAGGGTCTCTGGGGCCCCCAGCTCCACACCCCTGTGGTCTTCTCCTCCCCATCTTCTGCTCCCCACCCAGATGCCTGTCAGGCAGCTCCGGAGACAGGCTGGGGTGGGTGACAGGTGGTGCAGGTGATGGGCTGGGTGGGTGACGAGCTGGGTGGGTGACAGGTGGTGCGGGTGCGAGGCAGGCAGGTGACAAGCTGGGTGACGGGCCCCGCCGGTGACAGGCAGGGGGTGTGATTGCCGGGGATGCTGTCTCCCGGCTGGTGGCCTGTTGCCGCTCCCCACCCTTGTGCGTGCGCACAGACACAGACTCTGGGCACAGAGCTTGGGGCGAAGATACTAATGAGGCTTGTTATGTGCGGAGGGGCAGGTGCCCAGGCTCACTAATGATGTCCTCTAACGAAGAGGGGAGGCAGCTGGGGGCTCCGAGGAGTTTGGTTGGCCCTTCTGGGCTGAGACCCTGGGGGTCGCCGTCTGGCTGGAGGAGGAGCCGTTTCCCCCCTCACCCTGGCCACTCGGGTTTATGCTGGCGCTGCCATACCGTGCCCTGCCCTTCTGGGCATTTTCTCATGCCAGCTTACCAGCCTTAGGCAGGAGGCACTGTTACCCATTTTGCAGATGAGGAACCTGAGGCTGAGAGAAGGCCAGGGACCTCACATAACAAGCTTCTGGAACTTTAGTCTCGGTCCTTCTGTTCTTTCTACTCTTTTTGTTTGTTTGTTTGTTTAATTTAATTGATTTTTTTACAGAGAGGAAGAGAGAGGGATAGAGAGTTAGAAACATCGATGAGAGAGAAACATCGATCAGCTGCCTCTTGCACACCCCCTGCTGAGGATGTGCCAGCAACCAAGGTACATGCCCTTGACTGGAATCAAACCGGGGACCTTTCAGTCCACGGGCTGATGCTCTATCCACTGAGCCAAACCGGCTTCGGCTGTTCTTTCTACTCTTAACCACCAGCAAGACTGAGGCCTCGGTCCAGACCCAGGCTCTGTCTCAGAGCTCCAGCCTCTCTCTCCCGGAAAGTGGATGGAGGGGCAGCCACCACAGGTCCTTCAGTTCTGACTTGGGTGGGTGGCTTCTGGGGCTTTCCCAGGTTAGCTGCTGCGGCCCCGCCCCGCCTGGCCCAGATTCTGGGCGACACCCCTGGACTGGAGAGAGGGCAGGGCTTGGTGTTGAGGGAGCTGAGCTGAAGGGGGGACACCCGGGATTTCTGAGCCATTTCCTGTTTCACGCGTGGGGAGGCCAGGAGAGGAGCTCCCCCCCACACCCAGCTGCAGGCCCCCTGGGATCCCAGGTCTCCAGCCTGCTGGAAGGGCGGGCGGGGTGTGGCACCAGGGCTGGGAGGCACCTCCTCCCGGGCCCCACCCACCGGCCTCCTTCTTCCCTGGAGGCTGTGAGCCCTCAGCTCCCGGGAGGGTGCAGGGTGCTGTCACTGCCTCTAGTGCCATGCCCCCCCCATGGATCTGGGCTCCTAGTGTCCGCTGAGCTCCTCCCTTTGGAACTCATTGGGGTGGAGACACCCTAGCAACAGCTGATGGGTGGGTTCGGGCCTTGATACTGGCCTGGGGCCACAGCATGACCCTGGCAGGACCAGGCTGGTGCTGGGGGGCTCGGAGGGGGATTTAAGGGAAAAGAATTAAGCTCGTGAATCTTGGACCCGCTCAGTTTTCCTCCTCCACCACCTTAATCTCTCACCAAACCTGCTCCCCAGTTGCTCATCCAGGGCGGCGGGAGTCCACCTGCCCACTCCCCTCTCCCTCCAACTGGTGCTCACCCACTTCTGAAATGGCACCCGTGCACCCCTGTGGGGAGGGAGGAGTCACGGAACTGCGGTTGGGTAGGATGAAGACCTGGTGCGTCGCTCCGGGATGTGCCTCTGGTTCCCGGTGGCAGACAGGGCAGAGGGCTTCCACGGCCCCGTTTGCTCCACGTGGGGTTTGAAATTCTCTCCCGGTGCCTGTCTGCTCACCCAGGAAGGAGCCCTGAGACCCGGAGGGACCGCGCAGCCGCAGGACGCATGGCCCTGTCTTCGGAAGCCCCCGTCTGAGAGGAGCACAGCCTTGGCCTTGGGAGCCCTCGACCCCAGAGGTGAGGTCCAGAATCCAGGCCGGGCGTGTGCGGGGGGGAGGGGGAGGGGTGGTGCTGGGCGGACGGCCTTTGCTGGGTTCTGAAGCAAAGGCCGGGGCTGGGGGAGGCCGGAGGAAGGGTGGTGGTTGGCTCGGGGGCTGGGGAGCCATCTTTGTTTGGGGGCAGGCGCCTTGAAGGGTCTGGCGTTCCCGCAGGCCTGGGCAGCAGTAGGCTAGAGTTCTGGGGCCCTCCTGCCTCCCCAGGGACCTGGCTGCTGCCTGGCCCTGGGGACCCAGGCATCCTGGCGAGTGAGGGCGGGTCTCCAGCAGGCGGCCTGCCAAACCCTGCAGCCTGCTCACCAGGAATCTTGTTGCTGAGAGATGGAAAATCCCGGCTGGGCCTGCAGCTCATCCCTCCCCTCCGGGAGGAGGAGGGGCCCGAGAGTCCTTCCTGCACCCCCTCCCATCTGGGGCCGGGCCCTCCGCGGTGGGTGGGGCTGGGGGCCCGGGACGGGCCTCTGAGGCTTGGTCACATGTCCTGGAGCCCAGCCCAGCCCGCAGTGGGCACGAGGGCACTCCGGAGGCAGAACGGGCCTGGTGCGGCAGGGGAGGGGTGGGGGCGGGGTGCTGAGACCAGAGTGGGCCTGGGTGGGGGCCCGTGCTGGCCCTGGCCCCGGCCCCCCTGGCTCCCCCAGGGCGGAGGGTGAAGAGTCGGTTCTCTCCTTGGACAGGAAGACGAATGATCCCATTATGGGAGCGTGATTTTATTCCACGTGTCATGGAGTCTGAGATTAACTTGCTCACCAGTCTGTGACAAACCCCTCACACCCAACACACACACACACACACACACAGGCACAGGCACAGGCACAGAAACAACACATATCCTTCCTTGGTCTCACAAACGTATATCCCACGGACATAGATAACAATTTTCCTACCACAGTCTATGGCAGAGTCTCCCACACAGAGACAGACACAAGCGCATGCTCACACTTAGTTATCCCGAAATCTAGACCCACAGCCTCCAACCACAACATGCCCCCACTCACAGTAAGGCCACATGGACACACAAAAACACAGGCATCCAGGGGGATGCTCACAGCCCTGCTTAGACACACACAGATCAAGGACACACGGTCCCCCTTTGACACAGATACACTCAGCCACACACACACACACACACACACCAGACACAGCCATGCAGGCGGGCATAGACCGACAGCCATACACACTGAGACAAAGGCCTGGTACACACGGAGACAAAGGCAGGCACAGACACACAGCGGCAGCCGCACACAAGCACAGGCGTGCACACCCGGACACAGACAAAGACAAATAAATGCCCAGAGGTTTTTCCGTGGACAGATGTAAGGCGCGCACACATCTGGGCTTCCTCCTCGACCTTCCCGCCTGGGGATATGGTAATCTGGTGCCTGTGGTTCCAGGAGGAGCTCTGAGGAGCCTTCTGCGCAGTCAGAGCCCCCCCCCCGGACCGGGCCAGCCCCCACCTCTGGCGCTGGGCCCGTGACCGAGGCCATGGCGGCCACACCCTCAGCAGAGCCCTGACCCTTCTTACCTTGCCCTCCCCACTGGGCGCCCTCACAGGCCACCATCTCCTTCTGCACATGCTCTTAGCACTCCCACACTTACATTTCTCACCCACACCCCGCTCAGGTGTCCCCTTATCCTTCTCAGCCACCCCCTCCCCCAAGGAGACATATACAGTCTCCGGCACACACACACCGCCTTCACGGCATACACCCTTCTCTTACACGGACCCAACACACCGATAACACACAGAGGCTCTCCACACCCCTCACCTCTCACGCATCCTCCTTCACGCACCTCCTCACCTTCTCTTTCACAGGCTGATTCCCAAATGCAAAACGCACGCACACATGCGTCCTCACTCACCACTTTCTCACACGTGTGCGCACGCACACACGCTGCACTGTCTCTCACAGACACTCCCTCTGCGCCCGCTGCGTCCTCGGCCTTCCTTGCTGGCCTCGGCCTCTTCCCCTTCACCTCCAACCCTGCGTTCTGTGGGCTTGTCAGCTCTCCATGTAGTCAGCAGTTATATAGGGAACATTCACTTACTCATTCAACGAACGTTGATCGAGCACTGATTTTGTGTTAAGCATTGGGGATACTGCGGTGACTCAGGCCTTTCCTTCATGCAGCTCTCAATGTTGTGACCAGTTTTATCTGTTGCTTGACTAGTATGACTAGATTCTAAGATACGCTTTGATACCTTAGAGCAGTATTTTCCAAAGTGTGGTACGCGTACCCCCAGGGGTACGGGAAGAGTTTGGTGGGGGTACGCGTTGCACCGGAGTTTGGTGGGGATATGCACTGCACCGTGCTTAGCTGCGCCTAATTCTACGTTCTCGTGAGTACGAGGGGTACTCAGCGTTACGAAAATTATAGAAGGGGTACACGTATGTCAAAAGTTTGGGAAACACTGCCTTAGAGGATGTGAAGAATGTGTAGGAAAAAATATGGGAAGGGTCTTCCAGGCAGAGGAAATAGCACGTGCAAAGCCTGGAAATGAATCAAACTATTATACAGGGGTAGGCAAAGGTAGGTCTACACTTGTGAGTACGTGAGACCGTTAATATCAAGCTACTGTAATAATCATAACCTGCATATCTTTTTCCATACGAACAACTGTAAGCCTACTTTTGCCCACCCTGGTGGGCTGGGACGAGGGGGTGATGTGCAGAGACTCGAAGAGAAGCTGCAAGGAGAACAGGCCGGATGTCCCGGAGTTTAGATGCCACGCTCGGAGGTTTGGATCTTGTCCAGTGGGCCACACGGAGCCACGGGAAGTCTTCAGGGACAGGATAGGGTGGGGAGGGAGTGGAGGCAGGGGGGCTAGTGGAGAGGTCTTCGTAGTCCATATGGGAGAGGAGGGTGGTCTGACCTAGAAGAGGCAAGCAGGACGGAGGAGATTCATTTGGAAGCAAGAACCGGTGCAGTCCCAGTTCCTGAGCTGGAACCCTGGAAAGCGTCCCACAGACTCTGAGCTGGGTCTGTCGTGCGAGGATGGGGCAGTGCAGGAGCCAGGCTTGTAGGAAAGGAAATGCTTAATAAGTAACAGCCAGCTGTCAGTTACCAGTAGGACATGGGAGACCTCCGATGAGGGAGAGATTGACGAAGCACCTCTGGGTGCTGGGGACAGTGCGGGGTCCTGGCCCAGAGGCGAGAGGGGCTGCCGCTTCAGGAAGCTCACGCGGACGGCCGGGGAGGGAGAAGGCGCCCTGGGAGGTTAAGGAGGGTGAGGCAGCTCCTGTCAGGGCTCTCGGGGTGCCTCGTGGAGGAGCAGGCATTGAGCCGGACCCTGAAGAGGCTGGTGGACTCGGCAGGTAGAGGTGGGGGGAGGGAAGCATGTGAACCAGAGCTCAAGGGCGGGTTGGCGAGTCTAGCGCGGCTCTTGTGTTGTCGGCCACACGAAGGGGGAGTCGGGAGTTGTGGGATGGGATCATGGAGGCGAGGCCGTGGTGGGTGGCTCAGAGGGATGGCAGTATGGGGCAGAGCTGCGCCCTAGAAAACACCATGGTGTTTTCTTTAAATACCACGTGTTGGCGGTGACATGGAACATGCCCATTAGGCATTCTGCTCCAGGCTTTGCTGCTAAGCCATTGGATGGTGGCCCTCCTTGGTCTCAGTGTCCCCATCTGTAAAATGAGGCCGTTAGTCTTGCAAGGAGGGAATCGTGTGTCATGTCCCGAGGGTTGGTCTGCCCGGCCCTGGGCATCTTCCGGCCTGGGATTTGGGCCCTCCGCTGTGCTTTCTTTCTGCGCATTCTGAGGGAAAGGGAAG
Source organism: Nyctalus aviator (assembly GCA_036971965.1). NCBI lineage: Eukaryota > Metazoa > Chordata > Mammalia > Chiroptera > Vespertilionidae > Nyctalus > Nyctalus aviator. Next base: position 179,199,355 of record CM072923.1, read on the forward strand.
AGGGAGGTGAGGGGTTTCCCAGAGACAAGTTTTGGGTGCTTCATGTGAGGGGCCGGGCACTCCTCATGCAGGGAGGGGTCTTTGCCGGCTCCGACTCCAAGCCCAGCAGGGACCCAGAAGAGAAGGCAGAGCCCCTTCCCTCTGTCCTGACCCGCGTGACTGTCGATGTGGGCCATGTGCCTCCTGGCCCAGGGGGTGTCAGGACCCTCCCTCCCCGCTGACCAAGGAGCAGGGCTTGGGTTCAGGAATGGGGGTGAGGAGCCAGGAAGCCAGTCTGGGGGTGACAGAGCCAGGTGAATGCCTGTGGGTAGCTGGGAGTCGTGGTGTAAGGCAGGTTCCGGTGACACCCCCCTCCCATCCTGGCTGCAAGGGCCCCTTTAGGCATCTTACCTGTGAGGTGGGGCTGGGAGAGAATTAATTTCCTGTGCTATTTTAATTTTGCTGTATTTAATTTGCTGTTTATTTTAATTAATTAACGGCAGGTAATCGTTTCTCGTAACATGCTGCCGCCGGCTCCTCTTCCCTTTCAGAGGGGCGGAAGGCCAGGCCCGCCGATGGCTGAGTGAGCCGTGGCGGGGAGGAAGGGCCGTGGGGACATGTCCCTCCTCCCCTTTGCCTCTCTTCGCCCAGGAGTCCTCTTCACTCCCCCTGCTTCTCTTCCACAGGGGCCCTCTCCGCCCCTGCCCTCACGTACGGTCCCTCCTGCTGCTCCCCCTCCACTCCATGTCTGCTTCAGAGTCTCCGATGCAGTAACTTGGTGAAGGGAGGCCTGACATGAGACCCCGGCCTGCTCCCGGTGATCAGTATTTTAATCCTAGGGCGGTGCTTTAAAAGGGGCAGGGAGCTTGGCTTGCACCCTAATGGCAGCCCCTTCCCACCCCATTGCCCAAACAGCAACCCCACCCATGTGGTCAGGCCTGTGGGACACTACTGCGTCCAAGCACCTGCGGACACACCAGTGGGCGTGATCTCAGTTATTAAATAGCCGATCTTTAGGACAGACCTCCAGGCTCGATTATCCTCTTCCAGAGATGAGGAAGTGAGGCTCAGAGAGGCGAAGGGACTTGCCCGAGGTCACACAGCAATAAGACAGGCAGGGCCTGGATGCCGGCAGCCGTCTGTCTGTGCAGAACGGGTTAACAGCTGGAAGGAGAGGAGGGGAAGTGGCTTGGGGATTGGGGCAGGAGTATTAGGTCAGAAAACTGCTGTGGCCAGGAAATGGGGTCCCTGCCTCTGGAGGATGTAGGGGAAGGAGGGGTGGGTCCCAGCCACAAGGGCTTCCTGGGGTGTGAGGCCGAGGCCACCTGTTTCCAGCCCCTGCGTGTCTTCAGTGTCTGTGTGGGGCTGGGCCCTCCTTGTCCCTTCACTGTGCCCTACCAGGGACCTTCCATGGAACCCTACCTTTTTTTTTTTTTTTTAATAGTTTTTGTGTTTTTTTTTTAAATATATTTTATTGAGGTTTTTTTTTTTTTTTTTACAGGGATGAAGAGAGAGGGATAGAAAGCTGGAAACATCGATGAGAGAGAAACATCGGTCAGCTGCCTCCTGCACCCCCCCCCCCCCCACTGGGGATGTGCCCGCAACCAATGTACATGCCCTTGACCGGAATTGAACCTGGGACCTTTCAGTCCGCAAGCAGACGCTCTATCCACTGAGCCAAACCGGTTTCGGCTGGAACCCTACTTTTACTTATTTAACAAACACAGCATTTACCATGTCCCAGACAGTCAGCTAACTTTATAGATATTTATTTAATCATCATAGCAGCCCTATTATTATCATCTTTGTTTTACACATCAGAATATTTTTTTAAAATATATTTTTATTGAATTTTTACAGAGAGGAAGGGAGAGGATATAGTGTTAGAAACATCGATGAGAGAAAAACATTGATCAGCTGCCTCCTGCACCCCCCCCCCACTGGGGATGTGCCCACAACCAAGGTACATGCCCTTGACCGGAATTGGATCTGGGACCCTTCAGTCCGCAGGGCAATGCTCTATCCACTGAGCCACACTGGTCAGGGCTACACATCAGAATACTGAGGCTTGGGCTAAGCCTCCTGACTTGCCCAAGGTCACACAGCCAGTGCCTGGGAGAGCCAGCCTATAAACTTGGAGCCTTGGTTCCTTGCTCTGAAGCACCAGGCTTCCCTGCCTCCTTAGTCCTCGACATGGGCGATGGGAGCCTGGAGCTCCGGGGAGACACGGCATCTTTGGGGAGCCTCAGGGAAGAGCAGATCCAGCCTTGCCCTCCCCAATCCCAAGCCTGACCGGGCAGACACAGCTCCCAAACCAAGCCCGGCTTTGTGTGAGGAGCGGGCGGGTGTCAAGGTGTGGCTGGCGGGGAGGAGCAGACCAGCAGCCAGGAAGCCTCTGTGGACGACCAGGGCTCACGGTGGCGGTACCAGGGAAGGGTCGGCCCCAGACTGTGCCTGCAGAGAGCTTGCTCTCGGACTGACTGGAAAAAGAGGGCAGATGCGTGTCAATAGGGACCAGCAGTTGCATAGGACAGTGGGAGAAACACATCACAAACACGATGCAGCCGAAAGAGGGGCTTTGAATCCTCTGTGACCTTAGTTACCTGACTGCTCTCTGAGCCTCGGCTTCCTCATCCGTCAGTGAGAGATAATGTGGCACTGATTCCACAGGGTTTGTGAGGGGTTTGAGCTCTGGAGCCGGGGCTCGGTGACCTAGAGTCTAAGGTCCAGCCTCTGGAGAAGGACAGTGTCCTGGCCTGGGGGTTGGCACTGCAGCAGAGCAGGGCGGGAATAGTGAAGGCACGGAGGGCGGTGGGAGTCCCAGCTTTAGAGTCGGACTGCTTGGGTTCACATCCCAATGACAGCGAGTTGCATACCCTCTCTGGGCCTCGATTTCCTTGTCTGTAAAATGGGCATAACAGTAGTTATACCTAGGGTGTTGTAAGGATTAAACTAGTTTCGTTTATTCATTGCGCAATATTGAGCAGCTTGCTGGGTGCCGGACATATTTTTACTTGCTGCAGATAACAAGTGGTCAGTACATGTTAGCAACCTTATTATTGCCAGTTTGGGGAGGAGGAAGAGAGGAGGCTGAGGCCTTAGGACAGGGATGAGCAACATGATAAAATGGTAAAGGAGAAATTACCGGTGGTACGTATTGAGTGTGTGCTGTGTGCTGGGCACATTGGTCACGAGGCAGGCGCTCCTGTTATCCCCATTGTCACATAGGAAACGGGTTCAGAGATGCGTAGTGACGTGTCCAACAGAACGTCAGCTGGTAGGGGGTCGAGATGGGGTTTGAGAGACTCCAAAGGCAGGCTCTTAATCTCAGAGCTTTAAACCTGGTTAAGAGGACACGGGGTGGGGGAAGGCAGGAGGAGAGACCTGGCCAGGAGACCACAGACAGGCACAAGCCGCCAAATCCAGGAAGCGGGGACCAGCCCGAGCCAGCACAGGCTGCACGGGTGGGTGTTCCCAGCAGCAAACCACCAGGCTCGAGGTCAGCGAAGGGAGCAAGCAAGGACTGGAGGCCAGGCTTCCTGGAAGAGGTGGGTCTTGAGAAAGGGGTAGAGCTGAAAGAGACGGGGGGGTCAGCCGCATTCCAGGCCGAGCACAGCATTAGCAAAGGCCCTGAGGTGAGGATGAACATCACCTTCTGGCTGAAAAGTGGGAGGAAATGGCTGAGAGAGGTCAGAGTGTGGATTGGGAGGGCTGGTAGCCTCGGGCACAGGGAGAGTTACAGCCCCAGGGAGATAGGGAGGGTGACAGATTCAAGAGGCTTAGCTAATGACGAAATAGACAACCACTCTTGCCCCCCATCTACACAGGAAATAGAGCATAGAGTTCAAGAGGGCAGGTGCTGGAGTCAAATCCTAGCTGCTTCGTACTGGGTGATCAGGGCAAGCCACTGAAGGTATCTCTTTTTTTAAAAAAAAAAAATATTTTTTTTAATTGATTTCAGAGGGGAAGAGAGAGGGAGGAAGAGAGAGAAACATCAATGATGAGAGAAAATCATGGATCAGCTGCCTCCTGCACACACACCCCACTGGGGATCAAGCCCACAACCCGCTTGACCAGAATTGAACCTGACGCTTCAGCCCGCAGGCCAACGCTCTAGCCACTGAGCCAAACTGGCTAGGTCTGAAGGTACCATTTTTAAAATGAGGTGATGAAAGCACTTGTCTCCTAACGTGAGATGATCTGTGAGAAGAACAGCACAATGCTTGGCACATAATAAGCACTTGCTTCATTCATTCATTCACTCATTCATTCATTCTTCAACTAACAAGTACACAGGGAACTTTCCTAGGGCACACAGCAGAGACCAAAATAAGTAGAAATCTCTTCCCTCAGGAGCTTTCCTTTAGAGGATGAAACACACTAAACACAAAAATAAGTAAAATAGTTGGTTTATTAGATGATGGTAAGTGTCAAGGAGAAAAATGAAAAGGAGTTAGGGAAAGGAGTTAGGGAGTGCCAAGGTTGCAGTGTTGTTGCAATTTTATTTTATTAAAAAATTTTTTTTAAATATATATTTTTTACTGATTTCGTACAGAGAGGAAGGGAGAGAGATAGAGAGTTAGAAACATCGATGAGAGAGAGTTATCGATCAGCTGCCTCCCCAGCTGCCTACTGGGGATATGCTCGCAACCAAGGTACATGCCCTTGACCGGAATCGAACCAGGGACCCTTCAGTCCCCAAGCCGACGCTCTATCCATTGAGCCAAACCAGTTTCGGCTGTTGTTGCAATTTTAAATAAACTTATAAACGGAGGCTTTGTTAGTATTTTATTGTATAGCAAGTTTTAATAGAAACAGCACCTTCCCGTTTATAAGGAATGAATCCTCCGTGAAAATCACGTGAGGTGTAGGTTTTGCTGTCCCCATTTTATAGATGGGGACATTGAAACTCGAATCTGACCCAGGAGTCATGGTCGAGGACAGTGCTATACCAGCCGTCTCACCGTGATGAGAAGAGTCTAGGGGGCAGAAGGAGAGAGGTTCACTGAAGAGCATGTGGGCAGCGGCTAAGGTGGGTCGTTGTCGAGGGGCAGATCTGGGCTGGAGAGCAGGGGCAGAGGGCTGCTTCCTGAGCCAGAGCTGCCATCGGCATACCCAGGCGTGGCCTGATCAGGGTGAGTTCAGAGAGCTGCTGGACCCAGGGGCAACCCTAAGGGCAGAATGGGGGAAGCAGGCCAGGCGGAGACACCGTGTGACTGAGCAAAGGGGCAGACTCTGTCCAGAACCCAGTGAGTGTGTAGGTGGTGTGAGGCTCTGGGGCCGGGGAGAGCGGAGAGGAAGAAGTCGGCTCCACTGACCGGACAAGAGGGAACAGTGAGGAGGTTGGGAGCCAGAGGTGCCTTGAAGGCTCCTGAATGTCAAGCTCGAGACCTCCACCTTGATCTTGTTGTCAGCAGTAGGGAGCTAGTAAAGGTTTTGGAGCAGGGACACAGAGTCATGAGAGTGGCATTGGAGGAAGACGAAGCTGGCACTGGGTGGAAGAGATTCAGGGGAGGCATTTGGAGGTGGGGAGCCCACTGTGGGGGCTCTCATTGCTGAGCAGGTGAGAAGTGATGAAGTCAGACCAGAGAGACAGCTTGGCCTAGGAGAAACAGTAGGGCCTTGGTACTCCGGGGTGGGGGTAGGGGACTTTCTAAGGACCCTGGACTAGTGCTTTCCCCTCTGTGTGCCTCTGTTTCCTCATTGGGATTGAACGAAAGGCTCCCCACACCCCCCTCTTTCTTAGCCATGTGGTTAAGGATTCATTTTGAGAAGATGATGAGAGCCACGGGCCTTCTCTTTACAAAAGTGCAAAACCAGCTTTTGGTTAAAATATTGTACAGACCTGCCAAAGTCCATCTGTGGAACCATGCTAGATCATTAATATTCATAGAAATAGCAGCTAGCATCTCATGCTTACTGGGCCAGGTGGACAAAGTGATGTACGTCATGCTCTTAAGTTTGTACAACAACCCTGTGAGATAGGTGCCATTGTTTTTATTCTGTTTCACAGATGGGGAAACTGAGGAAACCTAGAGAGGTGGAATGTGACTTGCTGGAGTCAGAGCTGGAATGGAAGCCTGGGTTTGTCAGCTCCAGAGCCCACGATCTTAATGGCTACGGTGAAGGCTAGAATTTCTAGGCTGGAGGGAGAAATGGCAGGGAGGGAGGAAGATGTGGGAGGATTTTCAAAGGAAGCCATGAAGAAGCAAAGCTAGAGGCAAACTAGGGGGGCAGAGGCACGACTCATTCCCGCGGTGATAGGCGTCAGGTGGTTGGAGGTGAAGGCTGTTAGGAGCCCTTTGTCTAGCTTCTGGATGGGCTGGTTATCTGTCCCACATGACTCCAGCTAAGTGACCTGCTCTGCAGCCTGCTGGGAAGGGGTGGAGTGTGGGGCTCCTCTGCCTTCTTGGCCTGGTTATGTTCTGCATCCTTGGCAGGGAAGGACTTACCCCGAACTCTTTGGCTTAGCCTCCAGTGCCGTCTCTGGAGTCCACCCTCCCTCTCTCTTCTCAAGGCCACTGAGCAGGGTCAATGGGCCTTGATCTCTCTGGGGGAATTCGGAAGTGGAAACACCCTTTCCATCCCAGAGAAGAGCAGTGGGTCCCATTTCCTGACATCAGAGCAGAATCTGGAACTCAAGCAGCATGGGGCACATGTTCAGCTCTGGGTTAGATCCTGGTCAGTGGTACCCTCTTACAGGAGGTGATCTAGATGAGATCAGATGAGGCCATAATCGCGTCTAGATACCTGATGGGTTAGACTAGTTGGGCCTCTAGAATGGATTGGCAAACTTTCTCTAAAAAGTCAGTTAAAATTTTAGGCTTTGCAAACCATAGGATCTCTGTCATGAGTCCTCAACTCTGCCATTGTGCCTTGAAAGCAGTCATAGATGATGCAGAAAGGAATGGCCATGACTGCGTTCTCATGAAACTTGAATTATCAAAATAGACACAGGCTGGATTTGGCCCTTGGGCCATAGTTTGCCAACCCTTAATCTAGAAGCTTACTCCTCCTGGTGGTGTCTAGATCTTAAATCTGACTAAGTGATCTCTAAGCAGACAAGGATGGGGTGTTAGGCTGGATAATATGGAAGGTGATCTAGAGATGCTAGGAATCTAGATATTGGGAATTGTTGAACAAGAAATGTAGTGGACAGTGGTTTAAAGCAGACAAAGCCATAATCTCTGACTGAGCCGAAATTCACAGGAAGCTGGAGTGTGGTGAGACAGGATGGTGTGTTGAGATTTAGACCCATACACAGGCTGTGGTCTGGATATAGGGAAGTTGATGAGCTGAAGCCACAGAGATCATAATCTAGTGCAGGCAAAGTCTTGGTTCTAAGCTAGAGCACCATATGATCTAGAACAACATTTTCCAATCGAAACGTAATAGCAGCCATATGTGTAATCTAAACTTTCTAGTAGCTACATTAAACAAAGTAAAAAGAAATAGTGAATGTTAATATATTTTACTTAACTCATCATATCCAAATTATTATCATTTCAACATATAATCACTATAAAATTATTAATGAGATTTTACTTTTTCATATTTAGACTTCAAAATCTAGTATGGATTTTATACTTAGGGCACAGTCCAGTTCCAGTCAGCCACACTTCCAGTGCTCAATATTTCTGTTGGGACCAGGGTCCAGAGGCATCATGAGCCAGAACGATACAGAATAAATAGGGCTGGACACACCAGAGGTTCCATTAGTACTCTCAGACTTGAACTGGGTATAGACTGACTCACCCTGGGAGAGCATCTGGGTTCTGGGTTGGGAGTTGGGGTGCCTCCCTTTAGTGCCCTGACCTCCAGGCCTGCTCCGCCCTCCCTCATCCCCAGTCACCCCTGCCTCTGAAGTAGAGCCTGGCCTGGCAGGTGGGGCAGGGGCAGGGCAGCAAGAGCTCCACCCCTCCACGCCAGCTGCTGCCAGCCTTCCTGGACTGGCTCTGTGGAAACAGGGGGCCCAGAGACAGAAATAAACTGCCAGGTTTCCGGGGAGGAGTGGGGGCCTGCCAACCTCGGTGCTTCTTTGCCTGGGGTTGGGGGCGGGGCAGGAAGCAGCTCCAGGCCCGGCCTGAGGCTGTGCCATCAGCATGGGAGGCTGTGGCACCTGTGTGCATCCTCCCTCACCCCCATGACAGGCCGGGCTACGTCTAGAATTCGATGGGCTCGTGAATCCTGGGGTCCGGGAGTCTGGGCCTGACCCTTGGGAGCAGAGGGTGATCTCTAGGGCCCTGGGACACAACCTGGTGCCCATTGGGTGGTGGCCACTTGCCAATTTCTAGGACCGATCCTCACTGCAGGGGGCATTAGGCTGAGTCGAAGATCTCTGTTGGATGCTCTGCCACTAACTGGCCGAAGGCAACTCTGGGCAAATCACTCTTTGAACCGGTTTCCTCTGTAAAAAGGGGGCAGTGCTTGCCCCCCTGGTCTCAGGCCACTACCCACTATGGCTCAGTGGTTAACTCCGTCTCTGGGGTCAGAGTTCATGTGGCCTGTGGCAGATCCCTTAACCTTTCTGAGCCTCAGTTTCCTCCTCAGCAAAAGAGGGATAGTACTATTACCTACCTTATGGGAACCTTGTAATCAGGATTCCATGATGGTTGTGACCACGGGGCAGTCCCTAAGCTCCAAAGGGTTGTAAGTGAAAACGCGCTCTTCCAAAGGGAGGAAAGAGCCCTCTCAGACCCCCTCAGTTTATAAATGAAAAAAACCTAGGCCCCCAAAAGGGAAGGCATTTTGCCCAAGGAGAGAGAAGCCAAGCCTCTATGTGATCGGTACCCACCCTGTAAGCCAGGGCGCTCATTCCCAATTTACCCCAATTTACAGGTAAGGAAATGGGGGCCGGTGATTGGCCGCCGGCGCCCCAGGGAGGCCGGACCCGTCACCGGGGAGGGAGTGCCCGGGCCGCGGTGCCCCCCGCGGAGGACGCAGGTAGCGGCGCCCGGAGCGGAGCCCGGCCCGGCCCGGCGCTATTATACCGGCCGCCCGGACGCAGGTCGGGCCGCCGGGCGCCTCGCGGGCCTGGGCCGGAGCCGGAGCCGGGTCCCCCCACAGCCGCCCTTCGCCCGCCACGTGACCCCCTCCCGCCCGCGGGCAGCGAGGGCCGGGGCGGGCCGGGGGCCAGGAAAAAGCCGAAAACACCGGCCGGCCGCTCCCCTCCCGCTCAAAATAGCCCCCGCCGGGCTGCGCGCATTCCGCCTCCGGGGCGCGGGAAGGGCCGCCGGTCCCGCCCGCCGGCCGCCCGACGTGGCTGCCCGGCCGGCTGGGGGAGGGCGGGCCGCGGCCGGCGGCATGTGGCTCTCCTCCGGGGAGCTGGCAGCCGGGCCGCCGGGATGATGGAGAGCTTCTGGAATTTCCTGCAGCTGGAGCGGCCGGGAGCGGGGAGCGCGGCCGCGGGCAGGGGCGCCTCTCCGCGCGGGCCCAGGGGGCGCCCCGGCGGCGGGGCTGGGGGGCTCCTTATCTGCCCGCCCCCCCACCCCCCACCCCGTTCCTCCGGGGCTGGCCGGGGTCCAGTCCCGCCCTCGGCCCGGCGGCCGCGAGGGGCCAGGTGCAGCGCCCCTCCCCCGCGCCTGGCTTCCCTCTCGCCCTCACCTCCTCCCGGAGTCCCGGCTCGGCGGCCCCTCCGGGAGGGCGGGGTGCGGGGACCAGGTAGCGGGGAGGCGCGGCGGGAAGGCCCGCGGACCGGAGCGATAGGCGGCTGGGGCCTCCAGGTGGGAGGCGCGGCTATCTGCCCCGCAACACGCCCTCGCCCGCTCCCCTGCACCCGCCACTGCCCAGCAGGTGTGTGTGGGAGGTGGCGGGCGAGCTGGAAAAGCCCCGGACAATTTTTCCACGGTGGCTGCAGATGTCCCTGGGGTGGCTGGGCATCTTGCAGGCCCCGAAGTCCAGAGAGAAAGGGCCCCCGGGAGGGAGGGGCCTCCCTTCACAGGGGCCCAGATCCAGGGGAGCAGGTAAGTGACTGTTCAGGGCTCAGTCTGGGCCCGTGGGCTGGGGGAGGCCCTCTGTGGGGGGCGGGAGGGGATGCTTGTCGGGGGAGGGAAGCGATGCTTGCCCACAGCCTGACTAGTTCCAGGACCATTTGGTGCTCTACCAACTGAGGGACCTTTTGGGAGCTCCACGGGCTCCTCCCCGCCTTGGGTGAATCCAGCCAATGGTTCCAGTTCAACCTCATTTTCAGCCCCAACCCTGCTCCCCCCCCCCACCCCACCCCCCTTGTTAAACAAAAGCAGCGGGACAGACTCAGTTGGAATCCCTTTTCTGCCACTCCCTGGCTGTGTGACCTTGGGCAAGCCCCTTCCCGCCTCAGACCTCTGGCTCGCCTGAAAAGCCGGGTACTGGTAGGCAGGCTGTGGTCTTGTGGGGCTCGGAGTTGCCCAGTGTTTAAAGCCGGTAGCAGGCAGGAGGGTGGGAAGTGAAAGGGCACCTTTGTAACACACAGCCCCCGTCCAGAGCCATCGAGTATCCAAACCCCCTTCCCCTCCAACAACACTCCAGTGGCTTCCAGTGGTAAGTAGTGCCTCACCCAGGCTGGGAGGATTGAAAGATGTTGGTTTCATTGAGTGTTCATTTATTCATTAAACACATTCTTTCTTTAAATATATTTTATTGATTTTTTACGGAGAGGAAGGGAGAGAGAGAGAGAGAGCTAGAAACGTCGATGAGAGAGAAACATCCACCAGTTGCCTCTTGCACACCCCCTACCAGGGATGTGCCCGCAACCTAGGTACATGCCCTTGACCGGAATCAAACCCAGGACCTTTCAGTCCGAAGACCGACGCTCTACCACTGAGCCAAACCGGTTTTGGCCACTAAACACATTCTTAATGTTGTTGTTTCAGACCAGGGGAGACACTTCTGAATTTGTGCTGTGGACTGAGACCTAGGGACTGGTCACCAAGCTATGTTATAGCTGGAAGGGCCCGGCCCTAGCTGGTTTGGCTCAGTGGATAGAGCATAGGCCTGTGTACTGAAGGGTCCCAGGTTCGATACCCGTCAAGGCACATGCCCAGGCTGTGGGCTCCATCTCCAGTGGGGGCACGCAAGAGGCAGCCATTCAATGGTTCTCCCTCATTATTCATGTTTCTATCTCTTCCTCTCCCTTTCTCTCTGAAATCAATAAAAAAATTACATTTAAAAAGAAAAAGCTGAAAGGGCCCTTACAAGGCCTTCCTGCTAAGCTAGCTCTTAGTACAGATGTGGAAATAGGTCCATGAAGGGGACCAGGTCTCCTTATAATACTCCTTCTGCTGTCCCAGTGCGGGTGGGGGCGGGGCTGGCAGAGAGCTCCGGGCTGGGGGGAAGTTGGGGCAGCCCTGGCCCAGCTCCCTGGGGTACGGCCCAGGCTGGCTGAGAGGCTGATGGAATTCTGCTTCCTCTCCCTCCCCTCTCCATGCTGACCTTTCACTCCACCACTGTTAAGAGTGGGTGGGGGTGGAACCCAGACACCCAGATTCAAAGTCAGATGCCTGTTGGCTCCCCCTCAGCCCAGGATTTTGGGCCTGGGCCTGTGTCAACTCCCACCCTTCCCTCCCTTCCACCCCTGCCCCCCCAGTTCTCCCTGTTTCCTGTTGGATTGGCCTTCCTTGTGTATTGGAAGGAACTCAAGGCTCCATTTGTTGTCTGTGCAAACTTAGGCAAACTACCCCACCTTTGGGAGCCTCACTTTGTTTTTCTGCAAAATGGAGTTGAAATAAAAACTTTCTATCATAAAACCTCTTTCACACGGACCCCAGAGTCTTCCTGGAAGATGTATTTAAGTAATAAAAGGCCAGGGTTCAAGGCCTGGATTCTGAGCAGTCTTCCTGTATCTTGGGTCTGGGAGACAGCCCTCAGGGTTCCTGGGTTAGGAAGTGGAGTGGCGATAAGTATCCACCAGATCATTTTGGCAAAGTCCAGATTTGAACACATTTACAGGGCCTAGAAGTCACTGAATGCTCAGTTCTTATAAACTTCTCTTTAGGGTTACAGATTCTCTCTCTCCCACTAACCCAATCCCCTCTTCCCCCTGCCTCAGGGAAGCCTTCCTGGGCTGACTCTGCCTCCCTCCTCCGGGGGCTCTCGAGCCCACAGAGGGCTCTGGAAGCCGTAGTTGGGCTGTGTGACCCTGGGCAGGCCGTGTCCCCTCTCTGGGCCTCAGTGCTCCGCTGCAGAGCAGAGCAGCTGGATTAGTGACTCCCTAAGGCACCTTCCAGCTCTGACAGGCTCTAAGCCTGTGTTGACGGATGTATCCTAGGAGATAGGAGCACACAGAACCCAGTAAGATGGGAGATTCCTGTTGAGGTACATCCCCCCACCTTCCCTCCAAGGCTACAGTGCCTGCCTACCCAAGACACCCCCTTCAGGGACACTTGCAGAGACTGCGGTGGGTGGAGGGCGCATAGCATCCGAGTGAGCGGTACTGCCGAATCCCAGGGTCCCTGCCGACAGCAGAGAGGCCTGTGCCCAAGAGCCAGAGCTTGTGGCAGGCGGGGCAGAGACTGCTGGCTTCCAGGGGAAGGGAATGTGTGTGTCAGTGACCAGTCAGCCTCCGGGGAATGGGGGTGTGGTGCACGAGGCAGCTCGTTAGTGGGATGGTGTGTCCAGAGGGCAATTGCAGGGGCAGTATATCGGGGTGTGTGCAAGACGTGGAGGCTGGCAATGAGAGGGAGTGGGGGAAAAGAGCCAGAGAACCAGGCTCTGGGTTAGGACGGCAGGCTGTGGGGCGGCTCCCGCTGACGGGGAAGTGGTAGGAGGTTCAGCACAGTCTGACACAGTGCGGTCCGCCTGTAGCCTCTCTGTTCTGAATGGCAGTCGTCACGTTCTTCTGTGGGGTATCTGTGTCTGTGTGTAAGGGTTTTCTGAGCCGTGGGTGTCTATTTGGGGTGCATGTGTCTGCACAGAACGGTATTGTAAGGCAGTGGGCAGCCCCTGTCCGCTTGGGGTGCTTATCAGATTGTACCGGGGCATCCGCTCTGGCTGTTAGGAAGCCTTGGGCGGTGCTGGGATTGCTGGGTTTCAGCGGAGGACCGTTTCAGGCCGCGAGCGAATCCTGGCCACGATTCGGGCGCCTCTTCCCCCTCCATCACTCCCACCCGGGAAGGGAGGTCTCCTGGCCCTAATCGGCCCTGGGGCAGGTAGGCATGCTGGCAGGCAAGCCTGTGCACACGCGCAGTAATTTTGCCACGGTGCCTAAGTCGGGAACAGGCGTGAATTGACCTTTTAACCCCTTCCCTGCCGTGGGATTAGACTCTGTTTTCCTGTTCAGCCTCCTCCAGAACCAGTTCCATCCCGCCTGCCTTCCCCCCCCCCAAAAAAAAAAGAGCTGCTAAGCACCCCCCCATAACTTCTCTCCCTCCCCTCCCTGTTGAGCCTTGGGGGGCCTGAGGGCCCGGGCGGGAGTGATAAATATTGAAGAGGAGGGATTTCGGTGTGGGCTGGAGCAGCTGCAGTGGTTCGAGTGTCACACTATCTCTCCCCAGGTTTACTGACCCATTTCCATTCACGCGGCTGCCGGTTTCCTAGCAACGGCAACAGTCCCCCCAGAACAGGCGGAGTATGTGTCTGCCATTAGCGACTGCCGCAACTGTGTCAAGGTTACCCCGCTCCCTGCAAACCCACCCCGGCGGGTTTGTTTTCTGCCAGCGCCTGGCACACGCGGTGCCAGCCGGGGCGGGGGAGGGGAGGGGAGGGGGCCCGGGGCCCGCCCAGCGGCGTGGGTGGGGGCGGGGGCCCGGGGAAGAGCTTCAGTTCCTGGTCCAGTGGGAGCCAACTTGGACTGGGGCCGAAGCAGCCCCCCCCTTCCTTGGTTGGTGGAATTCCTGAGCCCGAGGGGAGCAGGGGGCGGGGCTGTCCCTCAGCCCTGACCCCCGAGATTCCACAGCCTTGGGGGAGGGGTGCGGGCCGAGGGGCCTCTGGGAAGCCTGCCCGATCTGACCCCACCTGGCTTGTTCTGCTCCTGCCTTGGCTTCCTCCCGCTCCTGCGCAGCTCCCTGCACGCCCTGCCCTCGGCTCTTTGTCCCGGCCTCCGTGCTGCTCTCCTCAGGCTCCCGGGGGCAGGGTTGTGTTTCTCCCCTCAGACTAGGGGCTCCTGAGGTTGGGGTTCGTGCTGCCTTCTTCCCTTCTCCCCTCAGCACCGCCTCAGGACTGTTTTCTCCAAACGTCACGGGAGATGGGAGTAGACTGTTGGGGTGGCAAAGTCTAGTTTTTCTTAACAGAGACTGGGGGGGGGGGCAGATGTCTCCATCCCACCGCCTGGGTGAAGTCGATTCCTCCTCCTGCTCCCACCTGGCAGCACTCGCCCGTGGGAGTGGCCATGGGAAGTAGAGTACCCCTCTTTTCACCCCGAAAGCCTGGCTGCAAAGGGTTAAAGCACTCCTCCCCCTCCCGCCTTGTCTTGGTATGTGAGCTCCCCCAGGCTGGGGGGGATGGGAGGCTGGGGGGTCTGTTGCCTTATAGGCACTCATGTGGTCAGCTCAGACCTGACCAGTCACATTCCTGCCCAGGAGGGCTGGAGCTGGAGGTGGAGGGGCCGGGGCCAGGAAGAGGCTGGTTTGTAGAAACGGGAGGAGGGGGGGGGGTCCTGAGACGCTGGGGTGAGGGGCTGCTGGGAACGTGGGAGTGTTGTGCAATCTAAACCTTAAGGAAGCCTGAGTCCACCTCCCGTTCCTCGGGCCTCAGTCTCCCTGTCTCTCCTCCCAGTTCGCGCCTCCCATACTGATCCTTAGTCCTCAGAGTTGTGCTACAGGTACAGGCCTGGGCCCCGTTTTAAACAAAGAAAGCGACTTCTGATGTGCAGGGTGGCACGGAGATTTGAGGGTGGCCTCCAGCGTGACTTTCTGGTGCTCCGAGGGCAGCTGGGGTTTTGGCTGGGTCAGAGGCTCCGAGATCTAGGCTACGGAGCAGGCTGTGCTAGACAGTAGACAGAGACCTGGGCGGGAACCCAGGAGCCTGGTTCTCTGCCCAGCCCTGCGTCTGACTCATGGCCTCAGTCTCCCCTCCCGAGGGGCTTGGGTCAGTGGTCTCTGAAAACCCTCCTGTCCTGTTAAAGGACTCCGGGCGAGGGATGAGGAGTGGGGGGCCATCGTCTGGAGGGCTGTGAGAAGCTGCCAGTGTAAGGGGGAGTTTGCAACTCGATCCCAGAGCGAAAATAGCCCAGGTCATTTTCAGCTGCTTGGGCAGAGGTATCTGATCCTGGGAGGGCAGGGCGGCCTGGGCAGGGGGCAGGGAGGAGCGCTCTGTAAAGCCCTCTGGGAAACCGGACCCCGGGATGGGAGGGCGGGGAGAGGCTGGCATGCCCCGCTGGGCTCCGGGCTTCCTGAGACCCACTGGGGCCCTGGCAGGGGCTCTGGAATGGAGAGAGGAGGAATTCAGAGGGTTAACAGGAGTGAGTGCTGGACTCCTGCCCCCTTTGGGTCCTGGCCTGGATGAGGTGAAAGGTCAGCCCCAAGGAGTCCAGGCACAGCTGGGGAAAGAGTAACCCGATCCTTCTCCCCGCCAGGCTCAGGGGATCACAGAGCCGCCTCCCCCAGGAAAGGTGCTTTGAGTCCCGGGAAGGAGGTTGTTTCTGCTTGTTCTCAGCGGGGGTTGGGGTCTCGGGAAGGGTCCTGGCCCAGGGGTCAGGGAGAGCCTCAGGCCCGGCACCCCAGCCAGGATGTCAGTGCTTTGTCATCGGGGTCAGGGGAGGTGGAGGTGAGCCTGCCGGAGAGGTTAGAGGTGGCCTGTTCCGGCTCTCACTCTGCGCCCCATTTATAACGACTGTGAGGGAAGAAGGAGGTAGGGGACCCCCCCCACACCTCCCAGTGCACACTGATGAGTGAGAGAAACTGCCCGGCAGGAGATGGCGATGTGTTTGGGGTGGAGAATTACACCTTCGCGTCTGTGGCTGTGTGCGCGTCTGTGGCTGTGTGCGCGGTGGGGTGTGAGGGTGGGATGATGGGAGGCAGCGATAACCCACAGACGCGCATGGGCTCTGCAGTCAAGCTTGACCCGGGTTCACATCCTTGCCTCTGCCTTAGGCAAGCTATGCAACCCAAGCCTCAGTTTCCCAACCGCAAAAAGGGACGGGGAGCATTCACCATAAAGGGTCCGGGTGAGGAGGAGCACAGAGTAAGTGCTCAGTAAAAAGTCACCTTAACCGAGCTTCACCGAGGGCCAAGGTCACATGCAGCGTGGCTCCAGAACAGGAAGTCGGCGAGCTGCCGGTGAGGGAGGAGGGCGGTTGAGAGAGTGTGAGTGGGTCAGTGTCCCCAGGGCTGTGCGTGGGGCTGTGGGAGTATCCAGGTCACCTGGTGTGGGGTGGCGTCAGGTGAACGGTGCGGAATCTGTGACAAGGGGCGGTTGGGGCACCCTGCTGCTTCGCCGTGACCTCTGGAGCTGGCAGCAGCCCCGTCTCCCCAGGCCAGCGGGCTCTGCGCAGCCATATGTGGGTGTAGCTGTCCCTGGAGTGTGACTGTAGGTATGTTTGAGAAGGCGCAGGCATCCCAAGAAAGAACAAGCCGTCTTTTGTGAGAGTCCAGCCTCGGGCTGGGCCGGGCCCTCTCTGGGGGATCCCCTGTTTCCGCGCCCAGCTCTCCGCCCACGGACAGCGCCCGGCCCCGCCCGCTACCTGGGCGCCCCGCCCCTCCCGGGGACCCTGGGCTCTGGCCTCGGGACGGGGGTCTGGGGCGGAGGCGCACTGAAGCCGTGGCCGCGCCCCTCTGACGTCAGCCCAGGTACCACCAATCCCCGGGAGGCCTGCCCCAGGGCGGCCCGCCCCCGCCGGGCACCGCTGGCTGCCAGCCTGAAGCGCAGTGGGTGGAGGAGGAGGCGGCGAGGCGGGCCAGTGGGGCGGGGAGACCTTTGCGGGCCTCGCCCTTCCTGCTCCGGGCGGGGCTGAGCTAGCGGCCCTGAGACCTCGCTGCTCAGCTCAGCTCCCCTTGAAGAGCTTCCCCAGACCGCTCTCTGGGAACACTCTGCCCCGCGGGTGCCAGGTTCCGCTTTCTGCAGGAAGCCTCCCAGACCTGACCTGCACCCTCGTCTTTTTTCGGATTTACCTATACCCTTAGTGACCCCCTGTAAGGGCAGTACCAGTGCTACCACCAACACCAGTGGTTGTCCACGGAACAGTTCGCTGTGTACCGACCGCTCCGTGCTTTTCATGGAATGTCTTACCTGAGGATGATCTCTGATTGCTTTCTGCCTTGCACCATGAGCCTTTCCCACCCACTGGATCGGGAGTTCCTCTGGATAGGGGTTCCAGACGTGGCCTCCCTCAAAGTAGGATAGATGATAGGTGAGGACAGGCTGTGGAGGGAAAGTACCCTGTCAGAAGTCTCACAGCAAGTAGGGAGAACAGTCAAAGCTAGGAACCAGGTTTCCTGGTTCCATTCAGTTCTTCGGTTCTTCCGTGTGACTAAGAATAGGGAAGACGTTAACACAGAAAGATGCCATAGGCCTTTCCTCCCCCCGTAAACACCCCCTCCCCCAAATAAAAGACCAGAAGAATCCGAGATCTATCTTCCTCTGCAATCCATACACCGTGGACCAGAAACCCTGACTCCTGCGGAGGAAAGGCAGTGGGAGAAGATATCGGGGGAGCTGGGAGGCTTTTGTAGGCCAGAGGGCCAGTTCCGGGCTGCAAGCATTGTGGGCTCAGTGATTAGGGGTACTAGATATGGGGATAGGACTTAGCTTGCAAGTGGGAGGTTCCAAGATGGGAAGGAGGAATGTTGGGAGCTAAAGTATATGGGGGTTCAGTGCAAGGGGGGCAGGTTTTCTGCCGGGCCAGCACTCCCCCTACCTACAAGCTGCCCCGGAGGAATGCTGGGAGGCCCAGGGGATGGGGGCCAGGCAGCCAAGGTGTCTCCGGTGGCACAGAAGCAGTTAAGAGCTGCCTCAGCCTGTTCCTTCAGACAATTAGTGACATCTCGCTTGACAACACCACACTGAGCCGATGCAGACCTCAGCCCCCCTCCCGGCCCCCCCACGGCCGCTTCAGCTGTTTATTCTTGGGCTTTAACAATTGGGATTCTGACTTGGAGGAGCGGGCGCCCCGAGCTGCCCTCTGACCCTCCGTCGCCTTGGCAACTGGAGCCCGGTAGGCTTGGGCTCTACGTTAGGATTACAGATCCTGAATTCACAATCTCACTGCTCCCTGCGAGCAGAAGCAGCAGCCCCTGCCGCAGCATGCTGGATCGGCAGCTAGACTGGAGGGGGCAGAGGCGCGAGATCCCCAGGGGCCAGCCTCTGAAGCATGGTGGGAGCCTGGGGGCCCACAGGCGGCCCCGGAAGTGGTGCCCCACTGGCAGCCACCACGGGGTGAAGCAGGCCCAGAGCCCACCTCAGCTCCCAGCACCTCCCATCCGTTCTCTGGAAACTTTCTTCCTGGCAGAGCCCCTGGGGCATGGGTGAGGCTACATCATCACCCCCCCCCTTCCCTCAGTCAGCCCCCTACCATGCCCAGAACTCCAAGTGCCAGCAGACTGTGCCCCTGCCGTGCCTGCAGCCATGGCAACAAGCCCCCTCCCTCGACAGCTTTGCTTCTTCCTCCCCCCCCCAGCAGCCAACTGCCCCAGCTGAAACCGGAGCTGATGCATCTGCGAGCCTCATGCCCAGACCCACATTCCATTTCTGTCCTCCCCCCCACCCCCCCAGCTCTGGCGTCGACATTTCTCCCCTTCATACCCCCTCCCTCCTTGCCTCTGTCTATGCTACTCCCCCCCCGCAACACACACACACACACACACAATCATTTAGGGTCTCCCCCTTTCTCCCACCCCATTTTCTGAATGTCTCCTCCTCGGACTGGCTCCTGGTCTCTGGGTGTGTCAGTCCGTGGCGTCTCCTGCCCCCCTCCCGTGCCCTCAGTTCTCTCTGCCTTGCCCTGTCACCCAGGCTCCCTCTCCATAACCCCCCCCCCCCCCGTGTATCCTGCTCACTCTCTGTCTTTGTCTCTGCCTCATCCTGCCTGTCTCTCTGTCTCTTTGTCTTGTTCTTCCTCCTCTGTCCCTCTCTTCCTCCCTTTTCCCCTTCAGCATTCATATATTCTGTCCCTCTCTCTGTCTGCCTCTCTCATCCTTTCCCTCCTTCAGCCTCATCCTGTCCTGTTTCTTTCTGTTCTTCCTGAATCGGATTCTCTGCCTTGGTTTCTTCCTCCCTCTTTCTCTTCTCTCTGGCCCTGTCCCTCTAAAGGCGTAGATTCTCTTCACGTCTTCTTTCTCGTTTTCCCACCTGATCCTTTCCCTCATGGGTCCCCGGGATGGCGCAGGGAGGAGGGGCCTTCCAGGTCACCCCAAAAGGAGTCCCCTCTCGCGTAGGGGCCAGGTGTCCTGGCGCCCCCCTTGGGCAGGTGCACTTGGGTCTCAGGTGGGGAGGAGAGGGTCTAAGGTTAAAGAGCCCATGGGGTGGGGCACTAAGCACCTAGAGTGCCCGCCTCCCTTTCCGGGGTTCCAGAGGGGGGACTCCGTCTCTCTGGTCTACCTCCCGCCAGCCTGGGCAGGGCCTGGGTAGGGGCAGAGGGGAGTCTCAGGGGCTGAGCCGGCCCGAGAAGCCCCCTAGCAATAAGGACTCAAAGAAGAGCATGCCTAGACCTCACTGGTTCCTGGGATGTGTCTCCTCCCCTGCCACAGTGGCGACTATCTCAGACCGTGCCTCAGTTTCCCCCGGTGGCACAGGGGTATCACTGCCCTTGCTCTATGTTTGGCTTCTTTAAAGTGCTTTGAGTTCCCGGAACAAAGTCACAGTTATGAAGAGAGAAAAGGTAGAGTGACTCCCACCCCCTAGCTCACCCCCAGACACACACACACACACACACACACACACGCACACACACCCGCGGACTGCAGCACAGGAGAGCTTGTCTCAGGGCAGGGGCAGAATAAGGGTCCTGTCCCCTTAAGTGCCTGGTGGAGGACAGTGCCCCGCCTCCTCGCCAAGACTGGCAGCCCCTGCTGTCAGGCCCTCCCTCCCACTCTGGGCAGTGGCCTCTGGCCCTCCTCCTGGCAGCCCCTCTTCAAGGAATGAGGTTAGAGTCATGGGAAACAGCCCTGGGGTGGGGGTGCCAGCACTCCAGGGCCCAGCTCTTGCCTCTGGGTGTGACGAGGCCTGGCCAGGCAGGAGTTCTGGGACCTGGGGTCTTGGCACTCCTTACCAAGGGGCCAGGAGGGGGAGTCAAGGTGCCTGGGGGAGGCGGCTTGCACGCAAGGCATGCTGGGCCCCCTCGGCCTGGTGGGTGGGGGGAACAAAGCTGGCACCAAGGCCTCAGCTAAAATTAGCCGTTTCCCTGCGCGGGAACGAGCATGCCTGCCAGCCGCCCGGATCGCCGCTGCCTCGGCAGGCCATCTGTCGCCACGTTTCGCTCAGTCCCCCAGGACCCCCCAGCTCCAGCCACCTCCAGGGGCTGCCCCCGGCCAGGGCTCTGGCTCCCCTGCTCTCATGCTGTGTGACCTCAGGCTCGCAGAGTCCCTCTCTGGGCTCCTCTCTGGGCCCTGGGTTCTGACATCCTGGCTCCCCCAGTCCTTGCAAGCACCAGGTGCTGGTGCCGGTCATGGGGGGCTGGGGTGTGAGCTGCTTTTCTCCCTTAGAGCGGGCCCCTTCTCTTTCCATTCTGTGATGGTGGTCAACTCGGGCGTTAGGGTAAAGGTCGAGGTGTAGGAGAGACTGCTGTCCGTTCCCTGGGCCTTAGCTGGACAGTAGGGCAGTTCTGTGTCCAACAACACCCCAGCATTCCCCCCGTTGTGTCCCCTACATGCACACATCATGGAATTCCAAGCGGTCTTACAAAACCAGCTCCAGTGGGAAGCCGGGAGGAGGTGGAGGCTGAGCTCAGCTGATGCTCACTTCCTCTGTGGCTCCTGCCCTCTCTTTATCTAGTCCCCCCCCCCGCCCCCCCCCCCCGCTTCCATAACAAGCTCCCGTTTCTTGAGCACCTGCCCACTTTTTGTCACGTTGTCTCTTGAGGCTGACATGATTATCCCCATTTCACAGATGGGCAAACTGAGGTGCGGGAAGGTGAGGAAGCGGTGGAGCCAAGGATGGGGGGCTGTGTCCTCCTTCCCATGGCCCCCCAGTGCTCTACATGCTGGTCTCCAGCCTCTGCCACTTCCAGACCTTCCCCTTCCCCGGCCGCTGCCCCTCCCCCCCTCCAGAGCCTGAGGCTGAGTTCCGCTCCAGGGCTCCAGGGTCGCTCAGCCTGGCCTGGGAGGAGCCCAGACTTGAACCCAGGCCCCTTGGCCCCAGGCCTCGCTTGCTCTGGCCAGCAGGCTGGGCCTGTTCCCTGGGTGAGTCATGCCCCTGGACTTTGGCCTCCTTGTCGGGCTCTGTGGTCTGAGTTTGGAGACGAGGGCGGCCCCTGTAAGAGAGGGGGCTCCCCTGGCAGCAGTGCTGTGCCCAGAGGGCATGGCGAGAGCCGCCCAGAACCTGCCTCCCCGCCGCCGGTCTCCGAGCGGCCTCATAGGAAATGGCGCTCAGGCTTCAGTGAGCACTCACAGCCCCCTCCCTCGCTAACAGCCACATTCGGTTGGAAACGAGGTGAGGCCTGAGCTCGGGGTTGGCGGCGGCGTTTCTAGGTTATCTGTGTGCCCAGGTGGCTTCCTCCCCAGCGCCAGGCCACCCGGTTGCCCAGGAGCGCGGCCGGTGTCACCTCCCCTCCCGGTGTCCGGGGACCAAGGTCACACCCAGAGCCGGGTGCGCTTCCACCTCCTCCTGGGGCCGGCGGTGTTTGTCACTGGGGCAACGTGCGTGCGGCTGTGCCTGGCTCTCGCAGAGCTGGGTGACATTCATGCCCTGTGAGCTGTGACGCCTCTGCAGGCAGAGGACAGCACCACCCAGGCTGGCGGGGAGGGGGAGGGGGAGCGTGCTGTCACCTGTCCTAAGCGGTCAGGGGGTAACGTGCCGTGTACCCGTCCCAGTCTGGAGGGAGGACTCGTGAGGTTGTATCCCTGGCACAGACCATGGGTTGGGGTTGGGGGGAGGGGGTAAGTCTGGAAGGTGAGGCTTGTGTCTGTGTCGGGGTTGGGTGGGGGGAGGTTCTCCAGTCATTTCACACCCGGTACCTGGGTGTATGTCAGCTGTGCCCACCTCACGCTTTGTGAGAAGTGACCGGTTAGGAGAGTGGTCAGTGCTGTCCTGTGCCTGTCTCTCCAGCTGCTGGGGGTGTGTGAGATGTCACCATGTGCCCCTCTCATGCTGCCGGGGGGAGTGACGTGGATGATGATCTCATGCTGTTGGGAGGTTGTCAGTAACTTAGGAGTTTGCCTTCCGCCCTAAAGAGACAACGTGTTGCCTGGTGGCCTGGAACTGACAGCTAGCAGAGCCTGCCCGTGGGGACCCCAGGACCCCAAAGGGGTGGCCAGCAGAGACCCTGATGCCAGGACACGAGGGGGGAGGGGGTGGTGTCTCACTCCCACGTGACCTACCTCCTGGCCCCGGGGCCAGCCCCGAGCCTGTTTCCCTGGAGGGAGGACCGGTGTTTTCAGCCCCAGTGCAGCGGGCGGGGAGGTGTGCCTGGGAGGTGGGGCGCCAGGCCGGGTCTGCGCGAGGGGCTGTCCCCCCAGGCCTGGGGACCCTGTTCCCTGCCTCCTCTGCCCCCGAAACTGTTAAACTAATTAAGGCTGCGGAGCCGCAGGATTAATCGGGGCAGCTCTCGCGGCCCGGAGCTCAGGTAGTCGATTAGTGTGCCGCGGAGGATATTGGATTTCTGAACCGCAAGTCAGCACTATTCGGGCCTGTTATCTCTCCGAGGCTCGAGGGTCAGGAGGCGGAGGCTCCCGGCCTGCTGGCCACCCCTGCCGGGCCAGCCTGGAGGTCCTCTTCCCCTGCCCACACTGCCGTCCCCGCCTGCCAGCCTGTCCCCACCCACTTCCCCTGCCCCGCTGCTGCCCACTGGGCGTCCGCACCCAGCTCTCCTCCCTGTCTGCCTCCATCGCCCTCCTGTCTCCCTCTGTGAGGCCGGCCTCCCTGCGCGGCCATCCCCTCTGCCCCCCTCCCTCTCCCCTCCCCGTCCCACCTGGCCTGACTCACCCCGTGTGCCTCCCGTGTGCCTCCCGGACCCGCTCTGCAGCTCTGACCAGCCTCTCCACCTCCGTCTGTCCCCTCGCTGTCCCTCCCTCCAGTCGCTCTCTCTGCTTTTGTTTGTTTCTGTATCTCACAGTTCCTGGCTGTCACTGTCTCTCATGTCTCTCCCCCTGGGTGTCTCTGTATCTTTCTCCCTCTCCCTCTCTGTGTTTTCCTCTCTCCCTCTGGCACTCAATCTCTCTCTCTCCCTCTCTCTCTCTCTTTCTCTCTCTCTCCCTCTCTCTCTCTCCCCGTCTTTCTTGTGTGGTCTCGGCTGGTGTCTGCAACCAGAACAAATCTCCCCCAGCCAACACCCCCTGAACAAGGAGGCCAGAGCAGCTAATGGAAAACATGTGATTCCGCCTTGCGCCTGGAGCACCGTGAAGGGAGCCTTAGTCCCAGCTCAGCCCCGGCTCCCCCCTCGCTGCCTTCCCCCCACCACGCTGTCCCCCGCCCGCTATTGGCTCCCCAGCCTGTGTGGGCACAGTCGTGAGCTCCCTAGTCATTTACATTTCAGGGATTGGGGGAGCTGTCATTTATCAGTTGGGGAGTATCAGGTTCTGGAGGGGCTGGGAGCAGCTTTGCTCCGCTGGCCCCCGCCCCATCCGCCCCTGCACCCAGGGCCAGGCAGACCCCGTGCGGACTCCCACCACCACCCCCATATGTAAGAGAGCAGGGCCAAGATGAGCCGAGCTGTGGGGGCCTGGATGGGGGGCAGCCAGTCCGCCCCCCTTGGAAGGCCCTGGAGCCACCCAGATTTCCATCTTTTCCACCCTCTTGTGCCCCTGGGGAGCTGCGGGGGGGGCGGGGGGGGCTCCCTGAGGGCTTGGAGCTGCTGGGCTGCGTTTCTGTGCCCACCCAACCACGGGGAAAGGGGGATGGATCAGAGGAGGGAGGCTCTGGCAGGTTGGAATTCTCCTCTCTGCCTGTGGATAAATTGTCCCTAATCCAGGCTTGGGGAGCTGTCTGGCTGAGAGAGAGAGAAAGAGAGAGAGAGAGAGAGAGAGAGAGAGAGGAGGCAGGAGATAGGGAGGAGGGAAGCAGGCACACAAACACAGTGACACAGACACACTGTCTCACAAAGGGCCTCTCACATGCGCTCACACACGCACTGATGAGCCGCACAAAGGTACCACACAGATCCTGAGGCGCCCTTGGTCTGACAGGCACACTGGCACATAGACCCTCTCACCCGTGTTGACACCGACAGAGCTATGCTTGCGCCGACAGGATGACACGGCACCAAGGACCCATCGACACACACGGGCACGGCAATAAGGCCACGCAGCGCACAAACACACGGACACAGGTGTGAGCACACACCGACCCATGGCGAACAGACCCACGGGGACACTGTGACCCAGAGGAAGGCAGCGGCGGTGGAGGGAGGCAGCGCAGATCCACGGCGACGCCAGGCCCGCGGTCACTGGACCTGCAGGGACAGCCGAGGACCAGCTGCATGCCCCCTCCCCACCCCACCTCACCACGCACCCAGAGAGCTCTGAGACAGGCGAACGCGTGCGGCTCCCGGCACAGAGGATGCAGAGAGCCGAGGCACACTCCCGGCCTGACCACCGCTGGGCACACCTCTTCACACACAGGCACACGTACTTTCACCTCTGTCCTCACGGGTGTGCAGACACAGGCCCAGTGGACAGAAACAGAGCTGAACAGACCCAGATGCACACACCCACAAGTAAGACACCAGATCCAGATATACGTCAGGCGCGTGCTCACACACACACACACACACACACACCCATACATGTATACTCTTAGACATACATATACCTGCACAGACATACAAAAATACACAGAGAAGCATAAGTAGACGCAGGACCCTGCGGGCAGGGATATTTACCCAGACACCTGAACGCGCACAGCCAGGCATCATACAGGCAGGATCTCTAACACACACAAATCCCAAGGCAACCAGAACCTGTGAGGCGGCCATGGGGCCGAGTTCTCAGATCCTTTCTGGGCTCCTGTACACACACACCTCCCGGAGGCAGACTACCGGGCAGGAAGCAGCGGGATAGGGCGAAGGGCCCTGGCTGTTAAGGAAAACGGGAGAGGTAGCCAGCTGGTGGAGAAGGGGAGCTGCCAGCTGCATGGACACCCCTCGTGGGAATCTGCATATACCATCACCCTGAACAGCAGCTCTACAAACAGGCTCTTAGCATTGCATAGCCTCCCCAGAGTGCTCCTCCCGAGTCACAGCCTCTCCCCACTTACCAGATGAGAAAACTGAGAGCCAGAGAGGTTAACTCGCTTGCTTGAGATCACACAGTTAGTGAGGTTTGAGCCAAGGACTACCTAACTCCCAGGGCCAGGTTCGTCCCACCACAGCCTATGTGTTCATGTTCATGCGTGTGTGTGTGTGTGTGTGTGCCTACACATGCAAAGATACTGCTCCCCCGTAGGAGCCTGAGGTTCACAGCTCCTCAGTGAAATGAGGTTTGAGCTGATTGAATTGTGTGCAAGAGTGAACCCCCACCTCGCACTGCCTCCTGGTCCCTCTGTCTGGCGCATCCTGTGGCTGTGCTTAAGCCTGTGGTGCTGTTTGCTTCCACAGATGGGAGTTTGCCTGCTTGTCTACCCATCAGCCTGGACCCCAGAGCCTGCCCAGCTGAGTGCGTGCAGAGGGCCCCGGGTTTGGGGCGACGCTCAGGCTGCCGCGGAGACCACCCTGGCATCACTGGGGAAGACTGGCCTTGCCTGCTGAGCCGGGCCTGTCTGCTCCGCCTGCTCAGGTAAGGAGCAGTGTCCAGGGAGACCAGGTCTGAGCTTCGGCACCCCCACCAAGTAGGCACCAGGGGGACTTACTCCCCCGTCTTAGCAGGGACTTTCCCCTCCTCGCTTAGGCCAAAAGAGGCCCTTGATAGAACCCAAATATATTAACGCAACTTACTCCAACACCTCATTACCCAGAAAGGGGAACCGGGGCCCAGGGGTACACAGCAAGATTCCCCGAGTCCTGCCCCCTAGTCTGGGGACTCTTCCCTGCTCCTTGACGACCTGAGATAACGGGGAAGAGAGGATTTGGAACAATGAGCAGAACTCAGGGCAAAGGTGGGAACCAGAGTGCCTGGTGTGTGCAGCCCACTCCCCACCCCCGGACGGAACTGTGTGGGAGCAAGGGCTGGGCCGCCAAGGCGAGATGCCGAGAGGACCCAGTCTCAGGTAGGCCAGCTGCCCAGCCGGGACGAGGTGGAGCAGGGGGCAGCACCCGCCTCCCTGCTCCTGGCCCACACAAGCCCACCGGGCTCCAGAGCCACAGAGGCAGTGGGGCTGCCCTGCCCTGCAGAGAAAACTCCCTGACTGACACACGAAGCCTCCGGGCTCCAGGAAGCTCCCCGGAGCCCAGCCTGCCTGGGGACTCCACCCAACTTCCAAAAGAGCATTCCTGGGGCCTGAGGTCTGGGGGTGGGGCCTCCTGGGACTGTGGGGGCGGGGAGGCTCGGTTGTGGGAGGATGCGGGGCTGTGTACCCACAGTGAAAGTGTAGGGCATCTTGTATACAAACACACAGGTGTGCATGTAAGCCGGTGTGTGTGTGAGTGGGGGTGGGGGTGGGCGCTCTATCCTACGTGTGCAGGGATCTGTCTATGAGAGTTATTGTGTAAGTGGACTGAGCTAGGGGTGATTGAGGGCTGTGCATATAGCACATTGGAGCGAGGCGTGTGCGGGATTCGAGTGTGTCCCGGGCAGGTGTGAGAATACCGGAGTGCTGTGTGTGCCACACTGGATGGTGAGTGTGTACAGGGTGTCGGTCTACACCGGGGAGGGGTGTGGACAAGAATCAGAGCACACTGGGTGATAGGCGGGTACGCGGGGTGGGGTGGGGTGCGCGTACATTGGGATCTCTCCGTGTGTCACTGGGAGAGCGTGTGTGCAGGGCTGGGTGCTGTGTGCACATGGCGCCATTTGTGCTTCGGAGGTGGGCCGGGCAGGCCTTCAGCTGAGCTGGGCTCGGCGGTGCCCAGCCTTGTGGCCAAATCACTGAAGTCACTTCCTTTCCAGCAGCAACTTTCCAGGAGGAGGAGTTCTTCAGACCTGGGCAGGGGGGAGGGGCGGAACCAGGAGCTCTCAGGGGAAGGAGGTGGGCGGGGGTGAGAGGCTGCGGGGAGGGCCTGGTGGGGCTGGAGGAGGGGAGTCCTCTGGGAGACGAGGGAAAGACAAGGACAGAAGTCTGGGAGGGCCAAGGGCAGGAGGGGATGGGGGCGGAGCAGGGCGGGAAGCACAGTCCCTGGGTGACCTCGGAGGGAGGAAGGGAGGGCCTCCAGGCAGGGTGACCCTCGGGTTCAGCCAGAGCTGGCTGTGGTGCCTGCACACCTGGCACCCAGGTCAGGGGGCTGGCAGGGGCGGGTCTAGGGCAGACCTGCTTGCCAGGTGCCCCACTCCATGCAGGAAGGGGGTGGGCGAGGGCCTCACAAAGGAGCTCTGTGTGTCTGGGGGTAGGGTGGGGTGGGGTGTGCTGTGCTGGGGCGGGGGCTGCTGGCTCCGGGGAGCAGGGCGGGGCTTGCTCCCCTTGGGGGCATCGGTGGCTCTGAGGGGACACCTAGTGGTGAGGGAGGATAGTGCAGCAGGATGGCCGAGGTGAGAGGGGTGGGTGGAGAAGCTGGCAGGGGGTAGGTAGAATTCAAAAATTAAAACTGCTGTTGGGACTGGAACAGTTGGAGGAGGCTGCAGAGGAAGGGGTTGGCTCTGGACAGGGAGGGAGTCTGGTTTAGAGGATCCCAACAAACCTAAATTAAGACTTCAGCTCTTCCACATCATGGCTGTTTGTCCTTAAGGGCATAATTTAACCTCTCTGGGCCTCCATTTAAATGCCAAATAAGTGACAGCTACTGACGTCTTTTCATTACTGTTATTTTTGTTATCATTTCGGGCTGGAGTCAGGTTGGAGGATTTTCAGGTGTAATTGGGTGGCTGGGAGGGGCTGAAGAGGGGGAGAGTGAGGGGGGTGTTGCTTCGTTCCTGAGGGGACAGGTCCTGGGAGATAAAGGCCCCAGAGGGCGATGCTGGAGCTTTCACAGCAGCAGTAATGGCCCTTTTGATGTAGTGTTTTCCATCTGAGGACATCCCCGGGCCTTCAGACCAGGCGGGGAGGGAAATGGTGGGGGGGCGGGGGAGGAGTGTGCAGGCTGGAGAGAGGGTCATGAGGCCGGAAGTGAGAGCTAGGCCTGGCAGTCTGGCTCCCCTGGGGAGGCTGTGGGTGGGGGAGGGGGGCAGTGTGGGGAAGGGGTGGGGTGGTCACAGCCACAGCCGGGGGAGGGTGGGGCTGGGGACTCAAGGATGTGGGCTGGCGCTTCCCGGCACTGTGCACGGCAGGTTGGGGCCCCCTCCCAGCCGCCGGGTGTCCCCATGGGCAGGCGCAGACACACTGACCCAGAAGCTGACGGAGACAGATCCTTTTGACGTTGTTCACAGACATTGCATAGGTGGCACCCTTGGGAGGGGTCCAAGAAAATGGCCACCTGGGTGTGGTGGGGAGAAGAGCCAGCTGCTTCCCTCAGATCCCAGAGCCTGGGGGAGAGAGAGAGAGAGAGAGAGCGAGAGCGAGCCAGAGCGAGAGTGAGCTCGCAGAGGACTGGCAGGAGGACATGCCCAAAGGTCTTCACGGGCGAGTGGAACAGAAGCAGCCACTGGAAAGGAGGTTTTTCTCTTCTGCCAAGATCACAGCCCCTAGTCCCAAGTGGGAGGTCTCTAGAGCAGGGAGCTTGCTCAGTAAACACCACCCTCAGGAAGGGAGGATGGCAGTCTGGCGAGGCACCTCTAGGAAGGTCTCAGGAGCCATGGTCAGCCATATGGAAGTCAGAACTGGAGACTCCAGAGCCTGAGCCCCTTCCCTCCTTGGCGAGGATGTTACCCACAGTCCTTTCCGCAAGAGCAGGGTGAGCCCGGCCTGGGAGGGGCGAGGGTGGACAGAGCAGAGCCTGAGTGATCCAACAGGCAGGACAATGGTGAGGACCGGCGGAGGCCTGGGAGCTGCAGGGCGGGAAGGGACAGTGGACAGAGGGATATTCTGCCTGAATGAGCAACCGAAGGGCCCTCCCCATGCCTTGGGCAAAGGCCCTTTCCCTCTTCTGTCTCAGTTTCCTCGTCTGTAAAATGGGAGGGGCTCGAGGTGGCACTAAAACATTGTACCCACTGAGGGGGGGTGCTGTTTAAAAATGCAGGTTCCCAGCCCGGCCGCTGTGGTTCAGTGATTGGTTCTCATGTACCAAGAGGTTGCCTGTTCGATTCTTAGTCAGGGCACACACCAGGCTGCAGGCTCTATCCCAGTGGAGGTGTGCAGGAGGCAGGTGATTAATGCTTCTTTCTCATTGATGTTTCCTTCTCAGTGATGTTTCTGTGTCTAATTCCCTCTCCCTTCCTCTCTCTCAAAAAATAAAAGCCCTTGCCAGTTTGGAAGGCTTTCCTCCCAGCCTGGATTGAAGGCCTAGTGGATAGAATGTCAGCCTCTGGCCTAAAGGGTCCCAAGTTCAATTCCGGTCAAGGGCACGCCTTGGTTGCAGGCTCCTCCCCGGGATGTGTTTCTCTCACATTGATGTTTCTCTCTCTCTCTCTCTCTCTCTCTCTCTCTCTCTCTCTTTTTTTTTTTAATATATTTTATTGATTTTACACAGAGAGGAATTGAGAGGGACAGAGAGAAATGTCGATGAGAGAGAAACATCAACCAGCTGCCTCTTGCACACTCCCCACTGGGGATGTGCCCGCAACCAAGGTACATGCCCTTGACTGGAATCGAACCCGGGACCTTTCAGTCCGTAGGCCGACGCTCTATCCACTGAACCAAACCGGTCCCGGCACATTGATGTTTCTCTCTGTCTTTCCTCTATCTTCCACATTCCCCCCCAAAAAAATTAATGGAAAAATATCCTCCATTAAGGATTAACCAAAAAAAATTTTTTTAATTAATTAAATAAATAAAAATCAGTAAAAATACAGATTCTCAGATGTCCCTTCAGATCTGTGAGTCAGACTCCCCTGGACTAGGGCCTGGGCATCTGGAATGTTCCACAGCTCCCCCAGGCCCGGGGTTTGGAAGCCAGTGGGTTAGATGGTTTGACGGTTCCTCCCAGCCTTAAATTAGATCACAGCTCCAGGAGGAGCATTTTCAGGAGTGGCTGGAGGAGAGCTGCAGGAGCTGGGAGGAGAAGGAGGCTTTGGACTTGGGGCAGAGTCAGGAATCCTGCCACTTAGCAGCTATGTCACTTCAGGCAAGTTACACAATCGCTCTGAGCCTGTTGCCTCTGGAAGGACGGGACGGTAAACCATGAGTCCTGGGCAGCTGTACGGATGCAGTGGGTCCTCTGTGTGGTGGTTTGTAGATTGTAAATCGGTGTCCACCATGAGGGATGTACACCATCCCGTCCCGAGCCAGGCCTGCAGCCTTCCTGTGGGGTGCCAGACAGGGCGGTGTGACAGCCAGTGAGAGCCTGCAGGTGTCTGTGAGGGATGGGCCCTGGGGATTCGGTCAGGGCCAAGCAGTAGGCACAGTCGGGGTCTTTAAGACCCTCATGGTAGGCAGGGCCCATTCCGCTCCTTGCTCCCCAAGATCCCATCTCCTGGGGATCAGCCAAGGCCTGAGTCCTCAGGCTCCCTTGAGGCCTGGGTCTAAATCTCAGCTCGGCCCAGACCCGCTCGGGGAGTCAGCTGGTAAATATTTATGTAGCATCCATAGCCCAGGCCCTAGGGTTGGGATACGGCGGTAATAAACAAGACAGATGCAGTCCCCTGCCCGTAAAGAGCCCACACTCCAGGGGGACACACTGCACTGCCAGTTGTACACGTAATTGATTGCAGTTGTGATAAATGCTACGAAGGAGAGATGGAGAGGACTCTGAGAGTGTTTAGCAGGGTGGGGTGGGGGGTCAGAAAATGTCCCTTTCCACATTCTTGTCTCCCTCCCTTCCCCGCCCCCTCCTTGGGGCACACTTGGGTCTGGGGAGGAATGAGAGAGTCCACGCGTGCTCTGCGTGCCTCATGCATCCGTCCGGTGTCTTTGGAAGCACACGTGTGGGCCACGTGCGGTCAGGATGTTGGGAGATACACAGACGTGAACAGGACAGAAATCCTTGCCCTCGAGGCGCTTAAAATCTCAGTGGGTGGTTTCCTCCTCTGTAAAAATGGGGATGACAGTCACATCGATCTTAGCTTTGTAGGGAAGTTAGATGAGATAATCCTTAGGAACTGCTTAGGCCAGAGTTTGGCAACAGAGAAAGGTCCCCAAAGTATGAGCTTCCATTGTTGTTGACTCCCCGGTCTGATTGCTAAACCTCTGACCTCAGGCACTTTTCTTCTTCGCTTTCTCTTTACAGCTTTTATCTCAATAACAATTAAGTCATTTTGATTATCTGATGCTTTTGTCTACCCAGTCCTTTTGCAAATAGGCACTCCATAAATACTATGAGTGAACGATGTTACTTCATCTCTTAGCCTCATTTCTTCATCTGCAAAAAGTGGGGTTATTAACAGCCCCTGCCTCGCAGGACTGGTGTGAAGCATGAATCGAAACGATGCCCGGACAGCTTCCGGCCCACTGGCTGGCACGCAGTAGGTGCTCACTAAACCTGAGCTGCGATGGTCCTTTCCAGGCGCTGCCCCCACCCCGAGGCCTGGGCTCAGGCCGAAGCTGTTCCACTGCACCCCCCGCTGACAGCCAGCAGCTAGCCGAGCCCCCAGGCACGGGGACCTCTCTGTTTCAGGTCAGCCGGGTGTGTGCCCTGGAGGGAGCTGTGGGGGGGGGGGGGCTGTGGAGGAGACCGGGCAGGTGGGCAGGGATTGGGCCATGGCCACCAGACCACTCAGATCTCCCGTTGCCTGTCTTGCTGCCCGCAGATATCTCCAGTGTGACAGCCCAGGCGGCAGAGCCGAGGGTGAGTGGCTGGGGTCCCCCGGAGCCCTGGGAATGGGGACAAGAAGGAGGGGGCCCTCTGGCAGGGGCCTAGCCCTCTGCCTCAGTTTGACCCGGAGTGGTTGCCCTGCCCTGCTGTTCCTCCCTGTCAGAGGCAGGTGTCCTGCGCACAGAGCCAGGGTCTAGAAGGGGGTGAGCTGGGGCTTGGGAGGGGTTCGGGGTGCATGTGGTGGTTTGGGAAGAGCTGGGGGTCAGCAGGCAGATTGACGTGGGGAGGGGACTGGAGAGGATGCAGAGGTTCACTGGGGATACGGGAAGCTGATGGGACCTGAGTATTCAGTGAGGGACCTCCTGCCTGTCCTGCCCGGTAGGTCCTGGTCCCGGCTTCTCGCACCCTCATGTCAGCCCCGGCCCCGCCTGGCGGCCCTCGGAGGACAAGGTCAGGATGCGTGTGAAGCCCCAGGGCCTGGTGGTGACTTCCAGTGCCGTGTGCAGCTCTCCTGACTACCTCCGGGAGCCCAAGTACTACCCCAGCGGCCCCCCCACCCCCCGCCCCTTGCTTCCCACCCGGCCCCCCGCCAGCCCACCTGACAAGGCCTTCGCCCAAACCTTCTCCGAGAACACCCACCCACCCCCACGCCGGGACCCTAGCGCCCGGCGCCCGCCCGTCCTCGCCAAGGGGGACAGTCTGCTGCCCCCTCGGGCCGCCCGCCCCGTCTCACAGGCCCACTGCCCCACCCCTGCTGGGGACGGCAGTAGCTCCCAGCGTCACTGGGACAACGGGCGGGTGAACCTGCGTCCGGTGGTGCAGCTGATTGACATCATGAAGGACCTGACCCGGCTCTCCCAGGACCTGCAGCACAGCGGCGTGCACCTGGACTGCGGGGGGCTCCGGCTCAGCCGCCCGCCCGCCCCGCCCCCCGGAGACCTCCAGTACAGCTTCTTCTCCTCCCCGAGCCTGGCCAACAGCATCCGCAGCCCAGAGGAGCGGGCCACCCCCCACGCCAAGTCCGAGCGGCCCGGTCACCCCCTCTATGAGCCCGAGCCTGAGCCTAGAGACAGCCCTCAGCCCGGTCAAGGCCACAGTCCCGGAGCCACGGCCGCGGCCACAGGCCTGCCCCCGGAACCTGAGCCGGACGGCCCCGATTACTCGGAACTCGCCGACGCCGACATCCTTAACGAGCTGGCCTCCCTCACTTGCCCCGAGGCCCAGCTGCTGGAGGCCCAGGCCCTTGAGCCACCATCGCCTGAGCCGGAGCCCCAGCTCCTGGACCCCCAGCCCCGCTTCCTGGACCCACAGGCGCTAGAACCGCTTGGGGAAGCTCTGGAGCTGCCGCCCTTGCAGCCTCTGGCTGACCCGCTGGGGCTGCCGAGCCTGTCCCTGCAGGCCCTGGACACCCTGCCCGACTCCCTGGAGTCACAGCTGCTGGACCCTCAGGGACTGGACCCGCTGCCCAAACTGCTGGATGTCCCCGGCCGCCGTCTGGAGCCCCAGCAGCCCCTCGGGCCCTGCCCGCTGGCCGAGCCCTTGCACCTAGACCTGTGCTCACCCCACGGTCCCCCCGGGGCTGAGGGACTCCCCAAGTACGCCCTGAGGCGCACCGATAGGCCAAAGATTCTGTGTCGCCGGCGGAAGGCCGGTCGGGGGCGCAAGGCAGACTCCGGGCCCGAGGGCCGCCTCATGCCCATGCCCATGCCCACGGGGATGGTGGCCGCCCTGGCCGAGCCGCCCCCACCACCGCCTCTGCCGCCTCCTGCCCTGCCGGGGGGCCCAGGCCCGGAGCTGGAGCCGGAGCCTTCCCAGAACCCGATGATGCCTACCCGCAAGAGCAAGTGCCGGGGCGTGCGCCGCATGGTGGTGAAGATGGCCAAAATCCCCGTGTCGCTGGGGCGGCGGAACAAGACCACCTACAAGGTGTCCTCGCTGAGCAGCAGCCTGAGCGTGGAGGGCAAGGAGCTGGGCCTGCGCGTGTCGGCGGAGCCCACGCCGCTGCTGAAGATGAAGAACAACGGGCGCAACGTGGTGGTGGTCTTCCCCCCCGGCGAGATGCCCATCATCCTCAAGCGCAAGCGCGGCCGCCCCCCCAAGAACCTGCTGCTGGGCCCCGGCAAGCCCAAGGAGCCGGCCGCCGTGGTGGCGGCGGCGGCGGAGGCGGCCACGGTGGCGGCGGCGGCCGCCATGGCCATGCCGGAAGTGAAGAAGCGGCGGCGGCGGAAGCAGAAGCTGGCGTCGCCGCAGCCGTCCTACGCGGCCGACGCCAACGACAGCAAGGCCGAGTACTCGGACGTGCTGGCCAAGCTGGCCTTCCTGAACCGCCAGAGCCAGTGCGCCGGGCGCTGCTCGCCGCCCCGCTGCTGGACGCCCAGCGAGCCCGAGTCCGTGCACCAGGCGCCCGACACGCAGAGCATCTCCCACTTCCTGCACCGCGTGCAGGGCTTCCGGCGGCGCGGCGGCAAGGCGGGCGGCTTCGGGGGCCGCGGCGGGGGCCACGCGGCCAAGGCGGCCCGCTGCTCCTTCAGCGACTTCTTCGAGGGCATCGGCAAGAAAAAGAAGGCGGTGGCGGTGGCAGCCGCCGGGGTGGGGGGCCCCGGCCTCACCGAGTTGGGCCACCCCCGCAAACGGGGCCGCGGGGAGGTGGACGCCCTGACCGGGAAGCCCAAGCGCAAGCGGCGGTCCCGGAAGAACGGGACTCTGTTCCCGGAGCAGGTGCCCGGCGGCCCCGGCTTCGGGGAGGCGGGCGCCGAATGGGCGGGGGACAAGGGCGGCGGCTGGGCCCTGCACCACGGGCACCCGGGTGGGCAGGCCGGCCGGAACTGCGGGTTCCAGGGCACGGAGGCCCGGGCCTTTGCCTCCGCCGGGCTGGAGAGCGGGGCCTCGGGCCGCGGCAGCTACTACGGCGCGGGCACGCCCGCGGGCCAGAGCGAGCTCAGCCAGGAGCGCCAGAACCTCTTCACCGGCTACTTCCGCTCCCTGCTCGACTCGGACGACTCCTCCGACCTCTTGGACTTTGCCCTTTCAGCCTCACGCCCCGGCCCCGAGTCCCGGAAGGCATCGGGCACCTACGCGGGGCCCCCGACCAGCGCCCTGCCTGCCCAGCGGGGCCTGGCCGCATTCCCTAGCCGGGGAGCCAAGGCCAGCCCGGTGGCGGTGGGCAGCAGCGGGCCCGGAGCGGAGCCCTCCTTTCAGCCTGTCCTGCCTGCTCGCCAGACCTTCCCCCCGGGCCGGGCAGGGAGCTACGGCATAACCCCCGCCACGTCCGATTGCCGGGCAGCCGAGACCTTCCCGAAGCTGGTTCCTCCGCCTTCCGCCGTGGCCCGCTCCCCCACCACCCACCCGCCTGCCAACACCTACACCCCCCAGTACGGCGGCTACGGGGCCGG
Source organism: Nyctalus aviator (assembly GCA_036971965.1). Taxonomy (NCBI): domain Eukaryota; kingdom Metazoa; phylum Chordata; class Mammalia; order Chiroptera; family Vespertilionidae; genus Nyctalus; species Nyctalus aviator. The sequence goes on from CM072923.1 coordinate 179,234,596, forward strand.
ACAGAGTGTATTCGCCCCGGCAAAGCCCTTCACGGGCCAGGACTGCGCGAACAGCAAGGACTGCAGCTTTGCCTACGGCAGCGGCAACAGCCTGCCCGCCTCGCCCAGCAGTGCCCACAGCGCCGGCTACGCCCCACCGCCTACCGGTGGCCCCTGCCTGCCGCCAAGCAAGGCCTCCTTCTTCAACAGCTCGGAGGGGGCCGCCTTCTCGGGGTCAGCCCCCACGCCCCTGCGCTGTGACAGCCGGGCCAGCACCGTCTCGCCCGGCGGCTACATGGTGCCCAAGGGCACCACCGCCTCCGCTGCCTCCTCCTCCTCCTCCTCCTTCCAGCCCTCGCCCGAGAACTGTCGGCAGTTTGTGGGGGCGTCTCAGTGGCCTTTCCGGCAGGGCTATGGAGGCCTGGACTGGGCCTCGGAGGCCTTCAGTCAGCTCTACAATCCCGGGTTCGACTGCCACGTCAGCGAGCCCAACGTGATCCTGGACATCTCCAACTACACGCCGCAGAAGGTGAAGCAGCAGACGGCCATGTCCGAGACCTTCTCCGAGTCGTCCTCCGACAGCACCCAGTTCAATCAGCCCGTCGGGGGCGGCTTCCGGCGCGCCAACAGCGAGGCCTCGAGCAGCGAGGGCCAGTCCAGCCTGTCCAGCCTGGAGAAGCTCATGATGGACTGGAACGAGGCGTCGTCCGCCCCCGGCTACAACTGGAACCAGAGCGTCCTCTTCCAGAGCAGCTCCAAGCCAGGCCGCGGACGGCGGAAGAAGGTGGACCTGTTCGAGGCCTCGCACCTGGGCTTCCCGTCCTCCGCCTCGGCCACCGCCTCCGGCTACCCGTCCAAGCGGAGCACGGGCCCCCGGCAGCCGCGGGGCGGGCGGGGCGGCGGGGCCTGCTCCGCGAAGAAGGAGCGGGGCGGCGCGGCGGCCAAAGCCAAGTTCATCCCCAAGCCGCAGCCGGTCAACCCGCTGTTCCAGGACAGCCCGGACCTCGGCCTGGACTACTACAGCGGGGACAGCAGCATGTCCCCCCTGCCCTCGCAGTCGAGGGCCTTCGGGGTGGGCGAGCGAGACCCCTGTGACTTCATGGGGCCTTACTCCATGAACCCGTCCACGCCATCCGACGGCACCTTCGGCCAAGGCTTCCACTGCGACTCGCCCAGCCTGGGCGCCCCCGAGCTGGACGGCAAGCATTTCCCGCCGCTGGCCCACCCGCCCACGGTGTTTGACGCTGGCCTGCAGAAGGCGTACTCGCCCACCTGCTCGCCGACACTGGGCTTCAAGGAAGAGCTGCGGCCGCCGCCCACCAAGCTGGCTGCCTGTGAGCCCCTCAAGCATGGGCTCCCAGGGGCCAGCCTGAGCCACGCGGCTGCGGCCCAGGCCCACCTGAGCTGCCGGGACCTGCCCCTGGGCCAGCCCCACTACGACTCCCCCAGCTGCAAGGGCACAGCGTACTGGTACCCGCCGGGCTCGGCCGCACGCAGCCCACCCTACGAAGGCAAGGTGGGCACGGGGCTGCTGGCTGACTTCCTGGGCAGGACGGAGGCTGCGTGCCTCAGCGCCCCACACCTGGCTAGCCCGCCAGCCACGCCCAAGGCCGACAAGGAGCCCCTGGAGCTGGGCCGGCCGCCCGGTCCACCCCGTGGCCCCGCCGCAGCCGCTGCTGGCTACGGCTGCCCGCTCCTCGGTGACTTGACCCTGTCCCCTGTGCCAAGGGACTCACTGTTGCCCCTGCAGGATACCACCTACAGGTATCCGGGCTTTATGCCACAGGCGCATCCCGGCCTGGGTGGGGGCCCCAAGAGCGGCTTCCTGGGGCCCATGGCGGAGTCTCACCCCGAGGACACATTCACCGTCACCTCCCTGTAGTGCCAACTGAAGTGCCGACTGGACCTCGAGGTTTTGTTCCTGGGTGAGTCTGGGGATGTGGGTGCAGAGGGCAGAGGCCTGGGGGGTGGGGGCGGAGATGAGGACAGAGGTTGGCCAAGGAGAAGAGGTACAGTGATGAGCAGGAAGAATATAAGGGCAGGGCTTGGGGGCTGAAAACAAGGAGCTGGGATTGAGTACCGAGTCCAGGGTTGGATTTTGGGGACAGTCTTAGGGAAATGGGCGCAGAACCCAGCCCGGGACTTGGATGTCACTGAAATGGCAGGAGAACCGTAGACGACAGTCTCATCTAGTTCGGTTCCTCAGGATATTTCCTTCCTTCATGCGAGGGCCCGACAGGCACATTTGAGTCCCAGGAAACAGTCGCCACTTGACCTCATGTAACCGAGGGCGTTTGAATGGCTTCGGGGGGCGGGGGGGCGCGCGGAGTGCAGGTTGTGTAATTGTCTGCCAGGGCCCGTCCAAGGTACCAACCCTGACTTGCCTAGGACGGTGGTCAGCAAACTCATTAGTCATCAGAACAGCAAACTGCAGCTCACGTGACTCTCGAGCCAGGGTGTGCCCTGGCCCTGGAGCTTCACTCGGTCTCAGATGCGGTCTGGGAGGGCCAGGCTAACAGTGCAGCCAGGATGGCGGGTCGCACTCTCTAAGGGCCTTAGAGAATGGCCCGGAGTGGCCTGTCCTGGTCCCCCACGGTCCCCCAAAGGCCTGGGGGAGGCTCACTGTGGTCGGGCTTGTGGGGGAGGAGGGGTGCTGGATCCTGCTGAGCCCGTGTCAGTGGGTCATCCCCGGGCCGGCTGTTTCCTGCCTAGAAGAAGCCAGTCCCTTTCCTGAAGCCACATGCTCTTCCAGAAGCTCAGCTACATATTGCTAGATGTTCAGAGTCTCTATCAGGCACTGTGACCTCAGTAGTTAAGAGTCACCGTTTTATGATCTCAAGATTTAATGTTTTAGGAAAGGAAAAGAAAAGAGGGAAAATGTTCCCAAAATGGTGGAAGGGGAGGAGGTTGGAGAAATGGTTTTCTTGGTGAACGGCCCACTCCCGAAATACAGGCACAACCGGCCCATCAGATCCCACTTTCAAACAACTGCCCGCCACAGACCTGGCTCAGGTGCGGTGGCGGCGAGTGGGCCGGGGCCGGTCTGAGCCCCTCGCCCTTCACTCGGCTGCACTGCGGCCTCCTGAGAGCATCTCTTCCTGGAGAAAGAATCGCAGCCCCTGGAAAGCCCCGGCCCTGGTCTGGGGAGGCCATTCAAGGCCAGGGTGACTCAGGGTCCTGAAGTCATGTCAGTGGAAACTTATTCCACCCTCCCTGCCTGACCCGGCTCCCTTGGTGCCTGGAGGTGGCAAAGGGCAGCATGTGGGAGGCAGGAGGCCTGGAGAGGACCATTCCCCAATTGGCCATCAACTTGCTGTACGCCCTCGACCAAGCTTTTATCCCCACCCCCACCCCCATCCCCACTCCGGCCTCTGTTTCCCCATCTGTTCAAGGAAATTTACTTTGATAATCTCTTAGGCCCTTGCAACTCTGCATGGCACAGACAATGGATCCAACTTATTGGGAGGGGGGGGTGGGCAGCTTATTTTTCCTTCTAATGAAGCCAGGCCGAGATTAAAATGGCCTTCCGTTCCCTGTGCGTCTTACTGCAAGCACTGGAGCCACAGATCCAAAGCCAGCCAAGGGGAAGCTGCTTAGGGTTTAAAATGTCAAACTCTTGATCCTTCTCACTGGAGGGGAGATGTATCCCGGGTAATCAGAAACGTGAAATCATCCAAAAGCCGCCCCTCCCCGGCCCTGGGTGGGGAAATAAGTAGGTGTGGGCTGGGTGTTTGGCGGTCACAGCTCACTGAGATGCATCATGGAGCCACCAGTGAGGCCTGAGCACAGGAGGAACTGGGACACCGTCCAGCCCCACATTCTGGCCCTGCTCCCTGCTCCGAGCCAGGAGCTGACAGCACTGTCCTCAGACCAGTGCATTCAGTCATTCCGAAGACATCTGTCCAGCACGCACTACGTGCCCGGCGTGGGGACACCACAGTGAGCACCACAGATGAGATCTTGGTCCTCGGGGGTTGGGGGGGGGGCCCTTCTTCCAGTTTAGAGGGGAGGAAGGCGGCAAACAGAATGGCGCAGCACGCTTGGGAAATATCGTAACGAGGACTGCAGAGAGGAAAACCTGAGACTGCTGCAAGCCTACCAGATCCCGAATCTGATGCTTCAAGGGTGGATTGGGAAGAGCATTCTGGGCAGAGGGAACAGCAGTGGGCAAAGTGCTGAGGCAGGAAGGAGATCAGCTTTGAGGACAGTAATGCCGAGTGAGGGGGCGAGGCCGGCAAAGCCAGAGTCATGCCGGGCACAGGAAGGAGTTTGAACTGTATTTCAAGACAAATAGGGAACCGCTGAGGCCAGCCCTCCGCTGGGACGTGCCAAGGGTCTCCGTGGAGCAGGGCAAGTGGCGAGGGAGGGAGACCAGGCAGGCACTGCCGATGGCTCCCGTTATCTGAGACGGCACAGCAGCTCCCTCTCCTCAGACAGCCTTCCGGGGCCAGGCACTGACGAGTCATTGTGGGGACCAGCACGGTTTGGGGGTGCAGGGGTGTAGAATGGTGAGGAAGAAGAGGTAGCAGCGGGAGGGACGCTGTCAGCAGGGCTTCAGCCGAGAGGGCAGCGCCAGGCTCGTTCACCCACAGACTGAGCGCTCGGTGTCGGGCACGGGAGAAGCCCCTCCATGCCCATCCCAGGGCCAGATGTGGGAGACAGAGCAGCCATGGCCTCTGTTCTCAGAGGCCGGCGTCCACCCCAGGGAGCTAACACATGCACACAAAGAGCCTCAGCACACCTGGGGGAAGGGGCAGGCGCCAAGAGGCCGGAGCCACAAAGCCTGTGCTCCGGGAAGTGGGTGCTGAGGTCAGAAGCTCTCTCTCTGCCCCTTTGGTGGGGAAAGGGACACATTCCGTGCCGGGCTCTGTGTACAGCTCGGCTCGACTGACCTTCCCAGCAGCCTGGGGGGTGAGTCCCCACCCTCAGCCCGGGAGCTGAGGAAAACAGGTGCAGCTGTGGACTTTGCCCAGGGGACCCACAGTTAGTAAGCGGTGGAGCCAGCATCTGAACCCAGTTCTGTCATCACCCCCACCCCACATCCCCGCCACCCTGCTCCCCCGCCCCCCCACACCCCTGCCTCCCCACCCACAGCATGACAGATTGGTTGGATGTTCCCTGCAGCTGTTCCTGGGCCTGACATCTTAAATGGATGTTGAGCTTCCGTGGAAGAAGCTGCACTGTAGCTCGACCTTGAGGAGTAGGCAAGATTTGGACACTGGAGAAGGGGGGAGGGGCACCCCAGGCAGAGGGAGCTGTGGGCCAGGGCAGGTCACATCCCAACGGGAACCAGAAGAGGAGCGCTCAGAGGAGCCAGAGCATAGGATGTGGGGCCAGACCGGCCTGGGCGCCGAGCTCATGGGACAGAATGAAAGGGGTGGGGGCGCGGGCATCCACCCTTACAGACAGCTTCCCTGGTCCCTTCGATGGAAAGCGAAGCCAGACAGGCTGGCTCCTGTGGGCCCTGCCATGCCGGGGAAGAGGGTGGGAGGGTAGGAAGGGCCCTCCAAGGTGTTCAGGAATCTCGAGTCCCCCTCCCTCGCTGCTCCCTCTCAGCCTGGATCTGAGTCCAAGAGAAATGTCACAGGTCTTCCAAGGTTACGCCAGCTGGGGCCTGACCAGAGCAGGAAGCAGTCTCAAGGCCACCATCCAGCCAGGGTCAGCAGGCATGCCCGGACCTGGGCCAGGCCCGGCTGCTCTGGGCTTCGTCTCTTCGCGTCTTGAAACCTCAAGAGGTCACTTGATCTTGCCTCTGGCTCCGAGCAAGAAGAGGCCCTCCGGTCAGGGGTCAGCCGGCCTGCCCTGCTCTTCTGGGCTCCTCTCCTCAACCCCCAAGGCCATCCTCCCTCAGTGCTGTCTCGCCTCTCCCGCAGCCATTTTCAGGCCAGGCCTTCTTGTTCTGAGCCCTCATTTCCTGGAAATCTAATCTCTCCACGAGCATGCCCCCTCACGCTCCTTCTCTCCCACGTCCCCGTGGCCCTGAAACGGAGGGAGGGGGGACGCCTGTGGGCACAGACAGGCCTCTGTGCAGAACCTGATTCCATCTCAAACCAGACAAGTGACCTGGTGAGTCACGTCACCTTGTTGCCTCTCGTAGGAGAATTAAATGAGATTACCCGTGAAGCACTTAGCCGAGTCCCTGGCACAGGAAGCACGTAATCCGTGGCTGGTAAATGGGGGGATAAGATCCTCCTCGCCACCTGAATCCCGGGGCCTCTGATCCCATCTGCGTGAGTCACACACCCCTGACCTTTTCCTGCTCGCTCAGGACTTCCTCCTTCACCTGCTCAGCCCGACTCCCTCCCACCAGGAGGGCCTGGTGTCTCTCCAGTGTGGGTGTGGGTGCGGGGCTTTTGGTGGGAGACGAAATGCATCCTGGGTCTTTGCCTTAGCAACTCAGTTCCCCCCGGGGAGCCAGGGAGAAGAGGTAAGTCACAGGTCTCAACGCCAAGGGACCCAGGTCAGCTAGAGTCCCCGTCCACACACGTATCCACTCCTGTCCTCTCTCTCGGTGCAGAGAATCTGAAAAAGATTGCCTGTGACTTTGTAGCAGGTCATGGTTTTCCCCCTGGCAGATCGGCCACCTTTGTCACCACAGCGTCTGCTGCCGTAGTGCCCTCTGTTTATGCCGGAGGGCAGGAGGAAGCAGATCAATTCTGTATTCAGCGCACATGAGCCAGACACCTTCCTGCGCCACGCATTGCAGCTGGCGCAGAAGGTACCCCTGAGTGGGACGAGCAGTGGCCTGCCCTCATGGCGTTTGCAGCCTATAAATAGGTGTTTGTGCAAAGCCTCCGTGTGGGCACCCCTCTCCAGGGAGGGGAATGGAACACTCCCCCCAGGAATGCCAGGGACCACTTGTGAAGCCCGGGCAGGGCGTGGGCAGTGCGGGCCTTGGGCGAAATTTGGGACTTCGGAAGACGGAACGCCCGCTCAGCCGCCCAGGCAGCGCAGCCGGCACCTTCCCGGTCTCTGCCCCAATATCTGTCCCCCTGCCCTGGTCTGTTCCTCCACTGCCACCCCAGAGGGCTTTGTTCGTCCGTGCCTGGCGTCTGGAGCCCCCCAAAAATTTACTGAACGATTTGATTTGCCCCTAGGACTTCATTGCTTAACACCTTCAAAAGCTTTTCTTTTCTTTTTATTGGTTTTAGAGGAGGTAGGGCGGGAGAAGCACGAATGTGAGAGAGAAACATGGTCAGTTGCCTCCCTCACCTGCCCTGACTGGGGATCAAACCCACCACCTTCTGGTGCGTGGAGCGATACTCCAACCACCTGAGCCACAGGCCAGGATGCCTCCTCCCCTCTCCAGCCTCCTTCCCTACAAAATAAAGCCCAGCTTCCCGGCTTGGTATTCCCGGTATTCAAGGCTGCTTTTGTGACCCGACCCCGTCCTCCTCCTCCTCCTCACGCGCGTTCCCTTCTCGGCTCCGGACCGGAACCAGGAGTGGGGGGCGGGCGCCTTTCCCAGCGTGCCCTGGGCCTGTGCTCTGGCTGTTCTCTGGCCTGGGCTGCCCTTTCCTACCCACCATCCGTCTCCCACCTGTCAGCTCCTATCTTTCGCTCAGACATCACCTCCTCTGAGGAGCGCTCCAGGATCCTTCCCAGGCCCAATTAATCTCCAGACCTCCGTGCACCCGTGACAGCCCTTCTGGGAATGTCCGCCCCACGCCATCGGCCTCTTTGGGCCGGTTACTCATGTCCGCGTGCTGTCCCCATCTCCTCCCCAGCATCTCATCATGCCCGAGACGTTTCAGGGTCAGGGTTTGGGTTTTTGTTTTGTTTGTTTTTCCCCCCCTTGAGTCAAAGAACAGTATGTAGACGAGGGAGAGTTGTGAGGGGAAAGGGAACGTGTTGGGGAATGGGTAGAAGATGGTTTCTCTCAGCTCCTAAAAGGGGGGCAGGGCTAACTGGGCTTTTGGAGAGCTCTGAGAACACCCCCCCCCCCCCCGGGCCAGGGCGCACCGCGTGGCAGCGTCAGGAAGGGCCCGTGGGATCGCACGGTCCCACTCTCTTCTCCTTCCTTTAGCCTCCATCCGCTTCAGCTGCATCCCAACACGTACGCCTTGGTGTCCCCTGTCTACACAGGCGGCTCTCAGGAGGCGGGAGGGGGTGAGGGTGGCGCCTCCCAGCGCCGGTAAGAAGCAGAGACCCCCGAGAGGGGGGAGGTGGACACGAGGCCACACAGCGTGGAGGGTGGCCATGGTGTGAGACCTGCCGGGCCCCATAGCGTCCCTGTCTGTCCAGCAGCAGGAAGGGGGACCCCGAAGGAGGGAGTGGGGAAGCTGGAGCTGAAGAAGCACCTCTCTGGTGGACACAGGCTTATTTTATTTATTTATGTTTCGTGCATCACCACCTGAGGATGTTTCTCCCATTGATTTTTAGAGAGACTGGGAAGGAGGGGGGGAGAGGGAGAGCGAGAGCGAGAGAGAGAGAGAGAGAGAGAGAGACATCAATGTGAGAGAGACACATTGACTGACTGCCTCCCACACACACCTCAATTGGGGGCAGGGATTGAACCTGCAATCCAGGTACCTTTGACCAGGAATTGAACCCATGACCCTTCTGTGCGTGAGATGATGCTCTAACCATTGAGAAACACTAGCCTGGGCTGGACTCTGGTTTTTTTAAAACTTCCCTGGAGTATGGAGGGGAGCTTCCCCCACAGCCTGCCCATTCCCAGATGGAAGCCCCGCCCTCCTCGACTCTGACACACTCTCTCTCTCTCTCTCTCTCTCTCTCTCTCTCTCTCTCTCTCGCAACCAGTGTCCTCTCCACATTGGAGGGGCTGGCTGGTCTGAAAGTGTCCGTTGGGGTGGGTTTGCCTCTGGCCACTTGTCTCTGGAGCCTTTCTCAGCGCCTGGAGCTCTCCCATTACCGCCAATCCCCTTACTTTCCCGAGCATCTGGAGGCCAGAGAGGGAAAGGGCTTTTCCCAGGTCGCTCAGCAAGTCAGTTCCATTCCGTGGACTCTTCTGGCCTCTGCCCCGCTGCCCTGTTTGATGCTGAGGCCCCTCTGGGGGGCAGTGCCCGGGAGGTGGGGGTTAGGTCTTAGCCAGGGCCTGCAGTTAGCGGGTGCGAATATATGTCTGCTGGTTGTGTAAATGAGCACGGGATGTGTGCTCCTCTCGTGGGGAGGGCCGCTCTCTCCAGACAAGCTGATTGTACATGATCTGCAGCACTTTGAGTCCCTGCTCAGTGCCCCCCAGTGCCAGCCCCCACTGACAGGCAGAGACCATTTCCTGCCCTGACACCTCGGTCAGTAAAACCGCCAGAGCAGGCGGACTTCGTGGCCTGTGACTCTGCAGTCCTTCATCACGGAGGCACTAAAAGGTTAAGTCGCATGAACAGTGGCTGGTGCCCTGGGGCGCTAGGCACATGCTGGTGTTGGGGACACAGAGGTACCACACAGTCTGCCCTGGAGGAGCAGGGAAGGGAATGACAAGTGCACTGGTAGCTATGGTAACAGGGTGGTGGAGGCAGCATCCAGGAGGTGTGCAGGACCGGAGCTGGACCTTGACATGCTGCTCAGACTTAGACCCTTCTTCGCTGCCGTTCAGTCGGCACACACTCTTGACCCAGCATGTGCAGGGCTCTGTGCTCAGCAGTGAGAAGAGCCACAGTGCCTCCTGCCAAGGCTGTGCCAGGCACCCCTCTGTGTCCCTTGAGCCCCCTCCCCCCCAGGGCTTCCCCTGGCACAGTCCTCATCTCCCTGCATTGTGGTTTCCTGGTTTGGGGTCTGCTTTGCTTCCTTCTCTGCTCCGTGAGCCCCTCAAGGCCAGGGACTAGCCGTTGTGTTCTCTGCTTTGTCTCCGGTGGCAGCCCCGGGCCACCTGGCATGTCAGCCTTGCTTCGATTTTGTGGAAAATTGAACCTAGTGAGGGCAGGGTTCTACATGGCCGCAGCCTTCTCCATCCTCCCCTGCTCAAGAGCCTCTGGATTCGATTCCCCCTCCCCCACCATCCCCCAGATTCCGGCCAAGTCCTGAAAGCTGGGGCGGGCGGTGGGAGGAGGAAGGTGAGACAGGATGGCTTAGCAGAGGGTGAGAAAGCCTCCCTGCTGCCTGGCCACGGGCACCATGGGAATGGTTCTGGCAGGAGCTGCCTGCTGGGCTGAGATCACCATGGAGACCCGGCTTGGAGAGGGTCACTGGCAGTGGCTAAGGGCTGGAGGGGGTGGGGGTGACAGGGATTTGTGAGGAGGCTCCCAGCCTGCCCTGGGGCCCTTCGGGGGAGCAGGAGAGGCTGGGGTTTGTTACAATCCACTCACTAAGTGGTTTGGAGCAGCCCATTCTAAGTCTCCCCCTCTTTTGTCTCCCCAACACGTTATACCCATCACCCCAACAGGAGGTTCCTTAGCTCCGCAGCTGTTTTCAAACCGCAGAGAACTGTCCTGCAGATCGGTGCCTCCAGCCCTTCAGCTGCACCTTTCCCCCACATCTCCCAGCCCTGCTAATGGCCACCCTGCTTATCTCTGCAGCTGCTCCTGTTTATCCCCTGCCTGTGGCGGCCTGGCAGCCATCCACCGCACCCCTGGCCCCAAGAGCCGCTTTTCCACCAATCACCCCCCTCCCCCCAGTCGCAATATAGCTGTCACCCTACCTGGCACACCTTACCCCTGCGGCTAATGTTCCATCCTCCCCTCCCCTGCAGGGCTGCCGAACAAAGGTGCCGCTCCCGCCCTCCCCCTCCCATCTCTGTTTGCCACCTGGGCCGAGGCGCCTCGGTGGGGTGCTGCGCCCACCTTGGGGAGCCCACCTGGGTCCTCTGGCCTTGGGGGATCCCTGGCAAGTCCAGCCTCAGGACAAAAGTCTTCCCCGGGGCTGACTGCCCAGCAGACAACAGCCGAGGCTGAGCAGAATTTCAATGTGGCCTGTTGGGAAGGGAAGCCAAGAAGAGGACGAGGGAGGAAAGGCTTTCTGTGGCTGCCGCTTCCTGCGGGGTGGGGGAGGGCAGGCTGGCTCGCTGAGGAGTCTTCGAAGGTGTTTTTAACACCCTCACCTGCCCCTGGATTCTGGCGGGGCTGTCACTCAGCGAGTGTGGGAGATGTGAATGTCAGGGCTCGGAGAGGACAGGCTCTGAAAGGGCCGGGCTAATGACTGGGCGAATTGAGAATGACTGAGCCCATCCCTGTCCCTCTGGGCACCGTCCTGCTCACCCCAGCAAAGCTGGGGCCGGGGTAGGGAGTCAGTACCCCAGGGCCCTTCTAGGGAAAGTGTCAGGTGACTGTAGGGACCGGGGACTTGGGAGTTCCTGGGCTCCGGGAAGGCAGGAGGTGCAGCCAAACACAGATGCTATTGTGTTGGGCGATTTCTTTATTCCTTTATTCAGACAGACTTCCTCACCTCTCTGAGACACAGAATGGCATTGGTGGGGGCTGGAAGAGGGTTAGATTTAGAAGAAATTAAAGCTGCAGTTCACACCTGTGCTGTGCTAAGGCCCCGTCTTCTCCATCATGTCATTCCTCAGAACAGCCCCGGTTGGAAGAATGACTAAACTCATTGTCGCATGAGGAAGACCAGCCTTGGAGAGACTAGCTGGCCCAGGCCCCAGGAAAAGAATAACAACTAGTAATTAGTGTCTTTATTAATGCATTTATGTACCAGGCTTACTCTGCCTCGAACCGCTAAATCCTCCCAACAAACCTATGGAATAGTTCTGTTGTCCCCTTTTTACAGATGAGTAAACTGAGGCTCACAGAAGATTCACCAGCTTGCCCGAGGTCATAGAGCTATTAATGGTGGTGCTAGCATTTGAACTTAGCTGTGTCTGGTTCTAGAGTTCAAGTTTTTGTTTTGTTTTTAATATATATTTGTATTCATTTCAGAGAGGAAGAGAGAGAGAGAGAGAGAGAAACATAGAGAGAGAGAGAGAAACATTAACGATGAGAGAGAATTACTGATTGCTGCCTCCTGCGTGCCCCACATTTGGGGTCAAGCCTGCAACCCGGGCATGTGCCCTGACTGGGAATTGAACCATGACCTCCTGTATCATAAGTTGATGCTCAACCCCTGAGCCACGCCAGCCAGGCTAGAGTTCAAGTGTTGGATCTCCAACCACTCACCCAGCACATCCTTTCCCTCTCCATGGAGTAGGCCGTGGACCACACATGGTTTTACAGATGGGGAAACTGAGCTCAGAGAAAGCCAGAAGCAGCCCGAGCTTCTCGGGGAGCTGTTTGGAGGAGAAACAGAGGGGTTAGCTTCTCCCAGGGTCCTGGTAGGTGGGGTCCCACCCTCAGCCCCCCTGTTCTCAGAGTTCAGTGTCTGCCTGCCGCTGACTTCGGCCTCTTCTCTTCTGTCTCTTTGCAGCTTTCAGAAAATCAACGCCAAGACCCCTCCCAGCGTCCACCTCGTCCTCCGGCAGGAGCGCCTGCCCCTCTGCCTCCGCCCCCCCTGCGCCCCCTGCAGCCCATCTCCTCCAACCCCCTCCCCCCATCTCCTCCACGCAGAAGCCCAAGGTGAGCCCCTTCTGCACAAAACCAGCAATTGTAAATACTTTTTAAAAATGTACAAAACTTAAAAAAACAAAACACAGTTTTAGAAAAAGACAAAAAAAAGAGAGAGAGAGAGAGAGAGAGCGCGCGTGGAAGAGGTTGCAAGCGGGGCCTCGAGGTGTCCAGAGCCCTGCCAGTGTGCACTGAGAAATTTATCTACAGGTCGTCTGACAAAAATGAACAATATCCTATTTATTGTATATACTGTTTTATTATAAATCGTGGATTGTATATTGCATTCTGTAAACCTGCTGTGGTCCCGTGGTGTGCAAATTCGCATGGTGGGGGGGAGGGAAAAGAACCTCTTGTGGGAGCTTTTTTTTTTTTCTTTCTTTCTTTCTTTCTTATTTTTCACTCTTTTGGGTTTTCTCTTCTGTTGTTGTTGTTGTTTTCTGTTGGCAGGACACACCCAAAGATCCAAGTTTGTATTAAAAAGAAATGAAAAAAAAGCAAAAAAAAAAAACAAAAACACACACACACCTTGTGTCTTGTGAACGGGGCGGGTGGGGGAGGGCGGGCGGGGAGGAAGGGCTATGCCTGGGCTTTGTCACCAGCACTGGGTCCCCAGAGAAGTTGAAATACTGCCCTGTGGTCCCTCCCTCTGTTTTCCCTTTTGCCTGAGGTCAGAGTCACTTTCACATCCGGGCCCACTACCCCGACAGGCCCTGGGCCTCCCTGCCTCTGGCTCCCCGGTCTGCCCCTTGCACGTCTGGCCCCTGGTTCGTTCACTGTGTCCTGGGTGCAGGGATTCTGCCTCTAAGCTCCTCGTTTTGCCCTAGGCCCGTGGTCTGCAAACTGCGGCTCGCGAGCCACATGCGGCTCTTTGGCCCTTGAGTGTGGCTCTTCTACAAAATGCCACAGCCTGGGCGAATCTCTTTGGAAGAAGTGGCGTTAGGAGAAGTTTGTTTAAAAAAGTTGGCTCTCCAAAGAAATTTCAATCGTCGTCCTGTTGATATTTGGCTCTGTTGACTAATGAGTTCCCCTCACTCTAAGACCCCTCCTTTGTCCCAAGCTCCAGCTCTCCCTTTCTCTGGGCCCTTTGTCATGTCCCCGGTCTCCCCTGCCCCTGGCCCGCCATCCTTTTCCAAGTGCAGGGATGCCCGCCTCTAGACCCCCTACTCCCCCAAGTCCTAGTTTCCTCTCTGAGTCACGGCCCTGACCTCCCCACCTTCCAGACCCCGCATTTACTCTAAGCCCGGGTCCTGTTTCCCCAGCCTCTGGTTCAGGGACACTTGTCTGAGACACTCCTTCCGTCCTAAGCCCAAGAACCCTTGTGAGATACTCCCTTCCCCACAAGGACTGGAGCACAAACCCCCCCCCCCCCTTTGTCTGTTTCCCGTTTGCCCCAGGCCCTCATTTTGCTCCAGTACACCTCCATCTGCCCCTGTGAACTGCAGGGAGAGGCTAAGCCAGTAACCCCTTCCTCTGCTTTCTCTCTCCCCTCCCGAGCCCCCAGTGCTGAGTCTGGGTTTCCTGGCAGCTTTTGTAAACGCTGGAAATGCAGAGACAACTCATAATCCTGTGCTGGTTTCTTGTGGGCCCAGAAGAACTGAGCTGGTTCCTACTCCCTGACCTTGGGACACTCGGCTGCTTGACTACATCACAGCCACGCTGGGCTGCCTGGTCTTTAGCAGCAGCTTTTCCCATCGGCCCACTGTATGTCAAAGCTCTGTGCAACATGGCTGCTCCGTGGCCCTCCCTGCTGAGGCTCAGGGAGACCCCGGGGGCCAGCTCCCCGTGGCCAGCTCCCTGTGACCTCCCTCCCTGACCCAGCCAGGCGTGGGGAGAGGCGAAGGAGGAGCCCAAGGTGAGTCCTTTCTCACAAACCAGCAACTGCAAATACTTTTCTAAAACGTACGAAATGTAAAAGCAACACAGACCCCCACCTTGCGGGCAGCCCTGTGTGAAAGAGGAGGCCGGAGGATTCGGATCGGGCCGGGAACAGAAGGGCAGCACCTGTGCTGGGTGTGATGGCTCATCCGCCCACTGAGGCCCCTCCACGATCCCCGATCCCCGAGGCCGCACCCTCCTGCGTGGTGAGAGCAGAGGCATCAGCACTGAGCTCCAGCCGCCGCTCCGGAGAGGTGGGAGGTGGGGGCGGGGAGCGGGGAGACCTGAGCGGGGAGCGGGGCTTTGTTCCTGGAGGAGGAAAGAGCATGTGCAAAGGCCTGAAGGTGTGAGAGGGTGGCAGGGGGCGGAAGTCACACGTAGTTAGGCCTGTTTGGAGTAGACACTGTGGGGAGGGGAGAGCTTTGGCAGACCACTCGGGCAGGGAGGAGGCTGGGGGGGGAGGGAGGCATGGCAGGAGCCAGTCGGGGAGGCCGGAGGGGCTTGTGTTCAGCCCCAGGAATCGCCTGCAGGGAAAACATGTTCTGCGGTTGCTGAGGAAGCAGAAGAGACTTGGAGAGGCTGTCCAGGTGGGCAGGCTGGGCAGAGGCAGTGCCCAGTGGGGGCTCCACTTGGGATTGGTCTAGAGATGGGAAGGGTCGCTACCACAGAATAAGAGTGGGGATAGAGTGGGGGGAGGGAGCTCAGGAAGGAAATGGGAGTTCAGGGAGGTGATTATAGCCCAGCAAGGGGGCTCATTAATGTGAGAGCTTAACTTGAGGGGATTAACTACAAAGAGAGGGGTGTCCTGGCCAGCGTGGTCAGTGGTTAGAGCACCCGCCCTGCACACCAAAGGGCCAGAGTTGGGTTCGGTTCTGGTCAAGGGAATGTACCTGGGTTGTAGGTTTGATCCCCAGCTCCAGTCAGGGTGTGTTGGGGAGGCAACCAATTGATGTGTCTCACATGGAAGTTTCTCCCCCTCCCTCCTTCCACTCTAAAAACATCAATGGAAAAAATAGCCTCCGGTGAGGATTCTTTAAAAAAGGAGGGGCATCAGGAGAGAGATGGGAACTCAGAGAAGAGCTTATAGTTTTGGGGATGGAAGGCAGGCTTGAGGAAAACAGGTTCCCTGAAAGGAGGGGTCAGCGAGATAATGGGGGAGGGCAAGGTTCTATAGCTCAGTAAGGGGTAAGAGAGCTGAAGTGTATTTTGGAGATGTATTTTAGAGCCCAGCCTTTGGGATCTAAGGTTCTCTGTGCCCTTGGGCCCTGGGGCCTTGGGGAAAGGACAACAGAGACCCTGCCCAGGTGGGTGGGGGAGGATGGATGCTACCCTGTTTATTTTACTTTTATCCTCACACAGGATATGTTTTTATTAATTTGAGAGAGAGAGAGACATCTCTATTGCCTCTCATATTCACTGCAACTGGGGATCAAACCCACAACCTGTTATGCACCCTGACTGGAAATCGAGCCAACAACCTTTTGGTGTGTACAGGACCATGCTCTAACCAACTTAGACAACCAGCCAATGCACGGCGCTCTGATCTGTTCTTACCACAGTCGCCACAGTCCCATACCTAATCCCAGAATTATAAGGCCACATAGCCCCTAGATGTTTGGATTCTACCACCTTTTTAAAAATATATATTTTATTGATTTTTTACAGAGAGGAAGAGAGAGGGACAGAGAGTTAGAAACATCGATGAGAGATGAACATCGATCGGCTGCCTCTTGCACACCCCCTACTGGGGATGTGCCCGCAACCAAGGTACATGCCCTTGACCGGAATCGAACCTGCGACCTTTCAGTCCGAAGACCGACGCTCTACCACTGAGCCAAACCGGTTTCAGTTCTACTACCTTTTATTAAATACTTCCTGGAGGTGTTTATTCCTCAAAACAATCGCTGACGTAGAGAAAGATACTCACCTCGCTTACAAATGAAAAGACCGCTTCAGAGACTCGGAGTAAGTGGCTTGTCCAAGATTACATGGGAAGTGGCAGAAGTAGGTTGGCCTGGAATCCGACTCTGAGCCCTGGCCTTTTCATAACAGTTTAAAGAGGGGGGACCATGTTCATAAAATTCATCCAAAAAATGATTTGTTCTATAATAAAAATTTAACTTATACAAATAGAAATCAGAAATAATTATGCAATTATAACACTATGTCCCAGATACTGTTCTAAACATTTAACATATATATATATATGTGTGTGTGTGTGTGTGTGTGTGAACTCATTCCGTTTTCACAATTCTATGAGGCTTTTTATTGTAACGATAATTATCACCATTTTACAGATAGAGAGGTAATTTACAAAGACCACTCAATAAACAGTGACACCAGGGTTCAAGCGCTAGATTGTGGAAGTCTGCTTCACTGTTAAAATCTACTTCACTGCCATTCCTGGCCATAGCCCCACTGTCAACATTTCTGAGTCCATTCATCTAGATCGGTGGTTCCCAGTCTAGGGATTCTGAGATTATTGAACTGGGTGGGGCCTGGGCATCGGAATGTTTTAAAGCTCCCCCAAGTGGGCCCTAACTACTTTGGCTCAGTGGATAGAGCACCAGACTGGACCAAAGGGTTCTGGGTTCGATTCAATCAGGGCACATGCCCGGGGTTGCAGGCTCCGCCCTGGCCCAGGCCCTGGTCAGAGCACGCCCAAGAGGCAACTAATGGATAGTTCTCTCTTTCTCTCTCCTACTCTCTCTAAAAGTCAATGGGGAAAATATCCTCAAGTGAGGATTTAAAATATATACATAAATAAAAGCTCCCAGGTGGTTCTGTGCAGCCACCGTTGAGAACCTCTAACCTAGGTATTATACTGTTTGCACACAAGCAGGCACCTGTGTGCACACACCTATATGGAAGGTGTCCTAGGTGTGTATCAGATGCCTTCTTGTGTGTACACTATGGGATGCATTCATGTTTTTCACTGAGTGGCTGTAAACTACTATGGATTCTCTGAATGACTGTTAGACACTATACACACATTTATATAACAAATAATGTGTTTAACAAATAGTTCTTAAGCACCTACAAGATTCCAGGTATGGCCCAGGCCACAACAGTGAACAAAAGAGACGGGGCCGTGCCTTTGCGGATAGCCTGATGGAACTGGCAGGTTTGGTCCTCAGCTTTCCCTGTGGGTGGCAGGGGTTTGCAGCTCCTCAGAGCCTGCTGAGGGGTGAAGGGCAGAGCTTAGGAAGGTAGGTCTTGGGTGCAGCTGTGTACGCGATGGATCTTCTGGCCGTACGTGCAGATGTGTTAGAGACAGGGAGACCCTGGGCGTGTTTCGGGGTTTGAATGAGTATGGTTGACTGTGTGGCGTGTGTGCATGATCTGGGCTTGAGAAAATATGACCAATTGTGGTGGGAGTGGGGAGAGGGAGTAAGGGAGGGCTGTGAGCAAGGTGGTCACTAGCCCAGAACAGCACACAGATGGTGGCACATGCACATGCACACGCACACGCACACGCCAGCTGCTGCTTGGAGGAGGTGGGGTTCCAGCCCCAGGGCCAGGAGAACTCAGCTTTGGCTAAGTGGAGGAGGAGGCATGGCGAGGGCTGGAAACTCTGGAGTGGGAGGAAGGGAGGGAAAGAGACAGAGGAGGCAGGGCCCCACATCTTGATCTCTGGCCTGTTTTCAGCAGTTCTGACGTGGTGCTCTGGGTCTCTGTGAGCCGCGGCCGCCCTCTGCCTAACGTCCGTCTCTGTTTCCCTCTCCTGGGTCTTGGACTGAAAGGCGGGTCACATGACGCCAGGTCACCACGTCTCCAGCCGACTTGGCTCTCTGCGTTCCCCCTCCAAGTCTCTCTATCTCTGTCTCCAGGTCTCCTCGGTATCCTTGTCCTTTCTTGTCCTTGCCAGGCGGGGGAGGGCCCGTGCTCAGGCAGCAGGTGTCGGCTTGCTCAGGCAGCAGGGAGCGAAGCCAAGGAGGGCACCGAGCCAGCAGCCCCTGGACACAGCCACACCCCGGGACACACACTCAGGGCCCTCGCAGGAACACGGTGACATGGAGAGCTGGGTTCCCGGGGACTCACGGGGAATGCACACAGACAGATACACAGGGCCACATGCAGCTGGGCCCGGAGCACACCAGGATGCAGAGGGTCACAGAAGACACTGAGGGGTCACACATGCGCGCGCGCACACACACACACACACTCCTCCAGGTACAGGCATACATCTAGAGGAAACCCAGGGCCAAGGGCATGCAGACAGAAGCACACACCTTCACGCAGGCACAAAGGTTAGCAAAGACAGTCGCACTCCGTGGCAATCCTACTCGGCCACGTGCGACCAGGAATGGAGAGGCAGAACCATGAGCACAGCCAGGCAAACACCCTCAAGGACGCCAGAGACAGACAGGCACATAGGCACCCTGAGGAGCACCCGGGGCATGGGGCACGGGCTGAGCCTCCGCAGTGCACGCCGCCCCGCCCCGCCCCGCCCCTGGAGGCTCCTCCCGGAGCACCTGGGAGCCGCCCACAGGCCACGGGGGCGCACCTGGCGCCCCCAGCCCGCCCGCGGGGGCCCCGGGTGCGTGCCCGCCGGTGCGCGCCGCCACCTGTGGGAGGAGAGGTGCGCGCTGCGCCCGCCCGGGGCGGCCCGGCTGCGAGGCGCGGGGGAGCGGTTGCCATGGCGAGGGGAGCGTGGCCGCATACTAATGGGGCGGCCAGGGGTGCAGCCTCCCCGCCTGCCGCCTCCTCCGGCTCCTCCCGCTCCTCCGAGGCCGCCCCAGCCCGGCCTCTGCGGGTCCGAGCTCCCCACTCAGAGCCCGAGCCCCCCCCGCTCCCCCCGCGGCCTGGGGGGCAATCGGGAGGCGCTTGGCGGCAGGACCCGCAGAGGAGGCCCCGGCCAGGCGGGCCGAGGGCCTGGGCGCTGCGGAGCTGCCCTGCCTGGACGCGGGCATCCAGGGGCCACCGCGGGGCATGCAGCTGGGAGCGCAGGTGCTGCGCTGGACGTGGGGACAGCCGTCCTGTGAGGGGGAAATAAAGGGGAGACTTAACCCTTCTCTGCCCTGGGCTAGGCTGGGGTGGGGCACGAGGCCGATCCCTAACACAGCCCTCATGCCTCTCCTTCCAGCTGCTTCCAGCATCTCTCCAGTCCTGCCTGGACCTATGGGGGGGAGGCATCAGCTACCATCCCTCCAGCTCTGTTCTGTATGATTGGTGACGTGGTGGTGAGGAGGAGGCACTGAGGCCCGAGGGGAGGGGGGCAGCAGCACGGGAAGGGTTAACACCACCCCAATACCTGGATCCCAATCCCAGAGCCCTGTTTTCACCGCAGCCCAGCCGTGACCCCTCCTCCCCCCGCAGCCCCACTGTTTTAATTGGCATGGAGGGGCCCAGCAGTACCCTGAGGTGGGGGCAGCCGGCAGAGGGTTTGCAGGTACAGGCAGTGGGAGGGGGGGCCTGATGGAGGGGGGAGCCAGGCGGTTGCCTAGCAACCCCACAGCTGTCTGTTGACCTAGAAGAAGCTGCGCAGTCTTGACACAGCTGGTGTTTACATGTAACTGAGGCTCTGGCTTAGCACTTGCTTGGAGGAAAGCTGAGGCAGGGCCCTGGTGGCAACCTGGCCCCGGCCCCAGCTGCGGTGGGCTCTGTGCCTGCCTGCCCGGGCTTCAGCTCCCACCTCCAGTCCAGCCAGAGCGAGTGGGCGGGTCGAGCTCCGAGCTGGAGACTTTGGTGCTGGGGAAAGTTGACTGTGCACATGCACACACACACACACACACACAGAGACACACACACACAGAGACACACACACACAGAGACACACACACACACACACAGAGACACACACACACACAGAGACACACACACAGAGACACACGCACAGACACACACAGAGACACACACAGACACACACAGACACACATACACAGAGACACACACACACACAGAGACACACGCACAGACACACACAGAGACACACACAGAGACACACACACACACACAGACACACACACACACACACAACCTGAGGCCTTCAGCACAGAATGGTGGGAGACTAAGCAAGGGCTGGGGGAGAGGGATGCCCAGCTTGTGCCCAGATTTCCACCCACACAGAGAACACCGGCATTCACAGGGACACGTGGACACACAGACTCAGGCACGCACGCACAGGCGCAGAGATGCCTGCTGACACGGTGATACTCAGGCAGACAGAGACACACACCGTCATCCAGTGACCGGACGCCCAGCACAGACACCCTCACAAACCTCGTGATGCAGAGGACACGCGGGCACTCACCGTCCGGCAGAGACACCCACTCAAACACACCGACACACGGAAACACCGTGTGTCAACGCCAGCACCTCTCACACGGACACGGCTCCTTCCGGCTAGAGTTTGCAGGTCTGCACTATGAAAGGGAGAAACCCAGACCCACACATGGAGCCACCTACACGCACACAGAAAAACTCACAATGCCGCCAACGTGTATCGATTGCCTAGAACGCTCGAGGCAGGCGGCTGCTGACACCATTGCCGTCGGCGGAGACACGCCCAGGAGCCCAACATGGGAAGAGGTCCCCGAAAGACCACAGGCCCCGACACGTCACACCACACCCACACGCAGACCCGTAACAAACACATGCCTGCCCGGGGCGTGGGCAGAGCTGAGACGGCTCCCTGCCCACAGCCCTGAGCAGCAGCAGATGTGCCTTGGGGTCAGTGAGCGCCAGTGGCCGCTGGGCCGGCGCCAGACGGGCCCATACAGCCGGGCCGCACCCCTGACCCTCCGCTCGGGGGAGGAAGCAGCGCCAGCTCTTTCCCTGGAGTCCCCGGACGGAGTGGAAAGATACAGCCCGGCCCCCAGAGCCCCCATCTGAAGCTCTGTCCTCCAGAGCCCCTGGACTGACAGAAGAGGCCTTGTCCAGATGAGCCCCAGGCTGATGGAGACCGTATCTCCCTCCCAGGCAGCCCTGGATACCACAGGCAGACACACATGCACACATGTGGCAGCTCCTGGGGGGCTCGAGGGCTTCCTGACAGAGGGGAACCGGGGCCTGGCTCTGGAGCCCAAAAGGAAAGGGGGGAGGGAGTGTGCCGAGAAGGGCCTCCTTCTCTTTACCCCACACCCTGCCCTGCATCCACCAGTTCCTCCTCCCCCAGGGCCCAAGGGGCCTGTTGGGGCCCCACAGCCCCATCAGCCCGAGCAGAGAGCAGGAGGAGGAGAAGGGATATTTTTAGCTTCTCTGCCACTGACATTTCACAGCAGGCGACCTGGGGTGAAGCTGAGTGAGTGCTGAAGGCTGGGAGAAGCCGACAGCGCCTTCCCGCCCCCATGCGCAGTGCACACGCACACACCGCTGTGCACGCACACAGCCGCGTCCCCCACTACTCCCCAGGCTCACATATGTGGCACAGTGTTAGGTACACAGCCACAAACCTGGAGACACACACGCACCTCTGCTCAAATTTGGTCACATGCCACTCACTTATGCCTAAAACATCCCACATTTGGCCCTAGCCAGTTTGGCTCAGTGGATAAACCTCGGCTTGCGGACTGAAGGGTCTGAGGTTCGATTCCTGTCAAGGGCACATGCCTGGGTTGCAGGCTCGATCCCCAGTAGGGGGCGTGCAGGAGGCAGCGGATCAACAATTCTCTCATCATTAATGTCTCAATCTCTCCCTCTCCCTTCCTCTCTGAAATCAATAAAAATATTTATAAAAACAAACACCTCTCACACTTGGACACAAAATACATCTATTCACATACCCAGATACATGTACACACACACACTAATTTATATATATCACATACATATATATGTCTCACACTTCCCACACCTAGCCAAGCAAGTACACACTCATTCACCATTCATTCAAAAAAATGTGATTCAGTGTCTACTGTGTGTTGACACTATTCTAAATACTAAGGATACCGTGAACACAATAGACAATAATTCCACCCCGTTTAGAGTTTACATTCTGGCAGGGGAAGTTTGACAAAAAAACAAAACAAAAAATAAACAAAGAACTACACATATAAGCCAATCCCCCAAAATATACAACCACAGGTTTAAACAGTTCTCTAACATTCACTGCCCCACAAATACATACAGTTGCACACGTAACCCATAGTCAAGACTCATACAAACTTCACTATGTACCTAAAAAAAAAAAATCACAGATGTGTGGACACAGCAGTACACATATGCAATTGCACACTTCACATATATTCACGCAGTCCAAACACATGATACACACATAAATTCAACCATACACACACTGTACGTAACTATATAATTTACCTACCTACATGCACAGAATACAGCCTCCAGGTTCATGCACTCCACACACACATGCACACAACCTTTCCCTCAGTAAAATTTCTCTCTCTGCCTGTTACAGTCACACACATGCACGCACTCCTACAATTCCCCCCTCACCCTGTGAAATCCGAACCTGTTCACAGGTGTACACACAGAGTCCTAGCACACTCACAACTTGGACGTATACACCCAACTCCCATGTTCTAAAGAAGAGGCCACATACCCTAATTCAATACCCAGGTTCACACGCAAGCCCCTCCCTCCTCTCTCAGTAGGTGAGTGTGGTCACTGCACGCCCCACAAGCACCCAGAATGCTGTCCCCAAGATTTCCGCCTTGCTGCCCTGGCTTTCCTGGCTGAGTCCAGGCCATAGAGAAACCCTGGGGTCCCTATCCCAGTCCCCAAGGGGCAGGACTCCCCTGAGCTCAGACTTTGCCCCTGCTGCCCAGGCTGGAGGTGGACACGAAGGGGAATCTGTGCTTCCTGGATCCGCCCTCAACCCCCCGGCCCCCTTCCTTCACGCTTCTCCCCTCCTCCCTCTCTCCGTGAGTTCCTTTCCTCCAATTCCTCCCTCTCCCCATCCCACCCCCACCTCCCCAGGAACAATTGGCCAAGAACCAAACTCTCCTCTTCCAGGTTCTGCTGCCCTAGAGGGTCCTGGAACCTTGTGACAGACAGATGGACGAACAAGCGAACAGGTCACTCGGGATAATCTATCTCTCCATCCTGAAGACCTGGGAGGGAGAAGGTGCTAAATGAGCCACGGGAAGAAGGGGATGGACTGGCCCACGCTGCATGCCCGGCAGACACAACTGGGAGAGAGAGTCCTGGGTTCCAGTCCTGCCTCTGCTGTGCTGCCCAGAGCAGCTGCTGCCCCTCTCTGGCTCTCTCTTCCGCTCTGCGCAGGGAGGGAGTGGCGCTCAGTGATTTCAGAGGCAGTGAGCTTCTCAGAGACGCTGCAGTGTCTAGCTAATCAGGGAGGGGCTGGGAGCCCTGGAAGCCTGATTAGAGCAGTCAGAGCCCTCCCTCCAAAGGCTCTCCCCTCTCCCCCACACCCTCCCTGCAGCCTCCTCCTCCTCCTCGAGGCCTGGTCTCCAGTCTGAGTTGATACACCAGAGGCCAATAGCACCCCCTGCCCCCCAACACATAGAAACACATGTGCCCCCACCCCCAGCCTTAGTTCCGTCCTTTGTCCTCCTGGACGTTTGGTGTGCAGACTTGTGTGTTTAGGGGCTCACGCTGGGGCTCTGGGCTGGTGAGCCAGTCTATGTGTGCACTGTCTTTCTGTCTGTCCAGCTGCCAGCAGCTCTCAGGCGCCAGGAGGGGAGGCAGCAGTCGGGAGGTGGGGGTGGGGAAGGAGGTAGCGTTGACAAGTTCCAATGTCTGGCTTTCCCTCCTGGAAACCCCAAGCTGGGGCTGGCCCCCCCTTCCCTTCCTGTCTCTCTCGTTCAAGCACGTCCCTTCTAAGAGCCCCTCTCTGCAGACACCCCCAGTGGAACCAAGCCCGGATCTGCTGCCAAGAAGGCCGACATTTCTTAGACTTGCCACGTTCAAGGTGCCTGCACAGGCACGCACTCAAATCCTCCCTCCGTGTCCTCCTCCCGCGCGCATTCAGACGACCCGAAACACACAAAGACATGGTTGGACACAGCGGCCACCTGTGCACACAGGAGGCAGCACACGGAGCGCATCTGACCCCGGCTCACTGACAAGTACAAACACAGCCACGTCCTCCCCCTCCTTCCCCACGGCTCGCCACACACTCAGGAGCACGCACGGCTTCCAGCACGCGGTGCTCACAGACACGCACAGGCACAGCCACACGCTGGCTGTGCCGTGCAGGGAGACAAGTGCAAACCATAGCACATTGTCTCCCTGCACAGCACAGCCCCGCCACCGCCACCGCCCTGTGCGGCTGCGACACAGGGACACAAAGCCAGTGCCGCCTGTTCTCTCGTGCACACAGCCAAGCACAGCCAGCCACACATGGCGGTCCCCTGCACCGCCATGGATAGCTGCATTGCAGGGTCTGTGGGGAGAGAGACGCTGCCCGCCTAGACCCTGGGCATTTGTACTAGCCCACGTGGTTACACGGTGTCTTCCCGGGCAGAGACACATGCTAAAATCACAGCTACATGCAGCACTTTCCTACGCGCACACAATCACCATCCCTTGGACACACACAGACGAGCCCAAACTCACAGCCATGTCCTTCTCCTCTCATACCTAACAAGCTCACGGGAGCCCCCATCACACCCAGACGTGAGCTGAGTACACAGACTCAAACCCATGAGCTGACCCTCTTGTGTACACACAGACTGGATTCCCGGTTGCTAATGGTTGTCTTCCCTGTGTGCACACAGGCTGGTGCTCACACTTGGCTTCCCCTTGTGCATACACCAACACACGGTGGCCCCTGGGTATGCACCATTCAGCACAGACCCACACACACACAGCACCACCCGTCCACATGGAGGCAAGCACAGCCTCACAAATCACTTCAGCGTGTTCCGCTCTGCACACTGCAGTGTGCTTGCTCACAGAGACAGACAGGGCTCTCTGCCGCTCACACACAGACACCCCAACCCCAGCCCCTCGCCACAGCCTCCCGCCCCCCTCCCTCGGCTGTTCAGGGTGGAGAGGGGCTGGGAAGGTAGGAGGCTGGCTCAGCCCTTGTTCCCTCCCTCTGCCCGCTGGCTCGCTCCCACTCCCTCCCATCTGGCAGAGCCAGCCAGCACAGCCCTGCTCCAGCAGCCCTGGCTTTTCTGGGCAAACTCTCTGCGGGTTGGTCTCTGCTGATGCCGCATCAGCAGCAGCAGCGGCGGCAGCAGCAGGGGCGAGGAGGCTGCGGGCGACTGCCAACGTGGCAGACGGCGGGCAGGGCGGCAGGAAGGAAGCTGGGCCCGTTCGGCGCCCACTCACGGAGGGAGACAAAACCAAGGTGGCTGGATGAGCAAGCAAGGCAGCTGGGCAGGGGGACCGCGTGCCCGGCCTGGGCTCCGGGCCCGCACTGGCCCCAGACTCACTGGGTGACCTTGGGCCACTGGCTCCCGCTTCCTGGTCCTGTTTCTCCTTCAGCAAGGGAACATTCCAGACTGGACACTCCTTCCAGCTCCCAATGCTTATGTCAGCTCAGTGCGGACGACTCGGGAGGGAGACATGGTTCACACCGTGGCCTCCGCCCAGCCCCTTCCCCCTCAGAGATGCATCCGTTCTGTCCTCGCCTCTGCACAGCTGTCACTGGTGACAAAATGTGTTGTAGCTCCCTTTGACAGAGAAGAAAACGAAGGTTCAACCTTAGCCGGTTTGGCTCAATGGATAGAGCATCGGCCTGCGGACTGAAGGGTCCCAGGTTCAATTCCGGTCAAGGGCACATGCCCGGTTGTGGGCTTGATCCCCAATAGGGGGAGTGTTGTAGGCAGCTGATCCATGATGCTCTCTCATCATGGATGCTTCTATCTCTATCTCTCCCTCTCCCTTCTTCTCTGAAATCAATAAAAAAATAATAATTACATTAAAAAAAAAAGAAAACCAAGGTTCAGAAAAGTCAATGATGCACCCCCACATTCCCTAGCAAGTGGCAGAGGTGGGAGAGGAATGCAGGGCTCTTGATTTCGTCTCTAAAATCAATGCCGTGCTGCCTCTCTCTTCTTCCAGTCATCCACATACCCCAGGGCCCCTCTGAGAATCCCCTCCCCTCCCCCCGCCCCGGCCCTGGGCCCCACCAGAGCCACCTGGTTCTGCCTGGGGAGTCAGGGTGCAAAGGCCGGACAGGCCTCCCACCAGCATTCCAGCTGCCACTGGGAACACAGCTGTCAGCAGGGCCCAGAGAGCCAAAAGCCGCCTCCCAAGCAGGCCCACATAATTGGTACATTGTCAACTCAAAACAGAGCTGCTGTGGGATCTCAGGCAAGCCACAGTCCTCTCTGGGCCCGGCTCCTTCGTCTGGCTGCAGCGGGTTGGGCTGGACAATCGCAGGGCCCTTTCGGCTTGGACAGTCGCCTAGGGCGGGACCAGGAGAAACGTGATGGGGGAGCTGGCTGTACCAAGGTCCCCGCTGGCCACGTGTGTGTCTCAGGTGCTTGGGACAGCGGAATTGGACCCCTGCCTCACCTATAGGCTGGGGTTGCATCTGGTCCTTCTCTGGGAGAGTTTGCAGGATGGATGGAGAGACAGATGGATAAACAAAGGTGTGAAGGAGAAAAGGGAAGAGAGGCCCTCAGCCAGTGCTTAGCACCCCCTGAGGAGGAAGGAAAACAAAAGGCAGAAGGCTCTCCCCCTACCCACCTCCTCTGTTTACTCCATAGACCAGCCCTCTCTGGAGGCTAAGGGCGGTCTGTGGGGAGGACGTTGTGGGACGCACACCCGCAGGGTGCTGAGTGCGGTGGGACCTGTCCTGAGCACTCTGCAGGAGGCGCCCCGCTCACCTGGGGGTGAAGGAAAGCCCCCGAGAGGGGTCACAGGCATTGAGCTCAGGCTTCTGGGGTAAATTGAATAGGCCTGGGGCAGTGATGCACGCTGGAGTGTGTGTCTGTACAGGCGCCCTTATGGTCCCATTCTACAGAAACCCACACCCAGAGGCGGAGCGCTGGAGCCAGGCCTCACACCCAAGCCTGCCTGATTGCAAAGCCCGCATTGTGTGCTAGGCCACAATGCCTCCCAAAGGAGCGAATTGCTAATGGTGGCATTTCAGATTTCAGATGCAGTGACAGCAGACGAGGGAAGAGGTTCTGGACAGATGGTTCCCAATCGGGCCCCTGCCTCGGGCTGTCAGGGCAGGCAACGTGCCCTCCCCTCCATTCCTCTTGTGCGTGGGACGCAGGCAGGTCGCCCCCACGCTCTCCTCACCACCCCGCTCCAGCCCTTTGGCCCTGCCTGGGCGACCCGCATGAGCTCAGCTTCCCAGCAGCCCTGCGGAGGAGTCAGCCAGGGCAGAGGCTGCCTCTGCCCTCTCGCTGCTTGGCAGTGCCAAGGGAGGCGGGGCTGCGGAGGGGCTGGGGAAGCTTCCCAGCCACCAGGCCTCCTCTGGTTCTGTCCCCCAACTCCGGCGCCCCCTGGGGTTCGCTGCAGCGGAGGAGGCTGCGACAGGTGGCGCAGGGCTGGGGCACGCCGGCCAGGCCCGTCCCTGTTGCTGCAGCCTTGTTGAGCTGCCATTAACAAGTGGCCGGAGGTTGCCGTGTCTCCATGGAGACCAGACAGTCAGTGCGGCTCCTCCGGGGTGAGGGCCGTGATTAGTGAGTGTCAGCTTTGCCAGCCCTGCTCTTCCCACCGCCCTCCGCCGCCGGCTCGGAGACAACAGGCCTGGGCGGGGGCGGTGAGGACGGGCAGGGGGCTGGGGCTCCCACAGGCGGGGGTGGGGGGGTGGGGGGGTGGGGAGGCCGGGGTGGGTTGGGGAGGGGGGTGGAAAGGGGGGGTGGGGAGGGGGGGCTCCCAAGCCCAGCCCCAGGTACTATGTCTTTGTCTCCCCCTGTGGCGCCTCCATCCTCCCTGCCTCCCCTCCAGATCCATCTTCCACTCAGCCCCCAGGGCGAGCTTTCTGCAACACAAGCTGAATCCCAATGCTGCCTTCCTCAAGAACTCTCCATGGCTCCCCATCCCCTCGAGGCTAGGAGTCAAATTCCTTATCTCCCATTCAGTTTCTTCCTTCCTTCCTTCCCTCCCGCACTCTGGCAGCAGGTACACGCAGTCACTAAAACAAGCAGGATCCCTGACTTGA
Source organism: Nyctalus aviator (assembly GCA_036971965.1). NCBI lineage: Eukaryota > Metazoa > Chordata > Mammalia > Chiroptera > Vespertilionidae > Nyctalus > Nyctalus aviator. Next base: position 179,262,892 of record CM072923.1, read on the forward strand.
AGGCACTTCCAAATCAGCGAGGAAGACACTCTGTAAGTAAAATACAAGCCAGCAGCTACCCGGTTACAATCACGAGGAGGGCCGGGAGGGAGATGGAGAGTGTGTAGGGTAGAGAATGATTTTTTTAAGACAGTATTTGCTCTCTTCCTCTTGTTTTTATTTAGTGGTGTCCGGCAGAGGACAGAGACACATCACTTTGTAGTTCCACTTATGGATGCATTCATCGGTTGCTTATGTTTTCCCTGACCAGGGATCCACCCCACCACCGTGGCTTATCAGGTCAACGCTCTCACCAACTGAGCTGCCCAGCCAGGCTGGTGGAGAGGCATTTGTAGGGGGTCAGCCCAGCGAGGGCGGCCAGCATGGCTTCTCTGAGGAGGCCATAGTTCGGCAGAGTCGTGGACATTGATGGGGACCCACTCTTGGGGAGACGGAGAAGTGGAGCATTCCAAGAACAGCCTGCCCCAGGCCCCAGGCCCCAGGCTCCGCCCTGGCCTGCCCCTCCGGCCCCACCTCCACCCCCACCCCTGTTGCCTATCTATCAGGGCTTACCCAAGGGAGCCATCTCTGAGTTCTCACCAACTCTTTCTTGTCCCCTAGGCTCACCTTCCATCAATCACGTGTCCTGTCAGTTCCCTCACCCTCTCCCTCCTCATTGCCACTGCAGACCCCGTCATTTGCCCTACGGCTATCACGCCCCCTCCCCCTAACGGTTTTGGTCAGGGGGCTGCGTGTCCCCCGTGTGCTGTGCTCTCTGCTGGGACCTTTGGACACGGCTGTGCATGGGACCACACAGCCTGCTCTGGTTAGAGTCCTCGGGGAGGCGGGCACGCCCACAAGTGCTGGAGAGGAGGAGCTTCCAGGAGAAAGTGTGGTGAGCAGAGACCTGGAGGAGGGTGAGAAAGTGGCCGAACAAAGGGAGAGGAAAGATATCCCCCTCCAGGAACGAGCTTGTGGGTGGGCGGGTCGTGAGACAGGCCAGGGCCTGGCCTCTAGGCTGGTGGGGAGCTGAAAGCCACAGGGAGCATGCTCAGATCTGCTCCCCGACACCCTTCCGGTTCACTCTCCGCACTACAGTTAGAATCATCTTTCTAAAATAGGCACAACCCTGTCCCTGCCCAGCTCTGAGAGTCCTGCTCTGTCCCCAGGCCTTTAAAGTCTAAACTCAGCAGCCAGGCCCTTGAGGCCCTGGAAACCGCCTTTCCAGCCTCATTTCCTATCCCTCCTCCCGGCTGACGCTGCTCGGCCACACCCGACAGGCCACATCCTTCCCCATCGCTGGAGCACGTTCCTCCCGGAATGGCCTCCCCACTCCCCCAGGTGGATTCTTCATTCGTCAGGGCCCACAGAGCTGTCCCCTTCTCCGAGCAGGATCTGACCCTGTTCCCCAACAAGAACCAGTGTTTGGTCTGCACCCTTCATTGCAGGTAGTTCAAGCTCATCGAATGCCTCTTCATAGGTGCTAGGCTAGCAGCTAGACTTTAGAGAAGAACTTTATGTTGGTGACATTATTTAATCCTTATGGCTATCTTGTAAATAAGTATCTTGTCATCACCCCCACTTCACACATGTGAAGTCGAGGCCCAAAAGGTTAAATGACTAGCCCGGTTTCCAAAGGTAATATGGTTCGTCTAGGCCGCCGTGGTCGGCAAACTCATTAGTCAACAGAGCCAATTATCAACAGTACAACGATTGAAAAACATTTTTTTAAATATATTTTATTGAGTTTTTACAGAGAAGAAGAGAGAGTTAGAAACATCCATCTTCTGGGGATGTGCCCGAAACCAAGGTACATGCCCTTGACCGGAATCGAACTTGGGACCTTTCAGTCCACAGGCAGATGCTCTATCCACTGAGCCAAACCGGTTTTAGCTGAAATTTTTTTTGAGAGCCAAATTTTTCTAACTTAAACTTCTTCTAACACCACTTGTTCAAAACAGACTCCCCCAGGCCATGGTATTTTGTGAAAGAGCCACAAGGGGCCAAAGAGCCGCGTTTTGCCGACCACGGGATAGGGTCCCCAGAGCCTAGCCTAGAGCTCTATGCACTGGAGGGGAGAGCAAACGTGTAGGATGAATAAACAACTTCAGCTGGAACGCTACTGGAGGGTTGTGAGATGGGCTCCCAGACAGGTTTCTGAGGGTCAACAAGAGCCCTCTCTCTGGAGTGGGTCTGGTTATCTTGGGATAAACACCATGCCAGCCAGCCCCCGGCTCCTGGCCCAGCCCCAACCGGGATCTGCTGGTGACCTTGAGATTCCCACTCCTTCGCTAGCAGCCCCTTCAGAATCAGATCCAGCTTCAACTACCAGCTGTACCCGAGAGAGCTGTGTGACCTCAAGCAAGTGACTTTACCTCTCTGAGTCTGTTTCTTCATGTTCTAAATAGGCTGAATGGTGCCTGCTTTCCAGGTTTGTTGTGAAGAGCATGAGTGACAGCCATTTTTACTTTCTCCCAAGTGTCTACCATGAACTAGGCCAGGCTTTGCCATTTACTCCTAATTATATATTTTATTGATTTTGTACTGAGAGGAAGAGAGAGAGATAGAAAGCTAGAAACATCAATGAGAGAGAGTCATTGATCAGCTGCCTCTTGCACACCCCCTACGGGGGATATGCCCGCAACCAAGGTACATGCCCTTGACCGGAATCGAACCCGGGTCCCTTCAGTCCCCAAGCCGACGCTCTATCCACTGAGCCAAACCGGTCTTGGCCATTTACTCCTAATTAGTTTGGCTCTGAGGCCCAGGCAACCAGGGAGACGGGAGCCCCTGTGTCTCAGAGGGCCCCCTCTAGCCCAGCTGGAGTAGCCTTCTTCACCGAGTGAGAAGCCAGATACACCAGAGGCCATGCACACCAGAGCACACCCAAGCCCCTTCTAGGCCTACCTCTGGGGACCCAGATCCTAGAGTCCCTTCGGGTAGTTTCAAGGGCCTAAAAGGGCCATTGCCTAGTCAGACCCCACTGTCAGGGTGGATTCCTAAGCCTGAGAGAGGCGGCCGAGGGGCAGCTCTGTCCTGGGGACGGGTGACTAGAGCTTGAACCTGCAGATGGTGGTGGGCCAGGGCGGGGATGGGAGAGGAGACGGGCCTCCGATGTATCCTTATCAGAGGCCAGCTTGCCCTTACCAATCGTCACACATGTCCGTGAAGGCAGGAATTGGCGGTATTTTCCAGATGAAGAAACCAAGGCTCAGACCAGAGGAGCGACTCCAAACGTGTTCATTTTACTGCCTCCGAAGTGGCAATGCTCTATGTTCACATGCCTCCCACCCGTTATCTCCTTCCATTCCCACAACAGCCCCAGGACATAAGGAATGGCATCACCCCACTTTACAGAGGAGGAAACGGAGGCACAGAGGGGTTCCGGGACTTCCCTAAGCTCACACGGCTCATGAACGGCAGACCTGGGAGTGGGGCCTTGGCAGCCATGCTCTGACCTGTAAGCTCGGCTGTGTTTTACCGTCATCGTAGTTACAGCTCCGTTCCTGAGTCTGGCTGGCAGCCACCCTGCCTCTCACCTGCCGGAGGAATGGGTATGGTACAGGGGCTCTGAGTGCCCCCTGGTTGTAAGGCCAGGAAGAGGCCAAAAAGTGAGCCAAGCCAGAGGGAGGGAGGGTCCTATGGGCAAAGCTTTGAGGGCTGGAGCCTGACTCTGCTCTGAATCCTCTGCAGCCCAGCGCAGCCGGGCAGGGCTCTGGGGGCTGCGCAGAGAGGCCCCCCGGGCCCGAGCTCACAGCCATGCCTGCTTCCCAGCCCGCGGCCTGAGAAGATGGTGCTTTCCCAGGGCCAGAGCAGAGGCGGCCCCCAAGCCCCCCCCTAAAGCCCAGCTGTGGGGCGGCTGCCCGAGCTCCCGCCAGCCCCTCCTCTTCCACTCCCGGGCCAAGTTGCTGCTCTGTGGTCACCTGGACCCAATTTCCTCCTTCCTGCCTCCTCCCATCGCTGGGAAGCGCCCCCAGGCCGCCCTGCCAATTTCCAAAGGCTTCTCCCCCAGGAAGCCATGTCTGCCTCCCCCCGCCCGGCCCCCCCAATCCCAGGTCTCCTGCCCCTATTTGGAACTGCAGCTCTTCTCCCGTCAGCCCCACACACAGAATCACTTGGACTATCCGCCCGTTTTCCATTTGGTTCCTGGCTGAACATTGGGTCCCTCTGGCCAGACTGCGAGCTCCCTGCCCCAGGGCGGTTATCACATCCTGAGCCTCCCTCTCCCCCCACGGTGCCCGGCAGGGAGGAGCCCGCAGCCAGAGCTGCCCCCGCCGCAGGAACTGAACCTTGGTGCTCAGAGGCCCGGAGCCAGCGTCGCTGTTCCTGCGCCTCCCTTTGGCTGAAGAGATCCAGGGAGCCCAGGGAAGGGAAGATGTTGGCCCAAGGTCACCCAGAAGTCAGGCCGAGACTCAAACCCAGGCCTTCTGACTCTAAGGCTCGGGCTTCTGACACGTGACCTGCATCAAGTTTCTAAGCCTCCCAGGCCCTCATTTTCAGGAAGGGGAGACCCAAAGAGTCCCTGGCAACGTATTTTCATAACCCAGGGGGCGGGTAACTTTGCCCCAAATGCCGTATCTGGAAAAGCTCAAAAGCGATTATTAGCGCAACCTGCCACCATCCACCACCTCCGTTTCATAAACAGAGACCTAGAAAGCAGGGTCACACTGAGCCGGAGCCGGAGCTGAGATATTAGATTCCACGTCCAGTTCTTGGAAGAAGAATTAAGCATCACCAACGAACTCTTTCATTCCACAGATTTCTTTTTTGAGAGCCTAATCATGCCTGTGCTTAGTGCTGAAAACATAAGGGTTAAAAAAAAGAAAAAGAAAAAAAGGCAGTGGTAGCTGGCAGGAGCATGAGGGGGCTTCTAGGCATAGGAAATGGGCAACATCAGAATGTTCTATGTCTGAATCTGGGGACCGTTACATAGTGTGCGCAGTTTGTGGAAATTCACCAAGCTACCTATTTTGACATATAAAAAATATAAAAAGTTTTTTAAAAGAGAGTCACAAGCATTGAGCTCACAGAGGAGATGACATATTAAACAAGTAATTACAGAAATGATTCTTTAATTACAAGTGTACCAAATGCTACAATCGAGGGTGCTATGGGCTGTGGAGCAGGAGGACCGGATCTCATGCAGGAGCAGTCATGGAAGGCTTCTCAGAGGAGGTGAGGCATAAGCTGAATCATAAGGAAGCATGAATTCACAGTGTGGGAATGCCTCTCGGTCCCTACCTCGAACCTCACAAACATGAATTCAACCTGAGTCACGGACCTAGGTGTGAAAGCTAACACTACAAAGCCGCTAGAAGAAAATATATGGAAATATCTCCCTGACCTTGGGACAGGCGAGGATTTCTTAGGCATCAAAAGCACGAAACATGAAACGAAATTGTCAGGGGATGGTGCAAAGCAGCCAAGACAGAGAAGACAGTATGTGTGAAGGCCCAGAGGAAAGAAGGGGCTGGTTCCGTGGGAAGAACTGAGAAAAGGCCAGGAGAAACGAAGCGTAGGCAGCAGGAGACTGAAGGGAGAGAAAGCCCGAGAAGCATACAGGGGCCAGACCATCCGGGGCTTCGTGGGCTGGGTTAGAAGCCAGGGCTTTATCCCGAGGATGCTAGGCAAACAGAGAAGGTTTCAATAGGGGGAGTGGCAGGAGCGGCAACTGAAGCAGCAGTTGGGGAACGTGTGACCTTAATCTAGGTTTGCAAAACTGAGCATTACCTCCTTTGATGTACGCCAGGATGGCAAGGTGTTGCCCACACAGAAAGGAGAATAAAAGGAAACACTCCCCTTTCTCCCTGCTCAGCAACAGGACAGGCCAGGCTTGGATTCTGCTTCCTTTGCAAATCAAGAAGCAGCTTTACAGCTTGAAAAGTCCCTTAATCCACGTGCTGGGATGAGGCAGGGCATGGCAGGTGGGGACTTGGGCTGCGAGGACCACGCCCAGCCCTGGCCTTGGGGGAGCGGGAGTCTGCCAGCTCCCACCCACACCGCAGGCTCCCGCGACAGCCCCACCTCACCCCTGCTCAGCACCGGGACCTCCTCGCCCCCGCACCCCTCTTCCTCACTCCCTCGGAGGATGGCAGAGTCTCTGCCACAAAGAAAGAACCCCGAGGTCAGGAGTTTCTTCCATCCACTCATACATAAACCAATATGCCAGAGCCAGAGCTGAAGGAGGACTTAGCCATCAGGTATGGCCGTGTCCAGCTTTCTTATCACTCGCGTCTCCTCCCTGCAAGGTACTCAAGAAAGGCACTGACAGTGGTGACTCCATTCCATTCAACCAATGTTTATTGAGTACCTGCTGCGGGCCAGGCTCTGAGCTGGAGTTAAGAGCACTATAGCCCTAGCTGGTTAGTTCAGTGGCTAGAGCGTTGGCCTATGAACTGCAGGGTCCCGGGTTCAATTCCTGTCAAGAGCACATTCCTCAGTTGCAAGCTTGATTCCCAGTCCCTGGTCAGGGTGCGTGCCAGATACAAGCATTTGATGTGTCTCTCTCACATTGATATTTCTCTCCCCCCAAAAGAGAGAGAGAGACAGACAGAGACAGAGAGACAGAGAGAGAGATAGAGAGAAGAAGAAGAAGAAGAAGAAGAAGAAGAAGAAGAAGAAGAAAAAGAAGAAGAAGAAGAAGAAGGAAGGGAAGGAGGGGAAGGAAGAGGGGGAGGAAGAGGAGGAGGAGGAAAGGAAGGAAGGAAGGAAGGAAAGGAGGAAGGGAGGAAGGAAAGAAGGAAGGAAGGAAGGAAGGAAGGGAGGAAGGAGGAAAGAAAGGAAAAAAGGCACTATTGTTCCTGCTCTCAGGGAATTCTTGGGGTAATGGGAGAAAGAGGGCACAACATGACATGTGCTTCAGAGAGGTGCAAAGTGCAAGCGAGTATAGAGAGTGAGGCTGCTTTCACTTGGGGAACAGGGTGTGAATATCAAGGAAAATCCCTACCAGGAGGTGACATTTGAGTTGGCTCATAAAGAATTAGTAAGACTGACAGTAAGAAGTGCCCTCGGTGGCAGAGGAAAGTGTAAGAACTACAGTGACTGTTCCGAGTCTCAGGTACTGTGCTCAGCGCCTTATGCATTCATTGCATCCCTCCAAGGGTGCTAGGAAGTGGGTATTATCATTACACCCATTTTCCAGATGTGGTAACTGAGGCTCAGAGAAGGGAACTGATACGTTTACAAACACCCACAGCAGGTGAATGGTGGGACAGAATGGAGAACCAGGTCTCTCTGCTTCCCTGCTCTTAACTTCTACTATATACGAGTACAGTGGCCTGGGCAAAGGGCCTGCGGAGGAGAGGGGCAGGCGGTGAGGCTGGAAGCGCGGAGGGAGGGGTTGGGTGAGGAGTGTGGGCTTTATCCAGAGGAAGACAGGGAGCCACGGCAGGTTCGTTCGTTAGTGAGGAAAAGGGTAGAGAGGGATGGCACCCCAATCAGTTTTCTGTTTTTAGAGGCTCCCTTTGAAGTTCAAGACATTAGAGACAGAGAAACCTGTGTAGGAGTTGCTGCGAAAAAATCCAAGAGAAGGATAGGGATGGAGGGATGAAGAGGAGAGGCACCGGGGAGGAGCCATGCAGAATCTGGGGAGTGATTGGCCCTGGCAGATGAAGGAGGAGTCAAAGGTGACATCCCAGAATGGCACTCCTGTTCCTGCACTGCACGCAGGCCTGTGGCTCCAGAAAGAAGCCCGCAGATTGGTCTTTAACAGCAGGGGGATGACCAAGATCCCCGTGGATGCCTGAAATCCCAGGTTAGTACCAAACCCTTTACGTACTGTTTTTCCCCCTATACATACATACCTATAAATAAAGCTTAATTTCTAAATTAGGCACAGCAAGATGTTCACAATAATAATAAACCTAACAATTATGCTGACAGGTGTGGCTCAGTTGCGTGTATGTATAGGAAAGCCGTGAACCCAGAGGCTGCTGGTACAATTCCTGGTCAGGGCACGTGCCGGTGTTGTAGGCTCAGCCCCCAGTAGGGGGCGTGCAGGAGGCAGCCAATCGCTGTTTCTCATTGATGTTTCCATCTCTATCCTTCTTCCTTCCCCTCTCTCTCAAATCAATTTTTAAAAAATAGAATTCTAGCCGGGACCGGTTTGGCTCAGTGGATGGAGCGTCGGCTTGGGGACTGAAGGGTCCTGGGTTCGATTCTGGTCAGGGGCATGTGCCTTGGTTGCGGGCACATCCCCAGGAGGGGGTGTGCAAGAGGCGGCTGATCGATGGCTCTCTCTCATCGATGTTTCTAACTCTCTATCTCTCTCCCTTCCTCTCTGTACAAAATCAATAAAATATATTTTAAAAAAATAAAAATAAAAATAAAAAATAGAATTCTAACCATGTGCTCTAGTAAAAGTTATGTGAATGTGGTTCCTCTCTCAGAACGTCTTACTGTACTATATTCACCTTCTCACTTCAAGGAGGCACTTTAAGCTTCTTTTTGGCATGTCCAAATTGCCACCAGCACTACGCTTTCGCTTTGGGCCATTAAGTAAAACACAAGCACGGTGCTACAGTGATAGTTTTTTGTGTTTTGTTTTTTTTTAATTTTATTAATTTTCCACAGAGAGGAAGGGAGAGGGGTAGAGAGCTAGAAATGTCAATGAGAAACATCGACCAGATGCCTCCTGCACACCCCCTACCGGGGATGTGCCCGTAACCAACGTACATGCCCTTGACCAGAATCAAACCTGGAACCTTTCAGTCCACGGACCGATGCTCTATGCACTGAGCCAAACCGGTTTTGGCGCTACAGTGATAGTTGATATGGTTGATAACTGAGGTGGCTACAAGTGACTAACAAGGTGACAGGGAGTGTATACATCTGGATACCTGTACTGGGCAGGACAGAGTGGGTCAGTGAGAGATTTCATCATGCTACTCAGTATGGTGCATTATTGAAAACTTATGAATTGTTTATTTCTGGAACTTTCTATTTCATATTCTCAGACCTCAGTTGACTGCAAGTAACTGAAAGTGCAGAAAGTGAAAAGGCCGATAATGGGGACTACTGTATCTCCTTCCCCTCACCATGGCTCAGCTCCACAGACGGTCCTGAGAAAGTTACTCCTGGAAGGTGCTTTATTCTTCTCCAAATGCTCCTGTAGACTCATTACCCGTTTACGTATTCATTCACCTACTGTTTTTGTTGTTGTTGTTGTTTTTAAATATATTTTATTGATTTTTTTACAGAGAAGAAGGGAGAGGGATAGAGAGCTAGAAACTGCGATGAGAGAGAAACATTGACCAGCTGCCTCCTGCACACCCCCTACCGGGAATGTGCCCGCAACCAATGTACATGCCCTTGACTGGAATTGAACCTGGGACCTTTCAGTCCGCAGGCCGACGCTCTATCCACTGAGCCAAACCGGTTTCGGCTCATCTACTGTTTATAAATGGAGCACTTGCTGTATACCGGATGTGTTGGGAGCTGGGAATAGGCAGGAAACAAGCTGGCTTCTCAGTGGGCGATGGTTATAACACTTGGGGTCTGGGTTTGAATCCCGGTTCTGCAACTTCTTTGTGCGAAGTCCTGGCTCAGCCTCCAACTCGCTGTGACCTCAGGTGGCTTACCGAACCTCTCCTTGTCTCAGCTTCCTCATCTGTAGGATGGGGAAGCTAACAGTACCCGCCGAAGGGATTAAGGGGGTCAGTCAATACCTGTAGTCTCTGGCACCGGGGAAGCATTCAGTCAGTGTCAGCTGTTATTATTACAGGGTTCACATTTTAGCGGGGAGACGGATCCAATTACACAATTAATTATTTAATTACCGCAGTGATTAATGCCCTGCAGGAGCGGCTCGGTCTGGAGGTGAGGGGAGGCTCCCCAGAGCAGGGGACGGTTCTGCTGAGCCGAGCGGAGTGTGTAGGGGCTGGCCAGGTGAGCTGTGAGGTGGGGGGTAGGGGGGCATTTGAGGCAGAGAGGTCTCTGTGTCGGCATTTCTGTAACCTCACCTCCTTGGAAAACAATGCTGAGAAAAGCCAGTCAGGCAGGTACTCTGTCCCCATTTTCTAGGAAGGGCTCGGAGATCCAGCGGGGAACAGCTAAGCCATTCGCTGGTCCGTGACCCAGCCTCCTGGAAGATTCTCTGCCCGCGCCAGTCCACGGGGCTGGAGGGGACAGGCCTGAGAGGAGGCCTTTGTCCCTCTGCCTGCTGGGGCGGGAGCAGGCGAGCCGGAGCCGCAGCTGGCCACCAGCAGCTGTGGCGGCCAGAACTGCATTCCTTCCCCTGCCAGCAGAGCAAGCCCAGGCTCATGTCAGGGACTGGAACGGTTCTTTTTGTCTTTAAAAAAAAAAAAAAGGCACTTTAGTCAACATGAAGCTTTCAAACAGACACAGCCCCTCACTGTCCTCCCTAAGCCCTGGTCTCTCCAACTCCCCAGGGCAAACCCCAAGGCAGCCAAGTTTCTGGGAAAGGGAATGAGGCCTGGACTTGGAGTCCAAAGGCTTGGTGATGAGGCCTCGCTCGGCTTCCAAGTTTGCTGTGTGACCTTGGGCAGGTCACCAGCCCTCTCTGGGCCTGCGTGTCCTCTGCAAAACAGGGAAGGGAGGGAGGGTTGGATGACATCAGGTGGGGTGGGGAGCCCAACAACCGGCTCCAGCCAGCTGCAGCCGCTTTCCTGCCCTTCGCATTGGAGGCACCGGGGCCTCAGGGGTCCGGAAGCTGGGGACAGGCAGGCTTTCATCTCTGCTGGCCCAGGGTCGCCGCAGGCTGGCAGGCCCCACATCCCGAGATCGCGTTTCAGGCTTGAAGGGGCCTTCCTGTGACCTCGGCTGGCCGCCCTGCCCCTGCCCCCTCCTCCCCATGCTCCAGAGGAAAGCAGGCAGCATCCCGCCCAAGGACACCAGCCGGCAAGTGGCTGTCCTTCGGCCTGCCCTTCCCTCCCACCCACGGCAGCCCCGCTGGACTCCCTCTGCAAGCCTCAGGCCTCCCGGGCCATTAGGAATCTGCCAGGCAAGGCGTGGTCTTTTTCCTCTCTCTTGTTTCTTGGCTTGTGTTCCTGGCTCTCCAACAGCCGCCTCCTGCAAAAGCCTCCGGGTGCGTGCACAGGAACAGAGAGAGAGAGAGAGACAGAGAGAGAGAGAGAGAGAGAGAGAGAGAGAGAGAGAGAGAGAGAGATGCAGCCATATTTTGAGTAAAAAAGCAACCAACTTCTTAATCCTTCCCTGTAACCTCGGATTCCTCGGGCGGGTTGGCTCCAGCCGCTGGGAAGGAAGGCCCTGCTGGGGTGAGAGGTCTGGGCTTGTGTCCCGGCCCACCCCGTCCTCCCCCGCCCCTGTTCTCCTCCAGGCTTGGGTCTGGCTTTTGCAGCGTGTGCTCTGGCTTAGCGGGCGGAGAAAGCACGGGCGGGCGGGAGGGGGTGGCTGGGGCCTCTGCCCCTCTGCCCACTTGGCCGCCTTCTGTGGAGGTCACAAGAGCGGGATTCACCACTAATCAACCGCCTCCACGCCTGCTCCCATTCCTTCGTTCTCCTGTCGTAGGAATTACTGGTCTCTCCGCTGCCAGTCCCCTGAGCGCCGGCTCCCATGTTGCCGCTTCCCTGTCCAGCACAGCTAAGCTTTCTTTCGGGGGAAGCCACACACTTTCATACTCCAAACCTTCATCCATCAGGCACCTTGGAAGGGGTGGAACTCGGGGTCCCTGCCACGTCTTGCTGTGTCTGCAGAACCCTTAACGATCCGCTGCAGCTCCAGCGCCTGGGTCAGTGCTTGAAACACAGTAGATACATGGTGTCTCTGGAATGAATGAATTCAAGCCATAAATAAGTCTCTGGGAATATTCAGAGTGATCTCACAGAAAGGACATTTGATTATGACAAATCCCCGTGAAAAGTGCCGTCCCAGCACCCTGAGAATCTAGTCCAATTCTCCATCCCTTTGCTCACCAGCTCCATCTAAAGAGCTCCTCCCCCCACTCCCCCCCCTTTGCCAAGACTGGTTTGGCTCAATGGATAGAGCGTCGGCTTGGGGACTCAAGGGTCCCAGGTTCGATTCCGGTCAAGGGCATGTACCTTGGTTGCGGGCACATCCCCAGTAGGGGGTGTGCAAGAGGCAGCTGATCGGTGACTCTCTCATTGATGTTTCTAACTCTCTATCTCTCTCCCTTCCTCTCTGTACAAAATCAATAAAATAAATTAAAAAAATAAATAAACTTCCCCTCACTTATTAAAAAAAATAAAAAATAAAATAAAATAAAATAAAATAAAGAGTTCCTCCCTTCCCACCGTGTTTTCTCTTGCCTCGGGTCCTCTGCAGGTGACATTCCCAGTGTCTGCCACACCCTTCCCCACCTATCACCTGCTGGACTCCCTCTGGCCTGTCACCCTGTGAGGTGACCCACTGAGCATTATTTTCAGCCCAGCCAGCATGGCTCAGTGGTTGAGTGTCAACGGAGGAACCAGGAGATCACAGTTTGATTCTGATTGGGCTCAGTCCCCAATGTGGGGCACGCTGAGGCAGCCAATCAATGATTCTCTCTCATCATGTTTCTATCTCTCTCTCTCCCTTCCTCTCTGAAATCAATAATAAAAAAAATATTTTTAAACAGCAAACAACATTTTCTAAAAATAATTTGATGTTTGGTAATTTTTAAAATATATCTATTTTTTATTGATCGCAGAGGGGAATAGAGAGACAGAAACATCAATGATGAGAGAGACGCATTGATCAGCTGCCTCCTGCAAACCCCATACTGGGGATTGAGCCTGAAACTCCAGCATGTGCCCTAACCAGGGTTCAAACGGGCAACCTCTGGTTTCCTAGCTCGACGCTAAACCACTGAGCCACACCGGCCACGCTGATAATTTGTAAAAAAAAAAAAAAAATTGAAATAGTGTTAATGAACAAAATTAGAACTTTTTTTTGTTGTTTCCTATTCTTATTTTTAAATTTATTTCAAAGAGGAAGGAAGAGAGAGAGATAGAAACATCAGTGATGAGAGAGAATCACTGATTGGCTGCCTCCTGCATGCCCCCTACTGGGGATCCAGCCTGCAACCCAGGCATGTGCCCTTGATCAGAATCAAACCCAGGACCCTTCAGCCTGCAGGCCAATGCACTATCCACCGAGCCAAACTGGCTAGGGCTCCTATTCTTACTTTATAGTTAGTAGTGTTTTTTTGTTGTTGTTGTTGACTTTACATATGGGCTGGGTTGACAATTGGTGACATAATCCGGCTCTGATCTTTAAATCTCAGTCAGCCTGGACATCAAATACTCCTCCAGGAAGCATTCACTGAATCTGGTTAGGTCTCTTTTTGGTAGCCACAAAGCTTCTTCTTTAAAAAAAAAAAAAAAAAAAAAATAGCCGAAACCGGTTTGGCTCAATGGATAGAGCGTCGGCTTGGGGACTGAAAGGTCCCAGGTTCGATTCCGGTCAAGGGCATGTGCCTTGGTTGCGGGCATATCCCCAGTGGGGGGTGTGCAAGAGGCAGCTGATCGATGACTCTCATCGATGTTTCTAACTCTCTATCCCTCTCTCTTCCTCTCTGTACAAAATCAATAAAATTTTTTTTTAAAAAAATATATATTTTATTGACTTTTAAAAAATATATATTTTATTGATTTTTTTTACAGAGAGGAAGAGAGAGGGATAGAGAGTTAAAAACATTGATTAGAGAGAAACATCGACCAGCTGCCTCTTGCACACCCCCTATTGGGGATATGTCTGCAACCAAGGTACATGCCCTTGACCGGAATCGAACCCGGGACCCTTCAGTCCCCAAGCCGACGCTCTATCCATTGAGCCAAACCGGTCTCGGCTGTTTTTAATATTTTAAAATTGATTTCAGAGAGGAAGGGAAAGGGAGAGATAGAAATATCTATGGTAAGAGAGATCGGGCTTGCAACCCTGGCATGTGCTCTGACTGGGAATCGAACCTGTGACTCCTGGTTCATAGGTCAATGCTCAACTACTGAGCCATGCCAGCTGGGCTTTACTTGTTGCTTTTTATGCCCCCACACCAAATCTGTAAATTCTCTGAGGGCCCAGTTAATATCTTTCCACCTCTATTCCTGCAGCACCCAGGGCCTGGCTCTATAGCCTTAATCTATTCAATCCCTTTTGCAAGATCTGCACTATACAAAGTATTCTATGTTCCCATTTTATAACTGTTTGAGGAACTCCTACTCATTCTTCAAAACCCCAATCAAATGATCCCTCCTCCATAAACCTGCCCCAACCCCCAGTTAAGTTCTATGCTTCTGTGAGCTCACAGCTCCTGCTGAATTGGCATCTCCCTCTTTTAAAAAATTTTTTTTTAATTTATTTATTGGTTTGAAAGAGAGAGATATCAATTTGTTGTTTCATTTATGCATTCACTGATTGCTTTTTTAGGTGTCCTGACTGGGAATTGAACCCACAACAATGGCATAACGAGACAGCGCTCTAACCAACTAAGCTACCCGGCCAGGGCTGCTGTCTCCCTCTTTTTTTGTTGTTGTTGTAATTTTTATGTATATGTTTTCTCCTTCAACAGATTGGGAGCCACTGGCAGGCAGGACTGGGTGGATTGACCATTGGGTCCTGTCTCGATGTGCCATTGTTGTGAGCTCACAGAAGCATAGAACTTAACTGGGGTTTGGAGCAGACAGCAATATATGCTCATTAAATGAATAGACTAAGACGTGTCACAAACGAGGGAAAATTTAGGCAAGACTTTGAAGGTAGGAGGAAAGAGAATAACATATACTTACTAAGGGCATAGAGTCAGTATAGATAAAAACAAATAATCCTATACAATGAAAGACTAATATGCAAATAGACTGAATAGCGGGACAACAGAAACAACTGAACAACCGAACAACTGGTCTCTTTGACGTGCGCTCACCACTAGGGGGCGTGTGGGAACATAGCAGACACTGGTCGAGACGGGATGGTGGGGCAGGTGAGCAGGGGTGCCAAACCAAGGTGGGACGCTGGTCACTGTCATTGGGGCACGCCTCTGGTGCTCGCACCCATTGCCAGTGCCAGCCCTGCTGGCAGCTGGTGCCGGAGCCATCACTCGCATCCGCTATCAGTGCCTGGTACCATCAGCGGTGTAAGCGGTGGCTGCTGGCCCAATTGCCCCTGAGGGCTTCTCCACCTCCCCCTGCTCCTGAGGGGCGACTGGGGCAGCAGCCGCCACTCGCACCCAATTGCTCTGTGGTGTCAGTGGGTACAAGTGAGACCGGCACCATTACTGTGTGGGAGCAGGGCTGCTGGCATACAGGGGGCCAGGGGCCAAGGCGGGCAGGGCCAGCTGGAGGTGCAGAGGATGGGCCGAGACCCGCCCCTGTGCTTACCGCAGCCTCCCGCCCACAGTCCCTTTCAAGGTGCACGAATGCGTACACTGGGCCCCTAGCATTAACAATAATAATGGCCAACTATCACTGAGCACACCACAGTGCAGTGGGTTGAGAACAGAGATTATGTCCTGCCTCTTACGGGCTGTGTGACCTCGGGCAAATTATCTAATTTTTCTGTGCCTCAGTCTCCTCATCTGTACAATGGAGGTAGTAATGGTGTCTGGCTTATCAGGAATTAAATAAGCCAATGTGTGCAAGGTGCCGAGAACTGTGCCAGGCACCCCTGGGCATGTCCGTGTTTGCTGTCATTGTCGTCCCCTCCGTTGCTGAGCACTGTGGCTGTGCCAGGCTCTTTCATCTGGCATCTCAGTCCCCACGGCAGCCCGAAAGGCAGGGACTGTTGTGTCCTTTCACAAAGAAACGCGGTGTCAGCAGGCCACTCCCTGGGTAAGCGGCAGAAACGGGGTTTGAACCCTGGTCTCTCAGGCCTGCCGCCCACCCACGCTCCTTGCCTGTGGCACCTGCCCGCAGGAGGAGGCCGAGGGAGGGAAGATGGCCCAGTGGGAAGGCGGGGAGGCCTCACCCAGCGGAGGCCTCGGGAGCAGAGCAGCAGGCGTTTTTCCAGAGCTTTCATTTCCGTCTGCCTCTTCTGAGCAGGTGAAAAACCCCACAGAGGGCTCTTCACGCAGCTCTCCCTCCAGCCCTCCCCCTCCCGGCGCCGCCTCATCCTGAGCCGGGAGGGGGAGGTCAGGCACGCAGCGTGGGGCGTGCAAGGGAGGGGAGCGGAGAGGTGGGGGCGCATCATTCCAGATCCTTCCCAGCAGCATCCGCCTCGGCCCCATCAAAGGCGCTCCGGGAGGAGAGAGCATTCCAGGTGGAAGGAATGGCAAATGCAAAGGCTGTGGATTAAGGATGTGGAGGCGGAGAAAGCCTTGGAGCTTGGCTGGAACTGAGGATGGGGCCCCCTGGGATTGCTCAGTGGAGAAGAACTTGTTTGACAAGAGAGGAGGGAGGGAGCGAGGGAGGGAGGGAGAGAGAGAGAGAGAGAGAGAGAGAGAGAGAGAGACCAGCTGAACTGAGAATTCTGCCAGAGGTAGGGAAGTTAGTGACTGGAAACCATTCTAGACGCTGAGCACAGAGCTCTGTCTTCCCCTCAGATAAGGGGTGGCATGGAGGGGTCAGGGTGATTCCTTCTTGGTCTCTTCCCCTAGAATCCCTTAGCAGGCTTCGCTCTGCCAGCTCTGTGCCAGCCACTGACTCATGACTTCTTGTGCAATTTCATGGTTTCTTCCCAGCTCTGCGAGATCGGCGGTATTCACTCCATTTTGTAGATGAGAAAACTGAGGCTCAGCCAGGTTACATAACTGGCCCGGAGTCACACAGCGTGGAAAAGGCAGATCTTGGACTCGAACCCAGGGCTATTTTTCAGAGGAGGTTATTTTGCCTGTGATATTGGTTTGGGCTGCTTTCCCAGAGTACTTGCCATCCCCATAGCAACAAGGAGAGGAACTCTTGTGCTAACGGCACTTTATAATTTATGCAGGCCTTATTTTTTTTTCTGCTCCCCACAGCAGCCCCCCAGGCAGGGCTGTTAATGTCCCTATTTCATAGATGAGAAAACTGAGGCTCAGAGAGAGGGTGTGACTTGGTCAAGACCACAGACCCAGTAAGTGGCACAGTTGGGACTCAGACCCAGTTCTGGGGACTCTAAATATCGTTTATACGCCTGGCAGAGGAAGAGGGTCTGTTTCCTGCTCTTATCAGCCTCAGGGGACAGGGAGCAGACCTGGGTTACTTTTTAGAATTGATCTGAAAGGAATGAGGATTGGCCTTGGGAACCTGGGGACTTGCTACTGACAGTGAATAATTTTGTTTGTAAATCCTCATCTGAGGATATTTTCCCTCAGATGAGATTTTTAGAGAGAGTGGAAGGGAGGGGGAGAGACAGAGAGAGAAAAACATCAATGAGAGAGACCCATCGATTGGTTGCCTCTCGCATGTGCCCAGATCAGGGCTGGGAATTGAGAGGTATGTGCCCTTGACTGGAATAAAATCTAAGCCTACACTCTCTCCACTGAGCCAAACCAGCGAGGGGGCAGTGAATAATTTCTCTAACTCCAGGTGATAACTCTAACTCTTTGAGTAGAAGAGCCAGGGCTTGCCCTCTGGAACAGCACCCCCCCTCCCAAAAAAAAAAAAAAAAAAAAAAAAAAGCAAGGTTTGATTTAAATTCCAGCTGTGCTGCTTCCTGGCTGGGGAGCTTTTGGCAAGTCACTTAACCTCTCTGTGTTTCCTTTATCTCATTTGTAGAATGATGATAATAATAGGATCTAACTTGCAGGACTGGCCATACAGATTTATTTATTTGTTTTAAAATGTTTAGTTTTTTAAAAATTTGAATTTAAAGAGGAAGGGAGAGAGAGACATCAATTGGCTACCAGGGATTGAGCCTGCGACCTGGTCTAGTAACCAAACAGAGAGAGAGTGGAAGGGAGGGGGAGAGACAGAGAGAGAAAAACATCATGGGATGATGCTCAACCAACTGACGCACACCGGCCAGGGCATGGCTAACGCATAGGCAGCACTTAGCACATAGTGGGCACATAGTAAATAGTCAGTGTCAGTGCTTATTATTACCACCATTAAAAATGACAGCATTACCCCCTCCGAAAGCAACTTGTCTATTTTTATTGTCTAAAAGCAGAAACTAAGGCTCCTATCTTGAAGCAAAGCCCCAGAAGCTTATCGAGTATAGGTAGTAACAGCTGATATCAATAATAATAATAATTATTAGAAATTAACATTCAGCCCAGCCGGTGTGGCTCAGTGATTGAGCAGTGATCTATGAACTGGGAGGTCACAGTTTGATTCCGGTCAGGGCATATGCCCAGGTTGTGGGCTCAATCTCCAGTGTGAGGCCTGCAGGAGGCAGCCAATCAATTATTCTCTTTCATAATTGATGTTTCTCTCTCTCTTTTTCTTCCTCCCTAAAATCAATAAAAATATTTTTTTAAAATTTAACATTCAACAACTGCTTACTATGTGCCAATCACTATGCTAAGTGCTTCATGTTTATTATCTTACTAGAAGCCTCGTGCACAAAATTCGTTCATGGGGGGCGGGGCGTCCCCTTAGCCTGGCCTATGCCCTCTCATAGTCCAGGACCCCTTGGGGGATGTCCGACTGATGGCTTAGACCCACTTCCTGAGCTGCTGCAGAGGCAGGAGAGGCTTCTGCCACCAATGCTGTGCTTGCCAGCCATGAGCCTGGCTTCTGGCTAAGTAGCGCTCCCCCTGTGGGAGCGCACTGACCACCAGGGGGCAGCTCCTGCATTGAGTGTCTGTCCCCTGGTGGTCAGTGCACATCATAGCAACTGGTTGTTCTGCCATTCAGTCGATTTATATATTAGCCTTTTATTATATAGGGTTTAATCCTCACAGCTCTGGGAAATAGAAACAATTATTATCTCCATTTTATGGATAAGGAAACTGAGGCTCAGATAGGTGAAGTGGTATTAACTGTGACTTGAACCCAGGTCTTTGTTTTGATTTTTTCAATCCTCATCCAAGAATATGCTTGTTGATGTTAGAGAAGTGGGGAAGAAAAACATCAATGTAAGAGAGAACAACAATTGGTTGACTTCCGTTTGTGCTACAACAGGGGATTGAACCACAAGCTAGGTATATGCCCTTACTGGAAATTGAACCTGCAACATTTAGGTATATGGGAGATTGCTTTAAATTCTTTATATATATATATTATTGATTTTTTACAGAGAGGAAGGGAGAGAGATAGAGAGCTAGAAACGTCGATGAGAGAGAAACATCGACCAGCCGCCTCCTGCACACCCCCCACTGGATGTGCCCGCAACCAATGCACATACCCTTGACTGGAATGGAACCCGGAACCCCTCAGTCCGCAGACCGACGCTCTACCACTGAGCCAAACCGGTTTCAGCTGGGAGATTGCTTTAACCAACTGAGCCACACTGGCCAGGGCTGACCCCAAGTTTGTATGTCTCCAAAGTCTTCTATGACAATTAGGGTCAGGTGACAACTTGCCCAAGTATAGACTCTTATGTCAGCTTTCTCCCAAATGCTATCGGCTGGATCTGTTGCCTCAGGTTCACCTCCCTTTATGCTGGGAAAACCAAGCACCATTTTACGGAGTGCCCTCATGTGCCAGAATGCTCTGACTCTTCCCCTCCACCTTATGACTCCCTGTTATTATCCCCATTTTTCAGAAGCATAGCTGAGGCACTGAGAGGTGTAGTGACTGCTCAAGGTCACACAGTAAAATAAGATTGCAGAGACAAGATTAAAATCCAGATGCGCTGGCCTCAGAGCCTGCATTCTTTCAGGAACTACCAGAAAAATACAGATACCCTCGGAGAATAGCTCCACTTTCAAAGCTAGGTTCCCTTCCCTGCTACACCGTGTTTGTTTAGGCCCCAGTGAGCTTTGTCCTCCCTTTCCTTTGCCACTGTCTCTATTGGCCTCGATGTCTTCCACACCCTCTCTCTCGGCCCACAACACTTCTCTCCACTACCTGCTGCCGAGCTGAGCCCCACTCATCTAGGCATCACCTCTTCTGGAAGCTTCCTCTAACCCCGCCCCATCCCTTGACATTTGCTCTTATAAACACATCGCACTTTGCCTTCTTGTTCCTTATCACAGGTTCTAATTGTATTTTCATCATTTGTTTAATCACTGACTTCCTCACCAAACTCTAAGCTCTATGAGGGTCTGAGTCTGTTTTGTTTGCCATTGGAGCTGCATCACCAGCAGGCTGCCCTACATGATCAGTGTTTTATAATTTTTTTTTATTCAGCAGATGAATTTATGAATGAACAAACAGCTACTAGGCACTTTACGCACACGCCTCATTAATTGCACAATTATTCACTGAGTCCTCACAACGACCCACGTTAGAGTAGATATAGGTGAAGCTCAGGGATCTAGAAAGTGATTGAGCTTGGATTGAATGGAAGGTCAGTCTGACCCCACTGAATCTCTGCACAGCACCTGCTGTCTCCCAGCACCCAATGGCCACAGACAGGATTTAAATAGTAATTGATTGTCAGACCACATGTTCCATTTAGTGCCTGGAGGTCATGACTCAGCCAGCACTGGGGCCATGTGGACACCACCCCATTTGGTGGTCTCTGTCCTTCTAAAGTCTTAGATAGCTTCCCCTTCCCACTTCCTTCTTGACTTCCTTTTTTACAGAGAGGGAAAGCAATTAGAAATTACAGCCAAGGCAGCCTTTCTGGAAGTAACCATGCTGAGTGCAGAGACCCTGATTTAAGTCCTGGCATGGATACTGCCCCACTGAGGGCCCACAGTGGCGTCACTGCCTCTCTCGGAGCTTGTGACCTCCTTTGGGATTCTGTCTGGGTTGCTGACCAACCTGTCATCCCTTACTCACTTCCTGATTCTTAGGATACCAGAAACAGCCCAGGCACACCCAGAGGAGGATCCCTTTCCCCCTGAAACCTTAGTGATTGACAATAGCTTTGGGGGTGGGGGAAAGGGCGCTGTGCCAGTCTTGGGTGACCAGAGAGATGGGAAACTGGCCCAGCACCCTCAAGACCCTCCCTGGAATGCTAAGGGTTTGGGAGAGGGAAGTCTTTCTCAGGGGACACCAGGCCTGCAAGGGAGACATAAAGGAGAGGAAACCTTTTTACTCAAATATATAAAGGTTTGAGTCCCAGGGTTGATTTAAATTCCCTGGGTGACCCAGGATAAGTTATAGAGTTTCTCTTCTCCAAAACAAGAACACTATCTGCCTTACAGAGTTGTGCTATGAGGTATCTTTGCTAACTTGCGAATGTCACATGGATATCCAGCTGCAGCCTTGCATAATCAACAAGGTGCACATATACCCACTCACGGGGCTGCTTCTATTTCTCAGGGCAAACTGAGATCCAGATAAATTCAGGAAGTAGTCTGAAGTCGCAGAGTTAGGTGAGGTCTGGACTCAGGGTCCAGGTCATCTGATCTTGTTCTTTCAGAACCATCTCCCAGTCCCAGGACCCAGGGCCTGCCCCCCTTCCCCCCACCATTGGATCCTGTAGTGGAGATCCGAGCCAGTGACTCACTCTCTCCACCCAACTTTCTGCCCCACCTGAGACCGGGAGGGAAGAGACAAAACTATGTTCAACTTGAGGGGTGTCCACAGCAAGTTCATGAGCTTGGCCCCTCCGCCCCACCAAAAATACTGGTTCTTTTCACCACTAAGAACAACAGTTAGTCTTTAAATACACTTTGTGTGTGTTTTTACACTTTCTTACGTGGGGTTTTCCTACTTCGAATTTAGGAGTTAACTTAATATCACCCCGACTCCCCCCCCATCACTTGGTTCGCCCCTCGCTGTTTACTCCGATTGCGGAAGTAGCTCGGGTGGAGCTCCCCGGACTGCTCTCCGGAGTACGTCTTTTGCGTGGCTCTGTAACTGGCGTTCCGCTCGGGCCAATGAGAGGCCCGGAAGCCCCAGGCGGGTGGGGCCGGGAGCCAATCAGGACCGTTGGCGGGGTGTGGCCGCGTCCCAGGGCGGGGAATCGCGTAATGGCGGACGCGGGCCGGTGAAGCACGGCTGGGGGCGTAGCGCACTGAGCGGGGTCCGGCCGTGTGGCAGCCGCCCGGGCGGCCCGCGGGGACAGACCCGAGGTGGACAAGGGCGGCCGGCCGGCCCGTCTGTCGCTGAGGGCGACTGCGCCAGGCCAGGTGAGCAACAGGTCCCCAAGGGCGGCCCCGCCGGGAGGTGCCGGGCCGGGCCGGGCCGCCCCTCCCGAGCGGCGCCGGGTCCTGCGGGAGTGGGCGCCTCGCCTGTCACGGGCCCGCGGAGGCCGGGGAGCGGTGTGCGCGGGGCGGCGTCTCCCTCTCCACGCTCCTCCCCAGAGCGGAGGGATCCTGGAGATAGATCCCCTGTGGGACTGGGGCGCACCGAGCCCGGGAGGTTTCGGAAGTGCCCTGCCCTGCCCTGCCCTGCCCTGGCTCCGCCACCAACGCGCCGTGTGACCTTGGCCAAGTCCCTTTCCTCCCCGGGCCTCAGTGTCCCGGTGTTTGAAGCGGAGACTTCGCAGTCGTAGGTACATGAGCTGGGTCCCAGAGGTTGTCCGAGATCTTGGGAGCCTCAGTTTCCACCTCTGGGCCACGAAGGAATTGAGGAGTTTTGTGAAACCCCTGGCCTGCTAAGTTGCCAAATGGCGGTTTGAGTGTGTGTGTGTGTGTGTATGTGTGTATGTGTGTGAGTGTGTGTGTATGTGTGTATGTGTGTGAGTGTGTATGTGTGTATGTGTGTGTGTGTGAGTGATGTGTGTATGTGTGTGAGTGTGTGTGTGTGTGTGTGTGTGTGTGAGTGATGTGTGTGTGTGTGTGCGTGTGCAGGACGCTCTGCAGAGTCAGGATAGCGATCTAAAGGGGTTTTCCACGAAGACTTGGGATGGACCCCGGAGTGTGATGGAGTGACATCTCGGTCCTCCAGGATCCTAGAGCCTCTGAGATGGGAGGTATTGCCTAGTTCTCCATAGAGAAATGTGTGCCCCAAAGAATTCAGGAGGAGGAGGAGGAGGGAACATGCATGGCGCTCCTACTGTGTGCCAGACTTTGAGGCATATATATTCTTCCATGTTTACAGCTACCCTTGAGAATGTACACGTCAAGAAAACTAAGTGAAGGAGTTCAATAACTTGGCTCACGATCACCCAGGAAGGTTGATCTTACTAGAAGCCTTGTGCACATGTGTAGGTAGTAATCTCTGCTATGCAGAGATTATCCAGGATAAGGCGTGTCCTTTGAGACTCTCTGTCCATCTCAGAGAAGTTAGCTTTGTCACAAACGGGGTGAGGGGTCTGGTCCCAGACCCTTCCGGCATGAAAGTGAATAAGCTAGGTCTTGATGTCCCCTTTGTTCAGTCTGTGAGTGGTTGGGAAAGACCGTGATCTAAGTGGTGAATGTCACTTGGAAGTGTGTTAGAACCTGGGAGAGCTCAGTTTGGACCCTGACGGGATGGCCTGCAGAAGAAAGGTCACCAGCTACCCATCGGTGGGTAGGCTTCCCACTTGTCTCAGAGCGGTGCCAGCCTGGTCATTATTCCTCCTCCCTATGAAGGCCAAGTTCTCTTGGGATGGAAGTAAGTTCCCATTTGTTAGTTCAAAGGCCTTTGGATTCTTTGAGTAAAATAGTTCAATAGCCTTCCCCTGATTACTCATGTTTCTTTGTGGTCCCTGTTATCAAAGTTCTAGCTGATTGCAGATTGTGGACCTCGATTGGGAGGTGGCTGGGTACTATAAAGGGCAGCCCTTAATTTTTCCAGACCTCAGAGCTTTTGGTGAATCAAAATGGTAAGATTGTCAATGTGCATTGTTCTTGGATGTCAATGGTAGGGAAGAAAATTGGAGGAGGAAGTTGCAGAGAAAGAGGGCGTTTCTTAGCAGTGGAGCCAATATGTATTTCTTTGTTTGAAATTCTAAAACCAGAAGGCAGCAACTGCAGGAGGAAGGAAGGAAAGGCTGTGAAACTTCCCCCTCCCCCCTGTTCAAATATATGCAAGAACTGCCCCTGTCCGACTCTGCCTTTACAGAAAAAAATCAATTGTAATTGGTTCAACGTTTAGAAATTATAATCTGGAATAAGATCATTTTAGATCTTAAACGCAGATAAAAAATTTTAAAAATCAGAACACTTTACTGGGTATGTTACTTATCAGTAGATGATTATTTTTCTCAAAGAATTAACCAGCCGAGATCGGTTTGGCTCAGTGGATAGAGGATCGGTCTGCAGACTGAGGGGTCCCGGGTTCGATTCCGGTCAAGGGCATGTACATTGGTTGCGGGCACATCCCTGGTAGGGGGTGTGCAGGAGGCAGCTGGTCGATGTTTCTCTCATTGATGTTTCTAGCTCGCTATCCCTCTCCCTTCCTCTCTGTAAAAAAATCAATAAAATATATATATATTTTAAAAGAATTAACCAATTGCAGTCCTTGGTTCTGTTATAACTATGATTTAAATTAGTGCATTTTAACCTAAGAGGAGTTGATCTAGGAATTGGGTGATGCAAATGTCACCATTACTTAAAAAACACATGGTATTTTAGGGTTTTGACATTTGTTAAAAATCTTTTTAGTGCTTTATTTTAAAGGATTGTGTATGGTGAATTACTTATAAGACACTGAATTTATTGCATGTGAACATCTACCTTTATTCTCAGTATTGGTTATATTTTCCATATAATATTTAATTTTAATTAATATACCAGTCCAAAGAACCTTGTGGCTTAAAAGAATTTTTTTCTTGGGCTGCAGGTGTTTCTGAATTTAGAAGTTTTTGGATTTTAGAAATGGAATATGGTACACATCCTGTGGTTATGTAACATCCAGAGAGGTATGGGGTAGCACCTTGTAATCAAATACTTTACTATTTCTGTAGTAAAATGTCGGAATATTCGAACCAAGTGGGGTAAATAAATACTATAAATAGCCTCATGTCATTTCAAATTAGGTTTTGCTGCCAAATGAATAATGAAAAACTTGGTTTTTGCATTTTGGAATTGAAGTTAAGGGATGGTGAACCTCTATGGATAAAACTTATATGATGACAACAATTACAAGAAAAAACATTGTAAACCAAGTTAATTTCAAAGTCATGGGTTCTAAGAACAGTGTTACATAGAAGAGACTTTTTTTGTTTCTTTCATATAATAATTTTATTCTAATTAATATGTGCCAGTGTGCATTTTTCCTTAAGTACTAAAAATTGCCCTCCCCCTTTTTTTGAGGATCTGCTTCTGATGCTCCTTAATCATTTCTTTACATTATATTTATTTATTTTTGTTAATCCTTACCCTAGGATATTTTTCTCATTGCATTTCAGAGAAGGTATAAAAAAGGGAGGGAGGAGAAGAGACAGAGGAGAGAGAGAAAAAAGCATCGATATGAGAGAGACACTTTGATTGGTTGCCTCCCGAACAGACCCCGACTCAGACCAGGTTATGTACCTGGGTTGTAGGATCGAACCTACAACCCAGATACATAACCTTAATGGGGAATCGATCCCGAGACCCTTCAGTGCGCGGTCCAATGCTCTAACCATTGAGCCATGCCAGCCAGGGCCAAAATTTACCTTTTAATACACTCAGTGGTCCATGTTTTAGATGTTTGACTGATACTCCATTACCCCCATCCCCTTTTTATTTATTTTAATTTTTTAAATATATTTTTATTGGCTTCAGAGAGGAAGGGAGAGGGAGAGACAGACAGAAACATCAATGATGAGAGAGAATCATCAATTGGCTGCTTCCAGCACACCCCCTACTAGGGACTGAGTCCACAACCCAGGCATGTGCCCTTGACTGGAATTGAACCTGGGACCCTTCAGTCCACAGGCCGATGCTCTATCCACTGAGCCAAACCAGCCAGGGCCCCACCCCCTTTCTAATGTTTTTATTGATGCAGAGAGAGAGAGGGAGAGAGAGAGAGAGAGAGAGAGAGAGAAACATCACGTGAGAGAGAAATGTTAACCGGTTGCCTCTCCGAAGGTGCCCCCTATGGGGATCAAACCCCCAAACTGGGACATGTGTCTTGACTGGGAATCGGACTGTTGACCTTTCAGTGCCTAGGATACGCTCAACCAACGGAGCCACATTGGGCAGGGCTACCCCTCTTTTTAAAAAAAAAAGTAATTTATAGTGTCTTATGCTCCTCTTTGTATAGCAATTAAGAGAATTGCACCTTTTCATGTAATTCAGGAAATACTTATCAGGTGAGGATATGAGTTTCACATTTGCAGAATTTAAAGCTGATGTTCCCTTCCGAGGGGTATTTAGTATAAGTTATCACTGCTGGATGGTATTTATGGCAAAAATTTTTATTTTTGCTCTAGCTGGAGGCTCAGTTGGTTGGAGCATTGTCCTGTACATCAGAAAGGTTGCAGGTCTGATTCCAGGTCTGGACACATACCTAGGCTGTGGGTTCAGTCCCTGGTTGGAATGCATATGGGAGGCAGCCCATCGATGTTTCTCTCACATCGATTTTTCTCTCTCAAAAAATAAAAATAAATTAAAATTAATAAAACACAGCCTTGTGTGAGGATTTAAAAAAAGAGAAAAAAATATTTTTTATTTATGAAGCCTCCACAATTTGCACATCTTGGAAAAGAGTTTTCTAAAATATGTTTAATTTAGAATATTTTTATTTTAAGTGGATGCTATATGAAAAATGTGAGTTGACTAGGCTTATGAATTTGGGTGATTTCTTTAAATGGCCAAGGACCTCTAAGTGCATATTTACAAAAACTCCGTCTACCCTTTACTTTTCTTGGACATGCTAACTATAGACTGTGGTGGCTGGTATTGTTGGAAGTTAAAGAATTACTTTTTTCTAAAAGAAATTCTATGACAGCATGAATTTGAGAGATTCCGAACTTCAGGATTCCGCATATCCTTATCCTTCTCTTCGGGGGTCTCCACAGTTCCCAAGAACAGACTGTCACTGTCGGGAAGGTGGAAGGAATGTGGAAAGGTCTATCAGGAGTTGCAGGTGGAGTTGGTGTACAGTTGGATTAGGGAATAGGAGCAATTCTTACCCAGATTACTCCAGTTTCTTCTATTTCATAAGCACAGATACTATTGTAAAAGGATTACAAATTAGTATACTAACGTCCTCTACCAAGACTGTTGTGATTATTCCTCAATATAGGAACTCTGTCTTATACTTCTTTTGTATTCTGTAATGCCTAAAGGCCAGAGAACCAAACTTTTTTTGCATCAGAATTTACCATTTAAAAATACTCATATCTGGCCCTAACTGGTTTGGCTCAGTGGATGGAGCTTCCACCTGTGGACTCAGGGGTCCCAGGTTTGATTCCGGTCAAGGCCGTGTACCTTGGTTGCTGGCAAATCCCCA
Source organism: Nyctalus aviator (assembly GCA_036971965.1). Classification (NCBI taxonomy): domain Eukaryota; kingdom Metazoa; phylum Chordata; class Mammalia; order Chiroptera; family Vespertilionidae; genus Nyctalus; species Nyctalus aviator. The sequence continues at coordinate 179,290,062 of CM072923.1, forward strand.
GTAGAGAGTGTGCAGAAGGCAGCTGATTCGATGTTTCTCTTTCATTGATGTTTCTAACTCTATCCTTCTCCCTTCCTCTTTGTAAAAAATCAATAAAACATATTTTAAAAGAAATACTCATATCTGGCTTGGGAGCTTTGGTATCAATCCACATCCAGGATTGAGGACCACTGATAAGCACATTATAGGTGCTCAATATATACATATTGATTAATTCACTGGCATAAAGTGGGTAGTGTGAAAGAGGCCTCAGATTTTTTTATTTTTATTTTTTTTTATCAAGTAAAATAGCTTTCCAAAATACCAGCACACAACTTAACAGTTGGCAGATCCAGAGACCCATAGTCAGTTCATTGCTAGCTACTCTCAGCATTACCACCCTGATTTTGTGGACTAGGCATGATTACTTTGTCAACAGGCTTTTCAAAGTTTTGTTTACTTCTCGAGTGGTGGCCTTACTAAGATCTATTTGGGTGACAATTGCCAAATGAGGAATAGGTAGAAGTACAAGATTGTTGGGGTTTTGGATGAGGGAGGTGGACTGCTAGACAGCAGTGATTCCAGGGGAAGAAATATGGAAAGTTGTAATTGACTGGGTCTCCAACACATAATAAAGTGTATAAACATAATTGGTATTCTATAGCTTTTTGTTGACTGAAGAAATGAATGGCTCTCTAGAAAGAGGCATATGAGTTGTGAAATAAGATGTATCTTACTCATCCTTCAGAACTGAGCTAAGATGCCATCTATTCCGTGAAGTATTTTCAGGAAAAAATGGGTGGCTCCCTTGTATGTTTCCTCCTTCCTTAAAGCATTTATCAGATTATCAGATCTGTTATCAGACAAATTATAAAACTCTTTCCCTTGTATGATTGGTGTTCAACATGCAGTAAAAGATACAATAGATGCTAAATTATGGCCTTCGTTTTCTTCATTTTAGTAGGCTTCTCTTCTAATTCATGGTCTTTTTTTAGTTCAGATCAGCAAATTTTTATTACTAGAGGCCCCGTGGATGAAATTAGTGCACAAAGGGGGGGAGGGTCCCCCAGCCCAGCCTGCACCCTCTCCAATCTGGGACCCCTCGAGGGATGTCCAACTGTCTGTTTAGGCCCGATCCCAGTAGGATCAGGCCTAAACGGGCAGTCGGACATCCATCTCACAATCCAGGACTGCTGGCTTCCAACTGCTTGCAAGCCTGCCTGCCTTCCTGATTGCCCCTAACCGCTTCTGCCTGCCAGCCTGATCACCCCCTAACCACTCCCCTACCAGCCTGATTGATGCCTAACTGATCCCCTGCCAGTCTGTTTGCCCCTAACTGCCCTCCCCTGCAGGCATGGTCCCTCCCAATTGCTCTCCCTTGTAGGCCTAGGTCTCCCCCCGCCCCCCCAATGGCCCTTCCCTGCAGGCCTGGTTGCCCCCAACTTCCCTCCTCTGCCGGCTTGGTCGCCCTGACTGCCCTCCCCTGCTGGCTGATCGTCCACAACTTCCCTCCCTTGCAGACCTGGTCCCTCCCAACTGCCCTGCCCTGCTGGCCATCTTGTGGCAGCTATCTTATGTCCACATGGGGGCAGCCATCTTGTGTGTTGGAGTAATGATAGGATTATTAGATAGGATAGAGGCCTGGTACATGGATGGGGGCCAGCTGGTTTGCCCTGAAGGGTGTCCTGGATCAGGGTGGGAGTTCCCTTGGGGCGTGGGGCAGCCTGGGCAAGGGAACTGTGGGGTGGTTTGCAGGCCGGCCATGACACCCCCTCTTCCCCCCCACCCAAGTGGAGGCCCTGGTATCTGGGATTTATTTATTTTCTAAAATTGAAACTTTGTAGCCTTGAACAGAGCCAAATCTCCTGCTCGCTCTGTGGCCGTAGCCATTTTTGTGATTTATTTATCTTCTATAATTGAAACTTTGTAGCCTTGAGTGGAGGCCTCGGCCCATTAGGGTGTGCAGAAAGCTTGGCCTCCTCCATTTCTGGGGAAACCCAAGCCTTCTGCTCACTCAGTGGCTGCAGCCATCTTGTTTGGGTTATTTTGCATACTTGTTCCTGATTGGCTGGTGGGTGTGGCTTGTGGGTACAGTGTGACTGTTAATTTGCATGTTACTCTTATTAGATAGGCTTCTGAGAGGTAGGTCTTTCTTGAATATTGGGGTACAGTTTCTCAACCTTGACATTATTGACATTTTGGGCTGGTAATTGGATAATTGTGGAGGGCTTCTGTAATGGTGGGGGGGCATTGTAGCATGTTCAGCAGCATTCTGGGTCTGTACCTACAACTTGTGACAACCAAAACTGTCTCCAGATATTGCCAAATGTTTCCTGAAGGGCAAAATTGCCCCCCTGTAGGGTAGGGGTGATATATAATTATAGAGAGAAGTGAGTATAAATGTCCTTATGTATACACTCATATTCCTTCTTTCTGGTTATATAGTCTCTTGTCTCTGACTTTTGGATAAGAAAGAAAAATGAGGGAAATCAGGAAGTGACAACCTTAAAATAACCCCATTTTTTAATTCTGTTCAAGTTTTATTTGATTTGATTTAAATATATTAGCGCAGTGCAGATAGCCGAATTATTTATGCCAACAGATCTATGTAAAATCAGTCTCTACCACTGATTAGATGGAGTAAAGAACTACTAGGATATTACTGACTTGCATAAAAGACTTTCAGAAAAGTTCATACTGAAAAGTTGAACACCTAAAGAATAATCAGCATTGGTTCTATAGAGAATTTGCCAGCACTTGTCAAGATCCTTTGCTAATTTTTGAGTTTCATGGCTAAAATATATCTTTTGATACTCTGTAACTCTAAAAAACATCTGTAGGCCCTGCCTGGTGTGGTGAGTTGGTTGAGTTGTCCCATGCACCGAAAGGTCCTGGGTTCAATTCCTCATCAGGGTACGTATCCAGGTTGTGGGTTCCCCGGTCAGGACCCACAGGTGGAAACTGATCAATGTTTTCTATCACATCAGTATTTCTCTTTCTCTCTCTTAAAAAAAAAAAAATCAATAAAACATAGTTAAAAACAAACAAACACAAAACAACCCACACGTTTACCCAATAGGCATGTTTTTCTAAGCTCTTTTTTTTTTTTTTTTTAAATGATAGGTAGATATTCAAGGCTGCAATCCTTGGTCCCGGTGGGCATTCATAAAATGATGACAACTTAGTAGTAACATTTGGGGACTTCATTCTTTGGCCAACTCTCCACAAATAGTGTTATAATCATTCATGTCTTAGTAACCATTAAAGTGAAGTTGAATGAGTGTTGTTGTTTTTTTTCCTGTTCCCTTAGAAATTATGAATGGTACTCTAGAGAATTCAAATGTATAGTTATGAATGGTATCTCAGAATAGTTTCCATTCATGTATATGAAACACTCTTTAATTTAGAAACCAAAAAATTGAATTAGAAACAAGAATTGTTGAATGCTTGCAGAAGAAATAATGTTCAGATAAAGAAGTATCCCAGAAAATTTTGTCTTCATCATGATTTCCACACACTAATAAAGAAATTGGTTGCCTGTGATATTATTTTTCAAGCTGTTTTTCTTTTTTGGCAAAATGTTGAAAAGTCTGAGACATACTCTCTTAGTTATAAGAATAATTCCACTTGAACAGAATTAAGTTTTTTAGTTTGTGAGTATAGAAGACATTTTGGGAAGAAGCAGTGGTTCATCTTAGTTCTAATTTGAGTGAATATGTGTGTGTATATGCATATGTGTATGTATATACATACTTGCACACATAAATGATGGGAGCATTTAAACTTTGTAACTGACATAGTAAAGTAACAAGAGCAATTCTTTTACTCTCAAGCATTTAGAATTGAGACCCTTTTCTCCCCTGATAATGCCATTGCTCTAGCAAGTACTCAGTATATAAACTTTCTCACAAATTGTATCTTGAGAAATTGTTTAACTCTGTGAAAGAAAGTCTTATGTCATGTCCATTGATGTTCCCTTCTATTCACAATTGAGAACTGGAAGTAAATTTCCCTTTGTAAGAATACTGATAGTCTTTAAGGAATAGTACTTCTGATGACAAAGGCATCTGTGGAATTATGAGAAGTATAAGACCAACTTTGCCCCCTTCTTTATTTTAATTTTTCCCCTTTGTTTTTAAAGCTTCTTCAACATTCATTGGGTGATAATTTGTAAAGCACAGTGCTCCACTTTGATCTATGCTATTACAGTCAGTCCCCAGCACTTGAGATAAATTCTATTATATTAGTAGCTACATTTTATAGATAAACAGGCTCAAAAAGGTTACTAAGTAACTTCCTTAGAGTCACTCAATTAATAATGGATTTGAGATTGCACCTTGTTGTGTTTTTTTTTAAATCTTCTCCTGAGGATATTTTTCCCATTGAGTCTTTTAGAGAGAGTGGAAAGGATGGAGAGGAGGGTGAGAGAGAGAAAAACGTTGATGTGAGCGAGACATCAATTTTTTGCCTTTTGCAGGTGCCCCAATGGTGGGGGGTGGGAGGTGGAGGGGAGGATTGAGCCTGCAACCAAGGTACATGCTTTTGACTGGGAATTAAACCTGCAACCCTTTGATCTGAGGGCGGACATTCTAACCACTGAACCAAACAGGCAGGACAAGGAAATTTTTTTTTTTTTTTTTTTTTTTTTTTAAGATATGTTTTTACTGATTTCAGAGAGAGGGAGAGAGACTAAGAGATAGAAACATCAATGATGAGAGAATCATCCATCAGTGACCTCGAACCAGCAACTCAAGCATGTGCCCTGACTAGGAATCGAACCGTGATCTCCTAATTCATAGTTTGACACCCAACCATTGAGCCACACCAGCCAGGCTCCCATCTTTTTTTTAAATGAGATCTTTTAAAAGGTAAAATTTACATACAGCGAAATGAATAGAAGTTCAAGTATATTAATTATATGAGTTTTGACAAATGTAAACAGGTGTAGCCAACACCCCAAACAAGAGAACATTTTCATACCCCTTCAAAGTTTCCCCACACCCCTTCCGATCAGTCCCCACTGTTTTTTAGACAGCAGCCAGTGTTCCGATTTCTATTACATATTAATTTTGCCATTATTAACTCACACTATGCACTTTTTTCTTGGTCTGAATGCTTCTGTTCAACATAAAAGTTTTTGAGATTCCTCCACGTTGATGTGTATATCAGTATGAACTTAAGTCTTTGGATACATATCTAGAGTTCTTTCCAATAAACGGTAGCTTCTAATTTGCTTATTCTTATATCACATCCATTTTTATTTTTGCTTTGATAACCACATGTAATTTATTTCCTTTTCCTAATATCCTAGATATATTTGTTTATAAAATCTCTTTGAAATTACACGCTCATTGCAACAAATGACATGACCAGAAGTGAATAAAAAAGTGAACGTTTCCTCAGGTTTATTTTTATTTCTGCCTTTTTTTCAATTATGAAAATGATGCTCTTTGGGGGGGAAAAGCCATATTAAAAAATAAGAAGCAGAGAATAAGAATCACCCATAATCCCTCCAGTTAGCATTTGATATATTTTCTTCTTTCCCTGCACTTTACCATAGCTGAGACCACAGTTGAGGAATTTTTAGGCTTCCCTTCTTTTTTTCTTTTTTTTAAAAAATATATTTTATTGATTTTGTACAGAGAGGAAAGGAGAGAGATAGAGAGTCAGAAACATCGATGAGAGAGAGTCATCGATCAGCTGCCTCTTGCACACCCCCCACAGGGGATATGCCCGCAACCAAGGTACATGCCCTTGACCGGAATCGAACCTGGGACCCTTCAGTCCCCAAGCCAATGCTCTATCCATTGAGCCAAACCAGTCCCGGCTAGGCTTTCCTTCTTATATTAGGCTTGTCATATCCTCTTTAATCAGTTCTTGTTATTTCAGTGTTCATGCCTGTGGCCACCCTAAAGCTAAGTAGCTGGTAGGAGCTTGCTGGGTTGGCCTTGTCAGGCAGCATTTTTGAAGACTCAGCCGTACACTCCTTCATTACTAACCTCATTCTCATGTATACAACACCCAGCATTTCTTGTAGAGTAGGAGGCAATATAGTTCTGTGGTTATGAGTATAGATTCTGGAGTCCCTCCATTTGGGTTCAGATGTTGGCTTCTCTGCCGGCCCATGTGGCTCAGTGGTTGAGTGTTGACCCAGGAACCAAGGGGTCACTGGTTTGATTCCTGGTCAGACCTGCAAGCCGCTCCCCGCACCCCCTGCCTTGGGGGGGTGGGGATCAAGCCTGCAACCTGGGATGTGGCCTGACCAGGGACCTCTTGGTTCATAAGTTGATGCTCAACCCCTGAGTCACACAGTTGCCGGGCCACTGGTTGCTTCTTGTATGTGCCCTGACTGGAGATTGAACCCACAATCTTTGCATGTTGGGACAGTGCTCTTACAGCTACCTGGCCGGGGCTGAATTATTTTTTTTTATATTCTGTACTCCCCATCTGAGTAATGAATTTTAGCACTTTATTTACTGAATTGGGTAGTAAACTATTACGTTTTTTTGTTTTGTTAATTCTTACCTGACAATATTAATCCTCATCTGAGGATATTTTTTCCATTGCTTTCAGAGAGAGGGAGTGGGTGGGGAGTGAGAGAGAGAAACATTGTTGTGAGAGACACATATTGCCTGGTTGCCTCTTGCAGGAGGTGAGTTCAAACCCACAGACCAGGCACATGCCCTAATCAGGAATTGACCCCAAGACCCTTTGGTGCAAGGGCTGATTCTAACCAGCGAACCACCGGCCAGGGTGAGTAAACATTTTTTATTGGCCCTAATAAAAGCAATAGCTGCTGAGAAGTAAGTAAATACCATGTGCCAGGTGCCTTGCCTCTCCCTACACCAATCCTTCAAATTAGTTGTTATTTACAGATGAGAAAAGTGAGGCTCAAAGAAATTCAGGAATGTGCCCACAGGCTAGAATTCAAAACCAATCAAACTCTCTCCATTCTCTCTCTGTCTCTGTCTGTCTCTCTTTTTGACATTTATGATTCTAAAACATGGGCTTAAAATTTTAAAAAAATAGACTTTAGAGTTCTGGTTTATACTAGTAAGTTCTAATATTTGGTGCAGTCTCTTTTTACTATTTCATATTCTCTGTTTCATATTCAAGTGTCCTTTATATATCTATATCTTTATTTTTAAAAGATCCCAGTGCATGCAGAAGTTCCTCTGTCCTTTGGTCTTTTTGGATATCTTTCTAAATCTCCTCTCTTTTACCTTTTTTTTTTTTTTTTTTTGTGCTATGATGACTACAACTGTACATTCTGTTCCAGGTACAGATACACTTTGGTTTGTACAAGGGCAGGATAGTGTGCTGTTTCCAGAGCTCTATGACAACAGCTAGCATTTTGTTGCCTTTGGTAGCTGTGTTCAGGATAAGTCCAGGGACTCGGAAACGCTTTTCTTTAGAGTTCATCACCCAATAATTTTAGTTTGGACTATTTTTCCACTTGCATTACCTTATTTTTGTCTACATGGGAGCTATTTTTCACATTTCTCAATATGCAACTTTTTACCATCATACTTCAAGCTATTGATGTAGAGTTATCTACAAATTGAGAACATTTCACTAGTTTTTTCCCTAGATAATTTCTGAAAGTGTTTAATTCAGTATCAATCCCTGTATCAGAACTCTTGTTTCTGTTTCTAAAATTAATTTGGGGGGGGAAGATTAGTTTTCTTAAGTCATATTTATTTTCTGTTTTCAGTAGCTTTGGAAGAGGTTTTTTTAAAAAAAATTCTGTCTAATTTTTATTATATCATGCATCCTCTCACTTCAGGTATGCATATGTTACTGATGTCTTGTAGATTTCCAAAGTGGCTCCACCATTTTCCATTTCCACCAGCAGTGTATAAGCCAATTTTTCTACATTCTCACCAATATTTTTTATTGTCTTTTTAATTATAGTCGTCATGGTAGGTTCTAAGCGATAATTTATGTCTTGATTTGTATTTCTCTAATGATTAATGATGTTGAACATCATTTCATGTGTTTGTTGGCTATTTGTATATCTTTTCTTTGGAGAATATTTATTTAAATGGTCTTACCTGTTCTTTTTTTTTTTCATTAAAATATTTTTATTTTATTATTTTTAAAAAATCTTTATTGTTGGAAGTATTGCATATGTCCCCTTCCCCCCCCCCCTTTAACCCCCTCCATCCTGCTCTCTTACTGGTTTTAGAGAAAGGGGAAGGGAGAGGGAAAGAGCACAACACTGATCAGCTGCTTCCTGTGTGTCCCCTACCAGGAATCAAACCAATTTCTTTTTTTATTTTTATTTTCTATTTTTTATTTTTATTTTTTTTATTTTATTGATTTTTGTACAGAGAGGAAGGGAGAGAGATAGAGAGCCAGAAACATCGATGAGGGAGAGTCATCGATCAGCTGCTTCTGGCACACCCCCCACTGGAGATATGCCCGCAACCAAGGTACATGCCCTTGACCGGAATCGAACCCGGGACCCTTCAGTCCCCAAGCCGACGCTCTATCCATTGAGGCAAACCGGTCCCGGCTTCTTTTTTTATTTTTATTCTAGTTTCCTCATTAATTTTAGAATGCCTTTTAATTTTTATTTATTTATTATTATTTTTAATCCTCCCCAAGGATATTTTTCCATTGATTTTTAGGGAGAGTAGAAGAGAGAAGGAGAGACAGAAATATTGATGTGTTTGGTTGCCTCCTGTATGCAGCTGGACCTGGGAAGGAGCCTGCAACTGAGGTATGTGCCTTTGACCAGAATCAAACCTGGGACCTTCAGTCTTCAGGCCAGCACTTTATCCACTGAGCCAAACCTGCCAGGGCTGCTTGCTTTTGTTAGCAAATATTTCCTTATATAATCTCTCCAATACAAGTATTTCCCCATTGGAGCATAATTATATCAGCATTGTCATATCCCAATATCTTTAAATATCCAGTCACTTAAGGAGTTATAAGGTCTGAGCGGTGTGTTCTGTGGTTAGAGTGTTGGCCCACACTAACCACTGAACACACCGCCCAGAGCTTAAAACTTATTTCCTCCTTGCTTGGGAGATATGTTTTCAGGTTTTATGATGGGTGTTACACCTTTTATACAGGTTTTAATGATGGAGCCTTTGCTTTTCTAAGAAAGATGCTTAGCACACTTGGGCAGCATTTTCCTTCAGGGCCTTGGCTTCCTCACAGATTAAAATGTAACGGTTAATTCTATCTTCTACCCCCGTCTTCCATGATGTGCTGCTCTTTATCCTGACCCTCGTGTTTCATTCATTCAGTCAGGACTGATACAGGACTGCCAACATACTAAATATTGACTCCCCTATTTTCCCAGTTTATTCAGATGTAAGGCCTTAGTTCCTGTTGACTTCTTTCATACCGAGAGGTCCTTCCCTGTCTTTTCTCCCAGAGCTCCAGTTCAGATCCTTTGTCACCTTTTGCCTTGACTATTGTCCATACTCCCAATCTTCCTTTCCAGCTCTATTCTGTTCTTTGCTTAAGCATCTTCCTATATATTCTGTAATCTATGACTCCATTTGTGTGACTCTTATCATTTAATGACTAAAGTGCAGACTCGGCCTGATAGTTAAGGTTCTGTGATCTGGCCCAGCTTGTCTTTCCAGCCTTGCTTCCCACTACTTTTGCAATACTGTACTCATCTTTGTTCCCTAGAAATAAGCTCATTATATGTTCTGCTCACACTGTCCACCTTCAGCAGTATTCCTTGTCTGCATGCCCAATCATGCCCTTTTTTTTCTTTTTCTAATCCTCACCTGAGGATACGTTTCCATTGATTTTATAGAGGAAGGGAGAGGGCGAGAGAGAGAACCATCGATGGGTTGCCTGCCCTCCTGCACATACCGTGACCTGGGATGGAACCTGCAGCCTGGATATGTGCCCTGACTGGGAATTAAAACCATGACCTTTCGTTGAATGGGATGAAGCTCCAACCAGTTGAGCCACATTGGCCAGGCTCCTGCCCTCTTTTTTTGTCATTTTTTTCCTTGTTTTGTTACTCCTCACTCAGGATATTTTTCCATTGATTTTTAAAATATGTATGTTTTTATTGGTTTCTTTTAGAGAAAGAAGAAGGGAGAGGGATAAAGCAATAGAAACACTGATGAGAGAGAAACATCAAAGATCGGCTGTCCCCTACTGGGGTTCAAGCCTACAACCCGGAATTGAAGTGGTAACCTCTTGGTTCATGGGTCGATGCTCAACCACTGAACCACACCAGCTAGGCTCCATTGATTTTTTAGAGAGAGGGAAACCAAGGCCGCATGAATTTGATTTGTGTAACGAAATATCGATGTGAAAGAGAGAAATATATCGATTGATTGCCTCCTGCATGCGCCATGACCAGGGCCTGGAATGGGGAGGAGCCTAAAACTGAGGTCAGTGCCCTTGACCAGAATCTAACCCGGGACCCTTCGGTCTGCAGGCTGACAATCTATCCACTGAGCCAAACTGGCCAGAGCAAAAAAACATATATTTTTAAAAAGGTAAGAGACAGGTGAAATTCATTTTACTAATATTTTGATGACCTAATAATTGCAAACTATTAGCATTTCAACATACAATTAATGAAAATGATTAATATGATAGTTTACATTCTCTTTTAAATACTAACTCTTTGTGACTTGGTGTGTGCTAAAGCACATATCAATTCAGATGAGCCATATTTCACATGCTTAATATCTACATGTGTATAGTGGCTACCAATTGGACAGCATAGCTCTAGAGCAGTGGTTCTCAACCTTCCTAATGCCGCGACCCTTTAATACAGTTCCTCATGTTGTGGTGACCCCCAACCATAACATTATTTTCGTTGCTACTTCATAACTGTAATTTTGCTACTGTTAATGACTCTAGAGGCTTTACTTGAATCAAGTTCTTGCTTTGGCATTAACACTTCATAAATGGTGTTGTGTTATATGTGTCATGGATAATGGTTATCTAGGTCCTTTATTTCATTAGATGTTTGTAAAATGATGATATTATAAATCTATCATTCTTCATTTATTAGCTGAAATATTTTAAAAAAGAAAACCTTTTTTTTTATTTTTATCAACTCTGGTTACCCTGAGATTTGATTTGTGTAAGAAAGGCAGGATATATACTTGGTTCTTTCCCTTTTATTTCTTTATTTATAGATTTTCAAAATAAGTTGGTTTTCTGACATACTCTGAAGCATAGTAACTTCCATCTTGGGTAAAAACTGCTGTTTAGCTGAAACCAGTTTGGCTCAGTGGATAGAGTGTCAGGCTGCGGACGGAAAGGTCCCAGGTTCAGTTCCCGTCAAGGGCGTGTACCTTGGTTGCGGGCACATCCCCAATGTTCCTCTCTCATCAATGTTTCTGGCTCTCTATCTCTCTCCCTTCCTCTCTGTAAAAAATCAATAAAATATGTTAAACAAAACAAAACAACAAACCTGCTGTTTAAAATTTTAATCCTGCTATTCTCCAAAAAAACACCCTTGACATCATAAGCCTCCTAGTGGAAGAAAACACCACCATTTTTTTTTTCAAGCATCATAAATTTATGGGTTTTAACATATTTGTTATGTTTTAATCCAGCGAAGTCATTCTTATGGATGCTCAGCTTGTTCCTGTAGGAGCCTATTCCGGTTGGCTGCTGATTCCTTTTGACATAACTGTAGTAGTCTTTGATAGCGTCCCTTGCTTTCTAGCATGATAAGAGGTTCCAGACTCCTCTTGTGCATTCCCTGCCCTTTAGCCCAAAAGCTGTGGGTCCTTTCAGTGAGACGGTGTATTTGGAGACCACACTGATACTGGCTCCTTCGTTGAATGATAAATGAGGAAACTAGAGGCTAAAAAAAGTAGAGTGGTTTAACCAAGGCCGCATGAATTTCACAGCATAATCTGGCCTAGAACCCTAGCCTGGCTCTTTGCTCTATGGCATTGCCATTTGGTTTTGCTTCCTTTACCTCGCTTCTAGGGCAGGTGGTTAACTGCATTTGTGCTTTGACTCTAGTGCCTAAGACCATCAGAAAACACAGATATTTACATTACGATTCATAACAGAAGCAAAATTCCAGTTACGAAGTGGCAACAAAAATAATTTTATGGTTGGCGGTCACTATATTAAAGGGTTGTGGCATTAGAAAGGTTGAGAACCACTGGTCTAGGAGAAATAGTGGGGATTTTTTGTTTTGTTTTTTAATATGATTTCAGAGAGGGAGAGGGAGAGAGAAGTAGAAACATCAGTGATGAGAGACAATCATTGATCAGCTGCCTCCTGCATACCCTCCATTGGGGATCAAGCCTGCAACCTGGGCATGTGCCCTTGACTGGAATCGAACCCAGGACCCTTCAGTCTTCAGGCTGATGTTCTGTCCACTGAGCCAAACTAGCCAGGGCGAGAAATAAGTTTTGTAGGTTATCATTGGAGTTACAATCAGAGCTCATTAATTTGGGCTAATTGGGGTACATCCTGTGAGACTGCTGTATGTTGTTTTTCTTTAGGTGCAGCTGTTACTTGGGAGTCATACAGTAGCTGAAACTAGGCTAAGAGTGTTACCAGGTTATTTTGTTATGTAGAGGCCCTTGGACCTGGTTTAATGAATAGCTGAGAATGATGTTATTTAACGTCAATTGTATGTAAACTAAACCAGAAATACGTAAAAACATTTTCCCCTGCAATCTTATTTATACTCTGTTTTACAGTCTAATTAGAGTGCAGAGGTAAATTTCAGCTCAGGTCTGAATTTATCTCAAGTTTCAAATGTGTGGAGTTTACATTAATAAAATGTTGCTGCAAAGTTCAGAGAATTTTAGAAAGAATATTTGAGAAAGAGAAGAGCAAGAGCATCTGAGCATGAGACATCTGACAGTTTCAGCCAATCAGATTGCAATTCTTTGCATTTAAAAGTAAGCTGGCCCGGCCACTGTGGCTCAGTTGGTTGGAGCTCTGTCCCATACATCCATTGGTTGCAGGTTCGATTCCTGATCAGGGCACATACCCAGGTTTAGGGTTCAGTCTCCATTGGCAGCCAATCTGTGTTTCTCATATCAATGTTCCTCCCCCACCCCCTTTTCTCTCTCTAAAAACTCAATAAAAATCATATCCTCAGTTGAGGATGAAAAATAATAAAATAAATAAAAATAAATATATAATAATATAAATTAAAAAATTATATTTTAGGATGGACATCCTAAAAGGATACTTCTTGGTAGAGTCCAGTTTTAACAAATGTGATAAGACATGATAACTGCTTCATTATAATTGAATTTTGTTTACCATGGATTCTTGTTTACACAACACAGACACTTTTTTCTCCTGCCAACAGCAATCCTTTACCTAATGTGTTTTCATATTTTCTCTTCTCCATTTTGTTATTTTTTTTGCTTCTTTCTAGACCACTTGGGAAGTATTCTTTGTCGAACTTCATTTCCTCCAAGTTTGAAAAATACCAATAGGAATTTCTATAAAACTTGTCCAGTTTTTTTAAATTTTGGCATTTAAAATCATAAATACCCAAACATCTTCATTAACACAATTTCTACAAGGAGAGGAGCTGGTAAAATGCATCTGTGTTACTGATTGGCAGAGAAGTATTACCATTGTCAACTTCCCACAGATATTTGGGGAAACCTTGTTGTGTGGTAACTGGAGGCTGTTAATGTTTGTTAGAAAGTATTACACCAGATTGGAATCCAAGGTGTGTGCGCGCTCTCATTGATCTATTGCTCAGGCAGTGTCCACTGTCATTCTTCTAATTGTACTTCTTTGTAATGTACTCTCCTGGAGCTGTGTTCAGTTAAAAAGAGAAGAACAAACAGTATTTTTTGGTCAATCTCTAAAAAGACTTTCAAAATTATTCTAGTACAGTATTTAAAGATCAAACTGCTTCTTTGTTTCTCCTTCCTCATACAGAATGTACTTAACCAAGTACATAATCCACTGGCAGGAGAAGGAGGTAGAGGGCAAGGACACTAGAATTTAAACCAGAGTTTTCATTCCCAGTTAGCTATTATGGTATTAAGGTTTGTGGAAGGCTTGGATAAAACAAATGATTAGCTAGCATAACTTTTTTAAAATTTTATTAATTTATTTTTATATCTTGTTTTTTAATCATTAAAATGACCTATTTTTTTTTTTTTTTAAATCGTTCCATATGCTTTCATAGTGACAAGTTTTTTAAATTTTTTTAAAAATTCAATTTGGCGATATGGGGGGCCAGGCCATAGTAGCAAGTCTTAATTACATTTTTATTTTATTTCAAAGCTGATAAATTTATTTTATCTGCTGATTTTCTTTAAGTTCAGTTTATTGCTGCATTTTAACGGGTAAAAGGGATTTTACATTTAATTTAATGAATGAGAATAGCCTCTGAAGCTAATATTTTACTTAATTAAAAAAATATTTTAAAGACAAGTGCAAAGTCACTCAGGTCAACCATGTATTAATCAAAATCAACTATTACAATTATATAAGACCTATTCAATTATCAGTTTTGCATTTTTTATTTGATAAAGGAAATCAACAAATACTTTTGAGAACACATTATATACAAATGATTATGCTAGACATGATCCCCTGTTCTTTTTTTTTAATGTACTTTTTATTGAGTTTAGAGAGGGAGAGAGAGAAACATCAATGATAAGAGAGAATCATTGGCTGCCTCTTGCACGCTCCCCACTGGGGATCAAGCCCTAGACCAGAATCAAACCTGGGACCTTTCAGTCTGCAGACCAACACTCTATCCATTGAGCCGAACCATCTATGGCATGATGCCCTGTTCTAAAGAAGCTTATATTCTAGGAACGAAAAGAACATGAAAGTGTTGCAATATTGTGAAATCTCAAAACTTTATGTCTTAGATTCTTTTTAAAATTTATATATTACTAGGAGCCCAGCGTGGCCTCCTTGTTCATTGGTCGAGGCTCAACCACTGAGCGACACCAACCGGATCTAATTGTCACATTTTATTCTTCATTATCTGTCACTCCCTTTATCCTTCGTTGCTTTTCCTCTGATTTCTTTCTTTTATAGTCAGCGTAAGTCAGAAAGGACTTTTCCATTGTTTGGAGACTGCCCCACCCCCCATCTTTCTATCCACTTATCCAGTATTTTATGAAGGGTGATGGGTGACAGAAGTGCTGCTTAGCATCTCAGGATTAAAAGTTTGTACCTTCCCTCAAAGAGCTAATAGCGTATCCCTGTTAAAGCCGTAATATGAGATGGATGCTTTAATAGAGGAATAATAGGTGGTTTTGGAAGTGGAGGAGGGCTTGATTAATTCTTTCTGGGGAACAGGTCAGGATGACTTTGTGGAAGCAATTACATTTGGACTGGGCAGGGAAAAATTAATAAAATTTCAAGAAGTGGGGGGACAAAAATGGTGGATATTCCAGGAAGCAGAAAATGTCTTGAATGAAGTCACAGAAGCATGAGAGTGCAGGAGGCCCTCCGTAGTGAACAGAGGTTGAAGTGCAGAGTATTGGAAAGGTAGGTACAGAAAGGAGGCTAAAGGAGTATGTCAATGTCAGATAGTGAAAGGCCTTAAATACCACATATTTGCTCCGATCATTCTCTCCCTAATTTTTCTATCTCAGTCTCGTACTAAAACATCTCTTACCTTTGATTCTCAGATGAAAAATTTCAGATTTGCTTCTGTTAGGTGCAGGTTCAGTCCCTGGTCTGGATGCATATGGGAAAGCAACCAATCGATGTTTTTCTCTCACATCAATGTTTCTCTCTCCTCCCTTTCTCACTTCCCTCTCTCTCTAAAAGTCAATAAGCATGACCTCAATGATGATTATAAAAAAAACACACACTCACACACAAAAATAAAAAATAAAAACTTGAGGCCCAGAGAGGTTAATTTAATGGTTCAGGAAAGTTTCTCAGTGACCACCTAGTCTCAAACTCTATATAGAGCACTTTCTATTATCTTACGTTGATGTTGCAACTTTCTCATTATGTAGATTCTGTCCTTCAATTAGAAGTGTTTCCACTTGGATTATTGCCCCAGTCTTTCACCCTTCATGTAGTAACGTCTCCACACTGCTTCCAGAGAGCTTTCCAAATGCAAATTCATCATGTCACTCCCTGGCCTCAATCTTAAATAGTTCCCAGTAGCCTTCTGCACACTCCAAGTGCTATAGTGTGGCATACAAGGCTCTCTGTGCCTCTGCTTCTGTTTCCCTTATTAGCTTCATCACTCATGACTTCCTGCACTTCAGCCACACCAAGCTATTTGCTGTTCCTGGAACACTGCCTCTGCACACTCTGCTCCCTCCACCTAAAACTTCCCTTAACTAACCTTTTTTGTCCTTTGAGACCCTCTCTCTCTCTCTTTTAAAATATGTTTTTATTGATTTTTTAGGGAGAGGAATAGAGAGAGAGAAACATCGATGAGAGAGAAACATCATCAATCTGCTGCCTCCTGCACACATCTCCACTGGGGATTGAGCCTGCAACCCAGGCATGTGCTCTGACTGGGAATCGAACCTACCACCTCTTGGTTCCTGGGTCAATGCTCAAACACTGAGCCATGCCGGCTGGGCAAGATACCCTTTTTCACTTACTCCCCTCTGCCCCTAGCCAGAGCTGGATGCCTCCATAACCTTGAACTTATATTTATAGTCACACATCGCAGAATATTATTGTCCACTTTATTTATTTGCCACCTTCAGTAGCTTTTGAGCTTAATGAGGGCATGTGCATTGTTGAATTATATCCAGCCTGAGGCACAGTGCCAGGAACACAAGGTTTATTGAATGAATGAATGAAAAAACTAACAAATAGCCGAGACCGGTTTGGCTCAATGGATAGAGCATCGGCTTGGGGACTGAAGAGTCCTGGGTTCGATTTCGGTCAAGGGCATGTACTGCAGTTGCGAGCATATCCCCAGTAGGGGGTGTGCAGGAGGCAGCTGATCGATGATTCTCTCTCATCGATGTTTCTAACTCTCTCTCTCCCTCCCTCTCTGTACAAAATCAATAAAAAATATATATTAAAAAAATACATATATATATATAAAGAAAAAACTAACAAATAATTGGATATCACTTTATACAAACCCCACATATAGTTTGAAGTCATTTGTTTGCTAGATTCTCACCAGCTTTATTCCTGTTTATTCAGGCAGGAAGAAAGAAAAGAAAGGAGAAGAAAGAAAGGCGTGTGGGGGCGGGGAGTATTGAGGGAAGGGAGGCAGGAAGCTGATTTGGGAGGGAAAGGAAAGGTTCTGAGCTTGTACCATTTTAGGCCACGTGCCTGGTGACTTTAATGACAGCTTGGATTTCTTTCAAGCTTTGGACATGTGCTAATTTTTATGACTTGCCCTATTCTGACCTTCGTTAGCTTTTTTGAAAATTTATCTCCTTTGGCTGATAACTATAATTTTTTCTCTTTATATTAGGGAATAAGAGCTTTGAGGTGCGTGAATAACAGGGAGGCAGTGGATAACTTGTGTTGGTCACGGTGGCCTTGGTTTTTAATTTTTGATGTCTCACTCTTCCCTGTACTAGATTAAACCCCTGATCAATTTCTAGGGCTTGGAGAGTATATGTTTTGCCTTGTGATCTGGTGAGCTACTAGGGGTTTTAATTCTAAAACAGAAGTAGAACTTGGACTATTCAGATTGGGTTCTCTTATCTGCTATAAGACTGGAGGTCCAGACTCCCTCCCCAGCCTCACCTTCAGAAGGCCAAAACACAAAAGCCACTAACTATGGCTTCATCCATTTTTATAGATATTTATTGTGCATTCTTTCTGCACCTCGCTTGGTGATAGGCATTAGGATTAGGGATGACTGGTCATCACCCTTAAAAAATTCACAGTCTAGTGGGAGAGCAAATAAGAAAATCAGTCATTTTAGCGCACTGTGATGGACTAGGCATTCACAGGATGTTATGGAAATTTAAAGAGTGTGCAAGTGAGCCAACCTTCGGTGAAGGCATGTCAAGAGATATTTCACTTGAGCTCAGTCTTAGAAGACTTTAGAAGTTGGCGGGGGTAGTGGTGGGTGGTCAGACTTGAGCAAAAGTATGAAGGCAAGGCAGGCTGGTGTGGCTCAATCATTGAGCTCTGCACCAAGAGGTTGCTGGTTCAATTCTTGGTCAGGGTGTGCAGGAGGCAGCCAATAGATGTGTCCCCTCTCACCGATGTTTCTCTCTCCCTCTCCCTTCTTCTCTCTGTAAAAATCAATTTTAAAAAATCTTTAAAAAAAAAAGTAAAAAGTATGAAGGCAAGAGAGAACATGATGCAATGGGGAGCTATGGGCAGGCCTGTAGATTTCATGGAAGGGTATATATGTATGAAGAGGTGATAGATGAGCCATATAAAGGGACCATATTGTGAAAGACCTTTTCTACTTTCCTAAATAAAATATTTATCAAGGGATTATCAAGTAGGAGTCTTTTCACTCATTCAGTGTTAGGTGTTCAGTGTTTCTCTTACTGTTGTCTCTTGAGCAACTGAGTTTTATATTTTATTTCTTTGATTTGTTCTTTTTATGATATCCGAATTTGGAGCCTTCTTTCATTTTATGCGTTAAGTGACTCCACTTTAAGTACTATCCAGTTGGACCCTGCACTTAGGCCTTGCGGAGTGGATGATGTATAGCTTTCCAGGCAGTTGGAAGGAGGAGGACTTAAATGACCTCCAAAGGCTAATGTCAGGCCCCCGTCAGTGTCACTGCAGTTCGTGCATGGAGAGTGGGAAAGGAGCTAATTATGGAGGAGGGGAGTCTAACCCTGCTTGAATGAGTAGCTGAATGTCCTGGGTCTGCCCCTTAGTCTCAAAAGACTTCTTCCATTTGCTGCCAAAGAGGCCATCGGGAGAGCTCACACAAATACCGCCCTCCCTCTTAGGTCCACCAAGTAGTCTGCTGGTCTCCATTGGACAGAGTTTGGCACCTTATTGTCCTCCAGAAAATCGGTTCCTTTAAGGCATGACACATGGCAATTGGAGGCCAGCAGACATTTAAAAACACCATATATATATATCATAAGATATATTTTGTACAAAAGTACCAGTTTATCAGAATGAGACTTGAATCATTTAAATCTTGAAGAGGGCTTAGTTTTAACTGCTGGTATACCTTTCACCTGCAGAATTCTTGTTGTCTTTTGATGGTGCTGTCCTTCCGGAGGTTTGTGACGATCGGGTGTTAGGCTCCTTTCTTCTGCTAACATTTGGTAACTGTTCAGGAGCCATTGCAGTGTTTGGGATGAGGAAACCCACGGTGATGGGTCACCATCGTTTCGCATTATAAAATAGCTTTCCATAATTAGGTTGGATGATAGTAGAAGCCAGCCTTATGCAGTCAGGAACTGTTCCAACATGGCTACAGTCTGAATGGCCGAAGGAGTAGTCACAGCAGCCTCCTCCGGCTCCTTAATTGGTTTTGAGAAATGGTATCTGTGAGGCAGAGCTGTATCTTTGGCTCATCAATACAGAGTCTGAACAGGATATCTATTTCTGTAAAAATCCTTGAGAGTTGTTGAAACTCTTAGTACTTTAAAAATAATATTTTTAGCCGAAACCGGTTTGGCTCAGTGGTAGAACGTCAGTCTGCGGACTGAAGGGTCCCAGGTTCAATTCCGGTCAAGGGCATGTACGTTGGTTGTGGGCACATCCCCGGTAGGGGGTGTGCAAGAGGCAGCTGGTCGATGTTTCTCTCTCATTGACGTTTCTAGCTCTCTCTCTCTCCCTTCCTCTGTAAAAAATCAATAAAATATATTTTAAAAAATAATATTTTTATTTGGGAGGGAAAATGCTATACATACATGGCTTCAGTTGTTACCTGTACAACATATATATTCATGCAGTTCTTGCTATTTCTAAAGCTTGGGGGAAAGTTTTATGTTAATCCAAATAAAATTTTAATTTTTCTAAATACATATTCTTATCTTAATACTCATTGTTAGATTTTCTTAGGAGGTAGAAAAACAAAGCTCAGTCTTAATTTTTTATCTGTGTAAGCCTTTTCCCTCCATTAAAAAAATATTTTATTGATTTTTTTTATAGAGAGGAAGAGAGAGGGATGGAGAGTTAGAAACATGGATGAGAGAGAATCATCGATCAGCTGCCTCTTGCACACCCCCTACCAGGGATGTGCCCACAACCAAGGTACATGCCCTTGACCGGAATCAAACCCGGGACCTTTCAGTCTGCAGACCAACGCTCTATCCACTGAGCCAAACCAGTTTTGGCCTTTCTCCTCCATTTTAATAGAAATTCTTAAGTGCCCAGACTATGACAAGCCCATTTTCAAAGATTTAGCTATGCAATTTATTTACTCTTGTTCACCAAGAAAGAGTAAAAACCAAAGAACCAGATGGCTACTGAAGGGAAAATGTAACAGCAAATTTTTGAGGGGCCAGAGACCAGAGGCCAAGAAGAATGCTGGGGGGTGGTCTCAAGGAGCTGTGATTGGTAATGACAAAATGGAAATGGTAGGCTACTATATACTAACATTTTGGCTTGGAATTGTCTTTCTAAGGGAAGCCTTTGTGATGAATGAAATGCCACAGAATTCATCTGGCTTTTTGTCCCATGAAGGCATTAGAATTTAAAACAGATCCTTTAACATGAATTATTGGAAACAAGAAATACCAGTTCAATTAGGGCAGGTGGTATTTAAATACCCTTCTCTGTGGATGGGGCTCTTCCCACCAAAACTGATTGTGGGTAAAATCACAACAAAGATCCACACAGTACAGCTATATGTATATTTAAAAAGAAACATCAGTTTCGTGCATTTTGCTAAGTGTTAAAGGTTAATTTAAAATATTAATGCTGAAAAGATTAATTTAAGATATTAAATCTAGGCAAGAATACATGTACATATTGTAATTACTTCCTTTTTACAATTAAAGTAATTGGGTTGTATTTAATGACCTATTTACATTTAATAACCAAAAAGACTTATCTTTTTAGTATTCCCCATATGCAGAAAGAGGTAGGGAAAACTCACTTCTGATATAATTATCTTTACTTGGGCTAAAAAAGGGAAAACAACTGTGCTTTTTAGAATGGTTAGAATATTATTTTAAAACATACATATACAGTTTAAGAATTACCCATAGGAATGTATTTTGGTTCATTGTAAAAGAAGATGAAAGGTTATCTGCTTTAAAAAAAAAAAAAAAAAAAGAAGTCCCCAATGACAGGATTCGATGAGCTGAACAGAAAATAAAAGTTAAAGTGACTCTCAGGGACCCTATAGATAAAAGGAACCCGTCAGAAGTGATGGAACCCCAAATGCCTAGCTGTTTGAAAACAGAAATTTGTTTGAAAAGCATCTGAACGTATTATCTGAGGCTGGCACTTTAAATGAGCCAGTGTTTATGTTGTTTAAAGTGAAAGTTGTGAAGCCTCTGAGCAGCTGGCTAACATTGGGCGGGGAGAGAGAGAGAGCAGTGTGTTATCCTCATTAACACCATTTCAGTTCTAGGGTAAATATGTCAGGAAGGTTTCCTGGTGTTAGCCTACAGTCTTTTTTTTCGGGGGGGGGGGGGGGGAGAAACTAGTCTGGGGTTCGGTGGCCCTTGTATGTGAAAAGGAGAAATAGGGGCATTTTGTGAAGAGTCAGTGCAGTGTTGTGGAAAGAGCATGAAGCGTGGACACGGTGGGCCTGGGTTTAAAAGCTGTGTGACTTTGATAAAGTTACAGAACCACTCTTAGTTTTCAGAATGCTACTACCTAACCTTGAAGAAGTGTTTCGAGGATTAGAGGTGTTGAGTGGACACTATAGGATACAAAGAAGTTTTTTAAGAGTTCCCACCTTAACTCCAGATAGCTGCTGTTCTAACTGCTACTTCTGTTAGGTTTAAAGTTATTTTGTTTCTCAGTTCCCGTACTCATAGAGTTGTAAACTTCAAAAACCTGTGCTACAAAATAGAATGTAGTGACTGCCATTAAACAAAGGTTCAGCATACCTCTGGAGCTCTTGGAGAGGAAGACAGGACTTTAGACTGGAAGGGTCAAGGAAGGCTGCTTAGAAAGTGGTGACATTTGCCTTGGGCCTTTAAGATGAAAGGATTTTTGTTTTGTTTTCTTAATCCTCATCTGAGGATCTTTTTCCATTGGTTTTTAGAGAGAGTGGAAGGCAGGAGGAGAGACTAAGAAAAAGAAACATCAATGTGAGAGAGGACATCAGTAGTTGCCTTCTACATAGGCCTGACCAGGGCTTGGGATCAAGCTTGCAACTGAGGTATGTGTGTGCCCTTGACCAGAATCGAACCTGGCACCCTTCAGTCCGTGGGCCAATGCTCCTTCCATTGAAAAAACCGGCTAGGGCAGATTTTTTTCTTTTTTAAAGAAATGCCATAATCCTGATAATCCCTTTGAGACTGTTTTACTTTCAAAGTACTTAAAGTGAAACTACTGAATTGACTCTTGACCAAGATTTTAGAAGACTGATACCGTTTGTTTTATTCTTAAAATTGGCATAATATAAGCAGGGGCCATCCATTTCTTTCTCAGAATTTGTCTCCACACTCATGGAGAGCCTGACTTAGAAGGTAAGAGGCCTACCTACTACAAGCCTCCACTGAGATCAGAGAAAAGAGACCAATTGGAAGAGGCCTTTGTGTAATGCTCAGTGCTGTTTGATTTGATCTGCTCTCCTTGGATTGTTTCCTTACCAAACTCAGCATCCCTTTGAATTAGTAATAATGGAGATGCCAGTTACTGAGTCCCTAGTGGTGCTAGACACCCCTCTGGAAGGCTCATATATGTTATCTCATTTTATTCTATGTAGTTGGTTATTTTTCCCATTTTATGATGAGGCTCAGAGATTCAGCAGCCTGAAGTCATACAGCTCGTGGCTCAGGGCATCCTTGATTCCTTTGACTGAACGTGTCTCTGGGTTCATTATTGATTTTTAAATGTGGTTAGCACCTACATGAACATTAACTTTAAAAAAGAAAAGATAAGCCGGGACCGGTTTGGCTCAATGGATAGAGCGTCGGCTTGGGGACTGAAGGGTCCCGGGTTCGATTCCGGTCAAGGGCATGTACCTTGGTTGCGGGCATATCCCCAGTAGGGGGTGTGCAAGAGGCAGCTGATCGATGACTCTCTCTCATCGATGTTTCTAACTCTCTATCTCTCTCCCTTCCTCTCTGTACAAAATCAATAAAATATAAAAATAAATAAATAAAAAAGAAAAGTTTCCATTGTTTGTAATTATGATCATTCAAAAGGATAAATTAAATATGTTATTCAAGTATGTTATATATATATATATATTTTTTTTAATATATATATTTTATTGATTTTGTACAGAGAGGAAGGGAGAGAGATAGAGAGTTAGAAACATCGATGAGAGAGAGTCATCGATCAGCTGCCTCTTGCACACCCCCTACTGGGGATATGCCCGCAACCAAGGTACATGCCCTTGACCGGAATCGAACCCAGGTCCCTTCAGTCCCCAAGCCGATGCTCTATCCATTGAGCTAAACCGGTTTCGGCCAAGTATGTTATATATTTATGGTGATATTATCTTTTCTATTTGCTATGTTTGTTTGATTTCAGAACACCTACTTTTTCCTGTTATGTCTTTCTTTTAAAAAATTTTAAAATTTATATATATATATTTAATTTTTTTTTTCCAGAGAAAGAGAGAGAGAAACATCAGTTTGTTGTTCCACTTATTTATACATTCATTGGTTGATTCTTGTATGTGCCCTGACTGGGAATGGAACCCTAATCTTGTTGTATGGGATGACGTTCTACCACTGAGCTACCCGACCAGGGTTCCTGTTATTTCTTCTAAAAGTATTCATGATAAACACTTATTAAAGATAAATTGAAATTATTCTGACTAAGACTTTTGCAATACCTTGATTGGGGACATTGCAAAACTACAGTGGAAATCAATTCTGACTTGAACAGAAAGGGTTATTCCTTGTAGAAGGAAAACAAAGGAGGGAAAAGCCCTGTGAGTACCCCGTCTTCCTGTCTAAGTCAGTTCTAACCATGGAGCAGGGTGGAGGATCTCAAGCAGAGCATGTTGTTCTTTTTGAAGAGACAGAGATTGTAGTTCGGGAGTGGCTGAGGAATCTAAAAGCTGTGAGGTGGAGTCCTGGAAAGGTGAGCTGTGCAGAAAAAATTTGCTCTAGGAGTCTCCTCTGGGTCCCCTTCAGTCTTTGCTGAACTCACACAGGCCAGGAAGTTGGGGAAAGATGATCAGGAATCCAGAGCGGGGAGATGTTCGAGTTCCTAGCAGCCAGAGTGAAGAGCCCATGCTGCTCACTGGGGATGTTCAGTAGAGATGGTAGAAGGCCCACATCTTGGTACTAGAGTTAAAATAGTCATACAGTAAAGACTACTGTAGACCCACCCTTAAAAAAGCTTAAAAACAAGCCTTTAGAGGTACCAAACTGAATGAAAATAATTTAACTGCCTACCAGAATAAAGCTTACCATTCTTGAAATGAAGACAACAATACTAGATACTCAACATTGTAAAATCACAATGTCCAACATCCAAACAACAGTTAACAGAGTCACTCAGTGCTTGAGTGTCGATCTATGAACCAGGAGTTCAGGGTTCGGTCCCCAGTCAGGGCACATGCTTGGTTTGCAGGCTCAATCCCCAGTAGTAGGTGTGCAAGAGGCAACTAATTGATTCATTTTCACTCGCATCGATATTTCTCTTTCTCTCTCTCTCTCTCTCTCTCTCTCTCTCTCTCTCTCTCTCTCTCAAAACAATAAACACAGCCCTGGTCAGTGTGGCTCATTTGGCTGGGTATGGTCCCATGCACTGACATGTCATTTGTTCTAGTCCTAGTTGGGCCACCTGCCTAGGTTGTGGAGTTGATCCCCCCAGTAGGGGACATGTAGGAGGTAGCCAATTGAGGTTTCTCTCTCACATCAGTGTTTCTCTTTCCCTCTCCCTTTCCCTTCCTCTTTTTCTAAGCTCACGCTGATTTGGCTCAGTGGATAGAGCGTCAACATGCAGATCAAAGGACCCCAGGTTCACTTCTGTTCAAGGGCACATGCCTAGGGTTGTGGGCTCAATACCCGGTGGGGGCGGGGGGAGGCCATGAAGGAGGCAGCCAATTAATGATTCTCTCTCATTATTGATGTTTCTACCTCTCCCTCTTTCTTCCTCTCTGAAATCAATTAAAAAAAATTAAAATAAAATAAAATCAGTAAACATCCTATATAATAAAAGGCTAATATGCAAATTGTCCCCTCAACCACAAGTTGGACCAGGATTTCAACCAGGGGGTGGGGCCGGCCAGCCTGGCCAGACCTGACCTATGCACAAATTCATGCACTGGGCCTCTAATATGTTATCAAAATAAAATAAATAAAAACATTTTTTATGAAATAAATACTGGAGTAGGGATCGTATCTGTCTCAGTCTCTGTCTCTTTTTGTTAATCCTCACCTGAGGGTATTTTTCCCATTGTTTTTTTTAGAGAGAGTGGAAGAGATGGGGAGAAAGAGAGAGATAAAACATTGATTGGTTGCCTCTCAGACTTGTCCCAACTGGGACCAGGGAACAAACCTTAGTCTAGTTATGTGCCCTTGACTGGGAATTGAACCTGAAAGCCACCACTGAGCCACACCAACCAGGGTTCATCTCTGTTTCTATTATTTTTGTTATTTCCATAGTGTTGTTTGGTGAAATTTGAATATTGTAAGACAGTTATAGAATCACCATTTTAGGATTGGAGAGAACTTTTTTTTTTTTTTTAATCCTTACCTGAGGATATTTTTCTATTGATTTTTATTGATTTTTAAAATATATTCTTTATTGATCTCAGAGAGGAAGGGAGAGGGAGAGAGAGAGATAGAAACATCAGTGATGAGCCGAAACAGTTTGGCTCAGTGGATAGAGTGTTGGCCTGCGGACTGAAAGGTCTCAGGTTCGATTCTGGTCAAGGGCATGTACCTTGGTTGCGGGCACATCCCTGGTAGGGGGTATGCAGGAGGCAGCTGATTGATGTTTCTTTCTCATCGATGTCTCTGACTCTCTGTCCCTCTCCCTTCCTCTCTGTTAAGAATCAATAAAATATATATTTTTAAAAACACATCAGTGCTGAAACCGGTTTGGCTCAATGGATAGAGCGTCAGCTTGGGGACTAAAGGGTCCCAGGTTCGATTCCAGTCAAGGACATGTACCTTGGTTGCGGGCATATCCCCATTTGGGGGTGTGCAAGAGGCAGCTGATCGATGACTCTCTCTCATCGATGTTTCTAACTCTCTATCTCTCTCCCTTCCTCTCTGTACAAAATCAATAAAATATATTAAAAAACAAAAAAAAAACCCACACACATCAGTGATGAGAGAGAATCATTGATTAGCTGCCTCCTGCACACCCCCTACTGGGGATCGAACCCGCAACCTGGGCACGTGCCCTGACCAGAATCAAACCTGGGACCCTTTCGTCCACAGGCTGATGCTGTATTCGCTGAGTCAAACTGGCCAGGGCAAGGTTGGAGAGAACTTTTAAAGATCATCTTGTCTACTCTCACATATTATAGAAAAAGAAATATTATATTTTATTGATTTTGAGATGTACATTTTCTTTTTTTTTAAAAAGTCTTTATTGTTGAGAATATTACAGATATCTCCCCATATCCCCCCATTGCCTCTCTACGCCCAGTTCTGCCTTGCCCTATACATTTTAATTTCTCTTAAGTCATGATGCAGCTTAGCAGTTGGAGGTATCTTAGATTCGATGCCATATGGTAAAAGCCCATTAGGATTGTGGCTTCTCCATAAATTCTTAGTGGTACAGTTCAAGGCTTCTGCTTAAATTATCCCCACCTGGAAAACCTTTTCCTCTTTATTTTTTATATCCAAATTCTGCTCAGATCAGATTTTTATACCAGGAAATCTCAGTTCATAGTGATCCTTTAATTTTTCCTATTGTCATTTTTTTTTAAAATATATTTTATTGATTTCTTACAGAGAGGAAGGGAGAGAGAGAGAGAGCTAGAAACGTCGATGAGAGAGAAACATCGACCAGCTGCCTCTTGCACACCCCCTACCGGGGATGTGGTCGCAACTAAGGTACATGCCCTTGACCGGAATCGAACTTGGGACCTTTCAGTCCTCAGACCAATGCTCTACCACTAAGCCAAACCAGTTTCGGCCATATTGTAATTATTGACTACATCATTTATTTGATAATTGAACTTCTATTTATTTCCTATACTAGAGGCCCAAATTCTTGCACGGTGGGGTCCCTCCGCCTGGCTGGTGATTGGGGCCGATTAGGGCCATCCAGCTTGGGGCGGAGGGGCCCAGGGAGGTTGGCCGACTATGGGAGGGTTGACTGTGGGAGTGCACTGACCACCAGGGAGCAGCTCCTGCGTTGAGCATCTGTCCCCTGATGGTCAGTGTGTGTCATAGCTATTGGCCGATTGTCCGGGCCTAACTGTTGCTTAGGCTTTTAGATAGATAGATACATACATACATACATACATACATACAAACTTTGGTTTTGTCTTCGCCTCAATTATAAGTTCTTGGAGTAAAGGGAGGGATTTTATACTTCTTTGTGTGTCTGCTTGATAAATATTCATTGATTGATAAGAGTATTATAATTAGTAGTTAATGAAGCTTATTAATGTTCTTTAATGGTGAAGAGAACCATATATAAAACATTTAGAGGAGAAACCAAGATAGCGGCATAGGTAACTGCCTAACTGCAGCCTCACATAACAATTTCAAAAAATACAACTAAAATATAAAGTGGACATTATCCAGAACTACAGGAAAGTTGACTGACTTGAAATTCTACAACGAGAAGCAAGGAGAAAACCAGAAGGAAAATCAGAGGAGCTGTAAAGCCTAAGGTATGGAGACACAGTGCGCACGTGGGAAGAGGACGGAGCTGGAGAGGAGGGGCGGCTGAGTGCCTGGCTGGCGTTTCCTAGCGGGAAGGTCTGAACCCCAGACCCGACAGCACTGAGCCCCAGTTCTTGGCCAGACCCTGGGGACCCAGGCTCATACAGAGGGAGCCTGGGCTGTAAGGTGGAAGCTCAGGAGAGCGGCAAAAGGCAGAGCCCACGAGTCGCGCACATTTCGCGCAGAGGACAGACTGTTGATTGAGCCGCTGGATTGCCCTAGTGGGAAAGAGACATAAGCTCCGGACTGCTTTTAACCCCACTTCCAACTGCACTGAACCCCAGTTGCGGGCTCGTTGGGGAAGAGACTAGACTGTCTGGTAGTGGGCGAAACTCTAGGGCACCTTTCTTTCAGAGGTGCTTGCAGCGAGTGCCAAAGGACACTGAGGAGCACTGAGACTCAGGAGCCTCATAGGGCGGGGCTGACCGGAAGCCAGGGCTCTAGGCTCCACCCTGAAACTCCGCCCATCCAAGCCGAGCACAGAGGCTCTTGCAGTTTTCCAAGTCTAGTCGAATAAGGCCGTCTCCTGGCATAGATACAGCTGATCCTCCCACCCTACCAACTCAGGGAAGCAGCGAAAATGCCGAGACAAGGAAACAGATCACAAACGAAAGAAATGGAGGATAAAAAGTGACTGGATTTAGAGTTCAAAACCTGCTTTTTGAACTCTAATGTTTTTCAAGAATCTCCTAGAAAAGGTGATAAAATAAACAAAACCTATGAAGATATGAAAAGGGATCAACTAGAAATAATAAAGGATCAACTAGAAAGAATAAGGGATCAACAAGAAATAAAGAATACATTCTGTGAAATAAAAAAATATTATAGAGTCCTAAAAGCAGAATGGAAGATTGCAAGAATCAAGTCAAAGATTTGGAACACAGAGCCAGAGAACACTCCTCCGCAGAAGCAAGAAGACAAGAGAATCCAGAAAGTTGAAGATAGTGTAAGAAACCTCTGGGACAACTTCAAGAAAACCAACATCAGAATTATGGGGGTCCCAGAAGATGACAGAGAGCAAGATATTGAAAACATACTGAAAGAAATGTGACAGAAAACTTCCCCCACCTGGTGAAAGAATTAGACTTACAAGTCCAGGAAGCTCACAGAACTCCAAACAAAAGGAATCCGAAGAGGACCACACCAAGACAAATCATAATTAAAATTCCAAGAGCAAAAGACAAAGAGAGAATATTAAAAGCAGCAAGAGAAAAGCAGGTAGTTACCTATAAAGGAGCACCCATACGATTGTCAGCTAATTTCTCAACAGAAACCATGCAGGCCAGACGGGAATGGCAAGAAATATTCAAGGTGATGAATAGTAAGAACCTACAGCCAAAAATACTCTACCCAGCAAAGCTATCACTCAGCATCGAAGGCCAGAAAAAGAGCTTCACAAATAAAAATAAAAAAGCTAAAGGAGTTCATCACCGCCAAACCAGAATTATATGAATTGCTGAAGGGGGTTCTTTAGGAAGAGGAAGAAAATAAAGATAAAAATTATGAACAACAAGTATGTAACTATCAACAAGTGAATCTAAAAACCAAGGGAATTAAAAAACCTGATGAACAATATTAACTGTTGAATATAATAGAATCAGAGGTACGGAAAGGGAGTGGACTGACAATTCTCGGGGAGAAGAGGAGAGGGCGGCACGGGAAGAGACGGAACATAAACTGTGCACCTATGGATGAGGACAATGGGGAGTGGGGAAAGGGCAGAGAGTGGGGTGGGAACCTGGTGGAGAAGAAAAAAATGAACTTTTGTAATAATATGAACAATAAAGATTTATTTTAAAAAGAATTTTAAAAAAAATTTAGAACAGTGCCTGGCCCATAGTTAAATGCTAGCTAGATGTAGAACTAGTACTTCCACAATCACTATCACTACCACAACTACTACAACTACTACAATAATCTGAATTCTTGTTACAGATAGCAGAATAGAATAGTTGATATGGAATTATATGTCTGTCTGCTCCATAATTCCCCTCCGTAGTATTCAGATATAATTGTGATTGCTAGGTCTCATCACTTAGTTAGTGTATTAACAGTCACATCCAGGACTGCTGCTGCCTGCTCCATGACCACACAGTGTGTTTGTATATTGCCCTGAGCTGTCAGCAAGACATTTTGCTGAATATCCTTTTTTGTTGTTGCTCTGCAACCTTTTTTCCCTGGCCTTTCTCAGTTGTGTAAAGTAAGTTTCTTTTTTGGCCTTTCCATCCCGAAGAGGGAGCAGTTACTGCAGAGAAGCTTCAAGTATGAAATGAGGCATCCTAGAGATTAAAATGAGTGGTTAGACAGCTGGCAGGATGCAGTGAGACTTACTTGGTGCCTGGTGTGTGATTCGGCTCTGATTATCGCCTTTCCCCCTCATTTTCAAACCTGCCTCTGTATCTAACCCACCAGTGGGTACTCCAGTACCTTGTCTATAGGGAGCTTAACCTAGTGCAGTACTCACTGCTCCTCGCAGGAACCAGGAAACAAAGGTTACCGCCTAGCCCCATCCTCTCCATCTCTGAGGAAGGTGGTAGAGTGAGATTAGACAATCTTCCATAAAAAACAGCTGTGTGTTTCCCATATGGTAGCACCTGCCCACGTTTGGCTTCCGCCCAGGTACTCAAGCCCAGGAACTTGGAGAAGAAGAATGCATTTTGTATCTTCTGATCTCAGATTTTTGAGCACCACCAACTGGAGTTCACTCTCTTCTGTCATTGGGTATAAGTAAGAAAGGAGCTGAAACGGGTTTGGCTCAGTGGATAGAGCATCAGCCTGCGGACTAAAAGATCCCAGGTTCGATTCCAGTCAAGGGCATGTACCTTGGTTGCAGGCACATCCCCAATAGGGGATGTGCAAGAGGTAGCTGATTGATGATTCTCTCTCACTGATGTTTCTAACTCTCTATCCCTCTCTCTTCCTCTCTGTAAAAAAATCAATAAAATATATTTTTTTAAAAACAGAAAAGAAAGGAAGCTCTTAAAAATGAAGACTATTGGTATCTATTATAATATTGCAAGTTATTTTTTAAAATATATTTTATTGTTTTTTTATACAGAGAAAGGGAGAGGGATAGAGAGTTAGAAACATCGATGAGAGAAACATCAATCAGCCACCTCCTGCACATCCCTACTGGGTATGTGCCCGCAACCAAGGTACATGCCCTTGACCAGAATTGAACCTGGGACCCTTGAATCCACAGGCCAACGCTCTATCCACTGAGCCAAACCAGTTAGGGCAATATTGCAAGTTACTGACATATTTCTAGTAATCTTATGAACTGATTTGTTGAGATTTGGTACTTTTTTATGTTGGTACTTATAAGTACTAACATAAAAAAGTTAATTGTTTTTCATGTTAAATTCCTCTGATTATAATGCTCAATTGATGATTATAGCTCAAAGAAATCTGAAACTTGAGTATCCATAAATGTTAGAGGTAAGATTTCTCCATTTCTGAATAAAATTATTTATAATTTATATTTATCTAATCAGGGTCTAAAGGTAAGCCCATTTAGATGGGTAATATGGAATATTTCAAACCATTCCATTTTGATGAACTGGCTATTGCTAGAAATTGGCATTAAACTGGGTCAGTAAAATGAACTTTGTGTCCGTGACAAAGTCATCAATGATAACATTGTAGATCTCTGTATAATTTAAGTGGATACATAACAGGGAACTTGAGCCAAGATAGAGATACAAGAAATGTTTTATGTCAATAAATCTTTTCTTTGGAGTTCAGAATACTTTGCAAACAAAATCCCAGTTTCATATAGCATCTTTTAAGAGGTTTTTTTTCACTGCAGCTCACAACTGAACTAGAGGATGAATTGAGACTCCCCTCCCCACCTCATTCCACCCCATACCCCCAATTGCCAGACATCATTAGACTAAGGACTAGAATCCAGGTTTCTGACTCACAGTATGTGTGGTTTTTGTTTGTTTGTTTGTTTTTTAAAATATATATATATTTTATTGATTTTTTTTACTGAGAGTAAGGGAGAGGGAGAGTTAGAAACATTGATGAGAGAGAAATATCAATCAGCTGCCTCCTGCACACCCCCTACTGGGGAAGTGCCCGCAGCCAAGGTACATGCCCTCGACCAGAATCGAATCTGGGACCCTTGAGTCCGAAGGCTGATGCTCTCTCTATCCACTGAGACAAACCGGTTAGGACCAACTCACAGTTTAAATCTATTTTCTTTTGAACAACCAGATGGATCCTACTCAAAGGAAAGCCTAATTTTGACCATTTAAGAGGCAATTTTCAGTCGAATAGGTGAAACTAGAAGAAACCAATTTTGAATGGAAAATGATTCCCCCAAATTTTAGTTTTAAGAGCAAAGCTGTGTTTAGAGCTTGAAAAGTAATAAAGGTGGTATTTCCCCAAAAAAAGATAATAGGAAATTATAGAATTACCAGGTGTGAATGGTCCTTGATAAATATACAGTGTGCTCAAGAAGTGAGATATGCCGAAACCGGTTTAGCTCAATGGATAGAGCGTCGGCTTGGGGACTGAAGGGACCCGGGTTCGATTCCGGTCAAGGGCATGTACCTTGGTTGCGGGCATATCCCCAGTAGGGGGTGAGCAAGAGGCAGCTGGTCGATGACTCTCTCTCTCATCGATGTTTCTAACTCTCTATCTCTCTCCCTTCCTCTCTGTACAAAATCAATAAAATATATTAAAAAAAAAAAAAAAGAAGTGAGATATTGGCCTGGCCTACCTGCTCAATGGTTAGAACATCCACCTACAGACCCAAGGGCCACTGGTTTGATTCCTGGTCAGGGGTGCTTATCTTGGTTGCAGATTCCCCAGCACCTCACGCCCCCTTTCAGGGCATGTGCAGGAGGCAGCCAGTTGATTGATGTAACTTTCTCACATTGATGTTTCTCTCTCTCTCTTTCTCCCTCTCTCCCCCTTTCTCTCCCTCCCTCCCTCCTTCTTTCCTCCCTCCTCTCTCCCCTTCCCCCACCCCCTCCCTCATCATCCCTCCCTTTGACTCTCTAGAAATCAATGGAAAAACATCCTCAGGTGAGAACTTTATTTAAAAAGTGAAATACTAGTCCTAACCGGTTAGGCTCAGTGTATAGAGCGTCAGCCTGCGGGCTAAAGGGTCCCGGGTTCGATTCTGGTCCAGGGCATATACCTTGGTTGCGGGCACATCCTCAGTAGAGGGTGTGCAAGAGGCAGCTGATTGATGTTTCTCTCTCATTGATGTTTCTAACTTTCTATCCCTCTCCCTTCCTCTCTGTATAAAATCAATAAAATATATGTTTTTAAAAATAAAATAAAATAAAAATAAAAAGTGAAATACTAGCTGAAACCGGTTTGGCTCAGTGGTAGAGCGTCGGTCTGCGGACTGAGGTGTCCTGGGTTCGATTCCGGTCAAGGGCATGTACTTTGGTTGCAGGCACATCCCCGGTAGAGGGTGTGCAAGAGGCAGCTGGTCGATGTTACTCTTTCACCGATGTTTCTAGCTCTCTGTCTCTCTCCCTTCCTCTCTGTAAAAAAAATTAATAAAATATATTTTTTTTAAAAAAGTGAAATACTAGAACTTAGAAGTACTGTTTCCTGGGCTGCTTTCCTCCAACCAAATCAGGACGAGAAGGAGCCTTACATTTAGTTAATGTAGGTCCATGGCTGGTATTCCTTTATGAAGTTAGAAATTTCTCCTTGTTTTACATCACAAGTAAGCTCTTTTTTCTTGTTTCTCCCAATCAGCTATGTTCTTTCTGTCTACCCTGGGAGTTCCATTTCTGTCTTCCTCTTTTCCACATTACTCCAGTGACCTAAACTAATTTGTCAGTAACACCTTGTGTTTGGAGAGAGTCTGGTTATATTTGTAGATTCAGCTCCACACTGAATTTCAACAGGATGTGGGCGGTGCGTGAGTCTATAATGAGGCATTCCTGTTGTGGTTGTTGCATGGTAGTGAAGATGGCTATATTCAACAGTAAAGTCGTGCTGCTTTAAACAGTTTAGTAGATAAGCTTAGATTACAGTAAGCCTGTGTGCTGGCTCTCATTTTTAAGTTAAATGATTGTTTGACTTTTCAATTGAAATTCTTTATGCATATTCTTTCACATAAAGAATCTTATCTCTTGAAAGGGAAAACTGGTCTACAAAGTAAAGCTCTTCTCATATGCCCCCATCCAAAATGCTGTTAACTGTAAGACAGTGGGAAATGCTGAAGTGAAAGCAGAAGTCCCAGTTGCCACACATACAACATCCCCCATGTTGTCGCCCTCTGCTATTGCAGGTCAGCTCTTTGGAGGTATGTGTCAAAAAGGAACTGCCTTGAAAGGCACTTCTGTTGTTACGGTTACTGGTATAGCTCAGATATACTTGCTTTAGGATGCGACTATAGAAATATAATGTTATCTAAATGGAGTGTTTCTTTATTTATAATAAACATCATTGCCGGGATGAGCAGTCATCTGTCTTCTGTCCTGTTAGTAACAGGAATTCAGAATATGGGTTACAAATGCTTCCTCCCCTCTCAAATGCAGTCTTCCTTTATTACCTTCTTCCATCCAGCTTCTCACCTCCTCCACTCCTGTCCCAGTCCGCAGAGTTTTAGTAATTAGTTTATGTGAAATGGAAAGGTTGGACATCGCTGCTTCAGACTAGTCAGTATACTGCCAGGCCCTGGCTAAGAAGGAATGCCTGAGTCTTCTTTGTTCTCTCTCATTCGCAAGTCCCTTAGGCTGAAAATAGTCAGGGGTAAAGATGGGGTTTGCTGTTGAGCCTGGCTGGATGTTTAGAACTGGTCCAAAGCTTTTTTTTTCTTTTTCTTTTTTTTTAACTTTTATGGGGAGCCAACTTCCAAATTGGTCTGGGAGCCTCCCAGGATGTAAATAATTGAACCTCGGGACTCTGTGAACCGTTCTTTGGGCCCATTCTGGATCCTGCAGGTTCTGGTAACTAGGTGAATCTAGACTGGAGAAGGGCTTGATTCATGGCCAAGATTCACCTAAACCTGCCACTGACTTTGCTTCAGAATGCAAGTGAAGGTTAGCTACGTGAAGAGGTTATGGCAGGTCAGGCAGAAGCAAATTCAGTTTTAGAGCTTCTGAAAGAGCATCTAGCTTAGTCCTTTTACTTTGCAGATGAGGAAACGGTAGCAGAGTGAGAATTGCCTTTAATGTAGAAGGCATTGTAAAGTCATCCATTCTGCCCTGTCAACATGAACATCTAGGAATGTCTCCCCTAAAATGCCCGACAGCTGCTCACCCAGAGGATGGTCTGGGGACTCATAATTTGTAAGGAGAGAACAGCTGTAATTAAAAGGAACTAACGGAATTGAAATCTCTTTCTCCAACTTTTATCTTCTCAAAGGTTCTAATTTCATTCCTTTCCCATGTAACATCCCCCAAGGTAAGACCACCTCAAACCCCCAAATTAGCCAATATCACTATAGCATATACTTTTCTTAATCAAAGTAGAACTGAAAAAGAACTTTATTGATTCTATAAAAACATGGCATTCCATACTCTTTCATGTATTTAAAACTTCTTTTCTGAGCTATGAATCGCTATTTTCTTGGTTTTCTTCAATTTCTCTTCATTTCTGTGACTGGCACTAGCATTTTAGCTCTTTCCATGAAACTTTAAAAAAAAAACAAAACACCTACATTTTATCACTTTGTGAGTCTAATTGTACAAACTCCCGGGAGTTTTGGTAGCAGAACTCACCCCTGTAACCTGTCTGTGATTTCTATTGTCTCCTTCTGAGCCTGTGAAGTTTCTCAGTTGGTCTTCTTACCCTCCAGCCTTCTCGTGCCCAAATGTAAATTCTTTGCTTCTGTTAGAATGATTTGTCTAAAATGCAAATTTGATCGTGTTAACTTCCTTAATTCAGTGGTTCCTCAGCCCTCAGTGCTTCAGAAATTTTCCACTAAGTGACTACTGATGATAGAGGAGCCTTCGAGCTGGATTTCCATGAGAGAATTAATCCCCGATATCATTAGACATCCATTATATGTAAATGTGTTACTTTTCTCCAGTGCATCTGGAATGGTGCTAGTTATGTACAGTCTTGAGGAGAATTGAGAAAAGAGCCTCTGGAATAACTTTGTTGTTCTGTGGTTCAGATAAGGAACCCAGTATGAAAGAGTGGAGGAAAGAGAGAATATAAGTTCTTCAGTAGGACCAGAAGCATGACTCTTCCAGAAAACAAACCCACCAAATTTCATTTTTAAATGTATGTCATCTTTACATGTATGTCACTATTGCATTCTACTACATAATAAATCCAGGGTTTAAAATGTTGTAAAATATTTATTAATGAAAAAGTTGATTTTCCAGGAACATTTTCCTAGGGTTCGTAGAACTACAAATAGCTACATTTTTTACCCCCGAAGTGGACATTTTATATACGCTATATTACTTACTATCTCTAGGGAAATTGCCCAAGATCACACAGCTAGTCAGTCAGTGTTCTAACCCAGAATGTCTCAACTCTACAACTTGAAACTGAGTTGAGAGTCAAGAACCTAAAAATCTTTGCCCATTTCTAAATTTATCTTCACCAGAAGGTAGGATTTTTTTTTCCCGTAGTCAAATTACTGTTGTGGTTCAAATCATGAATAATTCCATACTTTGTATGCAAAACATAACTAACCTTGATTATCCAAAACAAAAGTAAGCAGTGATGCAGGTCATTCCATATAACAGGGACTCTTGTCTCTCTTTGGTGGCTCTGAAACATATTGAATGACTTTTTAAGTAGCAGATATACTTTTCTAATTGTTTTATCTTGGTGGTTATTTACATATTGTCATTTCTTTTTCTTTTTTTAATATGAAATGCTTCACGAATTTGCGTGTCATCCTTGTGTAGGGGCCATGCTAATCTTCTCTGTATCGGTCCAGTTTTAGCGTATGTGCTGCCATTTTTTTGAGTACTCTTTAGCTGGTTATAGGAGCTGGCTTTTTTGGCAAGAGAAAGCCATCTTGCTATTGAAATTTTGGTTTTAGGTAAATCCAACCAGGTGACAGAATTGACTCTCTCTGTGTCTGCTTACCCGAAGCACATGGGAAAGCATAAATGCTAAAGAACCGAGGCCTTAGAAGCTGCCCCTCACTCCCTGCCTCCCCGGTCTGGCATTCACCTGGGCATCTGGAATCCAGTTCCTATTAGGTGTTCAGAGAGAACTTCTGGAATGCCCTGTCAATGGCCACATTCAACACGGAATTTCAAGGAGATTTGGCTCTTTTAGCTCCTCTGAGAAGCTGGAACAAGACTGAAATTATTGCTAATGGGGGAACCACAGTGGCTGTTTTCAATCATCTCTGACTGCACCTTTGAATTTCTGGTTCTTTCAGAAAGCTTGAAATATGGAAGTCTACGGGCATCCCGAGGGTGGTGCGCAGAGCCCTGTGAGGTTCTTTTATTTGCAACCTCCTGCCTCCTTTGCTGTTCTAAACTTCCTTTTCACCATGAATTACTAACGATTGCATCTTAGCACCCGATACCCTTTCCATTAAGTAAAGGAGGAGGAGAATTAGACTAGAAGGAAAGTCCAGAGTTAGGGTTAGAAAACCTACTGAGTCAAAGGGGGAACTTTGCAGAGGAACGGAATGAAAATTATTTCCTTAGTAGACAAATATTCAGGAAACACCTCTGCGCCCCAAAGATAGGCACAGCTGCCTCGGTGCCTATTAAAGGGAGCTTCAGAGCTGTGAGCAAACAGCTGATTCTCTTGGTTCTCGGGCTGTTGCTGTTGGTGACAGGAAACCTTGTTCCCCAAGCTGCTGGCTTCCTGTTTTATTTTTACTCTTAGCAGATCAGAATGTCCATAACAAGGAGCAGTCTGTTCCCAAGGCTTCTACTCCCCCTTTGAGCCTGAAGGGCTTTTTTAAAAACTTTTGGTTGGACAATATGTTGGTTCACTTTTAAGATCTCTGATATTTAGTTTGGTTTAAACGTTTTGCATTCACAATCAACTTTTTGGTGATGAACTGGTGTTATAAGATTTGATGTAAGTAAACCTCTCTTTTCCTTTGTTGTTGTTGTTTAAGAGGAGTTTGCAATATTGGGCACTTGGGTATGTTGCCTTTATGTTTTGCCTTTTTATTTTCCCTAGCATGAAAGTCACTGGGCTGTTTGGGATAGCTTTAGTTTTACAAAATAGGGAAATAGTACAACAGCCCAGTGTGCCATGGCTGTAGTCCTATGCATTTTGTTGAGGCTAAAACCGGTTTCTATCCTTGTAAAGCTAGCAGTTTGGTAATCTAACTCTAAAACAATAGCTCAAAATGAACCCGAAGTGCAGGGGGATTTCCTAGGGAAAGGGCGGGCAGGATAAGAAACAGTACCTGGAAGGTTTCCAGATCTGCTCCAGACACTTCCTGCTGTCTCAGGAGCCTTTGGCCCAGGTGTGCTGAGCCAGATGGGAGGGCGAAGGGGACTGCTGGGTGGAATGAAAGGGACCAGGGAATCCTAAAGCACAGTGTGCTCGGCATCGTGTTTGACATATTGAACATGTAAATTTTTCCTTAATACTCTTTCTGTCAATTTACAGACTAAACTTCTGTAGTGCTAATAGATACTGGCAGCTAGTATTTAGTTGTCATTAGCAGTCATCCATCAGGAAAGGACTGGAGAAATTATGTCATTATGTAGATCCATGGAATCACTATAGGCAACTGAATTTCACTGTGGAGATGAGATTATCAGATGAGAAAAGCTCTTTTTTGATCCTTATGATTGATCATTTGGAATCTGATCTGCCATGGACGCCCCAAGAATAGGATCTGTACCTTCTAGAATCTGCTAAATGGGCTCTTTTCTGACCATAACTCCTTGCCTCTGGAGATTCTTGTTGGTTCGGGCATAGTTGTTTTAAGATTTTTCTTTTTTTTAATGCTGTCTGTAGTACCCCAGCCAGCAGTCACCAGTGCAGAATTTCTGCACTTATCCAGCAATCCTTTACCAAACCTTAAAAAGGTGGTGGTTGAGGGAGGTGTTGAGGGGGTTCTTTAAAAAAAAAAAAAAAAAAGAATAGGGAGAGAAGATTTTTTTAAAGCTGTTTTAGATCAGAGCAAAACAAAAAGACTTACACAGCCCTAGTGTGCCTGGAATTTGTGGTTGAGTAATACTTTCCTGTTATTTCTTTTTTAGGTTGTTTTTCATCATTCAGAACGTTGCCTGAAGCAGGTCCACCATGCCGTTAGTAACGAGGAACATCGAGCCAAGGCACCTGTGCCGTCAGACGTTGCCTAGTGTTAGAAGCGAGCTGGAATGCGTGACCAACATCACCCTGGCAAATGTCATCCGACAGCTGGGCAGCCTGAGTGAGTGCCGCAGAGAGCCTGTGCTTTGCCCTCAGGGGTCGTTGGTGCTCTTTATTTAGTTCCCTTCCCCTCCTGTGTAACTATTTCTCCCCCATCTGCCCTCCCTAGGTAATGCAAAAATGTGTGTCTCCCCCTCTCCCAAAGAGAGGGTGCTTTTTGGTACAGACGCTTCCCCTCAGCCCTTCCTTCATCTGCCACCGCCCTCCAGGCTCCTCCACCTCCCTCTCCACCTGCTTCTAAAGAAACCCGTAGGAAGGGCGGCAGGAAGGGCCGCAGCAGACGCTGCAGATGGAATGACAGAGCAGAATTCTGCGTGTAAAGTGGGAGGTTCACAGAACCGTGTCCTGGGTTGGGGAGTGTGCCTGTGATTGCACGAACTGTTCAGTGTAGCCTCAGATGTGCCAGTAGTCCCATCTCCTCGGCCCCCCCCCCCTGCCCCCGCTTCCCAA
Organism: Nyctalus aviator; assembly: GCA_036971965.1. NCBI lineage: Eukaryota > Metazoa > Chordata > Mammalia > Chiroptera > Vespertilionidae > Nyctalus > Nyctalus aviator. The sequence goes on from CM072923.1 coordinate 179,329,613, forward strand.
AGAGGAGGAAAGCAAACATGCACTCAGAGGGCTTCTGGCTGGCTGTCCACCCCGGCACACACTGAATCGTGCTGCAAGCCCCCAGGTCCAAGTTCAGGGTACAAATGACTTCTGCAATCTCTGGGGTGTTGGAGTTTTGCAAGCTGCGTGAACACACAGTGACACAAACTGTAGCTGGAGCCATTCTTCTCCAGGAGGATGTGGGGGGAGGGTGTAGTCCAGTCTGGAGCTGAGGGAAAGCCAGCTCAACTCATCTTTTTTTTTTTTTTTTTTTTTTTTTAATTGGCAAGAATGAATGAGGCTGCCTTGGGTGGGGTACATACATGTGGTTTGGATTTCATTGGGAATCAGGCTGACTTTGTTTGCTTGAAGTTGAGGTATGGGAAGGGCAGATGCTTGGGAAGCTGTGCGTTTGTGTAGTGCCACTCCAGCCTCCCTTAAGAACCTCCATCAAAATGGCATTTCGGTGATCTTCCTCAGCAAAGGCATCTTGGTGTGAGTTATTTCAGACATTCACCTCTCTTGTCGAGTCACTGTCCTTAGTAAAGGCAGTGGAAAGAAAGCCTGCATTCCCCCAGATAGCAATAGACCCTGCCTGCCTTTAAAACGGGGCCTGAGGAGACAGAGCTCAGTGGCCCGATGATAGATGGGGTCTGCGATTCCTAAGCCTTCACCTCGCTCAGAGGCCATCGCGGCTGATCCGGGTCTTAGGGAAGCCTGGATGGGCGTCACGAGGAAACGAAGCGCTGTGGATGCCTGTCTTACACAAAGGAACGTTGACAGCAGTGCAGCTGACAAGGAAGCACATGAAAGCTGCAGAGTGCCTCACTGTGCTTAAAAGCATCATTCCTGCTTCTGTCACCCTGAGAAGGCCAAATGGGTGGAAGGCAATCACACACGGGTTCCCTCGTCACAGGACAAAGGACATCTAGCTAACGATGCTGCTTATTCTCCCTCAGCAGGAGCTGTGCTCTCTCTCAGGTGTTTTTTCAGGGTACCGTTGATGGATGCCATTGCTCACTCCCATCTGTGATCAGACCACTCCTATCTTTTTTTTTTTTTTTTTTTGGTTTTTGACAGAGAGGAAGGGAGAGAGACAGAGAGCCAGAAACGTCGATGAGAGAGAAACATCGACCGGCTGCCTCCTACACCCCCCCTACTGGGGATGTGCCCGCAACCAATGTACATGCCCCTGACCGGAATCGAACCCAGGACCCTTCAGTCCACAGACCAACGCTCCACCACTGAGCCAAACCGGCTTCGGCCAGACCATTCCTATCTTAAGGAAGCGGATCTGAGGGCCAGGATCAGCTTGTGCCTACAGAAACAGGATTTCCTTACATCATGGAGCTAATGACGTTTTATTCATCCTATAAACAACTATTCAGCATCCTTTATGTTCAGCGCTGAGGGGATACGGCAGTAAGAAATGGTCTCTGGCCCTAGTCGGTTTGGCTCAGCGGATAAAGTATCGGCCTGCAGACTGATGGGTCCCAGGTTTAATTCTGGTCAAGGGCACGTGCCTGAGTTTGGGTTTGATCCTCAGTAGGGGGTGTGCAGGAGGCAGCCAATCAGTGATTCTCTCTCATCAGTGATATTTCTGTCTCTCTCCCTCTCTCTTCCTCTCTGAAATCAATAAAAAATATTTTTTAAAAAAACAAAAAAGAAAGAAAAGAAATGGTCTCTGCCTTCCAGGAGCTTATAATCTACCAGAGGAGACAGAAATAAGTAAATCTTAAGGGGAGAATGGAGAGAGGGTGGGAAGGGAAGTCATATTTGTTGACTGCCTACTTTATGCCATGTTTTAATAGGAGCTTGACATAGATTATCTCATTTAATCTTCTCAATAATCCTGTAAAAATAGGTGATATTTCTGTTTTTTCAGAAGAAGGAATGAGGCTCAGAAAAGGAAGATAACTTGCCTAGAGAGACAGCAGCCAGTAAGAGGCAAGTCAGTCTCTGCTGTGAGTTGCTAAGTTCAAGGCTCCTTGAAGATATCGCTGCTCATCAAGGATTTCTCATCTCAGTCCCCTGCACTCTGTCTCTGCCAGTAGGGCCCTGGTTCAGACCTTTTTTTAAAAAAATATATATATTTATTATTTTTTTACAGGGAGAGGAATAGAGAGTTAGAAACATTGATGAGAGAGAAACATCGACCAGCTGCCTCCTGCACACCTACTGGGGATGTGCCCATAATCAAGGAACATGCCCTTGACCAGAATCGAACCTGGGACCCTTGAGTCTGCAGGTCAACGCTCTATCCCCTGAGCCAAACCGGTTAGGGCTGGTTCAGACCTTTGTTGACTCTCACCTAAACTATTGCCCTTTCCTCCTTCTGGTTTCCCTTTCTCTGATCAACCCCTCAATCTATACTCCTAAAAATCTTAAGCCCTGCCACAGTCATCAACCCAAAATGCAAACATCGTTTTTTACTTTTATAATTCTGAGTTGTTTGAATTTTTAGAAGTTGAGGCTGTGTTAACTTTTGTAATTTAAAAAGTGTTTTTAAACTAAGAGTACAAATATTAACTATTTATCTCCCTGTGGAATTACCTAAAAGGTTCCTTGGTCTGTTGTCATTCAAGACTCTTCAAGTCCTGCTTCCTTTCCAGCCTCATTTTCTTCAGTCCATCTTCTCCCATGTTACAGTCTTTTTAAAGGATTTAAAAGGAAAAAAGAGCCGAAACCGGTTTGGCTCAATGGATAGAGCGTCGGCTTGGGGACTGAAGGGACCCGGGTTCGATTCCGGTCAAGGGCATGTACCTTGGTTGCGGGCATATCCCCAGTGGGGGGGGTGCAGGAGGCAGCTGGTCGATGACTCTCTCTCATCGATGTTTCTAGCTCTCTGTCTCTCTCCCTTCCTCTCTGTACAAAATCAATAAAATATATTTAAAATAAATAAATAAATAAAATAAAAAATAAATAAAAGGAAAAAAGAGCGGGCAGGAAGGGAGGAAGAAAGAATGAATGATCAACTCCTTGTAGGTCTCTTAGAGCATACTCATACCTTCATCCAGTCCCCTGGCTGTTCCCCTACCTGGAGAGCCCTTGCCATCCTGAGAGCTGATCTCTTTAAGGCCCAGAGTTAGTGCTCCTCTGAGCTCCTATTACATGCCTATATTATTACCTATCACATTAGATGGAAAATTATATATCTTAAAAGTTCTTCGAAGGCAGAAATCATTGTTGTTGTTTTTGTTTTTGTTTTTGTTTGTTTGTTTGTTTATTTGTTTTTTAGAGAATGGAGGGTGGGAGTGGAAGAGAAAGAGAGAGAAAGAACCAGAAATCATTGTTGTTCGTTCTTGAACCCCAGTCAGTATCTGTCTTATATAGAATATTTGGCACCCAGTAGAAGCTCAGTAAATGTTTGTTGAGTGATTCATTCCTGTATTCTCTTCACCACCTCATGCTGTTGGTGCACAGTGAATACAGGGAAGGAACGAAGGAAGGAAGGAATACCACCTATAGGAGTGGGCACACAGTTGGGGATTGGCAGGGTCGAGGCAGGCTACACAGAAGAGGTTACCTTTAAACCAGACCTTGGGAGATGCCGGGATTTCACCTGCCAGAGAGGGATGCAGGAATGTGCTTCAAACTCATGATCTTGGCCTCATGTGTTGTACTGCAGCCAGAAGTGCTCCGTCTAGTAGGGAAAGTGTGATTATGGAATGGATAAGGCACAAAACTAAAAATTCCATAGCTGCGGATTGCTTTGTGATAGCATATCCAGAATTCGTGTTTTCCCTTAGTGCAGTGAGATTAGTATTTCACGTATTAGGTTGCCATATCTTAGGAAATAAAGACACAGCCAGCTAGCACTTTGACCACCCAGGAGAGTGCTGCCCCCATTTGGGTCATTAAGAAATGCTGTGATGTTGACTTTAATAACCAAGTGTACTGGGGTCATGCCATCTGGGGAGGGAGGTGCTTCAAGAGTCCCACTCAGGCTTCAACACGAGTAGCTTCACATTTTTTAAAAACTCAGTTTTACCTGTTCCAACTCCATGTAATATTTAGTTTGAAGAGTTCTACTGCAAAGGGAGAAAAATGATGACTGATTTGCAAAACATGATGTCCATTATGAATGTCCCGATGTGATAGTGAGTAATTTGAATGAGTGAAATGTAACTCTGAACAAGGTACGCTGGTTTTCTCCTGCAGGTGAAGTAATTTTTAGTACCTGAAGAATAGGGACTATCAAATAACTGACTGGAATTATATTTTAAATTTCTTCTACGCATACAACAAGACTTTTAGATATTCACACTCTTAAAAGTCATCTGATATGGTTGAGTAATATAAGGAAGAATCTCATTGTAACAACTTACATTTAATCCTGTGACAACTTGGTGAGGTAGATACAGTTAGCCCTGTTTTACAGGTGAGGAAACTGAAGCTGAGAGATTGTGGTTTGCTGAAGAGTGCACAGGTATAAACAGAGAGAAACAGACTTAAATTTCCTGGTTTGAGGGCCACTGCTTCCATGTATCATCTTGTAGCTCTAAGCATACCTTGGGCCTGATGGAATGTGAGGGGTGTGGGGGAGCCTTCACACCACCTCACTTTCTCCTCAAATGGCATTCTCGGTGTTGCCATTTTTATATGTTGGGTTTCTTTGTAAGATTTTTATCTTGAAAACCACCGTGCCACACAGTAAGCCTCTACTCCCTCTATCACTGCTCCCTTCACCGAGGAGCAGGGAATCCTAGGTACTCTTACGGTGGCCTAAAGATAAGTTAGTTTGGGGTTTTCTTTGCCTCCAGAACAGCTGGATGGACAACTAATATTTCTGAGCCTGGTTTATTTTCCACACATAATGCTGCATGTTTCTCTGCTTTAGCCTTACACTCACAATTTCCTGTTACCTGGATGAGCAGGATATAGTGTGGTTTTGAGCTTGTCAGCCAGTTTGAGTCCTTTGAGCCCAGGAGCTCCCCAGAGCTGTTTAGATCACAAAACCATTCAGTATGCAAAGACTTGCTCCTTTCCTTGATTAGAGACTCCTTATTGACTAAATTTACCAGCAATTCATAATACGCAGTTGATTAGTCTCATCCTTACTCGCCAGGTTACACCGGGAAGGTGAACTACAGTTCACCCTGAAGGTGCAGTTTTGGACTATCCCCCCACCCCCGAGTGTGGACTAGGCAAAAATGAAGTTCAGAACCTAAAAATCAGGGTCCATTTTGAATAGTTCGCAAAGAAATTATCTTTTGGTAGAACATGGTTACTTATGCCTGCCTCCATAGTACAAATAAGAAACTCAGATGGGCCGAAACCAGTTTGGCTCAGCAGTAGAGCGTCGGTCTGTGGACTGAAGGGTCCCAGGTTCGATTCCAGTCAAGGGCATGTACATTGGTTGCGGGCACATCCCCGGTGGGGGGTGTGCAAGAGGCAGCTGGTCGGTATTTCTCTCTCATTGACGTTTCTGGCTCTCTATCTCTGTAAAAAAAAAAAAGAAAAGAAAAGAAAAGAAAGAAAAAGAAACTCAGATGGTACATTTGTTTATATGCACCACTTTTCATTCCTAGCAAGAATGTGCTTTGTGGCTTGGAGTGACGATATGAAGGTAGCGTCACATTGCTCTTATGTTTCTCTGGCTGCAAATTCTCCTTGCATTCCAGGGTTGAAAGAACAGAAATTGATGGAACTCTTTTCTTTTTCTAAAAACAAGACCTTGTGGAAAGAGACCGCTGGTATGCTGTTTTTTCCTGGAGGGCTTGAAAGTTTTAGCTTTTCACTTTTTCCCTGAGATGTGGATTTGAAGGATTATAACCTAGAGCAAAGACTTGCAGAACTGTAGGTTATAAAACACAGAATAAGCTTTTCACCCCTTAAAAGAAGTTGTAAGTCTCTGCTGCGCGTTGCTGGTAAGTTCAAAGCTCCTTGAAGATACCACTACTCATCATGATTGTTCAATGCACTTTTAAGGCTCCACTGAGGATGTAATGTCTTGTTTTCATGTTAATTGTAGACACCTAGAAAGTCCTTCTAACTTACCGTCTGTTTTCCAGAACCATTTACAAGGTGCTTTTACAGAGTAGCAAGGGGTTAAGGGCTATAGGCAAAGAATGTAGACATATTGTCTACCCTTCTAGGATTCATTTTTTGTATTATACCTTTCAATTTTATTCAGATTGCTTTGAGTTTTGTGACTGTTCATGGTTTGCCAAGAAGCCTAAGTTGTAGGACATATGCAGAGTGGCCAACTATGGAGGCTGGGTCTCTGTCTCCAGGAGCAACCGTCTGCATATAACCCAAACAATCTGGAGGGAGGGAAGGCTCTTTCGGAGGTGGGGAAGATGGTCTTTAGTAGCCCGTTTTTCTGACCATTTATGTCATTTTCATGCACTAATGAGTTGGCTTCTTTGTTCGTGCAGGTAAATATGCAGAGGACATTTTTGGAGAGCTCTTCACTCAGGCAAATACCTTTGCCTCTCGGGTAAGCTCCCTTGCTGAGAGGATTGACCGCCTACAAGTTAAAGTCACTCAGCTGGATCCCAAGGAAGAAGAAGGTAAGGCAGCTGAGCTCAGCATTTGCAGGCTCTGCTGAGCAGTTTCTTATAATTTTTTTCCTGATTTATAAAAAAAAAAAAAAAAGTGAGAGGAGAAATCACAGAAACCTATGGAGTTCTGCTTTGAAGCAGCACGAGCTTGGGTGGCATAGAGAAATCTTTTTAGCTCTCCCACACTCCCACACACTCACTCTCCCATTCCCCCAATTCCCTCTTTCTCGGATTCCCCTCCCCCAATCTTACTCTGCTACCATAAAAGTACTTGGAAGATTCATTCCTCCTCAGGAGAGGCCTGCTAGATCTGGCCACATAGTAAACCTTTGTGTTGCCTCATTTTGTTCGGCCTGAAATGGCTGGGCTGCTGACAGCCTGTGGGGCTTCCCCAGAGGGGGAGGGAAAAAGCCTGGCTGCAGACAGCCGCGGCCAAGAAATGGAGCAGCTGAGGCCTCTCCGGCTGGCGTGACTCAGTGTTTGCTCAGATAGCCTGTCGTCCATTTTCTAATGCCTCCATCTTCTCTCAGTGTCACTGCAAGGAATCAACACCCGAAAGGCCTTCAAAAGCTCTACCGTTCAGGACCAGAAGCTTTTTGACAGAAACTCTCTGCCTGTGCCTGTCCTGGAAACATACAACACGTGTGATACCCCTCCGCCTCTCAACAACCTCACCCCTTACAGGTAACCCGGCCAGCTCCGCCTCTCTCTGACCTGTGGCTAACAACATTAGTTGTCTTTTTATTTGAAGATTTGTGTACGTCAGAGAATTGTATCAAAAAGCTCACCACCTACCCCCGAGTTCTTGTGGCAGCAGAAACTTACATTATCACATAAGCAGTGGTCTCTTATTCTTATTTGGTTTCTGAAATTCATACGTTGAAAGTTGGCTATATTAATTGTATGCCACAAGTTTAGTTTGATATAGCCAGCTCCATCTTGGATTCCATCCAAGGAATTTAGTTATGTGAGAACCAAAAGGACTTTGTTACAAGGCAGTCCTGTAGTACATCCCAGGGGCAGCATTCGAGCAAGGCTCCCAGTTACTCAGAAACCACTAGCTTACCAGATGTTGGGGCGTTTTCGTGGGGCCGGCCTTGTGGACGGGCTGCCCTGGGCCCTGGGGGTCCTCCCAAAGCTTACGGAGTGACGGGCATTGTTCCAAATGAGTATTGTTCACTTGTTGAACAGTCCCCTCGGAAAGGAACTGCACCGCAGTGGCTGGACTTTAAAGAAGAAGATAGCCCTTCCCCTCTGAGGGCCTGGTAATGTTATGTTGCAAGTAACCACTGAGCAGGACAGAAGGCAAATATTTATCTTCTTGTATCCATAAATATCTTTGGAACAGGTAAAAAGTAATTACAGCTAGCTGGAGGCAGATATCTTCTGTGAGACATGGGTGTACTACAAAGTGGAACGCGGGGGTGGGGTACCAGTGCGCAGGAATCAAGGACACCTGCTGGTCCAGGGAGCCTGGGATAGGAGCACAGTAGCTTCTGACACAGATATTGAGAAAGCATCTGGCATCTCTCGTATATTTTTATTGTGTGAAATTATACGTGTCCCTTGACTTCCAAAGGGACTAGCTATCATAGTAGGGCAGAGATTTGACTCTGCTCTATTATTTAGTTGGATTTGGGCAGTGGGAGTACACACCTGAGAATATCAAAGTGATATGATACAGGGTGTGGGTCGGATAGGATAAACAATATAAAACAAGTTTATATTTTAAATAAAGGTATTTTCCTCTTTAATATGCTTTCAGTTATCTGAATTTGGCTTAACATAAATGAGTGGAGATGTAGCTAACACAACAAGATTTAATATAAAAAATCATCAGTGTTTGATTTGGAAATGTTTTTTGTGTGTTGTGATAGAATTGGAAGCCAGGATGTAAAATTGCCTTTCCAATTCTTTTTAGTTCAGAGTAGTGTTAAAATAAATGTCCTAAGTACATGCTTTCTGGAAAGTGAGAGAGACTTATGCCAAAGTGTAGGATTCCACTAGGGTCATCAAGCCTGGCAGATAACTCTTAACACTCAGTCACTCACTCTGTTCCATCATAGCCACTAAGAGATGGTAATTAAATATTGTAGTCATAAAACATCTGGCCATCTGTTCTCACTAGGGCCCCCTTGTGGTTGAGGAGCTGGGGGTGCTGGGTGGATGCTGAGCTATTATAGAAGGAAGCAAGAAGATGGAGTACTGTGGTTATGTGTTTTCACAGAGGAATACCAGCTGCACACATATATACATTGTGTGTATATGTACACATGTGAACCTACACATGTGTGCACAGGTTTCAGGTGAGTGGGAAGCCACTAATGCTTCCTAGAGAGCCAGGGTAATTGGTGCAGGGAAAGGGAACCAGTAGCAGAAATCCCCTCTGATAGGCTAGGGTATCTTCAGGGAGATGTCAGAGGCCATGCAAATCATTAGAAATAATCGGGTTTCCTGCTGCTATAGCCCATTCTCCTCCCCGACTATGCAGATTCCTCCACCAGGAATTGAAGGTAGGGCTAAGGTTCTTTAAAAGCCAGATAAATAAGGAGGTGGCACTGAAGGGGCATTGGACCGCTGGTGTGGGAGAGGAAGTAAGCAATCAATTTGAATGACTTGATTCCTGAGTGTGAAAACTGCTAACTGGTAAGTATTTGGAATATTGGATTTGGTTAGGAGCTCAGCTGTCTACTGACAGCTACTTGTCTTCATTTCTATCCCAGGGACGATGGGAAAGAAGCACTCAAATTCTACACAGACCCTTCGTACTTCTTTGATCTTTGGAAGGAGAAGATGCTGCAGGACACCAAGGATATCATGAAAGAGAAGAGAAAGCATAGGGTGAGGGGAAAGGGGCCTCTGTTCTACACATCAGTAGGCACGGTTGTGGAGGGGGGATAAAAAGGAAGCCAGTCTTATGTGAAGTAATCATTCTGAGTGGCTGCTTGCTTGGATGCCAGGTGAAACACTTAAAAAAATGTGTCCACTCCAAGCACAACCAAGATGAAAGTATAAATCACACCAGAATTGTGTTTGTTCCCCCCAGCACTATTAACAATAGTATATTCAGGCTGAGTTTTAGAAATTGACTTTTCTATTCACCATTTATTTCTCTTGCAATTTGCACCTGACTCTGCTGGACACTCAAGCTAGGCCAGTCCCTTCCCTGCCAGTTTTGCAGCTCATTTCTGAGAGATCAGCACAAGGCTCTACAGTGTTCGATTTGCAACAGGAGCAGTTTAACACCTTCACTGCTGGTGGCTAGTAGAGGTGGGCGGTAGGCCTGGTTTTAGGAGATGCTCCCCTTAGACTCCCAGTGATGTGTGTAAGCATATATGACCTATCAGCCGCAACCTCACACTCCCATTAGCATGGCTGCCAAGAGAGTGCCAGGGGCTAGTTCAGTTGCACAGGCTGAAGAAAGCCTCATTGGTGGTTTTGTTTTAACTATTTCCTTATATCTTCCCCAGATAGCTATAGCTATCATGACTCTCATCTCTCCTAGCTGACCTTCGTGGCAGAGTAATTCTATTATAAATTCTGTACTTACTGTATGTTGTCTCAGTAAAGTGTCTATTGAGTGCGCATCCATGGAGGTGGATGGGATTTTAGAGAAGAGCATTGGAGAATGTTTTACATAGAATTTTCTGCCCCTTTTTTTTACAGAAAGAAAAGAAAGATAACCCAAATCGAGGTAACATAAACCCACGTAAAATCAAGACACGTAAGGAAGAGTGGGAGAAAATGAAGATGGGACAAGAATTTGTGGAATCCAAAGAAAAGCTGGGGCCTTCTGGGTAGGTGATACTGCTTTGTACCATTGGTAGCATTCTTTGAAGGGGCTGGGACCTCAGTCTGACAGCTTTATGTGACACCTTACACACCTCCTGCAGCCTGGCTGTATGGCTTAGATTGATATCGCTGTTAACTACTTTAAGGTGCATCCATCTGGTGATTAAAATTTGCTAAGTTAATCAAGACTCAGCAGTTTAAATGAGGTGACTGAAGTGGTGTGGGGGGGAACCATGGCTTCTGGTGCCCTCACTCCGCCAGGCACTGGCACAACCAACGGCCTCAAAGGAAAGACTAGGAGGGGAAGAAAATGGTCTTGGGAGCCCTTTGCCTCCAGAGCATTGATCTGAAGGTAGTGCCTAAGCACTGGGCCTCTCCCAGGAATGGGGAAGGCCCAGCAGAGAATTTGTGCACATCACCAAAGCAACTTTTCAGCCGCCTTTGTCAGTCCCGGGAGAGGAGTTGGCCAGGCGACTGAAAGCAGGCCTCAGAGACAGTGTGGGAAAGGTCGCCCAGCCAGATTGAGGCTATATATCTCCACGGAGAAATAGTAGGTGTCAGTCTGACCCCATTTCCCAATACCAAACTACACTAGAGGTCTAAAAGGAAAAAAGAATGGTCTCAGCGCTCGGTTTGATGCTTATCCTAGTGCCCAACCTGTGTGACATGCAGAGTCAAGTCACCACCACTGCTTGGTGTGAATGCCATCCTGGTTTCCCCCTAAATACATTGTATCCTGACTGTCAGAGATCCAGCCCAGCCATGCCAGGTGTCTAAGAACGATAAAAGGAAAGAGTTGAGTTGTTCTTGCTTTTAGAAATAACTCTACCATGAAAATTTTGACTTTTAAAAATCTTGACACTTCTGACACTTGTTCTTTCTGGATTAAGAGATTTGTTTTAATGGGTGATAAAGATGGTGAGAGGAAAAACGAACCTTTTTCTCTGCAGGGAAATCAGCCCTGAGGGTCCTCCATTACCTTCACCTCCCAGTAAAAGGGCCATTTCATTCTGTAGTGTCCCATCCTGTTCAGAGAGGCCCTTGTCATAGGTTCAGTGATTCTTAAGGCCAGAAGCTTGCATATTCAGAATATGCCTACTATTTTTTAAAAAAAAAAAATACTTTTTTTTATTGGTTTCGCGGAGAGGGGGAGAGATAGAAACATCAGTGATGAGAGAGAATCATTGATCAGCTGCCTCCTACACACCCCACACTGGATATCGAGCCCACAACCGAGGCATGTGCCCTGACCAGGAATTGAACTGTTACCTCCTGGTTCATAGGTCTACGCTCAACCACTGAGCTCTGCCAGCCGGGCAATATGCCTACTATTTTGGGGGGTTGAGGTTTGTTGTTTTGTGTGTGTGTGTGTGTGTAATGGGTTGGTGAAAACAAGAACTTTGCCTCCCATTTCCCTGTTCTCCAAGAGATTTGGAATTGGGTTGCATGGCTAGTTTACCTGGACATGCTAGTTGGCGAACCTATAAAGAGATGTGTCAAGACTACAGGGCTCCAGGCCTTGGGGATTTTTCATATCAGAGCAGCATTTGATTCAGTTCCCTTCAACTCTGTTCTCCTTGGGGTCTATTTAATTGTATTTTTTTTTAGAAATAAATTTCTGTTGTTTAAATATATTGTTTTAGAGAGAGAGGGTGAAGGGGGGAGGGAGAGAAACATCAATGATGAGAATCATTGATCCGCTGCCTCCTGCACGCCCCCTACTGGGAAGCCTGCAACCAGGCATGTGCCCTGACCAGGAATCAAAATGGTGACCTGGTTCTCTGAGGTCTATTCTAGAAGCATTCCTTGTGGAAGTGGGGGAGGGGGAGCACAGCTGCTGCTGCTTGGTATTCTTGTGCTTGTTTGTAGGTTTGTTGTTGTTCACCCAGAGCAAATTCGCCCAAAGCCCAGTGCTCTGAGGGGCAGATTTTCATAAGGCAAGCCCTAGCATCCTTCTTTAATTGGCAGCTCATTTTGTTATTGATAATAGAGTGCTGGCGGAGAGACCACATCTAACAACCACCAGCACCTTGGACTTGTCCTCAGCTTGCTTTTGCAGTCAGATGCCTCCTCGGCCTTAGAGCACTGCAGAGGCTTGCCGACCTCAAAACCAGGCTGTGTGCCAGTCACGTGTTTGCAGCTAGCTCATTAGCCTTGGGGCTTGGCTCTGCCCTTTGCCACAGACATACTTGAGGATTCGGGTATAGGCTGCTCCTAACATCGAGAGAGAATTTAAAAGAACAGCTGGGTTTGACAAGTCCAGCACTGAAAAAGGAACAGCATGGTTTTGATAATGTGGGTTGAATCCCATTCCTACAAACAATCCAGCAGAAATACCTGGGAGATGCTAACGATGGAATATTTAGTCCTAAAATAAAATTTCAGTATAGCAGAAACTATATGCGGAATATACTTATTTTTTCTTAATACCTTTTGTATCAAATGCATTTTTGTGGGGTCTTTTTAAAAAATGGGAGTATCGCCAAAACCGGTTTGGCTCAGTGGATAGAGCGTCAGTCTCGGACTGAAGGGTCCCAGGTTCAATTCCAGTCAAGGGCATGTACATTGGTTGCGGGCACATCCCCAGTAGAGGGTGTGCAAGAGGCAGCTGGTCGATGTTTCTCTCTCATTGATGTTTCTAGCTCTCTATCCCTCTCCCTTCTTCTCAGTAAAAAACCAATAAAAAAAATTTTTTTTTAATGGGAGTATCACTCAGAGTTTTTAGAAAAGTTTTAAAATTGAGTTTTAGAGAGAGAAGAAGGAAGAAGCTGAAGAGAGAAACATTGATGTGGATTGAGGACCAACCAAGTAAGCCACACTGGCCAGATTTTTAAAATGCGTTTTTGTGTTGGGTTCATTGTCAGGTATCCGCCCACCTTGGTGTACCAGAATGGTAGCATCGGTTCTGTTGAAAACATGGATGTAAGCAACTACCCACCGCCACCGCAGTCAGATTCCACCTCTCTGCCTTCTTCCTTCTCTGAGGAGAGCTTACCTCCGCCGCCAGCAGAATTCAGGTAAAATGGTGGTACCTTTCCCATCTACTCTGAATGGTTAGAAACTCAAGAACAAAATAAGAGTTCCAAATCCAGGCCAGGAGAACTAAAATAAGTTCAGGCAAATCTGTCTAGATAATAGAAATAATTAACATGTATTAAGTGTTTGTAAGGGGCCAGGCATTATACCAAACAGTATATGTTATTAAATTCCTATAAGAATCCTCTTGAGATAGGAACCCATTTTACAGGTGAGTAATTGAGAAGGCTGAGAGGTCAGTGAACTTACCTAAGTCACTGAGCCAGCAAGAGGCAGAGTCCAGCCTGATTGGGAAGGTCAGTCAGACTCCCGAGCCTGTGTTCTTTACAACTACCTGCACCTGGGAAGATAGACGTCACCAAACTCACCTCTTGCATGTTACTTAGCTTTCTCTCCGCATGAATCGAAGTGGAATATTTACTGCCCATGAAATATTTATTTATGACACCTTGTCCGGTTATCTAGGAACTTAGCAGACAGTCACTTTTTTCTTCTGTTGCTTCTGGTTCATTTCCCTGTTGGATAGACTCTCCAGAAAGAATGAAACAAAGGGAAGGAGGGATGAAAGTTAAAATCTGTTCATTTTCATGCTCGTCCGGGGCCCTGGCAGAGCCATGCAGGGGAAGGGTTAGCAAGTCGTGGCTGACGGGCTCTGAGGAGCGTTCGGTTTGTTTCCTCAGTTCATCGCTTTTCCCTTTCGGTGCCTGGCACACGTCTCTCCTCGGACACTGTCAGGCAGAGATTGGATGTGCTGAGGACCCTCAGATGGAAACCTAAAGCAAATGCTCTAAGCATCCCAGCCCGCCCCATTCTTCTTGGCTCTTGAAACCACTAATCCCAAATCTCTGCCTCCCAAATCACTTCCTGCCGGCTGTCCTGTCAGAGCAGCTAAGGCTTGAAGGTCTGCGGTAAATTGCAAGATGGCAGCTTTTCTCAGAAGTAGCTGTTAGCACAGGGCAAATACAAAGGAGGAAAGGAAGCCCCGAGAGCCTGCAGCCGAGCAGAGCAAAGCCGGGAGAGCTGCAGCTTAGCCCTCTCTCGCCCGGGGTTAAGTTTGGTGGCACATCCGTTTCCTGTCTCTGCTGACCCTCAGACCCTCCTCCTCTCTCAGGTTTTTGCGCATGAACACTGAAAGCACCATTGCCTAAGTCTGTGCCCCTCAGGTGTGGTCAGCTTGGCTGGAGTTTGCTGCCTCACAGGATGGAGTAAATGTTAATAACCTGAGGAACAGAGGGCGGGCGGGCGGTGGTTGAATTTTTATTCCAGTTCTTTCTTGCATCCTTTGTAGTCCTGGCTCTAGGATTAAACTGGCCATTCCTGCCGAAACCGGTTTGGCTCAGCGGTAGAGTGTCGGTCTGAGGACTGAGGGGTCCCAGGTTCGATTCCGGTCAGGGGCATGTGCGTTGGCTGCAGGCACATCCCCGGTAGGGGGTGTGAAAGAGGCAGCTGGTCGATGTTTCTCTCTCATCGATGTTTCTAGCTCTCTTATCTCTCTTCCTTCCTCTCTGTAAAAAATCAATAAAATAAACTGGCCATTCCTTTCGGGGGTGGGGATGTCAGGAGAGTGCCTTTTCTTGCAGAACTAAAAGTTTGAGGGGAACGGGAGGTGATCTTGGCTTGCCCTTATCTGATATAGGGATCCCAAGTTTACTTCTTCCAGGTAGTTTTTCTCAATCTCTGCTGAAGACTCCTCTGCTAGTGGGAAGGAAGCTCATTACTTTACAAGACTGCCCGTTTGATATTGGTCTGTTCCAACTACTTCCTCTTTTTTTTCTTCTATTTGAACCAAAATGAAATGATACAATCAACCAAAATAAACCTAGGCTTATAGAGTAGCTTAACCATGGATAGTATTTGCATCCTGAAAGTGATGGTGGGTCTTTTTATTTGTCCTTTTAGCTACCCAGCAGACAACAACCAAAGGGCGTCTGGCTTAGCTGGACCCAAAAGATCCAGTGTGGTCAGCCCAAGCCACCCACCACCAGCTCCTCCTCTGGGCTCCCCACTGGGCCTCAGACCTGGCTACGCTCCGCCCTCGGCCCCTCCGCCTCCGCCTCCGATGATAAACGTGCCTCCTCCACCTCCACCTGGAGGACTTGGGTCCCCGGTGACCCCACCGCCACCCTCACCGCCCTCTTTCCCACCTCACCCCGATTTTGCTGCCCCTCCCCCTCCTCCCCCACCGCCGGCAGCTGACTACCCGCCACCGCTTCCCTTATCCCCATCCACCGGAGGAGCACCTCCCCCTCCCCCTCCTCCTCCTCCTCCTGGGCCACCTCCTCTCTTCTATGGCGGCGCAGATGGCCAGCCTGCCGCACCACCGCCACCGCCGCCTTCTGACACACCCAAGTCCAAGTCCTCCTTGCCTCCTGTGAGCGACGCCCGCAGTGACTTGCTCTCAGCCATCCGCCAAGGTAAATGCAGTAGTGGGTCCCGGACCAGGGAGCACTGTCTTTCTGCAGCTGGGATGACTGGTGGAGGGTGGGTGAGGGGTTTGTGCCCTTCCCAGGGAGGAGCTTTCATTGGATGGGGAGAGATTGGGACCTCAGGCCTAGGATCAGCCTAAAGAAAGACTTCACCCTAAGAGTAGGGGGATTTGGATTTCTTTCCACGCGGTTTAAAGGAAAGAATTCTTAACCTGAGATCTTTGAATTTCTTGAAAATGTGTGCTTTGTGTGTGTTTGCATCCATTTTGTACCCCAGAGAACCAGAATCACATCCTGGAGGTACTTTTCCGCTGAACTCAGTCATTCCGGTCCTTTACCTTTTCGCCTTCCATACCCTTCCTGCCTACTCTCTTCCCCTCCCTTACCCATTGCCTCCTCCCTCTTTTGTCACCTCTGCCTACTCTCTTCCCCTCCTCCTCACCCACTGCCTCCTCCCTCTTCTGTCACCTCCCCTCTCTTCCCCTCCCTCGTGGGGCACTTACTCTCTTTGTCAGAAGCCAGGTTAGATACCCGGGGCCAGAGTGGTTCCTTCTGCTTGGAGGATTGTCTAGAGGAGACAGCCTCGGGCAGACTATGTTACTAGCGGGGTGTGGTGGCCAGTCCCCACTAGCGGAGGAGGGCCCTCACTAGCCTGAGAGCTGACAGAGGGGAAGATGGCAACTTCCTTTCAGAGACCCCTCTGGCACCAGGGCCACCATTTTATCAACCTCCATCTTTATTTTTTTTCTTGCTGCCTCCTTTCCAAGAGGATCCTTCTTTTTCACCTTCCTCTCCCACATTCCACCAGCCCATGGCCATTCCCCCTTCCTCAGTCCTGGATGGATTCTGAGGCCACTCACCTCCGACCCTCTGCCTCCCCCCAGGCTTCCAGCTGCGCCGGGTGGAGGAGCAGCAGGAGCAGGAGAAGCGGGACGTGGTGGGCAACGACGTGGCCACCATCCTGTCGCGTCGCATCGCCGTCGAGTACAGTGACTCCGAGGACGACTCCTCCGAGTTTGATGAGGACGACTGGTCGGATTAGCTCTTCCTGCCTGTGCCCGCCTCTTCTCTTCTTCCTACCTGCCTTTTCAATGCCGCCCCCACAGTCCCGGGGGGGAGAGGGGGGGATTTCAAGGGCCAAAGCCTTCCCTGAAGCTACCAAAGATATATCCATGTGCTTCCTCCAAATCAACATGTATTTCCCACCTCCCCCAGTCAGGCCCGACGGGGCCCTGAGGGTCAGTAGCTGAGGTGCTCCCTCGCCCCTTCATATTGAAGAGAAGGGAAAACCCCAAAGCTGATCCCTGTGAGCGGGTGGAACTGGAGTTGGTGCCTTCCCTCGGAGCCATTTTCCATGTGGTCTCGCAGAGCCGTGCCCTCAGCTGCTTTGAATAATGCCAGCCACTTCCTGTCTGAAGCTGTGTGGACACAGCTGCCCTCTCCCCTGCCCTGGAGATGGCTGCACCCTCCTGACCCGGTCTGCAGGGCGAGGCTGCCTTTTGCTAAGCTCTTTCTGAATCTGGATTCCCTTTTTCCCAGGAGCCATCAAGCCCCTAAAGAAGGTCTCAAACCCCTCTCCCAGAAATGATGCTTTTATGAAGAATGAGGTGTTTGCCTCCCTCCCAGGCCCCGTCTCCTGAGTGTGGTGGTCGGGTTTCCTTTACACACCCCTCTGCGGTCACCAGGTGCCTCTGGGCACCACCGCCCAGCTCTGACCTCTGATACCCATGAGCAAACTAGCCCTGGCACACGGGGACGGGGCCTCTGCTGCTGTCAGGACCAAGCTTAGAGACCTGGACCGCAGTGCTGGAGGCACGGTGGCACGCCTTGGGTCCTACCCTCTGAGTGACGCGCAGGCCTGTAGATGGGAGGTGACGCGCTCAGGTCATGCCGTTGGACCGTAACGGCTGGAGCCCAGGGTGTCTGATTCCAAGGCACCTGTGCTTTCTGGGACCAACTAGTGAGCACAGCTAGGGCCTGGGCCGAGCATCCTCAGCTCTGCTGCTTCCGACCTCACCAGCGGGGGGGTCCCAGCAGGAGGGCTCGGGCCTGTGCCAGGCCCTCAGTGCTGCTCAGACCCTTATGGCCTCGTAATATTTTGCTTCCCCTTTGCTATCTACCAGCCTCTGGCCTTGGGAACTGCCCAGTCGGGGGACTAGAGGTAGTGAGAGAAGGAAGGGGGTGGGCAGCTTTGACAGGTGCTGTTTTCAATTCCTCTTCACTCCTCCCCGTTTTATTTCCCCAATTTCTGCCAAGTGCGGAAACTGCAGCCCCTCAGGCTGGCAGCCGGGGCAGGCAGCTGCCTGGGGGGCCTGGCAGCCCGGAGGAAGGCTGGAATCAGCAGAGGGACCGGGTCTCACTTCCAGCTCCCCCTCACACCCAGGGACATTCCTGCCCTCCCCCTCCCCGAGCTAACACACAGGTGCTATTATCCCGAAGGCCCGGTCTGCTGTGGCCAGCAGGGAGGTTTCCTCTCTTCTGCCCCAACTATTGTGCAGCCTCTTATGCTGAAACCGGCTGCTCCTGGCTGCTCCTGCTTTCAGAGCCTGAAACAAAGAGAAGCAGGATCTGCCTGTGCCCCGCACAGCAAATGGTGGTGGTGATTGCCAAAGCCCTCATAACCCCCCGGCTGAGGAGCGTGTGTAATCACGGGCACCGCGCTGTGCCCGCTGAATGCGCCCCCTCTGCCTCTTTTCCTTGAACTCGGGGCTGTGGGGCCAGCATGCCCTCCTCCTGGGGCTGCCTCAACCCCCTCCCCCCTCCCCAGGTCAGTGTCTCTGGCACAGGGCCAGCACCTGGCGCTCGTGCTGAGCACGCCAGGCTGTGTGTGTGCCCTGCCTTGCTTCCCACCTTGCCCTTGGAAGCGGAAGGTCCATTCTTCAGAACCTAAAATGGCCGTTGGAGGTGGAGGCAGTGGCTCTCCAAATAGGAGTCCTGGGGCCCGGCCAGGCCAGGCCAGGGCCTAATGGCCCTGACTGAATCACTCCCATCCCCCTCCTTTCCGGAAAGGGGAATCGGTGCCACTCGCTATCGTTCCGCTCTGACCTTGGAGGGGGCGGTGTTGGCCTGGCTGCTGGAATGGACAGTCCGCCGTGGAGAGGTCTGGGGGCAGGGGGAGGCGGGGAGGGGCGCTGCCTGCGGAAGGTAGGATTAGATCATTAGCTCAGTGACCTCCTAGGGGTTCGATGTGCTGTGTTCTCATCCTACAGCTGGTTTGGTAATGATCTGCAAGTCCCGGAGAGCAACAGCACAGCTCTGCCTGACGTTCTCATTAAAATCTATGCAGCCAAGCTCTGCGCTTTGTAGCAGCCAGCTTCCTCGGCTGGGGGGTGGGGGAGGGGTGGGCTGGGACCCAGTCAGCTGGGCTCTACTTGTGCATTGGTTCACCCCCCAAAACGCTGCTTTAAACCCCGGGCCCTTTAAAATGATAAAGGACCCTATGCAGGTAATCGTGTGTCTTTAGAATCCTGTAATTGTGGAATGCGAAGTTTAGTGATTATTTAAACCGGGCCCAAGCTGGTAAGCGAATGGAACAATGGCTCACAAGGACTCTTAAGCGCTGAGGCCAAGAAACCACCTCCCTCTCTGGTCTGCTCAGCCAGGGAGCCTGCCCCCATTCCTGGGGCCCAGGGGCCGCTCCCCGGCAGGCGGTGTCAGAGTGATTGGTGGCTTTGCCCAGGTGGTGAGAAGAGTGCATTCCAAAGGAGCGGCCTGGGGGAGAGGGGGGGCTCCTGTCCCTGGAAGCTCGGACGGCCCAGCTCAGCCTGCCTCCAGGAGCTCAAGCCTCAGGAACGACCTGGCCAATGTCACCGCCGAGCCCAACGGTGTTGTCAGGCTAATGTGAAATCTCCTCCCGTGGCGCCACTCCTCCGGCTCCACAGC
The DNA here is from genome assembly GCA_036971965.1 of Nyctalus aviator. Lineage (NCBI taxonomy): Eukaryota > Metazoa > Chordata > Mammalia > Chiroptera > Vespertilionidae > Nyctalus > Nyctalus aviator. The sequence continues at coordinate 179,349,255 of CM072923.1, forward strand.
GCCGGCTCGGACAGATTGAGGGCTCTTGGCTTTGGTGACCCTCTGCTTAAGCATTCCCCCGTGCCCCGCTCTGCTCTCCCTGCTCTGCTCTCCCTGCGCCTCCGCCGCAGCCCTCCCCAGGCCAGGCTTCCTCTGGCTCCGGCCGACCAGGGACCACCTCCGTCTGCCTCAGTGAGCGCGTGGGAACAATTGCTGTAGTGACTTCTAGTTAACTCGCTTGAGAAACTAACCGGTTTTTACTTTCTGTCTAGAATGATGTACCTATAGGAGAGTGACCATATGCTCCCAAAGTGCCTTCTTTTCTCTGATACAAACAGAAGGGCCTGGACCAAAGGACTCTGGTGTGTGTTCCACATCGAGGTCTTAGGGAGCGAGCATGTGTGGGGTGGACACAGTCTGACATGGGTCCCTTTCCCCCAAGGGTGGAGGAGGAGCTTCCGTTGGAGATCTGAGCGGTGGGGTAAGCCAAGCCCCTCAGGACCCTTTCCCTTTGCCCCGCTGCTCTCGGGTCCTCGGAAAGATGTCCAGTTTCTTAAAGCCCCGTGGCTCCCGGTCTGGTCTCTGCTTCCCTGCCAGGCTCGTGTGTACGTTAGCTCCCAGTGGCCTGAAGATTCCATGTAACTGTATACATGCACCTACGTAAACGCCAATGTTTTCAGTAACTCGATAAAATCTTTGTAGCCACTCGGCCACCTCGGGTGTGTGTGTGTGTTTAATGGGAGAAGTGGATGGAAGGGGGCAACACGGAGCCAGCTCTGGGGGGGGGGGGGCGGTGGGCCCGGTGTGATGGTCACCCTGTGGGAGGTGGGGTGAAGGCAGGACGCCCAGGTCCCCAGGCCCCTCCGCAGGCCGCGGGGAGTGCGCTGGGACCGGGAGACCGCCGGCAGCCCGAGCTGCAGCAGGAGAGGAGCGCAGGCTGAATGCTGATGCCGCCTCCCAACATCTGGCCGGCATCTTGTCTGTTTCTCAGACCCAAGCAACTTACCTTAAATAGAACCATTTCCAGTGGAATCCGATAAAAGGTTTGGGCTGCCTGCCGCACGCCCCTCTCCCCGGCGCGGGGGCTGGGTCTGCGTTCTGACCCAAAAGGTGACCTGCCCAGGAAGCAACGGCTGTGGTGGGAGCACAGCTGCTGTGGGTGCTGTCCCGGGGCAGGAACAGACCGGCGGCCCAGCGGGAGAGGGCGGGAGCCGGCTGGTGGCTGGTCATGCCTGCGCCCCAGGCACCCACTGGCGTCCCCGGAGAGGGGGCAGGAGTTTTGAATTGTCAGCAACTGCTGCGCCAGCCGCTCCGCTCAGGGCTGGAGGTGGGGGTGCAGGGGAGGGGGCCGCCAGCCGTTTGCCCCTTGGAGCCCCGGCTCCACCCTCCGCTCAGGCCTGTGTTTAGTCAGCACTTGGCTTCCCAGGGCCGGTGACGGACAGGCCGCCAGGCGCCGGCCACGGGAGAAGACAAAATGGTTGGGGAGCCGCCCTTGCCGGGAGCTGGAGGGAGGAATGTGGTTCTAGGAAGCCGGGCTGACATTCCGGCGTCTCCCCTGGAGCTGTCCCTTCCCCGCGGCCCATCCTGAGGAGAAGCATTCACTGAGTGCCACCACCTGCCCCAAACCACAGACATTCAACCTCAACCTCAGGAGGCCAGGGTCCCCCAGCTGCACAGAGAAAAACAGGCCAAAGGGGTAAGCGAGTTTGCTGAGATCACGCTGGCCAGGAACGGCCATGGTTCCGAGCTGGTGCTCTGCTCACCGTGCGACTTGCCAGCGTGCAGAATCTGCTGCTGGAAGCATGGTGGGTGGTGTCGTAAGGGCCATGTTAAAGGGTTTCCCTTTTTGTCCACTTCCAGGTGCCGGTTTGCAGGTAATGGTTGGTTTTGCTTTGAAATCAAGGGAGCTAGACTGAGGTTCCAGCCGTTGTAGACCTTCCTTCGGAGTTGGAAATACCTGCCCCCTAAACTCGCTGGGTTTCGGACGGGGCTCCCCACAGACACACCCTGCTTGGTACGGGCACACACACCTGTTCAGATGCACACATTCATGCACACTCAGATGTAGACACGCAAATAGACACCTACCACGTCTGTGGACACAGGGACCCTGGCACACCCACAGAGCCCTGCTCCTGTGTAAACAAAGACATCCGCACGCAGTTACAGGAACACACAAAATCCCAGGCAAACCTCACACAGTGCGCGGGAGCCACCCCTCCCTGCTCACTGCCAGCTCCTCACTGCCCCCTCCTGGCCGCCCAGTGGCCAGGGCAATCTGGCTCTATTTCCTGTAAATTCTGGGGGTGGTTGTCGGCCAGCCCCCCCGCCCCCAGATCACCAGGCAGAGAGCATTTTCAGGTGCTCACCAGGGGCTGCCCCGCGGCCCCAGGAGATGAGGGGATCTGAAGCTGGAGGACAAAGCCTTTCACGGCCAAAGAGCCATGTGGCGGAATCGTCAGAACCGCGGTGTCGGGCGTTCTGCCACTGCACTCACTCCCCTACAGACGGGAGCGGGCGTGCGGGCTGAGGTCAGAAGCAGGTCTTTAGGCTCCCACCTTGCTCCCTCTCTGGGATATATTTATATACACACTTGATTTCAGAGAGGAAGGGAGAGGGACAAAGAGGTAAAAACATCAATGAACCCAGCTGGTGTGGCTCAGTGGTTGAGCATTGACCTATGAACCAACACAAAAGGTCACAGTTAGATTCCTGGACAGGACACATGCCTGAGCTGCAGGCTTGGTCCCCGGGGTGGGGCATGCAGGAGGCAGCCGATCAATGATGCTCTCTCTCATCACTGATGTCTCTCTCTCTCTCTCTTTCTGTGAAGGAAGGGAAGGGAAAAAGAAAAGGAGAGGATAAAAGAAAAAAGAATGATCAGAGAGCATTGTTAATCAGTATGCGTCTTGACCAGGAATCAAACCGTGATGTCCTGGTTGATAGGTTGACACTCAACCACTGAGCCACACCAGCCAGGCGGCCTCACCTATTCTGTGAGGAGTTGAGTTGACTGTGATGACACAGGCAGGCCCTTCCACTCTGGCCTCTCATCGTCTTGGGCACTGACACCTCCCCAGATGTGTGTGCCTGAGTAAAGCACACCCATAAACGTGACCAGACCAACACAGAGTGTTTTATTCCTATTTTACAGTTGAGAAAGTGGTGCGCAGAGAGGCACAGAAACTTGTCCAAAGTCACACAGCCAGTTGGTATCCAGCATGGAAATAGAAACTCTTTTTTCCACTGCCTCAGGCTGCCTGCAACAGAGTAGAATCCGCTGTGGGCTTGTCTCAGAGCCAAGGAGAGAGGAGCTACAGAGGCCAAAGCCAGAAGCGCTGCCAGGCAGCTTGGAACGTGGGGGGAGGGGGTCCCCCCTCTTCCCCCCCCCCACCACCAACGGACTGCACCAGCCTTCAGCTTCCCTTTCCGGTGCAGAGCCAGAGGCAGGCTACGGGAGTTTCTCCCTAGGCGGTGCTCACTGGTAGCGGGTCCAAGTATTTACATGCATGTGAGTGGGGTGCAGATGCGTGCCTGGACTCCAGAGTGTGCACCCTCACACCATATAGGTGTATGGCTGTGCATGCCTGCACATATACTTAGGAGAACATTCATAGGCATGTGTATGTGTGTTTACAAGCCTGTACATGTGACTGCATTTGTGTGTTTAGGTAAAGTGTATGTGTGTGTGTGTGTGTTTAAGTTTATTTGATTTGAGAGAGAGAAGAAGAGAAAAAGAGGAACATCAATTTATTGTTCCACTTACTTATGCATTCACTGGCTGATTCGTGTATGTGCCCTGACCAGGGATTGAACCTACAACTTTGGCGTAGGGGGATGATGCTCTAACCACCTGAGCTACCCAGCCGGGGCTCGAAGTGTGTTTTGATCCAGACAAATGGTCTCAGGATATCTGGCAGGCGTATTTATGCACATGTCAGATTTTGCTTGCATGCGTACTGGGTTTGTTCATGAGTGTGCTTGGGTATGTGCGAATGTTCACATTCATTTGTGTGAAGAAGAGGGTGAGGCATGTCCATGCACACGCCTGGAGAGCGTGTACATGTGCAGGAAGGGATGGCTTCGTAGGACCGCATACATGTGAGCTGGAGGAGGGCCCTCGCCAGAAAATAGGATGTTGGTGTCCCCTGGCCCTGGTCCCGGGGTGCCCTGCCTGGCTGCAGCAGGCCCTGGGCTTGCAGCACCCTCGCCCTGTGCCTGCACTCTATTCCCCAGACCCTTCCTGCCTAGCCAATTTGCAGCCTCTCGCTCCCAGCTCCCGAAAAGGCCTGCAGCAAAGTCAAGGGGCTGGTGGCCAATTAGCGAGGGGGTTAATCAGGGATCTGGGGACCCCCGGGGGGTGGGAAGCCAGAAGGCAGACATGGGGTTGGCAGGAGCTGTGGCTGCCTGTCATGAGGCTGGAGGAGGGGAGAGGCAGGGAGGGGAAGCCGAACCAGCTCAGCTCCATGGAGCTGGAAACCGAGGGCCTGCCGCCGCCGGTGAATCATGGCTGCTGAGCACTGATAGCAGCGGGGAGCCTGTGCAACTGTGTGCACTGCGTGCAAAAGGGCACGTACCGGCCTCAGTAAATGTGGTCCTGTCTGCAGACGTGTGTACATGGCTATGGGTACTGTTTGTTTACAGGTACAGTCTTGGGTCTATATGTGGGTGTGCAGTGGTGTGCAAACGGGTATGGGTCTGCATGTTCAGATCCATGTGCACACATGTATACAAGGATAAGTCTGTCTCTGTGTGTATATACATGTATGCAAAGGCACGTGTGAGTTCCTACATGCAACCACGTGCACGTGAAGTTGACATGATCTGTATACATGTGTGCGATGATATATCTGTGTACAAATGTGTACCAGTGTTCAGATAATCTGGTTATACATGCATGTCTGGGTGAGTATGCATGTGTATGTTCTCTGAACAGCCAGGAGCCTGGACCACCACGTGGGCCTGCATGCACGTGCCTGTGTGCACAAAGGTCTCAGCACGCAGGGAGCTGGGCTGTGGGGGCTGGAGGGCTTCAGGCTCCAGAGGAGATTCTGACAGACAGACTTGCCGCAGCCCCCAGCCCCGGGAGCCTGTTTTCCTGCCTGCAGAAGCTGTGAGCCCGTGAACTCATCTTATATTAATAGCTGCTGTCTCCTCACTTATTGCAGAGAGAAGCGGTCATGGCCCCAGCAGGGGCTCAGCACTCGGGCTGCCCCCCCCCTCCCCACACAGGCCCTGGGAGGAAGGGAAACATGGGCCCCACCTCCAGCTCAGGGCCCACCCCAGAAGGCAGGAGGGCTCTGGGCCCATCCCTGCTTCCCTCAGTCCAGGGGCCCAGCTCACCCTCCCAGTCCTCTGTAGCTGGGGTGGGGTTGGAAAATTGGCAGAGACAGAGAGGCTGCAAGTCTTGGCTACCCACCCTCAACACACACACACACACACACACACACACACACACAGGCACACGGTGTTGAGCAGCCCCAGGCTGCGCACCAGATGAGTCTGAGGCTGAAAGAGACAGAGAAGGCTTAGTTTGAGGGGCAGACATGTCCCTTCTCTCAGGGACCCTCAGTGGGAGGAACACACAGCCTTGCCTCCAGGGGGCCCCGTTCTCACAAGGAAGGCGGGACTCTATGCGCGTTTGCTCAGAAGACGCGCAGCGAGGGGTGTGGTATCAGCACGTCCCAGTCACAGGGCTCGGCCACAGAGGCTCCCTGGCCTGGGTGCAGGGAGAGCCTGAGATGTGTCTGAAGACCGAGGAGAGAGGAGCCATCCATGGACACACGGGCTTTAACCTGGAGGCAGGTTCAGACCCCCCTCGGGCCCAGGACCCAGGGCAGAGACTCCAGATGCAGGCCCCAGACACACCTCCTCCCTGCACACCACACCCGGGCAGACGGGGGTCCGCAGCATGGGCCCCCACAGGCCTTCCCCATAGGAGGCTGGCCAGCATTCCGCCCTGGAGCCAGAAGCTGGGATGGGGAAGCCAAGGGCCACGCCCGCCCAGGGGGGTGAGCACTGGTCGCTCTCCTGGGCCTTGGGGGGGGGAGGGGGGGCAGGTTCATCAGGAGTCAGGAGGCCCTTCCCCACACCACTCCTCTGTGTGAGTTCGAGCAAATGGCTATTCCTCTTCAGCCTCAGACTCCCCGGCTGTACCATGGGCGGGGGGGATGGGGGGTGGGGGTGGGGTAAGGGGGGCAGAATGCTCCAGGCTTTGCTCAGGGGCTGGGCGGTGTGCCAGTCAGAGCTTCCTCTCCACCACACCTCAAACCGGCTTTTGCCCGTTCCTGGTGAACACATTGTTTCTGGTTCCCAAACCCCTTCACTCAGCGTCCTGCACACTTAGTCTCCCAATGCACCCACGGGTACATGCACATGCTGACCATCCCTCACCTTTGCCTAAAAAAAGAAGCAATTCCAGCTCCAGAATGACAAGACCCCACCAACTGCCTCCCAAAGGGGCCACTGGCTCCGAATGAACCCCGACACCAATCGGGGTCAGAATGCCCTGGTCCCAGGCTTGGAAGGGAAGGTAGCGAGAGGCCAGTAGATGGGGCAAACGCCCCAGAAACGCGTTCCCTCGGTCCATGCACCAATCCCCCCGCATCCTGTTTTCTCATCGGTGAAATGGAGAAGCTATTACCGCGTCCTGGGATGCCTGTCAGGCATAAATGAGGTAACACGTGCAGTACACTCTGCACAGTGCCTAGCTCAGCGTATAAACCCGCAATTAGAAGGGGTTGTTGCTAAGGAAATTAACAGCTTTGGGTATATACTTCATGCTAAAGCCCCCAACAAAATCTAATATGGGCGGGATGGGGGCGGGGAGCATCCTCAGCCAAAGAAGCTTCCAGCATGCTGGTTCCTGTCCCCCAGGGAGGTGGGCTCCTTGTCTGGTAGTACCTGGGTCTGAGCAGAGGGGCCCCATCAGATGAGCATCCTGGGGTGGGAGTGCCACCTGCCAGCCACACTCCATCCTAGGTCTCCAGCATCCCCTGTCCCCCAACTGGCACCCAGGTGTGGGGTAGTCCTCCCACCCCATGGTGTCTCCCATCAGGCCCCACCCCATCCCCTCCACACACAGACAGCAATATCTATGACAAAATCAGTTTTTATTGAGGGCTGGGTCAGGGGCAGGAATAGGGAGTGCACTGGGGGCCACACCCAGATTGGCAGAGAGGGTCAGGTGTTGGCTCGCATCCTGCCTCCTCGAGGGCACCTCAAAGGGAGACCTGGCTCCCAGGCCGTGGCTGTGGCGCTGGACACCAGGCTAGAGAGTGGGGTTGGGGTTGCCACGTTTTAGCCCGGCTGCTTGGCCAAGCTGGTGTTCCCCAAACCGCCACCAGAGGGCAGCAGGCCCCCAGCGCAGAGGAATTCTCGGTTGCTCAGGTGATGGCTTCTTAAAAAAATAAAAAACCAGAGGCTGGTGTGTTCCCCTCACAAACCCCAGAGGGGCGGGCCTGGGGAGAAGGTTCTGGTTTATGTGATCTCTTCAATAAAAAATAAGCGGAAATAATAACAAAATACGTGGTTTCTCTTTCTCCCTTTCCCCCCCCTCTGGGAACTGAGGTCAGAAATGGGGGTGAGGGGACTGGGAGTACCCTGGTATGGCCTGGATTTCAAGGTGTTGGTCTCTTTTTCCCCCCTTTTACCCATAAATAAATCCATTCATAAATAAATAAATAGATAAATAAATAAATAAATACTAGATATTCTCTCTGTGCTCACACATCTCTATATATATATAGATAAATCTTTCTTTCTTCTATGTAGGCAACTGAGTGGCTAAATCTCGGACTCTAGCTCAGAAACTCAAAAGTAAAGTGACAGGATCAAGGTCAAGGGAGGGGAAAGCCCAGGGGCTTGAAATGGCACTGTACAGCACCCAGCGGCATTCTGGATCTCCAAGCCAGCTGGGCTGTGGGACTTTTCCGAGTGGAACCCTGACCGTCGGAACCTTCTAGAACCATGGAGCCAGCCGGGCCCTGCAGAGATCTGAGCGGAATCCTGTGAAACACCCAATGTCCTAGACCTCCAGAACTCGCAGGGTCTTGGGGGTGCGGAGCCGGAGGTTGGAACAGAACCCTGGAGGGCCTCCCACTCTGGAATTCTGTGGCGATCAGGGGGAAGGGTCACCAGGACGCGGCTAGACGTCGCTGGGGGAGCGGGACCGGAAGGGGATCTTGGACGAGGAGCAGCAGCAGCAGATGGCCCACAGGACCTTCTGCACGTCCTGGTTGCGGAAGGCATAGATGACGGGGTTGATCATGGAGTTATAGGTGGCAGGGAGCAGGGTGAGATAGGTGTAGAGAGACGGGGAGCGGGCGTCGCCCAGCAGGCAGTAGACGGTGAAGGGCAGCCAGCAGGCGGCAAAGGTGCCGAGCACCACGGCCAGCGTGGCAATGCCCTTGCGGGTGGCCACGTAGTGGGAGGCGGGCAGCAGGTGCCGCTGGAGGGCAATCTGCTGGGCATGGCGGCAGACGATGCGGCAGATCTGGGCGTAGAGCTGCAGCATGATGCCGAACACCATGAAGAAGGCCACGGCCAGGACCACCAGGTGGTTCTTGGAGAGCGGGTAGACCACGCCGCACGCGGTGGGGGCATCCAGGCAGTTCCAGGCCAGCACGGGCAGCAGCCCCATGCCCAGCGCGCCCCCCCACACGAAGGCCAGCATCACGTAGGTCCGCGTCATCGTGGTCTCTGAGTAGTAGGTGAGGGCGTTGTACAGGGAAAGGTAGCGGTCCACGGTGATGGCCAGCAGGCTGCCGATGCTGGCGGCGAAGGCCATCGCCAGGACGCCGACCAGCACCAGGGTCATCTCGGCGGAGCCAATGCAGAAGACAGCGGCGAAGTGCAGGACCAGGCCCAGGCCTGCCAGCAGGTCTGCCACGGCGAGGCTGCCCACGAGCAGGAACATGGGCGCCCGGAAGGCGGGGGTGCCGGCGATGATGGCCACCACCAGCGCGTTCTCGCAGGACACCAGGGTGCCCGAGATGCACAGCACCACGTCCCACGCCCTGGGTGAGGGCAGCGGGGCGGCCGGGCCCGTGGGCCCCTCTGCCAACCCCATGCTGCTCACGTTCACGTTGCCTGGGCCGGCGGAGAGCCACGCCAGGGGGCTGCCTGCACCCCACATCTTGGCACCTGAAGAAGAAAGGCCCTGTGAGGGGTTGGCACGGCCAGGTTAGGTGCCGGGGAGGGGGGTCGACAGGAGCTGAGGTGCCTCTCTGGGTACTTGGGGGGGGGGGTGTCTCTTTCCACAAGATGCTTAGCTGGTCCCGGGGTCTTGGCTCCCCACTCAGGCCCCAGGGTTCCCTCCCAGGTCCCCGGGCCAGCACAGGCCTCTTTTCCTGGGGACCCCTGTCCTAGTATCTCCACCTCCCTTCCAGCTCCCTGCGTCCTGCAGGCCTCTTCCTTCCACGTGTGTGGCTCGCGCCCAACCAGATGAGGGACTTCCACCAGTACTAGTAGATGGGAACTTGTAAGACCCGGGAGAGGCTGGGGAAGGCAGGGCTGGGGGAGGGAAACGCATCCCAAGGCTGAAGACAGCTCTGCTCCCTCCCATCCATCTCGGGAGGATGACGAGGATGACGCTCAGTTTCTGAGCCTCTCCAGACCCCTCAAGATCCTCAGACCGGCCGGCCCCAGGCCCCGCCCCTAGGGGGTGCGGGTGAAGCTCTCGCCAGCCCCCACCAGCACTCCTAGGCTAACAACACCTGCGAACTCGGCTCCACCAGCACACATACAGGCCGGACCCCTCTTTCTGCCTACACCCCTGGGTCTTGGGAACAGACACCCCCAGCTGGAAGCCTGGATGCCCGAGGCAGCAGACCCCGCCAGCCCAGACACCTGGACCCGGGGCCTGATTCCGCCCCTGCCCGGAAGTCTGGGTCCCTCAGCCAGACACCTCCTCCTTCCCAGACTCCCAGGTCCCGTCCAGCCGCCTCCCGCCAGCCCGACCTCAATGACCATCAGTCCCCCCAGGGCCTGGGGTCCTGGTAGGAGTGCTCACCCCGCGCTGGGTCACCGTGCCCAGGGCGCTCGGCACCCGGCGACCGGGTCCCACCTGCTCGCCCAGAATCTGGGTGCCGGGTCTTGACCTCCGACCCTGGCCCGCTGCCGGGAGCCTGACAGCCGCTCCAGCGCCCCGCGTGCCCTCCGGACGCCGGCGACCGCGGCGGGGACCTCACTCACCTCTCGGTCCGGCGCGGCCGGGCCCGCGGGAAGGCTGCGGTCGGTCTGGCGGCGCAGGGTGTGAGCGGACCACGCGACCACGGCGAGCCCCCCGCAGCCGCGGGAGCAGCGGCGTGAGTCACCCGCCCGCCCCGCCCCCGGCCCCCGGCCCGCTGACGTCAGAGGCCGGCGAGCCAATGGGCGCGGCGCGCTCGGGCGCAGCGCGCGTCGCGAGGCCCGTGAGCGCGGCCCGCGCGCCCGCTCCCCCATTCATAAAAAGCGCCGCGGCCCGGCCCCGCCCCCCCGGCCCGGCGTCCTTGACGCCGCCCTCTGCGGCCCGGGGTTCGGGCGCGGGTGGGGGGGCCGGGGAAGCGTCAGAGGGGCTGCGGGGGCGGGAGGGCAGGGAGGGGCCGGAGAGGCGGGGGTGAGGGCCCTCAGGTGGCCGAGGAAGGCGGATGGGATCCAGGTGACGGAGGCCCAGTGACGGGGCCGGGGGCCTCCCCGGTGAGGGGTGAGGTGACGTGACAGGGAGCCTCGCGGGGAGGTGGGCGGCAGTGACGGGGCGAGCGTGGTGACAGGATCTTGGGGGATGGCGGCTGAGGATGCTGACGTAGAGGGAAGCCTCCAGGGCAACCGTTCCAGGGTGAGGATGACGGTGGCATGATGGGCCCGGAGATCCCAGGGCGGCAGAGGCAGTGGCAAGGGAAGATGGAGTGTTCCGGGGATGGAACTTGGGGTCACCATGACCTGTCACGGTGCTGAGGCCCTGAGGTGACAGAGCTCCCTCAGCGAGGGGGCTGTGGGGTGAAGGTAGAGGTGACTGTGGTGAGGGGCCCAGGGGACGGACAGGGTGACGGACAGGGTGACAGACAGGGCGGTGAGCAGGCAGTAAGTGCTCCAGGGCAGGTCTTCATGACGCTGAGGCTGGCTAAGAGGCTGGGCGACCTCAACTCAGGTCAGCTCAGCAGCACCTTCACCACACAGGAAGGCTGAGTCTGGCAAGATTTCAAAACCTGAATTATTTATTCAAGAATCTGGAAAGCCAGCAGCATGGTGTGTATGGGGGGAGTGAGGGGCGGGGGAGAACTTCCCCGAAGCAGCTGGAGAGAGGGAGCCAGGAAGAACTTGGAAGCAGAAAACCTGGCAGCTCAGTCCTAGGACAGGCCCTCTCCACTGCCCATCTCAGCATCCTGGCAGGGGCATGGAGAAGCAGCCCTGTCCTCCCCATCGCTGTCTGTCCCTCGTCCCAGATTTCTCCAGAAGGGACAGATATGGCTGGTCCTGGGGGAGAGGAGAGGCCTGCACCTCCTCCCTGTCTCTAGCTTTGATCCAGGCCCCACTGAATGGGGGAGGAGGGAGGAATCCGGTTAGGGCTTTGGGTACCAGAGACACCCAGTCCCCAGGATCCCTCTGACTTCTCCCGAAACACAGCACCACTGCAGTTGGCAATTCGTGTGGGGAAGGAGGGAGGAGGTGGTGAGCTAGGGAGAGGGCTGAGCCAGGAAAGAACGCACTCAGATGGATACCGTGAGTTTAGGGTGCTTAGCAGACAGAGGTGGTCAGGAGGGTAGGCTGGACTCAAGCCCCAGAGCCTTCATTTCCCAGCTGTGTGACTTGGGATGACTGGTTATATGCTTTGTGTCTGTTTTCTCGTCAGTAGATAGGGATGATGTTCGTATCTACTCATAGGATTGCTGGGAAGGGCCTGGCACGTTGTCAGCGCTGGCTGTGTGGGTACCAACAGCGTATCTGGCAGGACATCCAGGAGGCACAGGTATGCAGATAGTGACTGAGGTCCAGGGGTAGATGACACCACCTAGGGGAGGAAGCAGAGAGTGAGGAGCCTCGGGGAACCCCACCACGAAGGGCACAGACTGTGGGTGAACATATCCCTGTTTCTGGGCCTTTGCATTGACTGTCCCGTCTGCCTGGAACCCTTCCCTTCATTAAGGTCTCTGCATCCAAGGCACTTCTTCCGAAGCAGACTCCCCTGACCGGCATCCTAGATTAGTACTCTCCTCCAGTGCCTGGCAAGTAGTAGATGGTCAACAACTATTTTGTTGACTGGATAATTAAACTAAAAAGCAACATCTAGAAAAAGAGAAGGAAAACAGAGAGCAGTAATACCCACGGTGCCAAGGAAGGTGGGGGTGTCAAAGAGAATATCTAGGGGCATCAGCACCCCAGGACTCAGGTTCCCACTTCCTCCCCCATCCGAGCTGGGTCCCAACAGCTGTCCAGCTGGTCTCGGAGAAAGGTGAAAGCTGCTGGGAGGCTGGCCAGAAAGGTGTGTGTTGGAGACTATCTTCTATTCATAGTGGCAGAGATCCTTGTTTATTCATAGGTTATTAATAATCTCATGAAAAATCTGCACAATGACCACAGATTAAGTCATTGCAGAATCCTTACTCCTTTTTGCGCCAATATCGGCCTTTCCTGAAGCCCTGGCCTCCTTCACTCTGTTCTTGCATTCCATTCGCTGTTTTCTTGGGGTATTTTGCTGTCTTGCAAGCTTGTGCTTGGGTTCATTTTTCTTTACATTCAAGGAATCACAAATAATGTCAAAGCCAGTTGTTTTACCACCACCAAAGTGGCTTCTGACTCCAACCGTAAGATGGAATCTGGGCCGAAGCCGGTTTAGCTCATGGATAGAGCGTTGGCCTGGGGACTGAAGGGTCCCGGGTTCAATTCCGGTCAAGGGCATGTACCTTGGTTGCGGGCACATCCCCAGTGGGGGATGTGAAGGAGGCAGCTGATTGATGTTTCTAACTATCTCTCTCCCTTCCTCTCTGTAAAAAATCAATAAAATATATATATATATATATATATATATATATATATATATATATTTAAAAAAAAAAAAAGATGGAATCTGGCTAGTTTGTCCCAACTTTCTGTCTTAGCTACCACTGCCTTCCCAGGGGGGAGGACATCAATGGCTAGGTGGTTGATGAGCCAGTACTTCCTGGTCCGGGGAGTTCCTGTGTCATTCATGGTGGAGGCGGGTCCTCAGGCAGGCAGGGAGGGAAAGAGTGCAGTGACATTTCTAACCCTGAGATCCCAGAGACTCCAGTGAGCCTATGGATTTTCACAGGCACACTTCCACCCTCCAACACTGCCACCATGCCGACAGGCTAATGGAGGCCATCAATGCCAACCAGGCCTCTCTTCTCCAAAGATCTGCCCTCTAGAGCAGTGTTTCCCAAAGTGTGGTACGCGCACCCCCAGGGGTACGGGAAGAGTTTGGTGGGGGTACACGTTGCACTGGAGTTTGGTGGGGATATGCACTGCCCTGTGCTTAGCTGCGCCTAATTCTAAGTTCTCATGAGTACGAGGGGTACTCAGCGTTACGAAAATCATAGAAGGGGTACACGTATGTCAAAAGTTTGGGAAACACTGCTCTAGAGAAAGAGGCAGCCCTTCCTTCTCTCTCTGCTCCAGCTCCTCGCTTCTCCCCACCATCAATGCCTTATCCAATCCTTTCCACCTACCAGTGCTTACCACAACTCTGCGTCCCAACTTCACAGATGAAGCCTGTAGGAGCAGAAAGTCTTGCCCCTAATCACACAGCAAATGACAGAGCTGGATCTGAAGCCAGGGCTGTCTGTAACCAAATCCGGTGTGCCTTCCTTCCTATGCTAGCCTACGGCCACCATCTCCCCAGAAGTGCCATTTGGCCAGGAATGACAACACCTGAAGTTCCCCAGGTGACCAGCAGGTGGCTGTGAGCATTCAGTTCCAGGTAAGACTTCCCTGTGGGTGGAGGCTCTCAGAGGAGGTTTGTGTGAGTGAGACAGACCCAGGTAAGGTCCACATAAACGCCTTGGCCAAACAGAGGATCTGGGCTTCACCAGTGCAACATTCTTAGCACAGACCCATCCATTCCCTGGGCTTGGGCTGGAGGGGGTGTGTGGTGGAGAGATGATTTGGTCACATCCTGCATTTTCCACGTTCTGTATTTATTGAGCGTCTGCCATTTGCCAGGCATTGTTCTAGACACAGAGGACAAAGCAATAAACAAAAATCCCCCAAATTCCTGCCTTCTTCTTGGAGCTTCCAGCCTAATGGGGGGGAGACGGACAATCGCAAACAGGTGCTCAATATGGTATTGAGTAGGGACCCCTTGAGGGTCTCCCAGAGCAGTGGGACAGACAAACATGCACACACACAGACACAATATGGTACAGTGTGGTTATTTCATAAACACCTACTTAGCCCTATGTGTGCTGGGAATTAACTACAGAAGAACATAGACTCTTTTTTTTTAATCCTCACCCAAGGATTTTTTTCCCCCATTGATTTTTAAGGTGAGAGGGAGAGTGGAAGAGAGAGGGAAAGTCAGAGAGAAACACCAGTGTGAGAGAAACACATCGCCTCCTGCACATGCCTCCTGCAAAAGGGCTGTGGAGGAGCCTGCATCCAGGTAAGTGCCTTTGATCAGAACCGAGCCCGAGACCCCTTGGTCCGCAGGCCAGCGCCCTATCCACTGAGCTGAACTGGCTGGGGCAGAAGACAGACATTTTTCCTGCCTTCGTGGGACTTATGGCCTAAGAAACAAATGAGTTTTTTATGTTCTGAAGGGAAAGGAGGTGTCATCATGTGGCATAACCAGGAGCCCTCTTTTAAGAAGGGAGACCACCGAGGGAGTCCTTTGAAGAGAGAACAGAAGAGTTTCGAGGAGTGAGCACAGCACGTGCAAAGTCTCTGAGGAGGAAACGCGTTGAGAGAGGGAGAGGAGGCGAAGGATCTGAGGGTAGGATTGAGCGCAGGGAGGATAAGGGGTTGAGGGTAGGGAGGGGAAGAAGATCATATAAATCATGGAAGCCATTGGTGGGCTGACTGACGCAGAGAGTGATATGATTTGACTTCCATTTTCAAAGGATTGCTCCGACTGCTAGATGGGAAACAGACCTGAATGGGGAGCAGAAGGAGGAGCCCCGCTAGGAGGCCTGCAGTCACCCAGGCAGGAGATGGTGAGGAGGGGAGTGTAGGGTGCAGGAAGCAGATGATTCGGATCTACCAGCGAGACCAGTGCTGCAACAGCTCCGCCCAGCTCTGAGGCAGCGGCAGAGGGCTTCCTGCAGGAGGTGGCCCGTTAGTGGTGTCATGAAAGATGAGCTCGCCGAGCAGATGGAGTCGGGAGAAAAAGAGGACTCTCCAGGACAGAACAGCTAGAGGATAAAGGCGAGGAGGTGTAAGATGCAAGGTGTGTTGGGGGAGGGGCTGCTCTGTTTTCTTGGGGGACAGGAAGGCGTTGGGGTCAGCCATGCTGGGGAGACTTACAGAGCCAGGAACCAAAGGGCTGTGGAGGCCAAGCCATGGTTCACTGGGAGAGACATGGCCACATTCATGGCTTCAGTAGAGCCCTGCACAGTGAGGGCCAACTCGGGGAGGGGCCCAGAGGCTGAGACAGGAGCCCAGCAAAGGGAAGATGAGGGGCTAGGATCAGGGCGATATGAGGAGGCAGGGGGTGAGGATGAGACCATGGTTCCCAATCGGGTGACAGGGGGCAAAGGGACCCTCCTGGGTGGGGAAGAGGAACCAGATGGTTTCAGGGGCCTGAGGCACTCAGGTGCCCAGGAAACAGATGGACCGAGAGGGGAGAGCAGCCTCTGGCCATTGGATCCTGGGCTACATCCTGGCACACACACACACACACACACACACACAGTGTAAAAATGTGCCCCTGGGCAGGTGATGTCACTTCTGAAACCTGCAATTGGGTGATAACAAAAGCCATACCAAGAGGGTAGTGGGAATTAGATGAGAAGCTACAAGGAAAAGCTCTTGGTAGGATGTACATTCAGCTGGGGAGGGCGCAGGAGGCTGAAGGTGGAGAGATACTTGTTTGCTTTCAAATGGGAATTGATGGCAGAGGAATGGCTGAGCTGACCCTAGAAGAGGCAGAATGGGGTTCAGGACTGAACTGGGCCACTAGCGATGAAGGAGGAAAAGAAGCAGAGGGGGGAAGAAAAGGAGGGGAGAGGACGGAGGGGGGACAGGAAGAGGAGGCCGTAGCTGGGGTGGCTCAGTTGGTTGGCATTGTCCTGTGCACTGAAAGGTTGTCAGTCAGACTCCTGTCAAGAGCACATGCCCAGGTTTCAGGCTTGATCTCCAGTAGGAAACATGCAGGAGGCAGCAAATTGATGTTTCCTTCTGAAAATTAATAATAAGTTTTTTTTAATATATATGTTATTGATTTTTTACAGAGAGGAAGGGAGAGAGATAGAGAGCTAGAAACGTCGATGAGAGAGAAACATTGACCAGCTGCCTCTTGCACACCCCCTACTGAGGATGTGCCCGCAACCCAGGTACATGCCCTTGCCCGGAATCGAACCTGGGACCTTTCAGTCCGCAGACCGACGCTCTACCACCGAGCCAAACCGGCTTCAGCTAATAATAAGTTTTTTAAAAAGAGGCAGAGGAGGCTTCCTCTAAGGAACCTGAGAAGTGGCAGCAGTGGGAGAGGGACCAGAAGAGGTCCGTGCCAGGGCAGGAGCCAAGGCAGAAAGGAAAGTGTGAAGAGGCTCACTTGCCCGGAACCATGAGACCGGTGACTTGGTCACAGGATGCGGTGGGCTGGAGGCAGACATGGTGCGCTGAGGGGCAAAGAAAGGAGGCTGCAAAGGTCGAAGCCAGGCCGAAACCGGTTTGGCTCAGTGGATAGAGCATAGGCCTGCAAACTGAAAGGTCCCAGGTTGGATTCGTACCTTGGTTGCCGGCACATTCTCAGTGTGTGTGTGTGTGTGTGTGTGTGTGCAAGAGGCAGCTGATCGATGATTCTCTCTCATCCATGTTTTTAACTCTCTATCCCTCTCTTCCTCTTTGTAAAAAATCAATATGATATATATGTATATATATAAAGTCGAAGCTAGGTGGCAGCCAGAGCCTGGGCTGGCGGAAGCGGGTCCGCAGAGGGGCCTGGTTGGAGGGTGCACTTCACAGGGTCCCGCCGGCAACCAGCCTGGGCGGCAGGAAAGTGGCCTTGTCTCAAACACAGATTTTACCACTAACCCTAACTACACCCTCACCTTTTCTGGGCCTCCGCCTCCTCACCTGTGAAGTAGGCACACCTCCTACTCCGCAGCTTCCGGGAAGCTGCCCGGTGGCCAGGAGTCCTGGACCCGCCCTCTTTTGTCTGAGCCCCGCCCCCTGACCGCGCCCACTGCCCACACCCTATATGGCCCCGCCCAGGCCCGGGCCCCGCCCCCTGGCGCGGCGGCGCTGGCCCCGCCCACCGGCCCGCCCCCGCCGCCCGGTCTGGTCCGCACACCCCGGCGGAGCCAGCCCAGAGGGGACGCGCCGCACAAGCTCTCCGCTGACCCCAGCCCCGCCCCGCGCCCATGGCCGTGCCGGGACCCCGAGCTTTACGGGCTGCGCTGTGTGGCGGCTGCTGCTGCCTCCTCCTGTGTGCCCAGCTCGCAGTGGCTGGTAACGCGGGCCAGGGTCTGGTTAGGAGCGGGCAGGTGGTGCGCCCTTCATCCAGCCGCCCATCCAGGGGCATCAGGGCTGGGAGGGGAGGAGACGGGTGCAGGGCCCCAGGGTGGGTAAAGGCCCTCTAGCTGTGTGTGGTGCCCGGTGTAAGTACATAGTAGGGAGCTTCAGGTGCGTCTGAGGGAGGCAACTTCCAGTGACAGGTACAGGCAAAGGAAGGGGACGCTGGGTGGGTGTCAGGAGGTTCTGGGTGTGTGCTGTGTGTTTGTGGAAGCTCCGGGTGTGCTGTGGGGATTCAGGGAGCCAGGTGAGTGTGTGTGTGTGTGTGCAGACAGGGAGAGGCACGGTGGTGAGGAAGGGGGGCTGCAGCTGGGATCCAAGGAGTGGCTTCCACCCCGCTCCCAGGCAAAGGAGCTCGAGGCTTTGGGCGGGGAGCCCTGCTCCGAATGAACGTCTGGCCAGCGGCGCGGGGGACCTGCAGGCAGCTGAAGCTCTGTGAGCATTGCCTGGAGGAGGGCAGGGTGCACAACCTCTCGGGCTGCGTGTGGGAGCAATGTCAGCCCGCGGAGCCAGGTATGGCGTCCGGCCTCCCCGAGGTGAGCGCCCCCGTTCCGAACCCCAGGGCCTCGGCCCCTCTCCCCACGCCTCCCCCCTCACTTCCTCCCACAGGACACTGTGTGGACCAAGCCGAGGTGGTCCAGGAAGGTTGCTCCGTCTACAACCACTCCGAGTCGTGTCCAGGTAGGGGGGCTCCCACTGGCCTAAGCACAACTGCGGGGCGGGGGGAGGCAGAGATGAACCCAGACAGAGCCTGCCCTCCAGGAGAAGTTCCTCTCTCGGGGAGTGGACCGGGCCTGTGAGCACCTGAGTCTGGCTTCAGTCCTGCCTTCAGCTCACAGAGAGCTCCTTCCCTCTCGGCCTGTTTCCTCGCCTGTAAACAGGCTCAGATGGAGGATGCAGGACAGCTGGGGGCAGTGAGCTCTTCTCAGTTAAAGCACAGTGAGGACTTCGGAAGCAAACAGGGAGGGCTCTCTGGGGGAGGTAGCGGGAGATGGAGAGAGGGCACATGGATGGAAGGAGCTGCATGAACTCAGGCCTGAGAGTGTGCTGGGTGGATCTGGGCCTGGGACACAGGACCGAGGGCCTGATCTGGTTCAGAAGCCCAGCTGTTGGCCAGGCCTGGGGTCTTGACGGGAGGTGGGGGTTGGGAGGGCTGGGATTTTATGGATTCCCCGTCTCTTTAGCTGCCCACCACCACCCCACCCATGAGCCGAAGACAATCACAACAGGTAGGTACCGCCTAGGGGAACTGGGCAGGGGCAGGACCAGAGGAGCCGGGAGAGACAGAGCTGGGCTCAGACACTGGCAGGCTTTGTGACCTCAGACCTGTGACTTCTCCCTCCAGCCTGTTTCCATGTCTGTAATATTGTCTGGGCACCACCTTCCACTGCTGCTGTGGGGGTTTATGACAGGGTGTGTAGCTCCCACTTCCCTGTCTGATGGCAGGAAGGCGATAAGCAATATGGTTCCCATCCCTTCTCCCCAACGCGGCTTCTGAGAGTCAGGGTGACCCCTCAGGGACCTGCGCTTGGTGCCGAGAGCGTATGGCTCAGTTTGCCAATGAAATGCCACTGGTCCAGAGAGGGTCACAAAGCAGGTCCCCAGCAGCACAGAGGCAAGAGCCCCACCCCGGGGCCCCCCCTGCCCCTTGGGACCTGGAGTCCAGCAGGCTTGGCGGCGATGGCCGAAGAGGCTCTTGGTTAATTAAAGCCAGAAACGTGATCTCGGAGGCTGAATTATTGATGGTCATCTCCCTCCAGCTCAGGCCCCAGATCAGTCTGGTGTGGCTCATGTCTGCCCTCCTCTCTCCGCTCCCGCAGAGAGGGCTCCCTCAGCTGCCGCGGGGACCCCCTTTGCCCTTCGCATTCTCAGACCTCCTAATACAAGCTACACCCTCTGGGGAGTGGGCCGGCTCCCAGCGGGGCCCTGTCCACTCCCCCAGGCTGATCTCCCACCACCAGCCCTGCCCTGCCCTGCCCTGGCACCGGGCCCAGGCCTGAAATCAAATCCCTGTTGAGAGTCGATGGCTAAGGCTCAGGCTGACAACCATGGTCCCTGCGGTGGGGCTGGGGCTGGGAGGGGTCAGGAGACACCATGTACGTCTGGACCACGTCCTAACTGTGAGGAGACTCTAGACAGGGCTGGCCCTCAGGACCTGGCTTCTCCCTCCGACATGCACCATCTAGCCTCCGTTTGTCCACTCCGCGTGGCAGACAAGGTGTGGGCCTCGCTCCCTCCCTTTCTAAGGTAGGGTTCTGACCGGGGGTAGCTCCAGGGTCTCAGAAGTCCTGGAAGGAGACCATGTCACCTGTACCTGGACTTTGAGCCTCGAGATCCAAGGTCAAAAGGGATCTGGATGTCTGAGTCCTGGGTCCATCCTCATCCTCTGGGGCCAGGGTGGCGGGGAGTCTGGAAGGGAGCTCGGTTGCCATCTGGTCCGTGTGGCCGGGAGGCAGAGAGGGTGTGAAGAGCATCCAGTCACAGAGCAATTCCGGAGCAGAGCCAGGGCTGCAGTTCGCCCCTCCTCTCACCCCCAACTGCCCACAGGATCCTGCTGAGGGCCCGTTGCTCCAGCCCCCAGAGTGAGGACTGGGGCCCTCCAGAGTGAGGACTGGGGCCCCCCGAGTGAGGACCGGGGCCCCCAGGTGTGGGTGACTGGGTAGGCCTGGGGTCCCGGTCCTCGGTGGCCCGCTATGACTCCCACCCTGCAGAGGGTCCTCCTGTCCCCGAGGCCCACAACCCCGGCTTTGACGGGGCCAGCTTCATCGGAGGCATGGTGCTGGTGCTGAGCCTGCAGGCAGTGGCCTTCTTCGTCGTGCGCTTCTTCAAGGCCAAGGACAGCACCTACCAGACGCTGTGAGTGCCCGACCAGCCAGCCAGCCAGCCAGTGAGGCCGGCTCACCCCCACCCCGCTCCTGCCCCTGGGTCCCTCTGAGTGACAGCGTGCTGTCTTCCCTAAGGGCAGTGACTCCCTCCCAGGGTCCCCGTGTGAGTCACCCCCTCCCCCTCCAGTTGTGGGGTTCTCTCTGCCAGGAATGGCTCAGCCCGGGCCTGGTTCTGAGCGCCCCGCTGAGCCCGCTTGTCTCTGTTCCCTCACGCTGCCGGCAGGGAGGAGAACCAGTAGGTGGCAGCCCGGGCGCGACTCTGGCCTGGGCAGGACCTGGGCTGTGTGTGCTGTTTGGTTTTCCACTGCGCGGGGGAGCTGCTCAGGGCCCCCGTGTGCCGTGTGTGCTGTGGGGCGGTCGCTGCGGCCTTTGGCAGTGTTTGCTCTCCCGGCTGCTGCCTGCTTTCTGGGGGGGGGCCTCGGCCCCGCGGAGGCAGGGCCCCCTCCGAGCGCCCTCCATGTCTGGCCTCTGCAGAATCTGACCCCCTTCAGGCCTGGATCCCACCCTGAGGGGAAGGAGGACGAAGCGGTGGCTCTCTCCGCCTCCTCGGGGGGCTCCCGGGAATGGGAAAAACTTTGGCCGCCAATGTCTGGCCCCTGAAGGCACCGAGCGGTCTCGGTGTCAGCACCTGGGCCTGGTACCTGCAGCTGAGAGCATCCGTCAGCCGCCTCCTGTCTCATCTGTCATCCCCGTGGGCCCCCTCCGGTACCTGCTTGGCACTGGGGCTGTGCCCGCCTCTTCCCACCGGCCTGGCCTGGCACTGCCCTCGAATAAAGGAACTCTTTCCAGCTGTGCTGTGTGTCCGGGTCTGGGCTGTGCGTGGATTGGATGGGGGGTGCCGCTGCCCCTTCCTCGGTGCGAATTCAGCCTCGGACGGCTGCTGTCACCTGTGAAAACATGTCCATCTGTTATACGTGTTTAACCCGCCCCTCCCCCACCCCCTTACAGATAAGAGCACAGGGACTCAGGAAGATAAGCATACTTGCTCCAGATCACGCGTGGGACGGGGCAGGGCTGGGCTGGAATCCAGGTTTTTCTAGCTCCAGGTGAGCAGCACTTCAGAACTCCCAGGCATCTTCCCGGCTCTCTCCTCCGAGATGGAGGCACCCCATAACTCTCAGCAGCCACTTCCTCACTCAGGCCCTCCTGGGGCGCCTCCATGCTCTCCCTCCCCTCATTCTCCCACACACCCCCATCCCCTGGGGCCAGAAGTCTTCCTGACTAATAGCATCTCCCTCTGGAGGGCGCATGCCGGAAGCCAGGCGTGTGGCCAGGAGTCTGATCCATGATCCCAGAAGCTGAGAGCTCAGCCTGTGGAACCTAGCTGCTCTGTGCGGACGGGAGCCAGTTATTGAATAGCTCTGGCCTGAGTTTTCTCATCTGTCAAGAGGGGGAACAGCAGTATCCATCTCAGTGGGACTGGGGAAGGTTCAGAGCAGGCGCACGTGCCCATCAGCTTCATGCCAGGTACCCACCCACCCTGCCCGCTGCGCAGCCTGCAGCCAAGCCTCTGTACCTCTTCTCCAGGTCTCCGCTGCCACTGGGCCTCCATGGGAGTTCTGGCTGCTCCTGGCCTCACAGGGCTCACCCGCCTGCACATCACTCCATCATCCACACAAAGCAGTCCACGCACACTTCCCCCAGGGCCCACCACCCCCTCAGACAGCCCCCTGTGGACCTCCAGCCACTTGGACCCGCCTCCCATTACATGCCTGTCTTTCTGCTCCAAGCCTTTGCACACGCAGTTTCTCCCTGCCTGGATCCCCTCCCCGGTTTCTCCCTTCTCCAACCAGCACTTAGGAGCTGGCAGGGCCCTGACCAGTTTGGCTTGGTGCATAGAGCCTGCTGACTCAAGGGTCCCAGGTTCGATTCCGGTCAAGGGCATGTACCTTGGTTGCGGGCACATCCCCAGTAGGGAGTGTGCAGGAGGCAGCTGATCGATGTTTCTCTCTCTTCAATGATTCTAAATCTCTATCCCTCTCCCTTCCTCTCTGTAAAAGATCAATAAAATATATATTTTTTAAAAGAGCTGGCAGGGATGATGCCCATTCTCTCTGGGACCGAGGGAGGAAATGGCCCGCCTCCTGCTGGCTCTCCGGGCAGTTAAGAAAATTTACTCACTGAATGTTTTCTTTTTCTAACGTAGTAAGTGCCAGTAAGGAACAAAAGGCCTGTACAGAAGTTTATATAAAGAGTGAGAATTGCTTAGTGGTTAGAGTACCGGCCCACGCAACGAAGGGTCGTGGGTTTGATTCCCAGTCAAGGGCAGGTACCGGGGTTACAGGCTGGATCATTGGCTGGTCTCCCTCACATTGATGTCTCCGCCACTTCTTACCCCCTCTCTTTCCCCACTCTCTCTAAAATCAATGGAAGCGCTGGCTGGTTAGCTTAGTGGTACGAGCATAGGCCGTGCACCAAAGGGTCTCAGGTTCGATTCCCTGTCAAGGGCAAGTACCTGTGATGCAGATCTGAGCCCTGAACCTCCTCCCAACAGAGGCATGTGTGGGAGGCAACCAATGATGTGTCTCTCTCAGATCGATGTTTCTCTCCCTTTGTCCTCCTCCCTTCCTTCTACTCTTTCTAAAAATCAATGGGAAAAAATATCATCAGGTGAGGCTTAACAACAACAACAAAAAGAGTGAGCCTGCCCTGACCAGTTTGGCTCAGTGGATAGAGCGTTGGCCTGCGGACTCAAGGGTCCCAGGTTTGATTCTGGTGGGGGGCATGTGCCTTGGTTGCAGGCACATCCCCAGTAGGGGTGTCCAGGAGGCAGCTGACTGATGTTTCTTGCTCATTGATGTTTCTAACTTTCTATCTCTCTCCTTTCCTCTCTGTAAAAGATCAACAAAATGTTGTGTTTTTTTTTTTTTAAAAAAAGAAAAAGAGTGAGTCTTGGCCGGTTTGGCTTAGAGAATAGAGCATTGGCCTGCAGAATGAAGGATCCCGGGTTCGATTCTGGTCAAGGGCGTGTACCCTGGTTGCAGGCTCCTCACTCACCTGGGCCCTGGTCCGGGCTCATGCAGGAGGCAACCAATCGCTATGTTTCTCTCACATCAATGTTTCTGTCTTTCCCTCTCTCTTCCACACTTTCTAAAAAATCAATGGGAAAACATTCTTGGGTGAGGATTAAAAAAAAAAAAGAAAGACTGAAAGTCGCTGTCCCACTGGTCTCACTCCCCAGATGTGACCATGGTTCTTGTGTACTTCAACCTTTTCCTGTGAATTCTCAGCAGTTAGCTTCTGTAAATACACAGTAGGGCTGTGCTGTACATATTGTTCTGCAACGTTGCCCCTTCCATCACCCCTCAGATTTGCCCCGTGACTTGTCCACATGGTGATGACATATTGGCCTGCATCCTGTCCATGTCCAGTCGGGTCATTTCCACATTGGATAGCACTGGTATAAACAGCATCGTGATAAACAGGCTCGCCTGCAGATCTTGGCACACCAGCGGGAGAGTCTGGGGAGGATAGCTTTCCAGAAGTGGAACGTAGGGTCCTCCGAGCACCCACGTCACAGGTCCATCCTGCCTGGGAATCTGGCCTCCCCTTTCCTGAAGCCCCAGTGTCCTTCAGCCCTCCCCACCTCCACAAGCTCTGGGACTAGCATAGAGGAAGCCCTCAGGAGGATTTGATGAATGAATGAATGAATGAATGGATGAAATTCCCCTCACATCCCCTACCACTTGTGGTCCCTCTCCAGCTCAGACCTCTCTGCTCACCTCTGGATCATGGCTGCTGCCTCCTTCCTGCCTGGGCTGCCCATGCAATTGGCCTTGATTAGCACCTGTTTCCTAGGCCCCGCCAGGGGCCCCCCAAGGGACTTAGGGTGGGCATGACGTCACTTTGCGAAGGGTCCCTCTCTCTGGGGGAAGGCATGGAGCTTGTGCAAAATTGCACGTGAGTGCCAGAGTGAGCGCCAGCCATGTCCTGTCTCTGGGCCTCAGTGTCTCCTTGCTTATTCCTTCATTTAACCAGTATTTGTTGAACACCTGCTTTGTACCAGGCCTAAAACCCAGGGCCATAAGAATGACCATGAGCAGGGCTGTATGAGGATCGGAGGCGACATACAAACTGCAAGGGGGGCGGGGTGCATGTGGAGGCAGCAGCTCCAGTAAGTGGAAGCAGTGTCTCGGGCACGGCTGACAGGGACGGGGAGGGATTCCTAATGAAGGTGACCTTGGGGCTGGAACTTCATGCACATGTGGCTTCACAGTGAGGCGAAGAGAAGGGCGTTCCAGAGGGAAGGCTCAGAACGCGCTGAGGCCCAAAGACGGAGAGTCCCCTGTGAACGCAAAGGTCTGGCGAGAAGGCCCGGGAGGCCTGGCTATCGGGCCGGAAGTTGGACTCCATCCCAGGTGAACAGGGCAGGGACAGGGCTCATTCTCTTTGGGGCCGAGGGAGGAAGTGCCCCACCATCTGTGGGCTCCAACCTGGGCGGGGTGTGTCTGGGGAAAGACCATGGGCGGAAGTCCTTCTCACGTTCCTCCACCAGCCTGGCCCCTTATAAGCTGGCATCCTCTCTCCAGGGCACGCCAGTGGAAGAGCGAGATGGGCCTCCTTCGGACTCCACTGTCCCTGTTGCTCCTCTTGCTCAGGGAGCCTGCCTGCCTGAGGACGGAGGACCCCCCCAGCTGTCCAGGTAGGTCCCGGGCTTCAGGGCCGCGGGGAGCAGATGGGAGTTCCACAGCCTGGGCTCTGCAAACAGGTGCAGAGAGTGCAGAGCTCTGAAAGCTCTTGGAGGCAAGTGTCCCGACATCTGGAATCTGGGAGACGGAAAGGGGCCCGCAGAGAGGTCTGGGAGGGAGACATGCCCACGCCCCCCACGACCACTCTGTGCCCACCCGGCCCCGCATCTCCCTGCAGGACCCAGGGAACTGGAAGCCAGCAAAATTGTCCTCCTGCCCAGCTGCCCTGGAGCTCCAGGGCATCCTGGGGAGAAGGGGGCTCCGGGCCCTCGAGGTGAGTGCTGCCAGGGAGCGGCGGGGACCTGGGGGGCCTGGGGGACGGACCTGGGGAGCTGGCGGCAGTGCAGCAATCACTGTGCGAAGAGGCCAGGACCAAAGGGCCAGGGACCTACCGGACGCCGGCCTCCAGGCGGGGCACCCGGCGTCCAAAGGTCAACTCTGTGAGGTGAGTGGAGAGTCTGCCCCCATTTACTGAGGGCAAAGTGAGACCCCAGGAGCAGAAGGCCCCTGTCCACCGTTACAGCCAGTGAAGGGCGCGGCTGGGACTGGACTTCTGGCTGCCAATCCCTGTGGTTTCGGCCCCGGGTTTGGGCGGGACTCACAGCATCTCTGTCTCTGGATTTCAGGGGAACCGGGACCACCGGGCAAGATGGGCCCCAAGGGTGAGCCAGGTGAGTGTGGGGGACCCGGGCCTCTTGTTCCTCTGCTCTGTCGCTCAGCTAGAGGGGAGAGTGCACAGCGGGGCCGCTGCTCAGCCATTGGCTGTGGCTGTCCGCCCGCAGGGGGTGGAAGGTGAGAGGAGTGGGCAAGATTAGAAGGGCCTGGGCACCCTCCCCCCTCCCTCCCATGGTTTGCGGGCATCCCCTTGGGGGTACTCAGACCTTAGAGCCAACACTCGGTCTTTCCGTGGCAGGAGATCCGGCGAACCTGCTCCGGTGCCAGGAGGGTGAGGCAGCCTTCCGGGACCCGGGACTTGGAACCAGGTGGTGCTGGGATGTGGGTGGACCGTCTGGCATGGGCCAGCCCCAGAGCCCCTGTCAGCGGGCTCCTGAGGGCCCACAGAGCCTCTCCCGTTGCCCATGGGGTAGAGGTGGGGCATAACTGGGGGGGCCCTCAGTCCCTCTCCCCTTCCCCAGGTCCCAGGAGCTGCCAGGAGCTGCTGAGCCGGGGTGCCACCTTGAGCGGCTGGTACCACCTGTGCCTACCTGAAGGCAGAGCCCTTCCCGTTTTCTGTGACATGGACACCCTGGGAGGTGGTTGGCTGGTGAGTGTCAGAGAAGAGACTCCCACGCCAGGCCCAGCGGGCAGTTCTGCCCCTTGTCCCCTAGGGGGAGTCAGAGCCCACTGGAGCCAAGACATTTCTTTGACAAAAGGTGACTGCTCCCAGGGGATCTGCAGTCAGAGAAGGCTCCACAGACACGGTGACATTTGGCAGGGTCTTGAAAGCAATTCTCAGAACAGAGGAGGTGCAGAAGGGCACGCCAGGTAGAAAGACAGTTCAGTGCCGGAGGGTTTGGGGACCCGTGTGTGAGCCGAGAGCAGGTCTGAGTGGTTGGCTGAGGTCTTCTGGTGAGGGTCAAAGGCCAATTTGCGGAGGGCCCTGACTGACTGACAGGACCGTGGGGGCAACTGGAGCCACGGGAGACTTTCCAGCAGGGAATCGCCAGGCCAGGCTTATGCTTTAGGAAGATGGCAGCGTGGAAGGTGCACTGCGGTGGGGGACAAGAGTGGACACCGGGACACAGGTTAAGAGGACGTCAGAGGCCCCCGGGCAGGAGAAGACAGTGGGTGGTGGCACCAATGGAAGTAGAGGCACTTGGACTGAAAGATATGGAGGAGGGAAACGCTCCAGAGCCTGGGGACTGCTTGGCTTGAAGGGGAGTCTCTGGGTGAGGTCAGGAGTCCAGCTTGGGCCTCTGGGGGTGACCTCTCTGGTAGAATATCTTGGCTCTTATCATAGAGCCAAGATATTCTACCTGGTCCACTCCCCCCCCCGCCTCCTGGTCCACTCCCCCCCCCGCCTCCTGGTCCACTCCCCCCCCCCCGCCTCCTGGTCCACTCCCCCCCCCCCGCCTCCTGGTCCACTCCCCCCCCCGCCTCCTGGTCCACTCCCCCCCCCCGCCTCCTGGTCCACTCCCCCCCCCCGCCTCCTGGTCCACTCCCCCCCCCCGCCTCCTGGTCCACTCCCCCCCCCCCCCGCCTCCTGGTCCACTCCCCCCCCCCGCCTCCTGGTCCACTCCCCCCCCCCGCCTCCTGGTCCACTCCCCCCCCCCGCCTCCTGGTCCACTCCCCCCCCCCGCCTCCTGGTCCACTCCCCCCCCCCCGCCTCCTGGTCCACTCCCCCCCCCCCGCCTCCTGGTCCACTCCCCCCCCCCGCCTCCTGGTCCACTCCCCCCCCCGCCTCCTGGTCCACTCCCCCCCCCCCCCCGCCTCCTGGTCCACTCCCCCCCCCCGCCTCCTGGTCCACTCCCCCCCCCCGCCTCCTGGTCCACTCCCCCCCCCCCCCCCCCCCCCCCGCCTCCTGGTCCACTCCCCCCCTCCTGGTCCACTCCCCCCCCTTCCTCCTGGTCCACTCCCCCCCCCCCGCCTCCTGGTCCACTCCCCCCCCCCCGCCTCCTGGTCCACTCCCCCCCCCCGCCTCCTGGTCCACTCCCCCCCTCCTGGTCCACTCCCCCCCCCCCGCCTCCTGGTCCACTCCCCCCCCCCCGCCTCCTGGTCCACTCCCCCCCCCCGCCTCCTGGTCCACTCCCCCCCCTCCCTCCTGGTCCACTCCCCCCCCCTCCACTCCCCCCCCCGCCTCCTGGTCCACTCCCCCCACCCCGCCTCCTGGTCCACTCACCCCACCCCGCCTCCTGGTCCACTCCCCCCCCTTCCTCCTGGTCCACTCCCCCCCCCGCCTCCTGGTCCACTCCCCCCACCCCCGCCTCCTGGTCCACTTTAATCTTAAATAACAAGATTATTAAATCTTGTTATTTAAAATAACAAAGCACGTTATTTTAAATCTGGCTCCCAGCAGGACCGGCCATCTCAGGAAACCAGGAGTGATGATTCTATCAAGTTCAGTCTCCCCCAGGGCTTGCCCGGCTTTGGGGTGAGGCTGAGTGTCACTAACCATATTACTAGCGCCAACAGTTAAGAGTTCGCCGATCTACGCACAGGCAAGGCTCACTTGGACTCACACTGTATCCACAAGCCCCCAGTCCAGAGACCCCGGGCGTGTTTGCCTGCTCCTCCTCCTCCTCCGTCCAGCCCGAATGATGGCTGGTGTGCTCTGCCTCCAGGTGTTCCAGCGGCGACAGGACGGCTCTGTGGATTTCTTCCGCTCTTGGGCCTCCTACAAAGCGGGCTTTGGGAGCCAGGAGTCCGAATTCTGGCTGGGCAATGAGAACCTGCACCAGCTGACTCTCCAGGGTACGTTCCCAGCGGGGCCCAGCGAGCCTGAGGGCATTCCTCTGGCTTCAGGTCTGAGGATTCCTCCCCTGTCCCCACCCCCTAGGTACCTGGCAGCTGCGTGTGGAGCTGGAGGACTTTGACGGCAACCGCACCTTTGCCCACTATGGGTCCTTCCGCCTCCTCGGAGAGGCGGATCACTACCGGCTGGTGCTGGGCAATTTCTCAGAGGGCACGGCAGGTGAGTGACCCTCAGGCGGGCCCTGGGGGAGGGGCACCGGGGAGGGAGGCTGGGTACTTGCCCAGCACGGCCTCTGCCTCCATGGTGACCCAGGATAATTCCTTCTCCTCCGTGGGCCTCAGTGTCCTCCTCTGAGGAAGGGCAATCAGGAGGCAAGGTGGTCCCGGAGTAAAGCATTTGGGCTCTGGGGGCAAACGGACCTGAGTTGGAATCCACTGCTGTCATTTACTAACTTTGTGACCCTGGGCGGTCCCTTCCAGGCCAGAGCCTCGATGGCTGCAGTAAGGTGGACCAGGGGCCGGAGGGAGTGGACCGGGGGGGGGGTGGACAAGGAGGCAGGGGGGTGAGTGGACCAGGAGGCGGGGGGGGGGAGGGGGGGGGGGGGGGAGTGGACCAGGAGGGGGGGGGGAGTGGACCAGGAGGCGGGGGGGGGGGGAGTGGACCAGGAGGCGGGGGGGGGGGGGGGGGGGGAGTGGACCAGGAGGGGGGGGGGGGAGTGGACCAGGAGGCGGGGGGGGGAGTGGACCAGGAGGCAGGGGGGGGGGGGGGAGTGGACCAGGAGGGGGGGGGGAGTGGACCAGGAGGCGGGGGGGGGGAGTGGACCAGGAGGCGGGGGGGGGGGGAGTGGACCAGGAGGCGGGGGGGGGGGGAGTGGACCAGGAGGCTGGGGGGGGGGGGAGTGGACCAGGAGGCGGGGGGGGGGGAGTGGACCAGGAGGCAGGGGGGGGAGTGGACCAGGAGGCAGGGGGGGGGGAGTGGACCAGGAGGCGGGGGGGGGAGTGGACCAGGAGGCGGGGGGGGGAGTGGACCAGGAGGCGGGGGGGGGAGTGGACCAGGAGGCGGGGGGGGGGGAGTGGACCAGGAGGCGGGGGGGGGAGTGGACCAGGAGGCGGGGGGGGGGAGTGGACCAGGAGGCGGGGGGGGGAGTGGACCAGGAGGCAGGGGGGGGAGTGGACCAGGAGGCGGGGGGGGGAGTGGACCAGGAGGCGGGGGGGGGGGGAGTGGACCAGGAGGCGGGGGGGGGGGAGTGGACCAGGAGGCGGGGGGGGGGGGGGACCAGGAGGGGGGGGGGGAGTGGACCAGGAGGCAGGGGGGGAGTGGACCAGGAGGCAGGGGGGGAGTGGACCAGGAGGCGGGGGGGGGGGCAGTGGGCCAGGAGGCAGGGGGAGGCTGTGGGACTCTAAGGCCCTGTCTCGTGTTGGCATTATCTGCTTTGGAAGAGGAACTAGGGAAGGCTTTTTTTTTTTTTTTTTTTTTTTTCCTTTCTTCAGAGCAACTGTTGAGGAGAGACTTGAAAGAGGGAAGTGATTTTGAGGTGCTGCTTCAGGGGAGCCCCCTTTCCTGCCGAGCTGCTCGGGCTGCTGCGGGGAGCTGGGAAGAGACAAGGAGCCGGGGGGGAGGCTGAGGATTCGGGGAGGGGGCAGGACGGCGGGAGGAGCTGAGTTCAGGCCCAGTGCCCCTGCGGCCACCACCGGCTCCTGCAGACACCCGCCTCTCCTGTGAGGTCACCCCTCCGAGGGGGCCAGGCAGGGTGCCGCCTCCCAGGAGCCTCCCCTTCCCTCCCTGCCAGGGGACTCCCTGAGCTTCCACAGCGGGAAGCCCTTTTCCACCTACGACGCTGACCACGACACAGCCGGGGGCAACTGTGCAGTGACCGTCCATGGCGCCTGGTGGTACGAAGCCTGCTATCACTCCAATCTCAACGGCCCCTACGCGGCGTCCCCCGCCGAGGCCCACAAGTACGGCATCGACTGGGCCGCGGGCCTGGGCGTGGGCCGCCCGTACCGCAGGGTGCGGATCCTGCTGCGTTAGGGCCTCCTGGCAACCGGCCGCTTATCTCTCCCGAACAGCTTCCGGAGGCTCCGCCGCTTCTCCCCACCGCTAACTGCCTCTGCTCTCCCGTCCACGTTGTAGAAATAAAACCGTTTTAACCCCTTCCTGGCTTCCCGTCACTGGGGAGACACGCAAGAGGGCAGAGGGGGGACGTAGGGCTCAGCTGCATTCAGGGAAGGCGTTTCTCTCCGCCAGGAAGAGGGGAGGGCCAGCTCATGCAGGAGGAAGGTTTTCGTGGGAGACCCTGAGGGAAGGATCAAGCACGCACGGACAGCGCCCCTGGGCCCTGTGGGTCCCATAGACGGGCGGTTTTGTGGTAGGAACTGCACAGCTTTCTCACCCTCTGTTGCCCGTGCCTGTCCTTTCTGGGTTGTATGTGTGTCCACCACCACCCCACACACACACACACCCCCCCCCCCCTGTACCAGCAGTAAACCCAATTCTCATCCTTGGCTTCTTCTCAGGGGGGTCCTCAAGGGGCAGATTTAAACTCGGGGTCATACCAAGGGCCGCAGGTAGTGAAAACGCCGTTGCTGAGCTAGCGTTCATCAAGCAGTTAATTCACCAGAGCCATGTTCTAGAAAGTGGCAGAGCAGCCGAAACCGGTTTGGCTCAGTGGATAGAGAGTGAGCCTGCAGACTGAAAGGTCCCAGGTTCGATTCCGGTCAAGGGCATGTACTTTGATTGCGGGCACATCCTCGGTGGAAGGTGTGCAGGAGGCAGCTGGTTGATGATTCTCTCTCATTGATGTTTCTGGCTCTCTATCCCTCTCTCTTCCTCTCTGTAAAAAAAAAAAAATCAATAAAATATATAGAGAGAGATAGAGAACTAGAAACGTCGATGAGAGAGAAACATCGACCAGTTGCCTCTTGCACACCCCCCACCGGGGATGTGCCCGCAACCAACGTACATGCCCTTGACCAGAATCGAACCTGGGACCTTTCAGTCCGCAGACCGACACTATACCACTGAGCCAAACCGGTTTCGGCAATATAATATATTTTTTTAAAAAGAAAGAAAGAAAAAGTGGCAGAGCAATAAGTGGTTAAGCGTCTGATATCTGCAGTCTGAAAGGGAGTCCCGGGATTGCATCCTGCTGGGTCACCTGACCGAGCGATCTTGGACAAGTTACCCAACCTCTCCAAGTGCCCAGTTCCTGATTTCAGAGTCCACTGAGGTTTGGACCAGATCACTGCCTCGCCAATCCGCACGGAAAGGGCAGGGCTTCTTGGGAATTTGGAGATGGGGAGCTGCGTGGTCCACCGGCTGGCGTTCTGGGGTTCTTCTCCAGGCGGGTAGAGAAATGCTGTGTGGGGCGTCTTCGCAGGTCCCGAGGTCACATGAAGTGGAGGTAAAACCCAGCAGATTGGTTTTTGGGGGACGCAGCCTCCTGGCTAGAAGGCTAAGGGGAGGGCTCAGAGCCAAGTCCCGCACTAGGGCTGATGGTAGGTGGATGTTTGCCTGGGGCACACCCTGAAGTCCCATTCATTGCACAGACCCCTGCCGGGCGGGCCTGCAGTCCACACCTCGCCCTGCCCTGGCCGGCGCGCACACACTGTGTCTGAGCTCCTGCGGCGAGCCGTCCTGGCGGTTGGCATAGACAGTGGCACAGGCTGTTCCGGAAGTGGCGGGACTCAGAAGTTCTGGCTGCAGAGGAGGGAGGGGAGGGCGAGTCCGGGCTGCAGGGAGCGGAGCTGCCCCAGGCCGAGGGTGGAGCTTTCCCGCCGCGGGAAGGGCCGGGCCGGCCTACCAGTGAGGGCAGGCGAGAGCGACGGTGGGCGCTTTCCGCGGAGTCAGCGGCGGACCGGGTCCGACGGGACCGCCCACGTGACTCGGAGCGGCGGGCCGCCGGATGCCCCAGATTCCCGGACCCAGTTCCCGACTTCGAATCCTCAGGACTTTCCAAGTCGGAGCCTGGATTTCGCCCTGGACTCCAGAGTCCGAGGAACGGGACCTCCGGCGGGACTTCAGATCTCCAGATCCCGTAGGAGAGTCAGGATCTCCGGATCCCTGGGCCCGTCACCCCCGGCTCCTGCCCCGAGCCGGGTGCCCAGGACGCGCCCGCCGCCCGAGCGGCCCCGCATGGCGGGACCGTGCCCGCCGCCCGGGGCGCAGGAGTGCGCGGGCAGCTGCTGGCAGGACCCTCTGGCCGAGGCGCTGAGCCGGGGCCCGCCCGTCGCGCCGTCCTCCGGCCGGGGCTGCGCCCGGAGCCGGCCGCTCAGCGTGCTCTACGTGCTGACCCGGGAGCCGCGGCCCGCGGAGGAGCGCGACGGGGCAGCCGAGGCCGAGCCGCCGCCCCTCCGCTGCCTGCGCGAGGCCTGCGCGCAGCTCGCGGGACCGCGGCCCCGGCCGCAGCTGCGCACCCTGCCCTTCGGGACGCTGGCGCTGGGAGACACCGGGGCGCTGGACTCCTTCTACAACGCGGGTGAGCGCCGGCCGAAGGGGGCGGGGCTCGGGCTGAGGGGGAGGAGCTAAAGCCGAAGGAGGCGGGACTCAGACAGAAGGGGCGGGGCTAAGATAGAAGGGGGAGCTCAGAAGGGGCGGAGCTCAGGACGGAGGGGGCGGGGCTCATGTCGAAGAGGGCGGAGCTCTGGCCGAAGGGGCGCGGGGCTCGGCGGGGCGGGGCCGCGATGGGGGCGAGGTCGGGGGCTGCCCAGTGAGCTAAAGCTGAGGGACTCGGGCGGGACCTGAGAAAAGGGAAATGTGGGGAGTCAGGAGCCGGCCAGGCCCGGGCTAGGACTTAGCGGATCAGGCCCGGCCCCGGGCTCGGGCTTGGGACGTAGGCCGTCTGGATTGGCACCGCCGGGGCAGCGGGGCGAGGGTCGGGCCGGGCTGGGAGCCCGCATGGTGCGGTATTTTAGGAACTGGGGTGGAGACTCCTCCTCGGGACGGTCCTGCGCGGAGTCTGTGAGGGCGGGTCCTGGGAGGTGGGCTTGGACTAGCCTAGGGCTCCACGAGGCGGTGCAGTTCGGGGGTCCTAGCACGCTGCTTCGGAGGACCGGGCTAAGAAGCAGAAAGGAAAGCGAGGGACCCAACTGACTGGGTTCTGGGCAAGGGAGCTTAGGGCAAGAGGACCCCAAAACCCTGAGGCAATGGGCGGGGCTGGAGGCGGGGCAGACCGCTCGTGGGTGGGGCCAGAGGCGGCCTGTCCCCTCCACCGCCGCTCACGCCCCGCATCTGGATACTTATTTGTTTATCCAAGAGCCCCGCGCCTGCGCTTGCCCTGTGCCCCTAAAATCACAGCCTAAAAAATGAAGGCCCACCGCCCTCGAGGGCACAAAGACCCGCACGGAGTCATAGACAGACTTACAAGTCACATAGGTGTCAATACACGTCCTCAGACCCGGTCACACACAGATCCAGGCACAGTTAGCCTCACACACACACACACACACACCCGGTCACACACAGATCCAGGCACAGTTAGCCTCACTCACACACACACACACACATGCACACCCGGTCACACACAGATCCAGGCACAGTTAGCCTCACTCTCTCTCTCTCTCTCACACACACACACACACACACACACACACACACACACACGGTCATACACAGGTCCAGGCACAGTTAGCCACACTCTCTCTCTCACACACACACACACACACACACGCACGATACACATACAGCACAGTGTTATCTACACACAATGCTGGTACCTTTCGAGACCGGATTGTGGACCCAGGGAAGTGGACGTACGTGTTAGCCCCTCTTGCTTCTCAGATGGCCCAGAACAGGCTCTGGGCTGGTGCACAGCCTGCTCTCCTCTGTGTAAGAACCAAAAGGGCCCTAAAAGGGGGAAGCAGAGGCAGGAGTCACTGGATCCTGCTGGAATCACACGGGAAGGCAGGCTGAGCCAGGATGGAGCCCCAGCCCCCTGCCCCACCCCCTGGGCTCGGGGCTCAGGCCTCCACCTGTGTGCTCGCAGACGTGGTGGTGCTGGAGGTGAGCAGCTCCCTGGCTCAGCCTTCCCTGTTCTACCACCTCGGGGTGCGTGAGAGCTTCAGCATGACCAACAACGTGCTGCTCTGCTCCCAGGAAGACATCCCGGACCTGCAGGCCCTGCGGGTAGGTGCCCGGTGGCTGAGGGGGGCGGGCACAGGGCGGGGGCAGGGCCCACCCAGAACACCAGTGTTTGTCTGTTCCCTGCAGGAGGACATTTTTCAGAAGAACTCAGTGAGCAGAATCCACCCCCCACGCCAATGTGCCCTTTGACTCCCATTATGACCTCTGACCCCCCACTACCTTCCCTGGCCTCCTCAGTCAGCTAATCTCCCTAACACCCCTCCATATCTGTGTGACTCTCTGCTCCCTATTGCCTTCCTTCCTGCAGCGTGTCCCTTTCCTGCTATTCCAGTTCCCACTGGTGCTGACCTCTGACCCCCTCACCGCCCCTCTCTAGCCTGGTGCTGACCTCTGCCCTCCACTGATTGCTGCCTCCCTCCCACTAGGATTGTGTTGGCAGCTACACGCTGATCCCCTATGTGGTGACAGCCACTGGTCGAGTGCTGTGTGGTGATGTAGGCCTCCTGAGGGGCCTGGCGGATGGGCTGGTCCAGCCCGGGGTGGGCACGGAGGCCCTGCTCACACCGCTGGTGGGCCGGTTTGCCCGCCTGCTGGAGGCCATGCCCACAGACTCTTGGTAAGGGGGACCCAGAGAAGGCGCAGCAGGAGGAGGCTGGAGAGGGTGCAGTGACCCGGACAGGTCCCGCCATTCCCTCTCCCTCCCTCCCTTTCTCCCTCCCTCCCTCACCTGCTTTGGCACCAGCGGCTATTTCCGGGAGACCATTCGGCAGGACATCCGGCAGGCCCGGGAGCGGTTCAGCGGGCAGCAGCTGCGGGAGGAGCTGGCCCGCCTGCAGCGGAGGCTGGACAGCGTGGAGCTGCTGAGCCCTGACATCATCATGAACCTGCTGCTCTCCTACCGAGATGTGCAGGTGGGCAGAGAGGCTGGCGGGGCCGAGGGTGCAGCATCCGACGAAGCCGAGCTCATCCTGGCTGGGCCGCTCAAGTGACCTGATGTCTCTGAGCCTCAGTTTGTAATGCAGACGGCCCTGCCACTGTCTCCCGTCGTAGTTGTGAGGTTGGGGCACACGGTGGGTTCTCCATGTAGGGGGTGCTGCCTGCACTACCTGCCGGGCCTGACGGAGGTGTGCAGGGGATGGTGGGTGGGAAGGTGGGGTGTCAGGGGTGGGAGGAGACCCCCAGCTTAAGGTTTTCCTCAGGGTCTGAGGCCGAAGGGACCCACCAGAGGCCATTTAGTCCGTGTGTGCTGTTCCCTCCTGCAGGACTACTCCGCCATCATTGAGCTGGTGGAGACGCTGCAGGCCCTGCCCACCTGTGACGTGGCTGAGCAGCACAACGTCTGCTTCCACTATACGTTTGCCCTCAACCGGTGAGTGGCCAGAGCCACATGGGAACAGGGGTCCCTGCTCTTTGAGGTTTTGCTGTCTTAGGTCAGCGCTGTCCGAGGAATCTGCTGACCGGGGTCACGCGGATGTCAGATGGTCCTGTTGTCCCATTACTGCTGCCCAGGGGGAGGGGAGGTGACCCTTGCAGAGGTCACAGCTGTCCAAGGCCACGCTCTTCAGAGCCACTGCAGCTAGAAACCACTTCCATGTGGGCTCACTTCTTATAGAAAAGTCAGTGCTGACCACAGTCACTGCCATTCTGTATTCATTGCTGTCAGCTCCCTGGAAGGGTCCCTGCTGTTCAGCCTCGGGGGCCCCCAGATAGAGTGGGACGAGCCATCCGACAGGTCCCCAGTTCATCTGCCCCGCGCCCCCCGCCCCCCACCAGGAGGAACAGGCCCGGGGACCGGGAGAAGGCACTTGCTGTGCTGCTGCCCCTGGTGCAGAGGGAGGGCCCGGTGCCGCCCGACCTGTACTGCATGTGTGGCCGCGTCTACAAGGACATGTTCTTCAGCTCCGGCTTCCAGGATGCCGGGCACCGGGAGCAGGCCTACCACTGGTAAGGGGGCACAAGCCAGTGGACACTGGGCTGCGGGCGGAGCTGTGGGCATCCGTCCAGCCTCGCATCCCGCTGCCCCACTCCCAGGTATCGGAAGGCTTTTGACGTGGAGCCCAGCCTTCACTCGGGCATCAATGCTGCTGTGCTCCTCATCGCTGCTGGGCAGCGCTTCGAGGACTCCGAGGAGCTCCGGCTCATTGGTGAGCCCCCATTCTGCACCCCTGTCCTCCCTACAGGGGCTCAGGGCAGGGAGAGAGAACGCTGGGCTGGAGCCAGGACTGAGTTCATTCCCGTTTGGATCTCATCTGCCTGAATCTACACCTGGGTCCCCACACCTGCCCGGGCCCTCAGGAGCCCTTAAGCCCATGACTCTTGGCTCCTAAGCTCACATCTGTGTTCCTTCCACATGCACGTGTTCCCAAATCCTCACCCGTGTCTGAGTCCCTACTCCCACCTGAGGTCATGCCAACCTACATGTTCACTCACACCCGTGCTCCAGCCCACGGGAATGTGGTGGCCCTCACTTGGGCTCCGCCCACTACGGCCACCACCCTCACTAGAGCCCATGCTCCTCACTCCCAGGCATGAAGCTGGGCTGCCTGCTGGCCCGGAAAGGCTGTGTGGAGAAGATGCAGTATTACTGGGATGTAGGCTTCTACTTGGGAGCCCAGATCCTTGCCAATGACCCCATCCAGGTGGCACTGGCTGCAGAGCAGCTGTACAAGCTCAATGCCCCCATATGGTGAGTGGCCTCCTCTTCTGTCTTGTGCTCTCAGCTCCTGCATCTGTGTCCACTGGCCTGAGCCCTGAGCCAATGGCCTGGTCCCTTCCAAACCAGTGCCCATGACACCTCATGCCCCCACTCAGCCCGCTCTCCCTGGCCGTGCTAGCCGGTGCCGGGCTGAGCTGGAGACACCGCTGTGCCCGCAGGTACCTGGTGTCCATGATGGAGACCTTCCTGCTGTACCAGCACTTCAGACCCACGCCGGAGCCCCTGGGGGGACCCCCACGCCGTGCCCACTTCTGGCTCCACTTCCTACTACAGTCCTGCCAGCTGCTCAGCGCAGACAGCCCCCGAGGGGACCAGTGCTTGGTGAGGCCTGTGGCGGGGTTAGGGGACCTGCGGGAGGGGTCGGGCCCTTCTGACCTATGCCCCCACCCACACCCTGCCTTGCCACCTGCAGGTTCTTGTCCTGGAGATGAACCAAGTGCTGCTGCCTGCGAAGCTGGAGGTTCAGGGCGTGAACCCTGTGAGCGCGGTGACCCTGAGCCTGCTGGAGCCTGAGACCCAGGTGAAGCCACCTCTGAGGCCCCCTGCTCAGCACTCAGCATGTCTCCTGGGCCTTTCTTCCATCCCTGGCGCCCTCCTCTGACTCCCTTTCTTCTCCCAGGACGGCCCCTCCAGCTGGACCTTCTCCAGCTCCTCCATCAGCGGGGTCAGGTGAGGGCAAGGCCCGGGGCAGGCGGGTGGGGGCGCTGCTCGCTGGCCTAGCGCTCACCGGTGTTCTCCATCCCTTCCCAGCGCCTCCAAGCGGGACGAGCGCTGTTGCTTCCTCTACGCGCTGCCCCCGGCCCAGGACCTGCAGCTGTGCTTCCCCAGCGCCGGCCTCTGCCAGTGGTGGGTGCGCGGCCCCGGGGGAAAGGGGTGGCGGGCGCTGTGAGGGCTGATGTCCTGGGGCGGGAGGGAGGGAAGTGATGTGTCCATAGGCGCCCTCGGCACAGGAGGGGACACTTGGCGCCCAAGGAACCCCTCCGGCCAGTCTGACCCCTCTCCGCCCTCAGGTTCTGCGGCCTGATCCAGGCCTTGGTGACGCACCCGGACCCCAGGGCGCCCGAGGAGGAGGCGGAGGGCGTGTGGGAGGTGCTTGAGGTGAGGAAGGGGGCCTGGGAGCTGGGGAGGGAGAGGGGCGGAGAGCCCCGCTGAGCCCGGCTCCCCGCCCCGCAGTTTGACTACGAGTACACGGAGGCCGGGGAGCGGCTGGTGCTCGGCAAGGGCACCTACGGGGTCGTGTACGCGGGCCGCGACCGGCACACGCGGGTGCGCATCGCCATCAAGGAGATCCCGGAGCGGGACAGCAGGTGTGCGCGGGGCGTGAGGCCGGGCGGGACCCGGAACTGGGGCGGGGGGTCGTGTGGGCGGGGCAGGAAGGGGGCGCTGGGGCCCTATTGGTCAGGCCCAAGTGGGCGGGCCCTTGGACCAAAGAGTTGGAGCCCCAGGGGCCCAGGCCGCAGTCAGAAAGGCAGGGACTGGCCGAAACCGGTTTGGCTCAGTGGATAGAACCTCGGTCTGCGGACTGAAAGGTCCCAGGTTCCATTCCGGTCAAGGGCATGTACATTGGTTGCGGGCACATCCCCAGTGTGGGGTGTGCAGGAGGCGGCTGATCGATGATTCTCTCTCATGGACGTTTCTGATTCTCTATCCCTCTCCTTTCCTCTCTGTAAAAAAATCAATAAAATATATATATTTTAAAAATTTCCTCAAAAAAAAAGAAAAAGAAAAGAAAGGCGGGGACCCGGAGGGTGTGATCTGGCTGGAGGGGCCTGCGGGCTGGGGGGTGAGGTGGGAAAGTCGGGGAGGGGGTTGTGGACGGAGCAAATCCTGGGGGCGTGGCCTGGCTGGTGCTGGATGGAGTTAGTAGGCTTCTCCGCCCTAATCCGGCCTGTTCCTCTCTCCGCCTGCTCCAGGTTCTCGCAGCCCCTGCATGAGGAGATCGCGCTGCACAAGCGCCTGCACCACAAGAACATCGTGCGCTACCTGGGCTCCGCCAGCCAGGGCGGCTACCTCAAGATCTTCATGGAGGAGGTGCCCGGAGGTACCTGTCCTGGGATGGGAATAGGACTGGAGGCGTGGGGCGTGGGGCTGGGGCCAGACAGAGGTGGGGAGCCCTTGGGGGAAATGAACCATAGCGTGTGTGGGGGCGGTGACGCCCAGAATTAGCTGATGCTATGCAGTTGGGTGATGGAGTCTGGGCCCTGGGATGGGTGTGTCTGGGCAGAGAGCTGTGGGCTGGAGAGAGAGGGTGGCAATGGTGACCTTGGCCTGCACCTGCCCAGGCAGCCTGTCCTCCTTGCTGCGCTCCGTGTGGGGACCCCTGCAGGACAATGAGAGCACCATCAGCTTCTACACCCGCCAGATCCTGCAGGGACTCAGCTACCTGCATGACAACCGCATTGTGCATCGGGACATCAAGGTAAGCCCTGGAGCCGGCCCACCCGGCCTGCTGGTGGAGAGGGGGAGGAAGGGATTGGCCCGGGACAGAGGCTGGTGGTTTAGGCTTAGCTGGCAGATCCTCTGCGGGGGGGGGAATTCATCAAGAAGGTGCCCTAGAGGAGACCAGATCTGAAGCCAAACCAGGTACCAGCTCCCAGAGGGGTGGGACGGGGAGGAGGTTGAGAGAGGCAGGGTCAGATTGTCATTCCTGGGAGATGGGATCCTGGGGGAGGGTCCATTTCTGGTGTCAGCACCCCGGCTTAATGTCCACTGAGCAACGTATCCACTCTCCTCAGGGAGACAATGTGCTGATCAACACGTTCAGTGGGCTACTCAAGATTTCTGACTTCGGCACCTCCAAGCGGCTGGCAGGCATCACTCCTTGCACGGAGACCTTCACAGGTAGCGGGTGTGGGGTGGTGAGTGAGAACGCTGACCTGGGGCAGAACTCCTGGGGCCTCCCCAGCAAGGTGCTTCTCCTGGGCATGGAGTAGACTTAACGGGGGTAGCACCCGGGGCGGGCGACTGAGCCGGGGCTGAGGTGAGGGAATCTAGAACTGGAGCTTGGGG
Source organism: Nyctalus aviator (assembly GCA_036971965.1). Classification (NCBI taxonomy): domain Eukaryota; kingdom Metazoa; phylum Chordata; class Mammalia; order Chiroptera; family Vespertilionidae; genus Nyctalus; species Nyctalus aviator. The sequence continues at coordinate 179,389,692 of CM072923.1, forward strand.
AGCTGGGGACACGGAGGTTAGCGCCTGAAATGGGACCCGGAAGTGCTGATGCGGACCAGCGCTGGTGGTGAGTTCAGAGTGGATGGTGGAGTCCGGGTTATACGATGGAACCCACTGCCAGCGATGGAATCCATGGGTGGGCTGGGCCCCGGGATGAGGGAGGAAACCCAGACAGACAGATGTTGGAAACAGGATAGGTGGTGGGAGCTGTTTGGATGATAAAGCCTCCCGCTCCTGCCTAGGGACCCTGCAGTACATGGCCCCAGAGATCATTGACCAGGGCCCTCGGGGGTATGGGAAGGCAGCTGACATCTGGTCGCTGGGCTGCACCGTGATCGAGATGGCCACAGGCCGCCCACCCTTCCACGAGCTGGGGAGCCCGCAGGCCGCCATGTTCCAGGTGAGGTCCCTCAGGCCCGGGCCCGGGAGGCGGGGTGGAGACAGACTGTGCCTCGCACGCCTCTAAACTTCACTCTTGTTCACCCCCCCGGCCCCTCCCAGGTGGGCATGTACAAGGTGCACCCGCCAATGCCCAGCTCTCTCTCCGCCGAGGCGCAAGCCTTCCTCCTACGCACGTTTGAGCCAGACCCCCGTCTCCGTGCCAGCGCTCAGGCCCTGCTGGGGGATCCCTTCCTGCAGCCCGGGAGGAGGAGCCGGAGCCCGGGCTCACCTCAGCACGCCCCAAGGCCCCCAGGTACCGACCGCGTGGGTGCACGCCGGGGTGAGGGCAGAGGGCTGGGCGCTGAGGGCTGGCGAGGGGCCCAGGCTGACCGCCTTGTCCCTTCCTCAGATGCCCCTTCCACCAGCCCTCTTCCCTCAGCGGACTCCGCCACCCTGTCCCAGACATTCCCACGCCCTCAGGCACCCTCTCAGCACCCGCCCAGCCCCCCGAAGCGCTGCCTCAGCTACGGGGACACCAGCCAGCTCCGGTGAGAGCCCAGGGTCCTGGGGCGGGCTCACTCCATCTGGTTTTGTCCTTGTCCTCCCTCCAGCATAAGCCCTCTCTCTAAGGACCTGGGCACCGTGACCACTCGCAAGGATGGCACTTGGTGCCTACCTCCCAATTGCTCTTGCTTGTGTTTAGTGAGGGTGCCTCCTGCGTGCCAGGCTTCTCCTGTATGCCCGTGAGATGGGCCTGGGAGTCAAAGCCAGAGCCAGGATCCAAACCCTGGGGCGGAGGCAGCTGGACGGTACTGCCTCCCGCCCTCCATTGGCCGCTCCCCGTTGCACCCAGGGTGCCCGAGGAGCCCGGAGGAGGAGCCGAGGAGCCCGCGTCCCCCGAGGAGAGCTCAGGGCTGAGCCTGCTGCATCAGGAGAGCCAGCGGCGGGCCATGCTGGCCGAGGTGCTGAAGCAGGAGCTGCCCCAGCTGGCGGAGGATCTGTGGCTGGAGCAGGAGCAGGTGGGCGGCCCGCCCCAGCGCCCCCTGGTGGCGGAGCGCAGGCAGGACGCCTGCTAATGGCCTTCCCCAATCCCAGCCCCTCACCAGCATCCCTCTTGGCTCCAGTGGGAATGCCTTCCTTCTCAGGACCCCCGTCTGAGCCGGGATCTTGTGGAGCAGCTGCTGCACTGCCTCGGGGCGCACATCCACACGCCCAACCGCCGGCAGCTGGCCCAGGAGCTGCGGGCCCTGCAAGGGCAGCTGCGGGCCCAGGGCCTGGAGCCCGCCCTGCTGCACGGACCCCTCTTTGCCTTCCCCGATGCGGTAAGTGAGTTTTCTCACAGTTAGGGCTGCCCAAGAACAGCTGATGAACGATGTTGGAAGACTCCATGTCTCCGCGAAGATGGAGCCATTTGGGAAGGGACATTTGCGCAGTCCTAGCTCCCCAGCCCCTCCCTTGACGTCAAGCGGGTCCACCCCACTTGCTCCAAGCAGACTTTCTAGGCCTTTCCAGCTCCCGCCCCGCCTCTCTTTGAGGCTTAGCAGTCTCAGCGGCGCCATCCTCCCCTCCAGGTGAAGCAGATTCTCCGCAGGCGCCAGATCCGCCCACACTGGATGTTCGTGCTGGACTCGCTGCTCAGCCGCGCTGTGCGGGCAGCCCTGGCGGTGCTGAGCCCAGGTGGGCCAGGGGCTGAGGGCCTGCCTGGGGGGGAGGGTGTGGCCCTTGGAGGCGGGGACACAAACGGAGCCGGCAGGGAGTGTGATCACCTGGCCTGGCCCAGGCCTGAAGGAATGGGTGGGGGAGGGACCAGACGGACACCTCCCAGACTGACACCACCTGGCAGTGCACAGAGCTCCCCATGCCCTCTGCGCCCTCTGCACCCTCTGCCCGTGTCTGAGGCCCAAACGCCCCGCCTAAGCTCACCTCCCTGTGGCCGGCAGGAGTGGAGAAGGATGTGGTCCAGCAGAGCTCAGAGGAGTCCAGTAAAGAGGAGCCCCAGCCCAAGCGACAGGACACCTCAGTCCAGCCCAGCCTGCTCCCAGGGGACCCCGAGCAGAGCCCCCCTCCCCTGATGGTGCAGCTGGGCCTCTTGCGGGCAGAGACGGATAGGTAAGCCCCTTGGGACCCACCCATAGCCTTGGTGTGAGCATCGCCCCCCTCTACCCTCCCTTCTACTGGCCCTCTGCCACCAACAGGCTGCGCGATGTCCTGGCTGAGAAGGAGTGGGAGTGCCAGGCTCTGATGCAACAAGCTCTGCAGCGGCTGAACGAGGAGGCTGGGACCTGCTCCCCGGCCTCAGCACCCCGAGGTGAGCGGAGGGCACTGATGGTGGTGGGAGGGCGCCGAGGGCGGAGGGAGGGCACCGATGGGGGAGGGAGGGCACTGAGGGCGGAGGGAGGGCACCCAGGAGGGAGGGAGGGCGCCGAGGGCGGAGGGAGGGCGCCGAGGGCGGAGGGAGGGCGCCGAGGGCGGCGGGAGGGCGCCGAGGGCGGCGGGAGGGCGCCGAGGGCGGAGGGAGGGCACCCAGGAGGGAGGGAGGGCACCGAGGGCGGCGGGAGGGCACCGAGGGCGGCGGGAGGGCGCCGGGGGCGGAGGGAGGGCCCCGTTGGGGGAGGGAGGGCGCCGAGGGCGGCGGGAGGGCGTCGAGGGCGGCGGGAGGGCGCCGAGGGCGGAGGGAGGGCGCCGATGGGGGAGGGAGGGCACCGAGGGCGGCGGGAGGGCGCCGATGGGGGAGGGAGGGCACCCAGGAGGGAGGGAGGGCGCCGAGGGCGGAGGGAGGGCACCCAGGAGGGAGGGAGGGCGCCGATGGGGGAGGGAGGGCGCCGAGGGCGGAGGGGGGGCGCCGATGGGGGAGGGAGGGCACCGAGGGCGGCGGGAGGGCACCCAGGAGGGAGGGAGGGCGCCGATGGGGGAGGGAGGGCGCCGAGGGCGGAGGGAGGGCGCCGAGGGCGGAGGGAGGGCGCCGAGGGCGGAGGGAGGGCGCCGAGGGCGGAGGGAGGGCGCCGAGGGCGGAGGGAGGGCGCCGATGGGGGAGGGAGGGCGCCGAGGGCGGAGGGAGGGCGCCGAGGGCGGAGGGAGGGCGCCGATGGGGGAGGGAGGGCGCCGAGGGCGGAGGGAGGGCGCCGAGGGCGGAGGAGGGCACCGAGGGCGGAGGGAGGGCACCGAGGGCGGAGGAGGGCACGGATGGTGGTGGGAGACAGCTTCTGGTGAGAGCACCTGATTCACCTGGTTTCTCCTCCACAGCTGCTCAAACAGTGGACCAGGGCCTGGTGCAGTGGCTACAGGACCTGAACGTGGATTCAGGCACCATCCAGACAGTGAGGGAGGGGGTGCTGGCTACCCATGACCTCTACCAACCCAAACTCTACCTCTGCCCCTCTCTCAGCTCTTCTCACTTTCCCCCTCTGACGCAGAGGATCTCAGCATGAGGGGAACAATTAGGATTCCCTCCCATCGTAAAGATGAAAAAGCTGAGGCCCAGAAAGGGGTGGGATCTGCCCGAGCATGCTGGTAGTAAAACAGAACGAGGCCCTTGCTTCTCTGGACACATCTCTCTCTGATTTTAATCTCTCCCTGTTTGTGTGCGGGCATCTCTGTCCACAACCAGCTGCTGAACCACAGCTTCACCCTCCACGCCCTGCTGACCTGTGCCACGAAAGACGACCTCACCTACACACGCATCAGGTACGTCCTGCGCCCCTGGGTGACCCGTGTATATGACCCCCCTCCCCCCCTCCCGCAACAGGCCTGCCTGTTTCCCTCTCTGGAAACCACGGGGACACCAGGCTCCCTTGGGGACCGAGGGGGCAGTAGGCAGACAGTGGGTGCCAGAGAGAGCCCAGATCTTCTGGCTGAGCCACGCTGATTTGCTGCCCCCAGGGGAGGGACGGCATGCCGCATCTGGAGAGCCATCCTGGCGCAGCGAGCAGCATCCGCGGCCGTTACCTCCGGCCCCCAGGAGGCGGAATGAGGGCATCGGAGGCAAGAGGCCGGACCCACGAAGGGTGAACGGAGAAGACGCCAGCAAGTTCTGACACACCCACCCCAGGGCCCAGGGGCAAGTGGCAGGGGCCGGGTGGTGGCAGGGGCGGCCCAACCACAGAGATGCCCAAGCTCACTGACAGAGACTATTAAACGGAGCACTTTTGTACTTTGGGCGTTGGCCACTTCTGAGGTGTGTGGGTTCCCGGGACCAGCTGGCTCAGGTCTTTACGTCTGACTCCAAAGTGCCTTCCCCTGGCCCCTACGCTTCCCTCGCTCGTCCCGGTCCTCACCCCATCCCCTGCCCCGAGCAGACATCAGCCCCGCGTTGCCCTCGGAATAGACTTTATTGGCTTTCCCCAAGGGCAGCCCTGAGCGGGGGGTCCGGAGCGAGGCCTGCCAGGGCGTGTCCGGCTCCTACGTCCTGGGCACCAGGTTGGTCCGGAGGGGCAGGAGGCCATCCACCCACTCGCACGGCCGCTCCAGGAGCGTCTGCCACAGCTGCTTCTCCTCGGGCGTGGAATCCATCCAGGGCACCTGGAGCCCGTAGCTGCTGCCTGGGCGAGGATGGAGGACACGGTCACGTCAGACACCCAGGTCCAAGGAATGCCCGCCCGGCCCCAGGTTACGCACGGACACCGCTGTTCGCCAAAGGAAGCCCTGCCTCCCGCACTGGTTGCCCACTCACCGGTGCCCAGGCTGAGGCGCGTGGCCCCCAGCTGGCGGCTGGCCAGGGCCCCGTGGTCCCAGAGGGAGAGCTCGGCGCAGGCCTGGCGCAGGTCGGCGGGCCCGAAGCCATCGTACACCATGGTGTGGTTGAACACCGGGCTGAGGCTCCGTCGCACCACCCGCGTCCGCTGGCGGCTGGCCCGGCTGTCATCGGGCAGCACCGAGCTGGGGGAGGCAGCTGGCATCAGGTGGCCACTCCCTTATGCTCCCAGAACCAGCCTGTGCTCCCTGCGATGTCCATGTCCTCTGGCTCCCGCCTGAGAACTGGCCTCCCGCCCCCCAGGCCCACGGACGTGCCCCCCCTCCCCCGCCCCCGGGTCTCCTCTGAGGAATGGCTCTGCTGCCCCCCAGCTCAAAGGCCTCAGGACTCCCTGCGGTCTCCCTGAGTAATTTCCAAACTTGGTAAAGCCTTGGGGACCTTTTTGGGAGATAAAATGCTGCTCAGGCCGAAACCGGTTTGGCTCAGTGGATAGAGCTTTGGTCTGCGGACTGAAAGGTCCCAGGTTCCATTCCGGTCAAGGGCATGTACATTGGTTGCGGGCACATCCCCGGTAGGAGGTGTGCAAGAGGCAAATGGTCAATGTTTCTCTCTCATCGACGTTTCTAGCTCTCTATCTCTCTCCCCTCCTTTCTGTAAAAAATCAATAAAAATATATTTTAAAAACAAACAGAAAAACAAGGATCAGGACATCTCTGTGACAAATTTCTCTCAGATCTCAGGCTCAAGCAAAAAGTTTTTCACAGCTTGCCGAGACCGGTTTGGCTCAATGGATAGAGCATCGGCTTGGGGACTGAAAGGTCCCGGGTTCGATTCCGGTCAAGGGCATGTACCTTGGTTGCGGGCATATCCCCAGTAGGGGGTGTGCAAGAGGCAGCTGGTCGATGACTCTCTCTCATTGATGTTTCTAGCTCTCTATCTCGCTCCCTTCCTCTCTGTACAAAATCAATAAAATATATATTTAAAAAAAAAGTTTTTCACAGCTAAACTTCACATAGCTATAAATATATATATATATACTGCTCAGAAGTACGGAGCCTAAGAGGAAAACAGTGCCTGGTTGAGTCAGGGCTGGGATCTCAGAACCTGTTGGGCCTACCTCCATTTCTCTCTGAGGGTGGGGCAGAGCCTGGGGCAACAGAGGTTCCCCGGAAATTACTTTGAAAACCACCGCCTGGCCTGGCCGGATCTCCATGGAAGGGCCCCCGTGACCCCCTGCACCCCCAGGTCTCAGCCTCAGTTCTCCGAGTCCTATCGGTACCAGCCGCTGAATGCAGTCCTTACATACGGTGTCCTCAGCTCTCTGGACCCAAGCTGCCCCTTCCGCCCAGCTCAGAGGTCAGAGCCCAGACTAGGAGGCCAAGGCTGGGAGGTTAGAAGGGGTGGGGAGCCCCACTTCAGGAAAAGGAAAGTGGGGAGCTCCCAGGGCCCCTCACCATTGTATGTAAGAGTCCAGGGATCCCGCACGCAGAGGCACCAGGTCCTGAGCTTCCTTCACCCAGAAGTGCAGCTCCCCGCTCAGGGGCAGCCCCGCGCCTGCGGGAAGGCGGCTCAGGCTCCGCTCCTCGGACAGAGGCCCCCCCACCCTTGGGGGACAGGGGGCCCCCAGCTTGGTCTCTGTGGGCGCCACTCACCCTCGGAGCCCGCGGGGACGTATTTGAGGGACAGAGAGAGCCGCCCGCGGCTGGGAAGGTCGTCAGGAGAGGGCGAAGCCTGCGGGAGGGGCGGTCAGGAGCAGGAGGGGAGCCCAGGCAGCGGCCCAGTGGGTGGAGCCTCCAGGGGCGATGGGGGTGAGCGAGCGGGGAGGGCGGGCAGGGAGGAACCCCGGACGCGGACGCGGAGTCTTGGGGGCGGGGAGCTCGGAGGGGAGACCCGGGCCCGGGTCCCCCGCTCGGGCGGCGGCCTCACCCGGGGCTGCAGCGGGAGCCACACGGCCTCGGAGTCCCAGTCCCACGTGTCCAGGGCCACGTCCACTTCGCCCAGGAAGACGTTGCGGCCCAGGCTCTCGCGGTGCCACACGGACAGGCTGAGCACGCGGCCCGCCAGCTCGGCCTGCGGGACCGAGTACTGGGGAGGCGGCGCCCTCAGTGCGTGCCCGCCGGTGCCCGGCGCCCGGGCGGGGGGGGGGGGGCGCCGCGTCCCCGCAGGACGGAAAGGGGACCCGGGGCGCTCACGGGGCTGCACTGGCGCCGCGCCCCCAGCCCTGGCCCCTGCCAGACCCGCCAGAACGCAGGCTGAGGACAGCAGGGGGGACACACGGCCGCCCTGGCCCCCAGCCCGCCGGGGCGTCTGACTGTGAACGGGGTGGGGGTGGGGGGCAGCCCTACCCGGAGCGTCTCGTTGAAGACGGGGTTCAGGTTGCGCTTCCTCACGGCCGTCTTGCGCTTGCTCTGCTTGTCCGGGAGCAGGTAGCTCTTGACGTAGCTGGGCGGGTGGGGGGGTGTGAGGACCAGGGATAACGGGGTCCCTCCCAGCGCCTCCTCCCTGGTCCCCCCCACTCATACACACTCTTACACACACACACACACACACATACACACAGTCACATACACACACACACACTCACACACACACACTCACACACACACTTGCACACTCACATACACACATACACACACACTTGCACACATAACCACACACTCACACACACACACACACTTGCACACACACACACATACACACACACTCTCACACACACACTTACACACACACACACTCACATACACACACTCACATACACTCACACTTGCACACTCACACACACACACACTTGCACACTCACATACATGCACACTCTCACACTCAGCTTTACAGGAGTCCTCTCACTCACACCCAGGTCTCAAAAGAAGGTGACCCCCACTGTGAAGTCCAGGAGACAGGCCAGAGGGCGGGGGACCAGGCGGGGGGGGGGGGGGGGGGAGGAGCACTCAGGGGCAGGGGGGGAGGGGGAGGAGCACTCAGGGGCAGGGGGGGAGGAGGAGGAGCACTCAGGGGCAGGGGGGGAGGAGGAGGAGCACTCAGGGGCAGGGGGGGAGGGGGAGGAGCACTCAGGGGCAGGGGGGGAGGAGGAGGAGCACTCAGGGGCAGGGGGGAGGGGAGGAGCACTCAGGGGCGGGGGGGGAGGAGCACTCAGGGGCAGGGGGGGAGGGGGAGGAGCACTCAGGGGCAGGGGGGGGAGGAGCACTCAGGGGCAGGGGGGGAGGGGGAGGAGCACTCAGGGGCAGGGGGGGAGGGGGAGGAGCACTCAGGGGCAGGGGGGAGGAGCACTCAGGGGCAGGGGGGGAGGGGGAGGAGCACTCAGGGGCAGGGGGGGAGGAGGAGGAGCACTCAGGGGCAGGGGGGGAGGAGGAGGAGCACTCAGGGGCGGGGGGGAGGAGGAGGAGCACTCAGGGGCGGGCACTCACGGGTCGGAGCGGCGGCGCCGCGCGGCGGCCAGGCCCTGGCAGCGCAGCACCCGCACGCGCAGCTCGGCGGCGTCGGGCTCGTAGCTGAGCGCGAAGTGCAGGGCGCCCCGCACCTGCACCGCGTCCTCCCCCGCCGGGCCCTGCTGGCTGCCGCCCAGCCGCGGGGGGGAGGGGGGGGGGAGGGAAGGGCCGGGGCGGGTCTGGCCCCTCTCGTGGAGGCCGGGGAGCCGGGAGGTTGGGAGGGGAGGTTGGGAGGGGAGGTATGGGAGGGGAGGTTGGGAGGGGAGGTTTGGGAGGGGAGGTTGGGAGGGGAGGTATGGGAGGGGAGGTATGGGAGGGGAGGTTGGGAGGGGAGGTTGGGAGGGGAGGTATGGGAAGGGGGAAGCAGGAGACCAGGGGCCGGGCGCTGCGAGGCGGCGGGCCTGGGCTGCAGTGTCAGGTGGGGCAGGGAGGGTCGGAGGGCTGGGTGTCGGGGTGCGGGGGGGCTGGGTGTCGGGGTGCGGGGGGGCTGGGTGTCGGGGTGCGGGGGGTCTGGGTGTCGGGGTGCGGGGAGGGCTGGGTGTCGAGGTGCGGGGGGTCTGGGTGTCGGGGTGCGGGGAGGGCTGGGTGTCGGGGTGCGGGGGGTCTGGGTGTCGGGGTGCGGGGAGGGCTGGGTGTCGGGGTGCGGGGGGTCTGGGTGTCGGGGAGCGGGGAGGGCTGGGTGTCGGGGTGCGGGGGGGCTGGGTGTCGGGGTGCGGGGAGGCTGGGTGTCGGGGTGCGGGGAGGCTGGGTGTCGGGGTGCGGGGGGGCCTCACCGTGGAGGAGCTGAGGCTGGACACGGAGGAGCTGCTGCTGAGCGCGCGGTCCAGCGAGGGCCCGGGCGCGGGGGCCTCCTCCCCGGGGGCCTCCTCCCCGTTCTCCACCACCTCGGACGCCGCCTGGTCCGGGGAGGAGAGTGTCGGGGCGCCGTTTCCCCGGCCCCTCCCCCCCGCCCCCCGACGGCGCCCGGTCGGCCGCTCGCTCCCGCGCACTCCGCCCCGGGTCTTGCGGGCGCCGCGGCCGCTCCGCCTACCTGTGCCGGGCGGGGCGGCCCCTCCTCCTCCCGGGCCGGCGGCTCCGGCTCCGGGCCCGCCTCCTCCTCCTCCTTCACCTCCTCGGAGACCTGTGCGCCCCCGGGGCGGGGGGCTGGGTGGGGCACGAGCTGCTGAACCAGCCCCTCCGAGCCCGTCCCGAGCGCTTCTGGAGAGGCTGGTTTGCAAGCCCAAAACCAGGGCATTGGGCCCTAGTGCTGCCCTGGGCTGTCCGGAGAGACCACCTGCCTCCCACCCACCCCCAAGCCGGCAGAGGAAGGTCAACCGGAGGGTTGGAGCCCCTTCGAGCTGCCTCTGACCCCCAGGACGGCTCTGTGCTCCCAGCACACGTCCTCCCATTTACCTGCCTGGGCCTGGGGCTCCTCCTCAGGATCTGATGCTTTTGGGGGGACATATGGTGAGGGGACATCAGGTCCCTGAAAGAAGCAAGGGGCAGAGGTCACAGTGGGAACTAGCGATGAAGGGTTAAAGGTTAGGATGGGGTCACAGGTCAGAGGCTCCAGCTGGCTGCCCTGCTTTAGCTTTAGCTCAGACGCCAGGGCAGGGCCCCAACAGCTGCAGGACCCGTTGGACCTGTACCTCACACCCCGTCACACTCAGCGCTGGCCCTGCCTGACTCCCAGGGTCCCACTGGGGGGGGGGGGCGGTGGTGTCTGAGCCCTGGACCTCGACCTGCTCAGTCCCCATGCCACAGGAACAGCCAGATTCAGGGATGTTCTGAGAGGTCCATGCTCCCATTTGACAGGAGAGGATGACAGAGACGCAGACCCGATTCTCAGGCTGGGTCTCCTTCCCATCGCCACCACTGCGGTACGTTCCTCTATTAGTCCGTTCAGCCTCTCGTTACTCACCTCCGCCTCACTGAGCCTCTCCTGGGGGGCCTGGTCTGGGAGGACGCTGGGAGTAGGGAGGAGCGGTTGTCAGGGAGGGGACCCCGATGGCTGGTAGGCACCCCACCCTCCCGCCACAACCACTCACCTGGGCTCCAGCTCCTCTTCAGTCTCCTCAGTCTCTGTCCCAGCAGCCTCGGCTTCCCTGTGGCCGCCCAGAGCTTGTTCTGCGTGCAGGTGAAGCGCTGTGAACCCCCTCCCCAGAGGGGTGGTACTGGGGGGTGGTACCCCACCAAAGGCACACAGTACCGGGGGCAGCCGGCCTGGGACCCAGGGCCGTCTCCCTATCCACATACACTGGGTGCCCCGGCTGCCCGAGGCCCGCCCTGCCCTGAGGACTCACCCTTGGAGCTCCTCTTCCTGCGGATGGAGGCTCGGACAAGGTCAGAGCCCAGGTGGGCATGGTGGTGCCGCTGGGCGCGTGCTTCCTGGAACCAGTCTCCCGTCAGGATTTTCAGCTGCCCAGGGTCTGCCAGGGAAGCCCGGAGCTTGCTGGAGGATTGGGCGAGGGGGGTGGGGGTTGGCTGTTACCATTCATCCAGCCAACATTCCTGCCGCCCACTCTGTGCCAGGCCTTCTACCTGGGGCCAGGGACACAAGGCTGGTGGGGACACTGAGTCCGGAATAGACAGTACGTTATAGTGCGGCAGGTGCCATGATGGGTATAAGAAGGGCCAGTTTTGCCTGTGGGAATTCAGGAGGACTTCCCAGAGTTGGCAGCATGTGAATTGCCTCTTAAAGGACTAATTGGGTTCCTTCAGGTAGCAAAGGAGAATTTATTCAATAAAGTGACTACTGTGCAGAATCCCTCCTAATTTTATAAGGTGGGATTCCTTAGCCCCACTGCACAGATGAGAAGTCAGGTGAATTGCCCAAGGTTACATAGCCAGGAGGAGTCTGTCCCCAGCACTACTTGTAAGTCCTGTGCTCCTCTGCCATGGGGCCCTTCCAGGAAGAGGGAACGGGAGGTGGGTGTGTCCGGGGACGGAGGAGCCTGAATGGCTCTAGTGGACACTGTGTGCCGGGGGGGGGGGGGAGGAGATGGCGGAGGCCAGCAGGGACCAGTCAGGAAGGCCTGTGGACCACGCTTAGAGCTTGCCCCTGACACATGATGCTGAGGAGCCAGGGGAGGGTTCAGCCAGGCATAGTGAGGACAGCCCTCCCCCTCCCCGCCCTGCCCTGCCTCACCTGACGCGCCCCTCCTCCAGCCGCCGCAGGTGGGCATCGCGCTGCAGCACGTCGGCGATGGCCTCCTGCTCCTCCTCTGTCAGGAAGCTGAGGTCCAGCAGCCCGTCGGCCTCGGGCTCTGGCTCATGCGCCATGAGGAGGTGAGCTGGGGCCCAGAGCCCCTCTTGGGATGGGTGGCCCCTCTGAGGCATCAGCTGGGGCAGGGCCCCCACTGGGCACTCATGGCTCCCTGGGGACAGACTTGGGGTCAGGCCAAGCCCTGCCCAGATATAGGGCACATCCTGGAGTGGACTGCCTCTTTCTGCCCCAAATATATTCTAGGTGGTGGGCAGGGTACAGCCCAGGACGGCTGAGGTCCAGGTGGCAGGGGATACACCCATGGACGCATGCGTACACCGGGACACACTTGAAGATATATACAGGGACGCAGGCATACACACTGACACATGTAAATACAACTGTCCACGCTGAGATGTACACCAGTCACACATACACACCGGTGCCTGTATAAGGACAGGCACGCACGCACCTGCTACCCCATGAAGGGCCCTGTGTAGTCATGCCCAAACCAAGAGAGGGATCTAGCATAGCTTTACACCCGCACACGGGCCCACGCCCACGAAGGGAGGCAGGAGGCACAGGGCAGGCTCACCTGTACAAGAATAAGTCCTGGGACAGACCTGTCCCTAGATATCCACAGACCACACAGACGTCTGCACACATAGCGCTCCCCCGACTAGACTGTGAGCTCCTTGGAGGTAGGGACAGGCCTTCACCCCCAAAGCCAGTACTTTGCACACAACAGATGGTTGGGAAACGCTTGATTGATTGAAGGCAGAACTACACTTGCACACGCCTGGGGAATGAACACACACAACACACACGCACAGGCACACACACTCTGCTCAGCCCCTCTCCTGGGACCTCCTAACGTGGGTCCCCTCCCGCCACCCTTCACCTCCACCCTCCACCCTGCCCGGCCCATTTGGTCTTCCTGTCTGAGGCAACCTCCTCCCCAGCCCGCACCCCCAACTTCCTCCCCCTTCTCCCCCCCCCCCCCCGCACCGAGGTAATGGCGCCACACCCACCCACTCCCACAGACCAGGAGTGCCCCAGTTGCCAGCCCTACCCTCTTCTCCAGACCCCCTGAGCCCCTGGCTCTGGCCACGTGGGTCCCTCACCCTCCCTGACCCAGGACTTGGCTAGGGTCCCAGTGGTGGTGGCTAAGTGCTGGCAAAAGCAGCTCCAGCTGCTCAGGTGGAATGGTGACTCCGGAAGCTAAACATTTGCTCAGCCTGAGGGGCGTGTGTGGGTGCGCGGACGTGGCAAGGGGCCCGTGACTGGGCCACGAGTAGAGCATGGCCCTGGTCTGAGCCCACCGGGTGGTGTCTGCCATCCGCCTGTCCCTGCCATGCCAGGCCGCGGGCTGGGCTGCTCGGGAAGGCAGGTCCTGGCTTGTGCCTGCTGCCTGCGCCCTGCGCCCTCCCAGCTGAGTCAGTGTCCAAGCCCACGCGAGCCCTCTCCCCTGCCGCCCCACCCTCACGGGGAGCCTGCGGTCCCTGCGTGTCCCCATCAGGCATATGTACGGCCCGTGTGGATGCCTTATGCTCCACGTTAACACCAGCTCCTGCGCATCTACTGGAGTGGGTGTTGCAAGCGCATGGTTTGGAGCTCTCTGTGGCCGCTGGGTGAGCCCACGGTGACTTCCCTGCTGAGTCGTGCTGTTCTGACAGTCGGTCCAGCAGGCATGTCTGGGTACTGAGGATCTAGAAGACTGTATATTGTGCTGGTGTGAATATCATATCATGGCCTGGGTGTCATGTCACGGTGGGATGGTGACTGGTGACTGCTGTCTGTGTGGTGTGCTCAGTGACTCCCTGGGTGATAGTGTTGTGTGGCGTGTGCACTGTGTATTTCCTAGTGCTGTATGTGTAACTGAGGTGTGTGTTGTAGTGTGTACTCTGGTACCCCCAGGGCTACCAGGTGTGTGTGTGTGTGTGTGTGTGTGTGTGCGCACATGTCTATGGAAGTGAGAGGACACTCTGTAAAACTGACCCTGCTCTTGTCCCGCAGGTCTGCCTGGGGCTGGGCAGTGTGCACCTGAGCCCAGAGTCCCAGCAGCCCAGGCCCTCCTGCTGTCCCCACTCCTTCAGAGGCAGAAGCAAGAGTCTGGTCCTTCCTGCTCTGTTTCAACACTATGGGACAGATCCATCGGTCAGTGCAAGGGTGTCTCCATCTGTCTGGCTGCTCCAGTCTCCCACACACTCCTGCACCAGCGCACCACCCACCCCCACCCGCGAGGTCCCAGAGGGTGCTCAGGATACCAGGTGGAGGCAGTGCCTGCCCTTTGGGACCCTGGCAGGGGACCCCGTCCTGAGCAGGTTACCTGTAGGGATCCAGTATGGAGGGGACACCTTCGTAAGTGGCCCCAGCGCCCCTGGCAGCCAAGTTTCAGGGACCAGGAGGAGAGCAGTGAGGGACTAAGGCTGACTCAACCGCAGCTCAGCGAGGAGCTGCCCCATCAGGAGGAAACACCTTCTCAGGAGGGCCTGATGCAAAACCGGGCCTGGATTCCGGTTCCCCGGGGGTGTGCCCCAGTCTCTGCTTTCAGAAAACCCAGAGCCGGTTTGCTGGGCAGAAGGCTGGATCTTGGCCCCAGCTCCACTGCCAACCTACCTGTCACTCCTGCCACCCTTGGGCCTTGGCTGCCCCACCTGTAGAATAAGGAGCAGCCCCCTCCTACCCGCTGAGGAGCTGATAGGAACTTGCTTTGAGAGCAAAGTTAGAAGCCTTTCTAAGAACCAGGGCAACGGAAGGATTGCCCACTGCAGTCAGACAGCCCTGAGCAGCTTCTGCTCTGCCACTCTGTGACTCTGAGCAGGTCTCACAGCCATACTGAGCTGCAAATTTCTCCAATGCAAACTGGGCAGCAGAGTGCAAAGAGCCTATTAGAAGGGAAATGAAAGTGCCTGGCACAAGCTGGCATAAAGTGGGTACCAGGTGCTCCCTTCTCACAGCCACTGCCCCTCTGTGTCCACATAGCCTCCTGGGAAGTGCTGGCCACAGCAGCGAGGCTCCCACACCCTCCCTCCCTGGGGACTCCCTCTGCGCATCCGATTCGGAGTCTGCCCCACCCTGAGAATGGCGTTGGGCCCTAGATTACATTTACTGTAAGACCATGGACCAAGGCCACACGAAAGCTTTGACACCCCACAAGTCTGCTTCATCCCACTCTGCCTGTCGTGCTGCATTCCCCTTCTGGGTATGGACTACAGGACCAGACCTCAAGAGAGGGGGTGGGGCAGGGAGAGGACTGAATGACACCCACTCCTTTCCTCCCTCATCAGTCATGTGATCACCACTCTGAGCACCTGAGGGCCACTCATCTGCCCCAGCCCAGGGTCCATCCTTCCCCACCTTCTTGCAAGTCAGTCTTATTTTCTGAGTCTCTTTTTACTTCTCTGTTAAATGGGGTAATCCCTTTATTTATGGTTTTTACTACAATTCAATGAGACCCCTTCATAAATAAACATGCATGTGCCATTGTCCCCAGAGCTTTACTACAGACTACTCCGTCCCTTCAGCACCCTGGCCATGTGTGCTCCCTCACCCCCACGCAGAACGCTCCCCCTGCTGTGGGTACGGGCTCAATGCCTGCCGCTGTGGCCAGGTGGTTAGCGGCCCAGTCCTCCTGAGAAAGCCCCTCCCCAGGTCCCTCCTTGGGCTCCAGGGTGGCTCCAGGGGGGGCTGCAGAGCCAGGCTGCTGGGCTTGAACACGGTGCTACTTGTTTTACCTCAGTTTACCTCTCTGCTTACTTCTTCATTGGTAAAATGGGGACGATACCCTGACCTCAAGGGCTTTATGACAAAGCTTAGCACATGGTCAGTATTGCTGGGCGATTTTCATGGCACTTGTTTTTATGTCCTTTCTCTGCAAGGCTGACGGAAAATTCTGCTGGGCAGAAGCAGGCTTTGAAACATTTCCCTATTTTGCTGTGGTTTTTCTCTGTACCAGAACTCCTCCTCTCATCCCTCCCCCCACCAACCAACTCTCAGATGGACCCCAATATGCAAGAAAGATTTCTGAAAATGCATTTTTCTGAAGTGGGGAAAACTTGGTTGAGAAACTTCAGGCTGGAAGCCCCAGCACTGCAGGTCGGGGGGGAGCGGAGGTAGCTGGTCCAGGGCTGAGGGCCAATCGCTAGAGCTGTCCCCGAAGCCACTCTCAGGATGAACTCAAAGGGCTCCAGCTCCAGAGACCAAACCCTTTACTAGTTCAACGAAGTGACACAGGGCAGAGGGCAAGGTCAGGAGACTCCTCCAAGGAAGTGAGTTCTAAGCGGGGCTCGGGAAGAAAGGCCGGGACTTTTCCACAGGAAGCACAGGACTGCGTGGAGGAGGCTGGAGAGCAGGGCGTGTGGAGAGGAGAATGCAGGGCCCTGAAGGCCTCAGAGTGGAGGCAGCGGAGCAGGACAGCACAAGGGACTGGCCATGGGTCTGATGAGCATGGCAGGAGCCAGGGGCTGGGGCTCTCTCGGCGTACCCCAAACCGTACACCGCTGGGCTGTGGTCTGCTCAGTCCTGACTCCCAATCCTATTGCCAGGTTCCTCCCTGCAGGGAGGATGGGGAGGATTTCAGTGCTCGTTGGCCTTGAAGAGAGCTCTGGGATGGTGGGTGAGGAATCCCAGAGCCTGGGCCCCGGGCAGATACCGGGGGATGCTCCGTCCAGTAAGCCAGGCACTGGGCGAAGACTTACCCAGACCCCTTGCCAGGGGCAGAGGCACCCAGAGAGATACGAGTGAAGAAGTGAAGGGACCGTCGAAGGGAAAAAACAAGGACATGGTTCTTCCTGGAGTTTAAATTCTTTATTGTCCGTCCAGGGATCGGGGGGCAGGAGGGAGGGGCAGCACAGGCCCTTCCCACGGTGCAGAGGGAGCCCTGGTGAGGAGGAAACGGCTCCCTCAGCTCCATGATGGCACTGGCTGCCCTGGCACATCTTGGACCCAAGGGCTGCCATTCCCAGAGTGAGGCCCACCCTCGGGCCGGGCCAGGCTTGTTTCCACTGCTCTGGTCTCAGAGTGTCACTGGACACATCAGGCCCCGACTTGCTGAGGGGGATGGGCTCAGGTGGGAGATGGGCCCTGGGAGAAGGGAGAAGGGAGAGGGGGGAAGGGGCTGCATGGTCTGCAGGACCCCAGGAGATGGGGTACAAACTACTCCCAGTGCAGCTTCTGGCTGGACCATTCTAGAGGCCAGTGGAGAGGGCCCAGGGTGGCTTGGCTAGTGGAGACTTCCTAGTGTAAAACGCCCACCCCCGGATGGAGCCCTGGCAGAGAATAGGCTCCAAATCCAGCTCTGGCCCCCTCTGGAGGCTCCCAATGCCCTCCCCTCCACTCCCCCACCAGACACTGAGCTGAGGCAGCACAGGAGCAGCTACGGGGAGAAGTTTAAGTTTCCCACAGATGAACAGAGAGGGTGCCTCAAGCATAGGGAGGTGCTCACCAGCCTGGGGAGGAGGGCACAGGGAACTTCTGAGTGACCATGAGACACAATATACAGCTAGCCCCCCGCCCCCCAGCCCTGCTCACCCCCAGCCCATTCCATCCCACCTGGCCCAGACTCGGGTCAAAACCAGCAGCAGGCCCCTCCCTGCCTTCTGGGAGAGGAAAAAGAATCTGGAACCAAAAGGAGTGGCAGGTCCAGGGCCATGAGGGAGCCATCACCGAAGGTTAAAGACCAGGCTGGCAGCTAAGATGACGCCCAGGAGGAGGACGAAGGGTAGCCAGGTCTTCACGAAGGCCCCGACGCTGAGAGAGGAGGGGAGTATTGGTGGGAAGGGCCGGGTGAGTGAGCCCCATCCATCCAAACCGGGAGGGGCTGCTGTCCCTGAGGAAGCTCTCCCCCCTCTAATTTGGTCAACCGAGGGACTGGGCTGGGACTGGCACCCGCGATGGAGGAGTGCCAACTACAGTCCCTGGCAGGAGATGCTCCAGGCTCCTGGTGGAGACATGTGCCCACCTTTTCTAGAACTTATTGGTTCCATCCACACCACCCCAGCCTCTGGGGAGAGGTCTCCAGTCAGAGGACTAGGCCCTTGTCTGGGCATGAAAGCCAGGAGCAGCGCCTGCACACAGCTTTCCTGATGGGCTCCCCCGAGAGGGCAGGAGTCAGCAAGAGTGAACAGAGTTGAGGCTGGAGTCAGGACTCCGGGTACACCCTGGCTCTACCTCTGTGTGCGCGAGGCCACAGTTACACACTTCTCTGGGGACCTCTAAAAGCCTCTGGGCTGTAGAAAGACTCCCAAGGGCCTCCTTCTCAGCCGCTCTTAATGATGAGGGCAGCGAGGAAGGCTGCAGAGGCAGCCTGGCTGCCGGGTGCGTGCTGGCTCCACGTGGGCGGGCCGTCCAACCTCTCCGAGCTGCGTTTCCCTGTGGATGAGGACTGACACCTTTGACCTCACAGGTGAAGCTGTGGCTTCCAAGGTCCTCCTGACCCACCACTGGGCCACCTGCTCAGAACCCTGGCGCAGATGCCGGGAGCCGGGAAGGGACCCTGTGGGGCGGTCACTCACTCTCCGGGAGGGTCTACATGTTCACTTGACCTGAGCACAGGGCTCTGTGCGCCCACAGTCTCTCCAAGGAGCCAGAATCATTCCCCTCATTTTGCCAAGAACAGCTGCGGCTGAGAGCCAAGGCGGTGAGCAAGTGACAGAGCTGGGCTTAGGACCCGGTACAGCTGATCTTCAGCACAGCCACCTCCCTCTCCACCGGGAACTCAGCTAGTTATTCTAGAACCTTCAACATCTCCAACCAGCATCTGCTTTGTGGGCTGAAGGACCGCAGAAACGGCCCTGCTGGGATCCTTGGGAGAGCAGCCCTGTGTGTGTGGGGGGGGGGGGCGCGTACGCGCTCACCTGACATACTTCCCGTAGAGCAGGAGGAAGAAGCAGACGGTCACCATGTTCCAGCTGGTGCTGTTGTTGTAGCGCATCAGGTTCAGGGCCAGCGCCACGTGTGAGTGGCAGTTGTCACAGCAGAGATTGTGCTGGAGAGGCAGAGAGGAGGGGTCACGCGGGCTGTGGGGGAGGCTCCCACCTGGTTCCCACCCCCAGGAGCGGCTCACGTACCATGTGGTGCTTGTACTCCTCAGAGGCGTCGTGCACAGCCGTGTCCCACGCATTGGGCCCGCTGGCGTACACCCGAGCAGGGTCCAACTTCCAGTACCTGAGGGGAGAGGGGGTTCTGGGCACTGGCTCAGCTCCACCCATGTTCCCTGGTGCCCGCTCTGTGCAGGGCCCTGAGCTGGGTATTGAAATTGCAGGGGTGAGCCAGGTCCAGTCCGGGTGATAGTGTGGTACGCCCAGGGCCATGTGGATCCTGGGGAGGAAGGAGCTGACTCAGCTGGGGTGACACCGAGTCCAGTCCGAAGAGGAGCTGCCAGGCCCAGAACAGCGAGTGGGCACTCTAGGCAGAGGGAACAGCCGGAGCAGAGGAAGAGGCACAAACTGCGCAGCATGTAGCAGAGATGGAGGGGGGACAGGGTGATGGGATGTTGGGAGGTGAGGCTGGAGACACAGGTAGAGCTATGTTGTAGAGGACTTGACATCACCCTGGGGAGTTCATCCATCAGAAAGCATTCTCCCCCATCTCCCCACAAGGAGATTAGGGTGAGTGGGAGAGCAGCCAGGGAAGCTAGAGCTCATAAACCTCAAGCTGGGTGAGACCCCTGAGGGAGTGCTGGAGGTCAGAGCGCCCTCTGGCTGCTCTGAGTGGAATGGCTTGGTACAGAAATCTAGAGCAGCAGATTTTCAAGGTGGGGGGTCGGGAGAGGGAGGTGCCCCCAAGAATTTTTAAAGCATGCAATGCCTGACTGTTTAGTCGGGGCACTGACTTCTTTTCTCTTAGACTGTCAAATTTAAAAAATGACAAGAGCTAACACAAAAGTAGTCTGGTGTCAATGAATCACAATTATACCTTTTTTTTTTTCCTTTGTCAGATCAGCCAAAAAAAAATTTTTGGGTGTGCCACAGAATTTTAGTAATTAGTTTTTCTGTGCCAGGATATGAAAAAGGTTGAAAATTGCTGGCCCGGAGACAGGGGGCCAGTGAGAAACCATCACTGCCTGGGCGGGGGCTGCTCAGGGGTTCCTGCCCAGAAACGGATGCCAGGAGTTTCCCACAGCAGCCTGGCAGCAGACACCAGCTGAGAGGCCCTGGGCCCACAGGTTCACCTGCCCGAGGGAGCCGCAGGCCGCCTCTGCTGGGTGAGACACCCACCGCTCCCTGGGCCTGGCCCTCCTGGGTGCAGGTTGTCTGAGCAGACAGATGACAGGGGCATCGTCACCAAAGCACAGGGGAGGGGGCCCCGAGAAAGGAATTACAGCCAGCCAGCAACAGCTGAGGGGACTCCACCTGCTTTTATTCTCTCCATCCAGAACTTTCCAGGGGAGCTCCAAACAATGCCTCCTACACCTGAAACGGTGTGTCCGCTCCTTGAGGGGCAGGAGAAAGAGTCTAGGTTTTGGAGTGAGACAGACCTGGGTGTGAGTCCCCACTCTGCCACTTCCTGTGTGACCTTGACCCAGTCTCTTCCCTTTCCTCGCCCTCCCAATGGAGCTGAGAGCAGGACTGTGAAGAGCTGAGGCCGGGCTAGCTGGCCTGCGGGGAAGGACCCGGCCAGGGGAACCTGGCCTGAGGGCTGGTCACACGGGCGTTCAGCACTTACTTGACAGGCTTCCCAAAGGCCATGTTGTCTTCCTGTTGAGGGACAAGAGCAGAGGTCAGTGGGAACCCCAACCAGCGGGAGGACAGCCCTGGGTTGGCGTGGAAGTGCAGTGACTTAGGAGGCACGTCGGTGGGCAGCTCTGGGGCCGGTCGGTTTGTGAAGAGCCAGCAGCAGCATGTTGGTGGAAAGAAGGCAGCATGGCACAGAGCACTGCACACTGCGATCAAAGACTCGGGGTGCCAGCCATAGCTGCTCCTTGGTGTGGCTCCTAGTGAATTCTCTCTCTCTGGGCCTCCTTTTCTTCAAGTTCTCGGGTCAATTTCTGATCGCTGATGACAGGGAGGCAGTTCCTTCCTCATATGAATGAGGACACCCAGACCTCCGGGCCCAACAGCAGCGCCCAGAGAGCCCGTCTCTGCACCTGCCAGTCCAACTGCATTCGGAGCAGGACGGGGGGTGGGGTGGGGCACCCGAGAGGCCTTCCGTGAGGGAGGCATTTAGCCAGGTCCTAGACCTGCCACATAGGATGTGTAGGGGCAGATTCTGGCTTCTGAATCTGCTGTCAGCTGGTCAAAGATGAATTATCATAAAAGTATATGAGAGTGAAAGCAACGGCTGTGAAAGACCTTTTGGTTAAGGTGATCATAACAACCATTAATATACACAGCCTGATGCCACCATATACCCCTTTACTTCAGCTTCTGATGAAGCTACAACCTCAAAATAGGCAGGAACAAGCCCACTCACCCATTTTGGGCACATTCCCCCACAAAGACCTGAGAACACAGCTGATTCGTTGTAGAAAGCCCACCCCCTTCTCCATGGCCACACCCAGGGAACCACAGCAGCCTCCCCTAGTCCCCACCTTGTGACTCCCACCTTCTGAAGGTCCAGAGATGTGGTTCCCGGATGGTCTGACTCCACTCTTGCCTCTAACCCCTACCCATGTCTCAGTACCCAAGGGGTGGGCAAAGGGCTGGGTCAGTTACTTAAGAGTCCTTCTGGCCACACTGCCCTCCTGGCCTGTCCTGGAGGCAAGAGAAGGGGTAAAGGCGTCAAACACCGGTGAGGAGCAGAGGGCCAGCCCGGGCCGCGTGCTATCTGCATTCTCTCGGGTCTCAGGGAGCTAGGGAGCTGCCCGCAGGCGAGACAGGCCAACCTTCCGCTTAAGCCTTGGAACCCTCCAGAGGGGGACGAATGGGGGCTCACCGAGACAAAGTAGGGGCCAGCAAAGTCCCGAATGACTCCTGTGGATGTGCAGATGCCCATGTGGCCAATGATGGGGAAAAACCACCTGCGAGAAAATAGGACAGAGAAGGAGCTGAGCTTGGGGGATCTTGCAGCCGGTTAGATAGAGGCCAGGGACACCCCCTCCAGTGTGGGAACATGTGATTGAAACTTTGTGTGATCAGTGCCAAAAGGGTGGATGGAGGAGCTGGGGAAGCCCAGAAGAGGGGCAAGTGCAGATGAACAGTAAAGGGAGACCATCCACAGAAGGGCCAGAACTAAAAGGATGGTAACGTTGAGTGGGTGAGGATGAAGAGCAATCGAACGCTCATGCACAATGGGGCCTGATCTCCGGCCAGGCCTAGGGACCCTGTGTGTGCATGAATTTCATGCACTGGGCCTCTAGTATCTCAGTAAGTAAACTGGGGTGCAGATATTTAATAAAATAGGAAGCAACAATGGGAAACAATAAATTTCTGCTACACACCACAGGTTCTCACAGATATAAGGCAGAGTGGGAAAAAAAAGCCTTATACAAAGGAACATACATACTATTCTGTTTATATGAAGTTCAAGAAAAGGCAGAAGTAATCTGGAAGTGCTGGAAGGCAAAAGAGGGGTGATCTCTGATAAAAATGACCGGTGTAAGGAAGCCCTTTGGGTATTGCAAATGTTCTCTATCTTGATCTGGGTTACATAAGTGTATGTATGTAGAAACTCATTGAGCCCTATATATATTTATAGATTTAAACATTTTATAGTATATGTTATAGCCCAATGAAAAGTTATTTTTTTAAGGATGGAGGAGGCATTTAAACCAATCTGTGTGTGTGTGTGTGTGTGGTTCAGGGAAGGCTTCTCTGAGGAAATGATGAAGAAACAGTATGGGCAAGAGTAAAGATTAGGACAACAGCATGGTGAATTCCAGGAACTAGAAGTTTAAATTCTTAAAAGTCATGGGCATTTAAAAAACCCAAATCTCACATGGATCCCAATAGGCAAAACATTTAGGAATTCCAGATTCAGTCAGTGGTCTGAAAAGCACGGCTGGAAGGGCTGGAGAGACCGATCCACTTTAAGGGCTGGCAGGCCCACTAGCCAAGTGCTGGTGTCAAGGCTGCACCCGCTAGGGAGGTGGAACGAAACCTAGAGAGTTGCAGCTCGAGGAAGTGATTAAGTGGGGCTGGGCAGAGTCAGGAAAGACTTCACAGATGAGGCAACTTTTAACTCTACCTGTGAAAGAGCAGGGTGTCAACAGGCAGAAAGCCAAACTCTGAAGCTGCCAAGGGCTGCGTGTGTCTGGAGAGTGGGAGGGGGACAGAGTGGAGGGAAGGGCAGTGGTGATTCAGAGGTTATTCTGAAATCCTGGCAAAAGATGATGGGGACCCTGACCCCAGCATTGGTGGTGGTGAGAAGCCAATGGATTACAATACCTTTGTTTTTTAATTATTTAAAAAACACTTTTTTATTGATCTTTAGAGAGAAAGGGAGAGGGAGAGAGATAGAAACATCATCCATCGGCTGCTTCCTGCACACCCCGTACTGGGGACTGAGCTCACAACCTGTGCAAAAGTCCTCAGTGAGGATTAAACCAGTGACCTCTTGGTTCCTGGGCTGACACTCAACCACTGAGCCACACTGGCTGGGCTAAAAGACTTTAAAAGAGAGACTGGACATTTTATCACTCTCTACAGGATACATGTCCTCCAGGTCTGCAGTCTGAGCACCTGAGAGGATGGGGCCTGAGTGTGTTTTTTGAGAACATAATTCAGATTCCATCATTCCTTTGCTTAGCTCCCATTAATGGCTTCCCATCACACTTTAAACTCCTTTCAATAGTTTGGCCCTACTTATCCCCTGAAGTCACCTCATGCCTCTCTCTGGCTACACTGTCTGCCTCCAGCTCCAGGCACCAAACCTTCCCACTTCAGTGCTTATTTTGAGTTTATTTCTGCCCAGAACACTCTTCCTCATAGCTTTAGAGTACTAGATGCTTATTGCTTAGGTCTCAGCTTGTCTGGAACTTCGGAGGTTTTTCTTCCCTGACCATGCCTTCTAGAATCACACACAACCCCAGGCACCCTAGATCCCATTACCCTGTTTTAATTTTTTTATGGGGCCTACTGCTTTCTAAAATGATGGCTGCTCACATGCTTACTGTCTATCTCCTTCCACGAGTGTGTGAGCTGCAAGGGAGCAGGGTTTTCCTTTGTCAGAGTAGCCCCCAAGGCAATGCCAAGCTGGAGCTAAGTATTCATTGACTAAATTATGAATGAATGAATGCCCCACATTTAAGAGTAGAATCCGGCTCTGAAATCAGACCTAGGTTGAGTCCTGACTTTGGTTTTATGTTGATTGATTGATTTTAGAGGGAGAGGGATAGAAACATCAATGAGAGAAACAACAATCAACCAGCTGCCTCCCGCACATCTCCCACTGGGGATCCAGCCTGCAACCCTGATCAGGGATCAAACCTGTGACCTTCTGGTTCCTGGGTTGATGCCCAACCATTGAGCCACACCAGCTAGATGGTTTTGTGCAAATTACTCATTCTCATCGGTGACAGGTGGATAGTATTAATAGTTACCTCAATGAGGGGCTACTGCCAGGATTTAATAGGACTTTGTCAAGTGCTTAGCACACTTCCTTGCACTTAGTAGTTGCTCAATGTTGTTATCATGACATTTTCAATAAATACTTGCTATCTGATCAGCTAGACTGGCATAGAGTAAGCTGCTGAAGACCCATAGTGGCCACAGGATGCAGACTCAGAATTATGGGAAAGTAGTTTCACTGGTTTCTGACCCTAGTCTCAATTCTACCCCTCCTGCCTGCCCTTCCCCTCAATTCCTTCCACCTAGTTGGGGAGAAGGTCTGGGAACAGTACTCCACACACCACAGCTGTGCTGACATCTGCTGATGGAAATGAAGAATAAAGGCTAGAGAGCCGGGACCGGTTTGGCTCAGTGGATAGAGCGTCAGCCTGCGGACTGAAAGGTCCTGGGTTCTATTCTGGTCAAGGGCATGTACCTTGGTTGTGGGTACATCCCCAGTAGGGGGTGTGCAAGAGGCAGCTGAACGATGATTCTCTCGCATCGATGTTTCTAACTCTCTATCCCTCACTCTTCCTCTCTGTGAAAAATCAATAAAAAATAAAAATAAAAAAATTTAAAAAAGGCCAGAGACAACACCAGAGCTCTGTGCCCAGGGAAGTCCCCAAACAGAAACTCTCAAAGTATTTGTCAGTCTGGAAGCTTCATGAAGGCAAGCTCCACAGCCGCTTCTATGCAGATCTGGTATATAGTAGGTCCTCAATAACTACTGAATGAATGAGCGAATGTGGAGCTTCTATCTGGGAAGGTAGAATATCTCAATGAAAAAAGCCCCAACAGCCGAGGCTGGTTTGGCTCAATGGATAGAGTGTCGGCTTGGGGACTGAAAGGTCCCGGGTTCGATTCCGGTCAAGGGCATGTACCTTGGTTGCCGGCACATCCCCAGTGGGGGGCGTGCAAGAGGCAGCTGGTCGATGACTCTCATCAATGTTTCTATGTTTCTAGCTCTATCGCTTTCCCTTCCTCTCTGTACAAAATCAATAAAATATATATATATTTTTAAAAAAGCCCCAACAGACCAACCCAGCGGGGCTCAGTGGTTGAGTCAACCTATGAACCAGGAGATGGAGGCTGAATTCCTGGTCAGGGCACATGCCTGGGTGGCGGGCTCAGTCTCCAGAGGGCATGCAGGAGGCAGCTAATCAGTGATCCTCTCTCACCATTGATGTTTCTCTCTCCCTCTCCCTTCCTCTCTGAAATCAATAAAAAAAAAAAAAAAATATATATATATATATATATATATATATATATATATATATATTTTTTTTTTAAAGAAAAAAAGCCCCATGCTGGCTTCTAAGCCCTTATTTCCTTATCTAGGAAATGGGATGACAGTATCTATTTTCATTTGGTTGACGTAAGGACTGAATGAGATTGTGAATATAAAATGTTTGGCCCAGAACAGAGTAAGTACCCAACCTTAGCTGTTTTTATTAGTAGTACCTATTATCTGTCTTTTCATGAAGAATTATCAACTTCTCTGAGATCTTTGGATTCAGCTGCTTCTCCTCTGATCCCCCATCCAGAGGGAGATGACAGTTCCTGTGCCACATCTATTCCTAGTTCTGTGCTCTAGGTCAGCAAACAGTGTATGAAGATGGTGGTTCACCCTCCCTACTGCTGGAGGGTGAGTCTTTTATGTGCACATGAGCTCTTTGGCTCAGTGGATAGAGTGCTGGCCTGGGGACCGAAGGGTCCTGGGTTCAATTCTAGTCAAGGGCACAAACCTCAGTTGCAGGCTCCTCCCTGGCCGAGGAAACCAATCGATGTGTTTCTCTCACATCGATATTTCTCTGTCTTTCCCTCTCTCTCCCACTCTCTAAAAATCAATGGAAAAATATTCTCGGGTGAGGAATTAAAAATAAACAAACAAAAAGGGCATTTAATGACACAAGAAGCTCAGCTTCACCATCTGAGAAGGTATGTCCCACCTTGGGAATGTGGCTGTGAAATTCAGAGAAAAATGTCTGAGAGAGCGAGCTTGGGCAACTGTCCAGCACTGAGAGCAGCGGCTATTATCTGCTGTCAAAGGCTGATTGATGCAGGAGGGCAAACCAGTTCTCCCCAGCCAGAAGCCAAAAAAAGGCGGCAACACTGCCTGCTGCCTGCTTTCTCTCCTGATGAAAGCGAATGCCCCCAGAAAGAGCCTCTGTCTGGGAGAAAAACACCCTTTGGACCCAAACACGCTTTGCAACTGAGATGGTGTGTAATCTCCGGTGTCATCGTAAGACAAAGCGTGGACTCCAGATCTCGGGGGCCCTAACACTGTTGACATCCCAGGGTCCTGGGTTGTCAGGGTATGGTCCTAACAAACTCCTCCGGGCTTGGCAGAATATCTTGTGCACAGTAAAGAATGAATAAACCGTGAATGTGAAGATGTGTCCTCAGGCCCAGTCAGGGCCCCTCCTGCGTACGAGCTTCCCAGCCACAGAACCCTTCGCTGGTCTACAGCCGTCTCTCTCCCTCACTATGAGGTGCAATGAGGGCGAGGAGCATGTCCCACCGTCAGCAGGAGCTGGCACCGCTCGGTTCGGTGGGCCGGGCCCGAGGGGGAGGCTTGCTGGGCACCGGGCCGGCGGCTGGCCCCGGGCGGCCCGAGCACCCCGCGCGGACCCCGGCTCCTCTCCACGTCCCCAGGCGGACCCCGGAGAACACTCACGAGAGCACCGGGATGGGCGTCCACACCACGCAGTAAGGAAAGCGGCTCCGCTCCACGTCCATGGCGCCGCTGCCGCTGAACTGCTTCTGGTCCGTCTCGGCCGCCGTCGGCGCCTCCACTTCCGCCATCCCGGGCGGGGGCGGCTGCCGCGGCAACAGAAGAAGCGAAATTCCTTCCGCTTCCGCCATGCTGTGCGCGCCCCGCTCCGGCCCGCCCCTGCCGGTCGCTGACTTCTTGTGGCGTCACTTCCGGGAGGTGGGTCCTCCCGGCTTGGCCTTCCCACCGGGAATCGGAGTCGCGTCCCTCAGGGCCTGGGCTGCCTAGGCCCCCGGCCTCGGCGCCCTCCAGCCTAGCTCGGTTGCGCCTTCACCCCACAGCGGAGCGAGGGGATGCCCTCAGGCCGCGCAGTCCTGCACGGAGACCAACCCAGAACTCTACTTCAGTACGAAATATGGTAGCAACCATACTTTGGTAAAAACTGCTATTTGAATTTTAACCCTGCTGTTCTGGCTCCTGCACCTGATTAAACACAGGATGGTTACCTCAGCTTCCAGATGGAGACCTGGAGGCTAAGGCAATTTTCCCTAGTCTGGGACCAGGAACTACAGGAGATTGATTCCCACTGACTCAGTAGCTTCAGGGCTAGAAACTGTAGATAACCTTTAGAGACTAACCGCTGAGCTCTGCTTCTGTGTTATCGGCTTTCGCAAGATAGGGCCACATTTCAATGTCCAGCAGGATGTGACTGGGAACCAACCCTGTGGGCTGTCCCCAGCCTTTAGAATTTAGAATTCAGAACAAAGGAAAATTCTTGTGGTTTAGACCTTTTTTATTTTTATTTTTAATTTTATTGATTTTTTACAGAGAGGAATAGAGAGTTAGAAATGTTGATGAGAGAGAATCATCAACCAGTTGCCTCCTGCACACCACACACCAGGGATGTGCCCGCAACCAATGTACATGCCCTTGACCGGAATCGAACCTGGGACCCTTCAGTCCTCAGACCGACGCTCTATCCACCGAGCCAAACCGGTTTCAGCGGTTTAGACCTTTAAAAGGACTGCCTGCATCTGCATCGGTGCGGTCGTGAGTGTGGCCACCTGCGTGTGGTGCTCTGGCGGCCGTCCTGGCCAATTTTTAAATAAATCCTTGCCTGCTTTTTTTTAATCAATCATCAGCCTCCGGTGGTCTTATTTTGAACCCAGGGTTTGACCCCACAACAAGTGCGCTGAGGGCTTGCCCCTAAAAGGTGTGATGCAGTCGCTATTTATTGAGCATGCCTTAGGTGGCAAGCACTTGACATATATTGCTTTTAATCCCCATGAATTGGTTAGACCTGCGAATTTAGGTATTTCTCCCAGGTTACCAGTGAGCATTTGAGGCTCAAGGGTAAGGAACACGACTCAAACCCAAGCCTGTCTCCCTTGTCCTTTTCATTCCATCATCTTTACGAGATGGCATGAAGGAAGGATAGACTAAACTATTGTGTGTCGTGTGTGTCAAAGTAGAGACTTGCCTGAGATATTTGAGGCGGGTCTTGGTGTTTGCCAGGTGGCACAGGGGTGAGAAGGGGGTGGAGGGATCCGTGCAGCTGTGCAAAGAACGGCCTTGCAGAGCACAACGTGCAGGAGGGAGAATATCACGTTGGCTGGAGTAAATCCTGAGCTTTAGGTGCGATCCGATCCCTTTGTTGTACAGTTGTTGAGGCTTAGGGAAGGTATATAATTGTCTGAGGTATCTCACAGCCATATAGAGAAACCATGCTCAGATCTTGGATTTGTTGAGCGTTTTAAAGGATGCCAAGATAGACCAAAGAATGCAGTGGTGGAAAAGGGAAACAGGGAAACAAGAAGGAAGACAGCTCTAAAAAACAGGCCAGAGGGAGATATGGACAAGTCTACCAAGGAAGGTGGGAGTTACGCCTTTTTGGGAAGGTCTTCTTCCCTTGAATTACCCTCTCTCAATGCTGATCTACTGAAAGGCTGCTGCCTGTCTTGTTTTTTAATGCCTAGTATTTTTAAAAAATATATTTTTATTCATATCAGAGGGGAAAGAAGAGGGAGGAGAGATAGAAACATCAATGATGAGAATCATTGATCAGCTGCCTCCTGCATGTCCCCCAATGGGGATTGAGCCCATAACTGAGCATGTGCCCCGACCAGGAATCCTACCATCATCTCCAGATTCATTGGTCAATGCTCAACCATTGAGCCACACCAGCTGAACACCTAATATTTTAATGCATTCTGAGGGATATGTCAAGGACCTTATGGAACTCTAAGGTCCTTGATTTCAGTAGCTAGCATAGTTCTTGTGCAGAACAGATGCTAAATATGTGTATTGATTTATTTAATGATTGGATGTTTTGTTTTTTTAAATATATTTTATTGATTTTTTTACAGAGAGGAAGAGACAGAAATAGAGAGCTAGAAACATCGATGAGAGAGAATCATCGACCAGCTGCCTCTTGCACACCCCCTACCGGGGATGTGCCTGCAACCAGTGTACATGCCCTTGACTGGAATTGAACCTGGGACCTTTCAGTCCACAGTCCGACGCTCTACCGCTGGGCCAAACCTGTTTCGGCTGAATGATTGGATGTTTTTAAAGACCCTCATAGATATCAGATGAAAATGACTTTTAACCCACTTAAAACTCTTTGAGTATGTTTGTGCTTCTCCTGTGACCCATGTGTGGTGTGTGATCCTTGAAGGGCATCTAGCACAGGGTTTGGAATAGATCAGGCGTGCAGTGTGTATTTGTTGAATGAATAAATTACATTACACCTTAATTCAATCACTATAGCTATCTAATCTTCTAAATCACAGGCTGAGGAAGGTCTATGCCTTAGACATTCCTCTACTATCATTGTCAACTCATAATTCTAGTCCTTTATTGTGTGTATAGATGAATAAATTAACCTAAGAGTCTTTCTCAGGGTCTGCCACAAATTGGGTAGTAGTAACACAAGCATTAATCTGACAACCTTGTCTTCCCATTGCACTTCAAATAAAAATACCTTACCATGGTTTACAAGGCCCTGCATTTGCACATGCCCTTTTCTTGTTTGTCCACTACACTATGGTCATCTTGGCCTTCGTTCATTTCTCTCACGTGCCATGATCTCTCATGCCCAGGACCATGGCACACACCGTTCTCTGAAATCCCCCCTGCCCCCAACACTTAAACTGCCCAGCTTCCATTCATCTGAGATTAAATGTCGCTTTCTCAGAGAGACCTTCCATGTCCACCCAATCTAAATCAGACCCTCACTGAAACCAGTTTGGCTAAGTGGGTAGAGCATCAGCCCGTGGACTGAAAGGTCCTGGGTTCGATTCTGGTCACCCGGCATGATGATGCGGGCACATCCTTGGTAGGGGGTGAGCAGGAGGTGGCTGATCAATGTTTCTAACTCTCTATCCGTCTCCCTTTCTGTGTCAAAAAAAATCAATAAAATATATTTAAAAAAATAATAAATCAGACAGCCCCTGCACTCTCCCTTGAGACACCCTATTTTCTTCACAGCACCTTTGTAGCTGTGTACTATGGGACTCCCCCACTGAGCTGGAAACTCCTCGAGGGCAGAAACTCCCTGTTCACTTCTGTAAACCCAATGCCTAGAATTGTCTGGCACATAGCATTTGCTTAATACATACTTGCTAAATTGAGTGAGTGGCAAGTATTGCATTGGTGTCTACAGACAGTCTAAGGACAGGAACCTAGCTTATCACCTGCTACCTCTCGGTGCCC
This sequence comes from Nyctalus aviator, assembly GCA_036971965.1. Lineage (NCBI taxonomy): Eukaryota > Metazoa > Chordata > Mammalia > Chiroptera > Vespertilionidae > Nyctalus > Nyctalus aviator. Next base: position 179,420,305 of record CM072923.1, read on the forward strand.
CAGGCTTTTTAAGGGAGCCATGGAGGTTGATGGGTACAGTGCTCTGGAGTAGGTTCTGACCAGAGAGCCCTAGCTCCCTTCCCTGTGACCTACACCATCCTACCCTGGGCCTCGGTAGCTGCAGGTGTTAGGCAGGCACACGAGGAGGGCCAGGTACCTGGAGGTCTAGCGCCTCTGACTCCTCTGGGGCGCCTACCCCAGGCTTGTTCCCCACCAAAGCCCCTCACAACCCCCCCCCGCCCCCCCCCCCACACATACACTGCCTTGTTTCTCTCACCCACGGTAAAAACCTTCCTGGCTCATGCCCATTCCTCCTCTGTGGCTGCCACCCCTATCACCCAGACAGATGGGAAATCTCCATCAAAGACTGACACTTCCTCCCAGGCCCAGGATCCCAGCGGGGTCCTGGAAGAAGCTCCTGTAGCAGAGCTCAGGAAAGGATTGATAGGGCTCACAGCTCCCCCTCCCCCAACACATACAACCTAAAATAGGAATGACCATCTGGATCCACTTACAGGGCAGGCTGGGGGAGGGAACGAGGGCAGAGCTGGAACTGCCAAGCCGGGAGAGCTTGGAGGGTGAGCTGTTGCTTGTCTGAAGGGTGAACTCAGGGCACGTTCTCTCTTGGCCCCACGTACAAGTCCCCGGGGCTCACCGAACACCTCCCTCAGGCCGTCTCCCTCCTCACTCTGATGGTCAAGGCCCCCTGAACTGGCCCCTTCTTTTCCACCTCATCTCTGTCTCCCTCGGGACTTGCTTGGCATCAGTGCACTGGGATGTCTGCCAGTCAGAGGCACTGCATACCTCTTGTCTTTGCTCACACCGTTCCTTCGGCACAATGCCCTTCCCCTCCTCTCCCACACCGCTTTCAAGGTTTCTAGCAAATGCTTCCTCTTTGCTCCCAGAGCACGGAGGCTGTTTCCACCTATTGAATATTCATGTGTACCTGCATTAGCTGTTTACATGCCCGTCTCCCCCAAGAGACTGCGAACTTCTTGAGGAGGGAACTGACTGGATCTATCGGTTCCTGTATTCAGCACAGCATCCGGCAGATAGGAAGTGCTCAGGGAGTGTCGCTGGAGCTGTTTGTTGGCCATAGATGGCCCCCTTTAATGCTCTGGGGAAGAACCGCCTCCATCAATAACCCAGGCAAGCAGGGCTGAAGCGGGGCCCATCATGGAGGCGGCTGGAGGAGCTGCTGGGCGTTCTGCAGTGTGTGTGGTGTGTGGGAGCACGGGTGTCCTCTCTCCTGCAGCCTTTCCGCTTCTGTTCCATTCATTACCTTCTCTGGTTCTCCCCATGAAACCCTCGACTGTCTGCCAGGATCGCTCCAAACACTTCCACGGTGAGGAGGGGGTCCTTTGAGAACAGACCTTCTGATGCGTTAGATATCAGAGTTTATGACTTCCTTTTCCATCCCATTTTATAGATGGACGAACATACCCACGATTGTAGAAAGCGCAGCTAGGATCAGAATCTCAGTCCCCTCCTCCCAGGTGGTCAGCAAGGCACTGTGGTTAAACATGCGGACAGCAAGCCCAGTGTTTGAGCCTCTGTCAGTGGTTGTCATACTCTAGGAAAGTAACTGAACCTGTCAGGGCGTCGGCTTCCTCATCTCTAAAATGGGAAATAAGTCACATCTTATAGGGTTCCTGTAAGGTTTGATAGGCTACACCTGAACAGTTCCTGGCCCCAAATAAACATCAGTGCTAGTTATTACAGCAGTTGAGCCCGGCGGATATGGCTTAGTGGACTGAGCGCTGTCCCATGCACCAAAGGTCGTTGGTTTGATTCCTGGCCAGCACTCATGCCTGGGTTCCAGGCTCAGTCCTTGATGGAGGGCATGCAAGAGGCAGCCGATCAATGTGATGCTTCTCTCTCATCGATGTTCCTATCGCTCCCTTTCCCTTCCTCTCTCTAAAAATCAATAAAAATACATATATATTTTTTTAAAGACCACATATTATCATTGTAGGACTCTGAACCACTTATAAAGCACTTTGATGTGCATAACCTCAGTATGAGTTGGAGCTTCCTTACAATGCGGTGAGGTAACTACAGCAGTATCGTAGCACCCATCTTACCGATGAAGATGCCTTGGGGGAGGCTCAGGAACTTTCCTGAGGTCTAAGTATGTATTAGGATTGGGGTTCTGAGTCTCCAACCTGGGCTGCCTCTGCTGGTGACCTCTTTTAGGGCCATTAATTGGTGGATGAGGCTAGCCTCAGATTCTGTAAATTACTATAACATAGGTGCAAACTATGGCCTCGTTAGGATCAGACCTATTTCCTTTTTCTTTTTTTAAAAAAATGTATTTTTATTGATTTTTTTTATAAAGAGGAAGACAGAGGGATAGAGAGTTAGAAACATCGATAAGAGAGAAACATCGATCAGCTGCCTCTTGCACACCCCATACTGGGGATGTGCCTGCAACCAAGGTACATGCCCCTTGACCAGAATCGAACCTAGGACCTTTCAGTTCGCAGGCCAACGCTCTATCCATGAGCCAAACTGGTTTCAGCTATTTTATTTTTTTAATATATATTTTTATTGGTTTCAGAGAGGAAGAGAGAGGGATAGAAACATCAATGGAGAGAATCACCGATCAGCTGCCTCCTGCACACCCCCTGGGGATTGAGCCCGCAACCTGGGCATGTGCCCTGACCAGGAATGGAACTTTGACCTCCTGGATCCTATAGGTCAATACTCAACACCTGAGCCACACGAGTTGGGCCAGAACCTAGCTTGGATCCAAACAATAGAGTGCCTCATGTCTGCCATCGCGTCCATCAGTATGCCTTCCTTCCCTGCCAGACAGAGCCTGGCACTCAGCAGGGCGCTTGATAGCAGATGTATGGGGAGGATTCACAGTTCCCAGTGAAACCCATGCAGGGATCTTGCACAACCTCCGTATTTGCTATCCCACATCTTCCAGACACTGTGACGGCTCTGGGAGGGCAGGGGGAGTTTGTTTTGTGCATTTTCAGTAAGCCAGTGCCAGGCCCCTAAGAGGAGCTAAAAGGACATGACATTACTTAAGAAAGTGACTTCTGAAGCATTGGGCCAGGAATCAGAGATAGGGATCCAGTCCTGAACTTGCTTCTAACTCACTGGGGTCCTTCGGCAGCCCATCCTTTCCCCGCCCCTCTGGAATTCATTGTCCCTGTGTGTACAATGTGGGGTAGGGCCAGGTCAGTGGTTCTTAGCTCTGTTGGTAATTAGAACGAATCTCAGACTTAAAATAATGGGTGGATGCCGGAGACCCACCTCCGACCAATTAAAATGGAATCCCTGGGGTGGGGCATCGGTCGTTTTTAAAAGTATCTTGGGTGCCTCTAATGTATAGGCAGAACTAAGAACCTCTGAGCTAGATGATCTCTTACTGCCTTTTAAGCTCTGCGATCACATTCCAGCATGCTCCTAAGCACAAAGACTGGCAGCCGCCCTCTGGGGCTATACCTGCCCACCAGACACAGGGGTCCCGCTTCTGTCTGCTTTGCTATACCCTCGCTGTGGAGGCTTATCTTTGCCCCAGGCTCTCTATCAGCATCAGCAGGGTGAGAGCTTTGGATGTCACACATGCGGAAGCACATAAAAAATGGACCACCATGGTCTTTTTACTGTCTCTTAATTTTGCCTTTTCCAGAATGTCATATAGTTGGAATCATACAGTGTGGCTTTCAGACTGGCCTTTTTCACTGAGCAACATGCATTTCAAGTTCCTCCATGTCTCTGGCTAGAGCTCATTTCCTTTTGTCACTGAATAATATTCCATTGTATGGCCGTACCACAGTTTATCCATTTTCATTTTGAAGGACTTATTGGTTGCTTCCAGAATTTGGCAATTATGACTGAAGCTGCTATAAACTATCATGGAGGTTTTTGCATGGACCCAAGTTTTCAATTCATTTAGGTACATACTAAGGAGAGCAATTGCTAGATCCTATGGCAAGGCTACATTCCTTTGTAACCGCCAAACTGTCTTTCAAACTGGCTGTACCATTCTGCTTTCACGCCAGCAACGAGTGAGAGTTCCTGTTGCTCCATATCCTTTGGTCTTGTCGCTTTTTTATTCTAGCCATCCTCAAGGTGTGTAGTAGTATTTCATTGATTTAATTTATAATTCCCGAATGACCTAACGTTGAGCATCTTTTCATGTTTATTAAGTCAACTGTGTGTCCTCTTTGGTAAGATTTTTATTCAGATCTTCTGCCCAGTTTTTTAAATTGGGTTGTTTTCATATTGTTAAGAGTTGTTTTTTGTTTTTTTTTGTTTTTGTATATTATGGATGTAAGTTCTTTATCTGATGTATTTTGCAAATTATTTTCTCCTAAGTACTTCCTTTTTATTGAAGGGCAGCTGATGAGGGCTGACAAGGTGGAGCACAGTGAATGATTCTGTACGCCACTGTAATGGTGGCTACACGATATCATGCATTTGTCAAGACCGACAGAACTGTACAATACAAAGGGTGAACTCTAAAGACTGTGGTTAATAATAATGTATCAATTTTGGTTTATTAATTGTAACAAATATGCCATACTAGGGCAAGATGTTAACAATAGGGGAAACTTAATTAGGGAGAAAGGAGGTATCTGGGACTCTGTACTATCTGCTCAATTTTCTGTATGCCTAAAACTATATATTTTTTAAAAAGTAGTAACTCCAGAATCTGAGCTGCAGAGAGTTTAGTCAATTCCCTTATTCAGGCAATGGACCTATATCTGTGCTACAAGAATACAACATATGTCGACATTACCAGACCAAGAAGTTTCACACTATCCCCAAATCAAATGGTCAGAAAATTTATAAAAATCAACTGGAATATCTAAAAAACAAAAAACAACAACAAACAAACAAACAAAAAAAACTCCAAAAGAAAGGGAACTCCTAGTGACATATCCCATTGGCTCCTCCTGGCTTACAGGATGAAGCCCACAGTCTCTCACCAAGCCCGGGGAGCCTCCAGTGACCGCTCCTTCACCCACGGGCCGCCCCGCCCTCTGCAGGGCAGCTGAACTGAGCTCCTCAGGCTCTGGCAGGGATTCTGGGACTTTGCACTTCACCCTCTTGGCCTGGAACATTGTCTTTCCCTTGCCTGGTCAGCAAATGCTTTGAAAAAGCTTCTGCAGACGTCAATTTGGGGACACAGAGGAGTGACCCCAGCCCACAGCACTTGCTTCCGGCAGGGCCGCTTCCTGCCAGTCTCCTGTTCGAAGCTGAGCATACCCCGCTGGCCCCAGGCTGGTTTTCAAATGAGCAAACAGGAAAAATAATAGAACTTCAGTAGTGAAACTATCGCTCCTACAGCACAGAGGCACAGTTCCCAAACTGTGCATCAAGGCACCTCGGGGTGCCACATTGAATTCACAGGGGCACAGGAGAATGTTTAAAATTTGAGATAGTCAACATCTGTTGGCGATGGAGAGAACTACTACCCTGTTTCCCCGAAAATAAGACAGTGTCTTATATTAATTTTTTCTCCCAAAGTTGCGCTAGGTCTTATTTTCAGGGGATGTCTTATCTTTCCATGCGCTAGGTCTTATTTTCGGGGAAACACGGTAGTTCAAGGTAGTTCCGTTTCATCAGTAGGCTGTGCTACATTCTTTTAATGTCCTCTCTGAGAACCTGCGTTTCTAGTGGCTGCTGTGATAAAAAGCAAATAAAAGTCAGTGTGCAACAGGAAATGAGGGTGGTGTTTCCAATCTGATTGGAGTTTGACATGTTTTTTTCAGTGCCTAACAAGCACATGGATTCCACCAATTATTGTAGTTATTTAAGAAATAAATAAAAATGTTGTTTCATTTATATATAGTATTTTTAAAATGACAACTGGCTTGGTAAGACAAATTCTTATTGATTCAACTACCTAATAAGTCAAACTGTAAGGTATTTATTTTGGGTTAGGGGCTCTATGAAAAAAATGACTGAGACACTAATGATGGGGGTAAGGGTAAGTTGAGAAGGTTTGGGAACCCCTGGTCTAAGGAATCCTCCAAACCCTGAAGGCTGTGAAATAAATTTAGTGGGTTATCACCAGTATTTTTTCTCGTTAATAAAATAGAATGGTAAATAGAACACATTGCATGTAGCAAGGGTATTATTGTATAAAACGTATGTTCATTGTATATATATTCACAAATAAGAATAGGTATCTTACATCGCAATGTAAAACGTCTATTTCTTGTTTAGGTTCTAATTGAAAAGTCTGAAAAACCACTAAGATCCTAACCTCCTTATTTTACGGATGAGAAAACAGCCCGGAGAGTGAGAGCTGATTACCGCAAATCATAGCCAGCCACCAGTGAGCGCCGGGCTCTGGACTGAGCCCTGCTAGGCTGGGCAGCCATCTCACAGGCACGCTCCCAGCAGGCCTCATCTGCCTGCTAGCGGTGTGGTTACTCAAGGTCACAGAGCCACAGAGGTGAGGGGCCAGGCACCCTCACTTTGGTCCCGATACCCGTTTGTACCACACAAATGCAACCAGCCATACCTAGAACAAAACGGTTTTAATCAATCGCGTCACCCTCACTCTCCTGGGAGCAGAGCAACAAAAAGGCTCGGCTCCTGCCCCCAGAGAACAGTAAGGCTTATGTGTCTCTCCACACTGCAGGGCCGGGGCCAGGCAGGCGGGGCGCAGTGGGAGGAGGGAGGGGAGGTGGGTGGAAAGCAGGGAGAGAGGAAATGGTGGGCAGCTCGAACACAGGAAAGCAAAGGGGCCCCTGCTGGTCTGCGTGCCCAGGGCCCAGCCCCAATACTCCCGGCTCTCCGCTCCTTGGCTGGAGAAAGGTCATGAAGAAGAGACAGGGGAGCAAGTCCCAGCAGCAGGAGGAGCAGCAGCTGTTTCCTTCGCCAATAAATAGACTTCATTACCAAGGAGAAGAGAGGGTGGAAAGAGGGCTGGGTGGGAGGGGGAGAAGCTGCCACCTGTGTTGCTGGGATTAAAGCAATGACGAGATAGTGCCAGACCCCCCACCACTACCCTCACCCCCCCTGTCTTCTCAAAACTGTGAGAAAGCTTTTAACATGGCCCTCCTGTCTCCAGGGCTGCTCTGAAGCCTGACTGAGAGGAGGCACCTGGCAGAGGCAGGGGGGAGGGAGGGAGAGAAGGAAGGGGGGCTGCTTCTCCCTAGAGGCTGCAGCTGGAGGGCTGGAGCCAAGTAAGCACTGAGGGGAGGGAGGAGGGAGAGGGGAGGAAGGATGAACCAACTACTAGGAGCAGCTCCTGAGCTGAGAGCCAAGGAGGCAGGGGGGAGGGGGGCTTGGTGAGTGGTGGGGTGACCGCTGCATCCAGTGTAAAGCTTGGGCTGCTGAGGAGGGAGGGGACTGAGTTAAGGACTTTCCCATCTGAGTGGCTCAGGAGACTCCCCCTCCTCCCCCCAGAGCAGCAGGGGACAGAGAAAAGCCATCACTTCTTTGGTCTTTGTGGCGGCTCTGCATGTGGGGTGAGAGGAAGGGGAGAGGGCAAGAAGGGCCCTTAGCAGGGAGGCCCCCTCAGCAAGAGTAGGCCTGGCTGGGAGCTCTGGCGGAAAGGTCACAGTGAGGCCAGGAGCGCCTGAGAAAGGAGAGTGGGCGTAGTGTGGAAGGGCTGGCACGGGTGGGCAGGGTATAGTGTGGTGCCCCCTTCCCCCCACCCAGGTCCTCAGGAAAGGCGGAGTACCCAAGGTGGCCAGTGCGAGCAGGCACGGTGGCCTGGCCTTGCCCACACCAGGTCCAGGGCTCCCATCCTTCCTTCTGCTTCCAGCCCGACACGGTGGCTCTGGAGGGAGGGTGGGGCCCGTCCTGTTCAGAGCCTTCCCTGAAGACCACGGAGGAGGGAGCTAGCCTTGCCAGCCAGGGGGCAAGAGTGGCAACAGGTCAAGGCTAGCCCTTATGGACCGGGAACTCCAGTCCCCTTCCTGCTGCCACCAGAAGGCAGGGCAGCCCTGAAGACAGCTTCAGCCCGGCCTCCACCCCGGAGGCAGGCCGGAGCCCTCCAGGGGCCTGGGAGGAGAGGTGGGGGGCAAAGGGAGGGGCTTCCCCTCCTGCTCTTTTGCTCAGGGCTGGGGTCAGTCAAGGGCAATCTGCCCCAAAGTCTGAAAGCCAGCAAACTGCAGCAATCCCCACCCCCAATGCCAAACTAACAAACAAAACAGGGGAAACAAAAAAATGGGGTGGGGGGAAGACAAACCAAAACGGACCCCCTGCCCTCCTGCCAGGGTGGAGGTCCAGCCGGTGGTAGGGGCTGGGGACCGGGGCCGAGGGTCTAGCTGGGCCGGCACTGCACCTGGCCCTCGGAGCTGTCCTCATCGTCAGAGGCCCCGGCTCCCCCGCTGCTCAGGCCGGTGATCCGGTAGCCCATGTTGAGCAGCATCACTTCCAACGGGTCTGCGTTCATGCGCCGCTGGTTGGCCTGGGACGCGCCCTCCATGTCCTCCACCACTCTGCCTGTGAGGTCTTCGCTCTGGGGGAGGGACACCGGGATGTACAGGAGAGGCACACATGCGTGCAGGGGACATGCACGCAGACTGAGCTATACATATGGAGGAGGGTGTGCACACCAGATGCCTGTGAGTTTATATCGGTTTGTCCATATGTGTACATGGAGAGAAGGAACATACACACTGGAATATGCATGGGACACCCACCACGACATATGTGAGGGATACCCACACGGGAAGGGACACAACACCCTGAGATATATGTAAGGGATCCACATGCTGGGATAGACACTGGGGGGAATACACACATCAGTGTACACATGGGCTGGCCTGCACCAGAACATGATTGGTACACACCACAGCAGGACATGTACACAGGGGACCATGCATGGGCATATGGGAGGGAGGACACATACTGGGTACACCTAGGGAGGGGGTACAGACACAGCTCCCCATTCTTTGCTATTGCCACTCCCAATAGCCCTTCATTTATCTTTCTTTTCCTTTCTCAAGGGAGGCCCTGAAGGCTCTCTTTAAAATTCGAAGAGAATTGACTTTGGAATTAGACACCACCTGCTTCTGTTTTGCCAGCTGGGAAGAGGGAGGTGGTAGGACAGAGGCCCTGGAAGCCTCAGGCTGGCCCAGCTGGCGACCCGCCCTGGGAGTGGAAGGGGCCACACTGTCCTCCTATGCAACCTTTGAGGTGGTGCTGTCACTCCCATTCCCGAGTGGCAATGACAAAAACTTGGGTCAGAGATGGTTAAGTCCCCTCGGCAGGAAGTGAAGGGACCAGGATTCACACCTAGGTGTGCCAGACTCCAAAGCCTGAACACTTCCATGTGACTGAGGGATAGGCCTCCGCACAGCTTCTGGGGACACACCATAGTGTTACGAGGACAGGTACCTGGGAGCCTGGGTCCCCTTCTCATGACCCGTACCGAGCTGGTCTGGCTCCCTGCCTGCCCTGTCACTGTGCCCTGGGAGACATCTTCACAGCTTGCCCACACTATGGCCCTCAAAGGCAGCTCTTGGCCCTGCATCTGTGAGAACTCAATGGCCCCACCTTCATAACCCTGAGCCCTCGAGTGAGAGCTCACTCACTTCCGTGGGACCCATTTCCCTCCCAACCCTCCCAGGCTCAGCCCGAGGCCCTGCACAGCACCCATCCCTGCCCTCACTGTCTGGCTTCGGCCACCTCGCTACGCCCTCACCTCTGGCCGGGGATTCCACAGCCGTACGACGGGGTCGATGCCGCTGGTGGCCAGGAAGCAGTAGCTGGGGTGCGGCTGCAGGCAGTTGACAATGGACTCGTCCCCCTGGAGCACGCGGACGAGGTTGGTGGTCTCCTTTTCCCAGATGAAGAAGGAGCCATCGTCAGAGCCACTGACGATGTACTGAGCGTTGCTGGCGGGGGTGGCAAAGGGCAGGGAGGTCAGGTGGGGTACTGCCCTACAGCCTCAAGGAGAGGCTGTGTGGCTTAGGGCGAGGGGGACTAGGGAATTCTGTATCTGCTCAGCCCCCAAACTCCAGGGTCTTCCCTTGACTCCGCACATGGTAGTCCTCCCAAACTGCAGGGCTCCGGTCTCTGTTTAAGTGTTCTCTTAACTCAGAGCCAGGGAATGCCTGGGTCCCTCCAAGGGACTCTCCCCAAACTACACCCTAAGCTCATGGGGTGCCAGGATCGGGTCGTGTATCTCTGGGAACACTGTCTAAGCCTTCCTCCAGTGGCCCTGCCTTCCCGGACTGAGACCCCACCCTTTACACACTGTGGACAGTTAGGGGGATCTTGGTGGAGATTCTAGACCCATGTCCATGTGTTTTACCTACCAAAGTGCAACATCTACAAAAGAGGGTGGAGGTGATGGTGTGTGGGACACGAGCTGCCCCTCAGTACTGGGCGCACTGTTCTGACCATGATAGGTGTGCCAAGTCTGCCGGCCTCTGAGGGCCCCTGCCTCATACCTCCAGCAGGAGGAGGCTCCCAGCACCCAGATAAGGAAACCAAGCTCCACACATTGAGGGAGGAGGGATGGGAGATGGAGGAACAGAGCAGGAACTGCGCTGGATGCGCTTATGAATTACCTCATTAGTGCTCCTCCCTGTGGCTCCATGGGTGGGGGGTGGGTTTTATTTCACATGTAAAGAAACTGAGGCCCACAGAGGTGGAGCCATTTGCCCCAGGGTACAGAGGCAGGACTGGGACTTGAGACTTTTCTAGAAAAAGTATGCCCTCACGCCCCCAACCTCCTGCTACCCAATGGGGCTGTGCCCTGCTGCTCTTCAAGGCCTCAGACCTGCCGAAGAAGTTGGCCTCCTTGATGTCCGTGGTGGTGTTGCAGTGGCCGCAGTAGCGGAACTGGTAGTCGTAGCTTCGTTCCCGCAGCACCATCTCATCCTCCGAGATGGAGTCCTTGCGGCCGGTGCTGCGGAGGCGGACTGGGCCTCCGCCCCCGCCAGCTCCCTTCTTCTCCTCTGGGGGCGAGAGCAAGCGAAGGTGAGGGTCCAGGCCCTCTCTCCTCCCCCCCTTCCCCGTTTTCAGTCCGAGTACTAGCAGTGTAGGCTAACGCCCTCTACCTGCCCTAGAGAACTGGGAACGATCGTGGGAGAGAAGCTCCTTTGGACCCAGTCCTTGAGGGCATTAAAAACGAGGCCTCTGATGCCAGGAGAGCCTTGGCTCAGGTCCCTGAATGATGTCGGGAAGCCCCAAGGATGCACAGGCAGCACAAGGCCTGTTTCTGTGGAGGGGAGAGGCAGGGAGGGGGGGTGGAGCACTACCAAGAAAGTTTGAAGGGTTGATTTTTCTAAACAGAGCCAAGCCCTTCCTTTCTAGAAGACAAGTCATCATGGATCCCAAGTGAGGCACTGATGGGTTAAGGGCCTTTGGTAAAATCACACCAATTTTCTTAGTGCCTTATTCCTGCCTGCTTCAGGGCCTTTGCAGGTGCCAGTCCCTCTGCCAGGAACTATTCACCTCCCATAACTACACTTTGTATCTAGTTAACTCTTCCTTCTCACCCTTGAGATCTCAGCTTGAATGTTTGTAGAACCCCAGGCTGCCGTCAAGCCCTCCCCCATCTACCTACACCATATCAGGCCCCCATGGCACTCATCCCACTTAGTTTCTCCTTCATCCCTTGGTTCCATCACTAGGCTGCAAACTCCGTGGATGCAGAAATCCCATCTGACTTGTTCACAGCTGTATTCCCAGGACACAGCACAGGGCCTGGCACATGGTAAATGCTTGATAACTTCAAGCAAGCGGATCACTGGCATGATTAATAAATTCAAAGGGGAGCGCAGGAGTCCATGTCTGCTTCCAGTGAGCTCACCTTCGTTTATAGTCCACACTACAATCACCCCGCCTGCTCTCCACAGCCAATGGGGTGAGCTGAGCAGGCCTTCCAATGTTCTCTGTGCACAAGAGGCAGCAGGCTCAGAGGCTGTGCTCTGCCCAAGGTCACATGGTCACCACAGGGCAGAGTTGAGATTAGAACCCGAGGCTCCACACCCTGCATCCGAGGCACTTCCACTGCCCTCTGCTGTCGTCTCTGTTGCAAGTGTGCCAACAGGAACAAGCACAACCCCGGCAGCTGCCCCTCACTCGGATGCCCAGGGCCTGTCTGTGAGGGGTGAGAATGCCCTGCAACCCACACATCCTGACTGGGCTCGGCCTACTCTTATCCCGAGTCCCAGGCACTACACCAGGTAGGCTATTGCTATTTCCTCCCTTTCAGATGAGGAAACTGAGTCTCAGAGAAACCAAGTGAGTGTCTCAAGGTCACATAGCTTCTGAATCAGCATCTGAACCAGGCCTCTCACCCCAGAACCAGGTCCTCCCCAGAATGAGATGTAGCACCTCCAGCAGGAAGAGTGACGGCAGCCCCTCCTCAGTGCGCACTCACCACTGTCGTTTTTGGAGAAGAGGGCGGCCGTGATGTCGCGGCCCAATGCATCACAAGCGCTGCTGTGCGCCTGCTCTGGGAACTTCCCTTTGAAGTCATCCAGGCACTCCAGGGCCTCAGCCACGTACTTGAGCTCAAAGAGGCAGCGGGCCAGGCGGAAGTGTGCCTTCAGGTGGCATGGGTTTAGGGAGATGGCCTTGAGGCAGTCTCTCAGGGCGTCGTAGTGGTCACCATCCCTGGATAAGAGAGTGGGGCTTGGAGGTGGGACCACATGGCAAGCAAAGAATCATCCTCTCCCAGTCCCCGCTTTCTGTGGCCACCCCAGTCCATCTCTGACAGATCTCAGAGCATGGGTACTTGGGGATGAAGAGAGCCTTGGCTCAGCCCAGGAGACCAAGTATTTTTAAGGAGGCAAGCCAGGAACCCTGAGGTCTTGGGGGTGGGGTGGAGATGAGTGTATGGCAAAACCTAGTGTCAGGCTGCCCTCTGCTGGACACAGCATGCTCCTGCGTGCCCGTTCACCCCAGGCACCCGCAGCTCTGCAGCAGAAGGCCTGGCATCTTGCCCATCTCAGGCTCCCCAAGCCCTCCTTCCCTCTTCCTCCATGCACTCCTCAAATCTCCCTGTCTGGCCTTCAAAGCCATGTCCAAGGCAGGGAGCCCTCAAGGACACTTCTGTGGTCTGGGGAAGCCAGAAGTGCCAGGCGGGAGACTTAGAGTCTGACCAGCAGGCAGTAAGCCCTCGGCCAGACCCCCCTCTGTCCTGGCTGACTGATCCACAGCAGCTGTGGCCTCTACCTCCTAGGGCTGTAGGATGGAGCCTGACCGACTGGCAGAGTCAGCTTTCTGGAAGCTGATGGTGGTGGTGGTGGTGGTGGTGATGGTGGTGGTGGTGGTGGTGATGGTGGCAACAAGCACACCAGGAGGTTCAAATCGTCACTGAAGCATGGGTGAAGGGAAATGGAAATGTTTCTTTGTGGAGGAGTAAGAGGGGCGGGTTCAAAGAAGCCCCTCCTCCCACCCACCCTGTGCCAGAATATAAGACACACACTCCCCTGCACCCACAGACGGTTCCCACCTCTCATCTGGAGGGCCAGACGATCACAGGAGCCACTTCTCCTGTGGGAGCTATATTATTCCCTTCTGGGCATAAGACCCAACTCTGCCAACCAGCGCTCCCAGAGCAGAGCTGATGGCTCCTCCACTGAGCACAGCTCACAAGCCCCGTGCACACGTCCTCCTGACCCTTCTCTCCTACAGCACTCAGGGGAGATCCGTTCCTGCAGCAGCCATGTCCAGACCAAGAACAAGCAGCTGAGCAGTATGGGGCAGGAAGCAGGCGGGTGCTTCCATGGTGTGGCCAGTGTCAGAACCGGTGGCTGTGATGAGGGAGCCGGCGCTTTTAGAAACCAATTACCACCTGCAAGGTGCCCCTCGGAGCTCCTGAGGAGAGCCAGCCAGAGACCAGCCAGGAGCCAGGGGCGACAGCTCCCACTGCATCCAGGAGCAGATGGCAGCCCTGGGGAGCCTGGCCTGGACAGGACGTGACATTCTAGGGGTCATTGGCAGGCATGTGAGAGACAATGAGGAGAGCGCAGCCTGGCCCCAGGGCTCACCCATCCAGACGAGCTGCCAGATCAATCTCCCTGAAAGGACAGCCCTCAGCACGTCCCTCTTCTGCTCAAAACTCTTCAGTAGCTGCCCATCATCCACTGAATCGAGGCCAAAACACAGCCACGGCCCTGCATTCCAAGTCCTTCCTAGGCCAGCCCCAGGCTACCTCACAGACTCATCTCCTGCCAGTCCCTTCCCAACCCTCTGCTCCAGCCAAATGGATTTGTTGTGCTGCAAATAAGCTCTCCAGACAGTCCCCCACCCCCCAGCCTTTGTTCATACCATTTCATCTCCCTGGGAATGTCCTTCCCCCACAGTCCCCTCCTCCTTTTCATCTCCTTGTCTCAGCCTGCCCACACTTAAAGCCCATTCAGCACCACGTCTTCCTGATGCTTTCCTGATTAATGCCCAACTAAAGTGACCCAACCTTTTTTTTTGAATGGTCAAACCATTCCAAAGGACCTGCTGCTTCCTGCCTCTTTGATGACGGACCATGTCCCTGTCTTTGTCCCCTGTCCAGAGGCTGGGCACTCCAGGGCACAAGAAATTGAGTGGCAACTTTGTGTCCCTGGTACCTCGTGCATAGAAGGAGCTCAGAGAACATGTCAATGGCACCCACGGCACCCACGGGTTGGGAATTTATCAGCCTCTCTTAGCAGGAGTGAAATAGCTCTCGGGCTACAGTTTGGATGAGGACCTACCCTACTGCTGGGACAGTGAGGTGAAACACCTCAGGCTGACCCTCCAACAGCCATCTCCTGGATTTGGCTGCCATCTGAGCCCTGGCTAGCTCCTGATGCCTCGGCTAAGGCCTGTGGGGTAGCACCTTCCCAAACCCCCACCCACCATCCTGCTGACTTGGGTGGGTTTCTTAAGCTTCCCTCTCTGGCCTGCCTAGTTGCAGCCAGACGATGGCACACCAGCTGGCCTGTCTGTCTGGGCAGAGCCGACGGATGCCAGACGGAGCAGAAATGGCTGTGGGCCCAGCTCTATCCATCTCTAGTCCTGGCCCTGGCTGGGGGATGGGGTCTGCCTGTCTGCTTGCCTGCTGGTGCTGCAGGCAGAAAGGGCTGGGGGCCCTGAGGATTCCCAAAGATAAAGCGTTCTTTAAGATATGGACCTACTCCTTTACCACTGGCCACTACAACCCAGCACGACCCACAGCCAGCTTCGGACACCTGGGATCCTGTTTGTGCTCGGTCCAAAGGGTTTAAGAGCCAAGAAAGCACTCCCCAAGGTCAAGGAGCGGCAGAATCATTTCAGACAAATATTAACTGAATTCACCGAACACCTCATTTCCATCTAGCAAGATTTAACTGCTCCTTCAAAGTCCAACTCTAGGCCCAATTCTCCAACAGTTGGGATTAACCATTCTCTCAATTCCTACTTCCCCAGTGAGCACAGCACTTAGTAACAAAGCACCGCGTTGAAGCTACTTGTGTCATATCCTACTCAACTGTGAGCTTGCCTGGTGCTTGAGACATCCTGACTAACGGGCCGGTGTCTGCCCACCCCCAGCCTAGAGGAGGGGAGAGAGGCCTGGGCCCAAGAAGCTTTAGGAGGCTGCAGGATGTTACTACCAGCACCCAGGGCTCTAGCAGGCCCATTGCCTTTATCCCTCGCCCTGGCCCAGACCCACTCACCACTTGCGCTTCATGTAGGCAGCAGCTCGGTTCCCGTAGAGCATGGCGTTGTGAGGGGCCCTCTGCACAGCCTTGCTGTAAAGCTGAATGGCCTGGGTCCACTGCTGGCAGGCAAAAGCCTCGTTGGCTTGCTGTTTCACACGCTCCAGGTAGGGGGGCAGCTCTACCTGGGGGCTGTGGGGGATGCAGAGCCATGTCAGGCCAGCAGAGAAGATCAGAGCAGACCCTCCGGAAGCCTGTCGCCGTATCTGAGGGTCACCAGGCTTTCTTGGCCTTTGGGATCTGCACTGTCATCTAGAAGAGGGGCCCACTCCTGTCCTTGGCCTGAGTTACTGTGACAGGTGATGGGTACAATTCCAGATACTCTGAGCCAGTAAACAAACAACTGAAGCATAAATGAAGCTGTCCTAGACAGGTTTAAGGCAATTTTTAACCAAACTCTTGGGCATGATAGTAGCTGACCCCACCTGCCTCTATACTGAGCCGAACCTTGTAACCACCCAAGTCCCTCCCATGGATCTCTAGAAAGAATTCTGTTTCTCTCAAAGGCTAGAGGACTTGAAAACCTCTGTATCCAAAGCCCGCACAGGACCTGACAGAGAACAGAGGTCAGAAGATGCTCTGGGATGGAGAAAAATATAATAGGAGAGGCCCATCTGTGTAGGACCCTTTGGGAAGGAGCTCATGAGAAGAGGCACTTAGCTTCTGGGTCCTGACTACAGCTTCTGGTTCAAGAGACCGGAGCTTCTGTCTGAGCATGGCTGAGTCCTACCAGGTAGGAGTGGCACTGGGACCACTAATCACCCTCCAGAAAATTATGTGCCCCAGTCCTGGCTTTGGGGTATGTACTGGGTAGAGGTCAGGAGGAAGGGTTGTAAGACATACTCCTCCCTCTAGTTTACAGATGTAATTGAAGCTGAGAGGATTGGACAAATGAGCTGGCCTCACCTCACATATCCCCTACTCTCTGGCAGCCGGAAGCCATTGCTGTGAAGGTGCAGGCCGTTGGACACGCCGTTGGACACACCATTGGTGGACATCTTGCCATTCTGAACTTCTGGCGGGGAGGGGGAGAAACGAATAGCAACAACTCAGGAAGAGGTCCTCGTATCTCTTTGGCAGCCCTCTAGCTTCCATCACAGGGCCTGTTGGTCCCATTGTGACACCACCCTCCCAGAGTAAGATCTATTCCCAGAAAGCAAGTTTTTTGCAGAGTGGCAGGCAAGGGCATAAAGAAAACCATGTGCGCCCTCTGCTGGCTGAAGAGGAACACAGCTTCAACTTGGCATTGCCCTTAGCTGGAGTTGGGATGGGAGTAGGAGTTGGGGGTGCAGACTTGTCTAAAACAACTTTAGGCTCCAGTGAGAAATCAATGAGGAGATTGATCTAGGACAATAAGGGAAGGGCAACTATATCAGGTCCTCAAGAGCCAACCATGGGAAGAACTTGTTTTTTCAGAGGGAAGTGAAAAGGGCTGTGGCACAAACCCCTTTGACAGATTTCTGCAACCTGTTATCTTCTTTTTTACTGTACAGGCAGTGTATTTCAGAAAATCTACTCCTTTTGGAGGATCACAGCCACAGCCCGAGGAATGGGGCAGGTTTCCTAGCAGAGGGGGCACACACTCAAGCTCCCAGCGGGTACCCTAAAGGACACCCCAAGGGAGAACTTACCCCCTGAGGAGTGGCATTTTCTAGGCAAGAGGAACGTGTATGGCCGCTGCTTGTACGTCAGGTCAAACAAATAGACCTAGAGGGGAGGGGACAAGAGAAATGGAGGCTGTGAGGTACACATGTGGCCCTCAGGAACACACTGAGTGTTGAGCAGGGAACCACTGAGCCAGGCCGGAAGGGGTTTCTATGGAGCAACCCTGAGTCAGGAAAGTCTTCCTAGTTCCTGCTGGAAATACTGTCATTAGTTAGAATCACGTTTAAGTTGAAAAGGTCACCAGAGGTCACAAAGTAAAATGACTCATTTTACAGACGGGAAAAATGAAGCCTGAAAAGAGAAGCAATTTACCTAAAATAACACTACTAATTACTTCCCTCAGTAAATATTGTCTACTATTACTTAACATTTATTGACTTCCTACTTTGCTCCAGTAACTTTAGTTGTTTTCTATGACATCTGATTTCATCCTAGAAACCCTCCCGGGAAGAGGTACTATTATCGTCATCCCCTTATATATGAAGAAATGTACACTCAGAGTTTACTTTATGCAGGGCCATGAAAGCAGCATGTGACACAGCCAGGACCCAAAACTAAGCTCTCAACCACTCTGCTAGACTGCCTCTCCACTCATCCTTATGCTACCTTTAGGCCAGATGATGGCTCAGCAATCTGAAGCCAGAGTTCTATTCTGAACTCAGGCACTCACCTATTCTCCATCCTGTTTCTTTTGTACAAAATCATACCTTACCTTGTAATGTCATCATTTGTTTCACTTGCTGTGTCTCCCCTGTTAGCCTGAGATGCGTTATATTTTGCATTTGTCTCCCTCATATTTTTGATAATGCTAGTCCCAGAGTATGTGTTCAATATTTGTAAAATAAATGAATTTATGCAAGGCTTAATAAATATTCTGAGAACCTGCAAACAAAAGGTTTAGCAACCTGCCATTATCAGAGAACACTTCCCAGAGCTTATCCTAAACCAGAGCCTGGATGTATGCCTGAACCTAGGAAAACAGCAGATGAGGAAACCAAGGCTAAGAGAAAAAAAGAGAGAGAGAGAGAGAGAGAGAGAGAGAGAGATAAAGAGAGAGAGAGAGATAAAGAGAGAGAGAGAGAGAAAGAGAGAAAGAGAGAAATGAGAGAGAGAGTGAGTTGTTCCAAGTCACTGTACACAGCTGGTAAACAGAAGGTCAGCGTTTGAAGATAGGTCTGTCAGTTCTAAAACTTAGGGCACCTGTCAGGGAATTCCAATGATATTATATCATTCCCACATTTCACTAGAATGGCATTTACAATAAGGCTCTTGTCTGCATCATGGACGTGACGTACACAGCCCTGGCTGCTGGGTATGGTGTTGGGGGTGGGGGGCAGAGCCAAATTGGTCAGTCGTACATACCTGCTCCCCTCCCATGTTGACCAGCAGCTCTGTGCCACTGGGGCTAAAGGTCACATAGGTGGCAACCAGCACTCTCAGGCGGTTGTTGTAGTCAGGCAGCTTCACTGGCAGGTGACCTGCAGGGAACAGTCCAGTCATTCTGGTGTGAGGCTCCCAGGACCCCAAAAAAGGGGTCAGAGAGTTTGTGTGAAATCAGCCGTATGATGATAGCAATCATCTTCAGCATAAAAACAGCAACAAGTGTTGAGCCCTTACCATATGGGCTGGGCTACTTTATGTGCTTTATATCATTTGGTCATTACAAACCTATTTTAGAGAAAAGAAATTATGATCCATCAAGGTTCAGTAATTTGCCAAAGGTCACACGATGGCTGGTTAACGGCAGTCAGAATTAAAGCCCAAGTATGCCGAACTCTCAAGCTCTTGCTCCTGACCACTGTGCCACACCACCTCCCTGCCCTGCCCCAGGGTAAGTCAGCACCCAGCCAAGAGTTTGGGGCCAGAACTGGGCTCAGACCTACCTGCTACGTAATACTGGGCTGCACCATCCGGAAGGGGCTTCTGCCGGTCACAGAAAGTGTGCACGCCTGCAGAAGGGCTCTGCTTCATGCTCTTTCTGGTGGGAAGGCAAACCATACAGGTTACAACGCCTAGCACTCCCCTGGGCTAGATCAGACCACATTCCCTAGAGGAAAACCCAAGTTTGTATCCCTGAGAGAAACAGAAAGTACCTTTCTTCTTTATGTCCACCAAAATTATATTTTTCTTATTTCTAAAACAAGCATGAATTAAAGGTGGTTTTTTTTGTTTGTTTTTTTAACAAAAATTACACAAATTAACCTGTATAATTCTGTTAGCCAGCTTCATCCCAATAAATTCAATAAAAAGGAAGAAAATTATTTTTGTAATCACAAAAATTAAGAAAAGAAGAGGGCATGGCCATGAGGGAAAGCAGCAGCGGTTCCACAGGAGGCCGAGCCGTCCATACCTGTGGTTGTGGATCATGCGAATGTCGTAGAGCCTCACGAAGGGCCCGCTGGCCCCTACCGCCAGGCAGTTGTTGTCCTGGGGGTTGACAGTGAGGCACTTGGCCTCCACCAGCTGGCCACAGTACTCTGTCAGGTCAATCAGCACTTCCGAGTGTTTGCTGTTCTCGCGAAGGTCATACTGTCTGTGAGAGAGGACAGAGTTAGGGGCTGGGGCCTGGGTTCCTGTGTGGAAGGCAGAGAAGAAACCAAAGCCTTGCTATGCAAGGTGAGTGGGAGGGGCTCTGGGCCAGTTTGTAAATAATAAGAATGTCAAAACCACTCTCATTTCTTGAGTGCCCATTGTGTGCCAGGCCCTGTAGCAGTCTTCTCACACAGTGTTTTATTCTAACATAACTCAAGGTAAACACTACTGTACCTTAAAAATATATATATAACCAAAACCCCAAAACATGTCAGTATTATTGCTAAATACTATTACTACTGATTACTAACACTTAGTGAGAAATTGCTTTGTGTCCAGTATTGTCCCTCAGTGTTGCACATGCATTTCCTAATTAAATCCTCATGCCATCCCTTGGCACCATTAGAACACTGAGGTTCAAGGCAGTTAAATAACCTGCCTGGGACAGCACTGCTAGTAAATGTAGAGCTGAGATAGCTTCCTAAGAGTGTTCTCTCCTTAATTCTAATTCTTGTTGTACTAAATCTCATAGGAAACAAAAGAAGTATGGAGGTGACAAAAAAGAGAATCTGGAGATTATCTAAGAGCTACCTAGAAATGCCAAGTGCCAACAGAAGCCCACGAATTTCATCCAGGTAGGTGGCAAAGGTCATGCCAAACATCTACCTGGCAGCAATACACACCCATCATTGCAACCTGGGGAGCTGTTTTGCTGCTACTACACAGGCACATGCAAGGACCTCATCACTGTTTGCCTTATCTTTCCAGCTCAAAACCGCAGTGATTCCTCAATATTTTCAGCATGAATGTACTTTTAGTTTACTTTTTCCAAACTTTTCAAGATCTGATTTCACATCCCTCTCCAACCTTGTACCTCAGTGTTCTAAACATGGGTCAATAACACTACAATACTCTCTGTCCTGTACATGCCATGTTTACCCCTGCCTTCACAAACTGTGCTCAAGCTGGGAACCACTCTGCTTTACCTTGCCCATCCAAATACCTTCTATTCTGGAAGGCCAGTTTGTGTTTACTCTCTAGTAGGACACCTCCCCTGACTCTGCTGAGCCAAAGCGCTGAGGCTCTCCTACACAAGATCCTCGATGCTCAGCTTCTACCTGCTGTCCTGACAGCCTGGTCAGTCAAGGTCAGCAAGTGCAATGTAGAATTGTATTCACAAGTGCTTTCTGTCTTAAGTGTAGCAGGTCCTCAAATATCGTTTTTGTGTGTGTGTGTGTGTGTGTGTTATTGTTATCCTTCAATGTTGTTTCATTATAATGCTGAAAAGATTCTTGGGAACTTAGCTCTTGTTGATATCAATGAGGCTATGGTAAAATTGGTTTCCTTATATGTCATTTCACTTAAAGTCACAGAACCTATAAATAACATTAAGACTTACTAAACTATGCTAAGGTTTTACTGGCACTATCTCAATTTCAATGCTCAGGCCAACAGGGAGATATTATGATGATTCCCATTTTATAGATGAGGAAACTGAGGTTCAGTGGTGAAGTGACTTGCCCCAGTCAAACACTGAGTGACAGAGGCAGGACTTGACCCTAGGTTTGGGTGACTTCAGTGCCCTGCTTCTAATTTCTGTTACAGTTTATACACAACTCAGCTACTCCTCTGTAACAGGGGAGAAGGCACAAGGTCCTACCGAGTTTTAAGGGAGACAGTTAAGGCAGATTGGGGAGATAAGGAAAAGTTCTAAGATCATATCTGAAGAGAGGAGTTAAAGAAGGACAATGAGACCATTTTAGGATGAAGGGAAGTAGAGGCATAGGTGTGACAGTACTGGCCTCTGGTTAAGGGGACAGTCCACTTTGTTATTTCTGGATGACTCTCCCCCTTACAGGCACATGCCCACTGACCAACTGTTCAAGAGAAATGTATCAAATGTCTCTATGTGCCAGGCACTGTGCTGGGCTCTAGGACCACCACCAAGACAAGACAGACATGGAGCTGCTCTGAGAGAGTGTACCATTCAGTGAGGGATACAGACAAAAAAGGTAAACCAACAAGTAAGTAAAATAACTATAGACGATGCCTAGAGTAACAGAGGCGACCATAGGGCACTGAGACAAAGAATAACGGGGGAGGGGTCTACTTTAGGGTGGTCAGAGAAGGTGCTTCTGAGAAGGTGACTCTTAAGCAGATCTCCTTAGGGTAAGAAAGGGACAGCCGCGGGAAGAGCTGAGTACAGAGAAAACCAGCCGGAGGGAACGGCGGTGTGAAAGCCCTGAGGAGGCAGACACTGCACTGAGGTGGTGGGAGGCCTGCACGCCTGGATGTGTGCAGGAGAGGGAAGAGAGTGGGAAGGTGAGAGCAGGGGAGGCAAACGCTCCCAGCTGAGTTTGTCCACAGACAGCTCTGGGCAGACTAATGAGGCTGGACTCTGCCGGAGGGAAGGAGTCAGGCCTGTGGAAGGAAGTGGTGTGGACAGGTGGGAGGGAGGAGCCAACATGCAGAGAGAGAGCCACAGGCCCCATCAACGCCTAGGCCCTTACCGGATCAGCCCGTCCTCAGCAGCACTCCAGAACGTGTTGGGCCACATGGGGGCCGTGGCGATGCGCTTCACCCGGTTGGTGTGGTCTCCAAACATGTGGATCGTCTCCTTCACTGTCAGGTCGTGGACATGCACCTTGGAGTCGGCTGCCCCCGTGATCAAAATGCGGTCCCCAGCGTGAGGCAGGAACTGCTCGGAGAGATTGAACGAGATTGCAGGTGGTGGGGGTCGGGCTGGCCATACGAGGAGACTGGCCTGCATGTTAGTGCCCTCTTTTTCTTTCCGTATCAGGTAACATGAGCCCACCCGAGGCAACCCACCAGGAAAACTGTGACCTCGAACATCGTCCTCAGGCCTAACGGTCAAAATCGGGGCAGCACCTTTACTTTGCCAGAGTCGCCTCACCTGACTAGACTCCCTAAGGAAACATTTTCCTGATTCTTCCACAGGTAAGGGCTGAATCCATGATAATCATAGCTGTTACCACCATGTGCTTGGCAACAAGGCAGGTACTTTATCTTATTGATAGTTCATATAAAATAACCCCATTAAAAACTGAGGTTTGGCAAACATTCAGCAGGACTGTCTGATTCCCATAAGCCATACAGCCTCATGACCCCTATTGAATAGCCTGGGGGTTAAGTAACAAATTAGTCTTAAAATGAAAAGGACTTTCAGTGTTTTAAGGGAGTGTGTGTTTAAAATTGGTTCTAGTATTTCTGGAGAACAATCTGGCAATAGGTAGCAAAGATAAAAACTATTTCTATTTTTTGTTCCAAAATTTCTAGTTCTGAGAAATGATTCCAAAAGGGAAAATGCAGAAATGCTCAGAACAGAACTCATTATAATGACAAATGCTGGAAACGGCTCAAATGCCAGACCCTGGGAAAGGGCTGAGCACCAGGAGGATACACCTCAGTGAGAGCCCTGGCCGGTTGGTTGGTGGGTTCAATTCCTGGTCAGGGCACATACCCTGATGGTTATGGCTTTGATCCTCGATAGGGTGACAACTGATTGATGTTTCTGACATTGATGTTTCTCTCTCTCCCTTCTGCTCTCTTAAAAAGAGAGAGAGAGAGAGAGGGGTGGGGAGAGGGAGAGAGAGAGAGAGAGAACCCCCACCATTCTTATTATTATGTCTAGTAATACTTAATGTCTAGTATTATGTCTAGTATTGAAAACAATACTAGACATAATAATAATAATAACAAAACAGCTACGTAATTTGTATAACAGTAATTCCTAAAACAATCCTCACCTGAGAATATACTTATTAATTTTGGAGAGGAGAGGGAGGAGAGAAACATCAACATGAGAAATATGGGTTGGTTGCCTATGTGTGCCTTGACTATGGATTAAACCCACAATCTAGCTATGTGCCCTGACGTGGAATCAAACCCTGAAACCTTTTGGTGTATGGGACGACACTGCAACCAATTGAGCCACACTGGCCAGGTCTGAATACTAATTTTTTAAAATGTATTTTATTGATTTTTAACAGAGAGGAAGGGAGAGAGCTAGAGAGCTAGAAACGTCGATGAGAAAGAAACATTGGCTAGCTGCCTCTTGCACACCCCCTACCGGGGATGTGCCCACAACCAATGTACATGCCCTTGACAGGAATCGAACCTGGGACTTTTCAGTCCACAGACCGACGCTCTACCACTGAGCCAAACTGGCTTCGGCTGAATAATAATTTTTTTAAAGTATGCTGTTCTAGCCCTGACTGGTTTGGCTCAGTGGATAGAGCGTCGGCCTGCGGACTGAAGGGTCCCAGGTTTGATTCCGGTCAAGGGCAAGTACTTTGGTTTCGGGCACATCCCCAGTAGGGGGTGTGCAGGAGGCAGCTGATTGATGTTTCTCTCTCATCGATGTTTCTGGCTCTCCCTCGCCCTTACTCTCTGTAAAAAATCAATAAAACATATTTAAAAATAAATGAATAAATAAATAAATAAAGTATGCTGTTCTAGTACCAATGTTGAGGAAAAGAAATATTTGGATGTGGTGTTGAGTTCTTCTCTTTTTTGAGTTCAAAAGATCGAATTATCTTTTTTTCTGAATTGAAGTTTCTTGAAACCCACAAGGCTGAACAGTATGTGTGTGTGTGTGTGTGTGTGTGTGTGTGCGCGCGTACGCAACACTGTATTCAAACAACTAAACCCACTTGACTTAAATGTTCATGCAAAAGCAACAATTCTCTTTCCCACACATACTACTCTAATGACTCACTAGGATAAAAGCAAGATGAAATAGATGGAATTTAATAATTTTGGGACAACTAGTAGTTTTAAAATATATATATATTTTTTATTGATCTCAGGGAGGATGGGAGAGAGAGAGAGAGAAACATCAATGATGGGAGAGAAGCATTGATAGGCTGCCTCCGGCACAGCCCCAACTGGGGATCGAGCCCAAAACCTAGGCATGTGCCCTTGACTGGAATCGAACCTGGAACCCTTTGGTCCACAAGCCGAAGCTCTGTCCCCTTAGCCAAACCAGCTAGGGCACAACTAGTAGTCTTTAATCCTGTCGAGACAGCACATACTCCATGCACAAAAGAAATAACAGAACCCTTGGGAAGAACCTGTGGCCGCTGCCACACTTGTCACTGCAGCAGCCACCAGGGGGAAGTCGTGTGTTAAATACAGGGGTGGGCAAAAGTAGGTTTACAGTTGTGAGTATACCAAGTTTATTCTTGTACTATTATTTATTAATTATTACACTGTTTCTATGTGAACAATTATAAACTCACTTTTGCCCACTCCTGTAAGTATATCTGGTGTTTTTACTAACAAAGAGGGAAGAATCCTCGTCCACACTATTTTTTTTTTTAACAGAAGAGGAAGCTGAAGGTCTGTGAATATAACTGCCTTGCTCAAAGTCTTACTACTAGTGAGTATCAAGGCCACTGTCAAATTCTGGTCTCTGAACTTAACATTTTGTGCTCTAGGATGCAAAATTTAGGTCCTTGCCCCAGGTCTGACCTCACAGACTCAAAGTGGTCCTAAAACTTTTCAGAGGCAGAGAGCAGTCTCTATTTGCCATGAAAGAGGTGAATCAGAATTGTTCCGTCTCTAAAATAGCAGAAATTCATCTAGGACTTGTCCCTGGGCCAGAGAGGAGAATCACAGCTTGGAAAAGAGGCAGGGTTTAGGGAAATAAGTAGGGTTTGTGCTCTTGAATTTGCCTTCTTCAAGTATGTTATAATTCTTCTTGATATTAACTTGGAAAGGACAGCCTCACTCTCACATACACCCATAACAGAATTTCAGAGCTGGAAAGGTTCTTAAAGGTCTTTTTCTCCAACGTTAAACCTGGCAGATAAAGTTCCCAGCAAGCAGAACACCTCAGTGCTAATACATTAGCTACATCCTCAGAGGGCCCATTCTACATTTTTCAAATTGCTCTAAGCATTAGACATTTCTTTCCTTAATCAGGCATGCCTTTGCTTCTGTGGACTTACAGCTGTTGTGCTAGGTCTATTATCTGGGATCAAAAGAGACAAGGTTCATGCCACTTCCACATAATAGGTCTCCCAAGGTCTGAGGCACTTGTAAGGCCCTTTCCCACCTCTCCTTTCCACCACAAAACCCGCAGACCCATTTCCTATAAAAGCTAGAAGAGTTAAAAGCACCTGTGCCAGGTAACATCAACCCTGTGAACTGCTACTTACTTTTTAAAATTAAACTATTTATTCACTCGTTTATTCATGAATCTGAGGGATTTTCCTTAGCTACTACCTTTTTACTGATGAGCAAACAGGCTCAGAGGTCAGATGATTTGCCTACTTCACATAGCTTCCAAAAGGCAGATAAGGGAGTCACACAGGTCTTCCTGCTATCTAAATTCATGCTCAGAACCGTATTTCCCACCATCACCCTCACATACATATACATCCATTTAGAGTTGGTCTCTTGGCTCTAAGAGAGGAAGCAGGATATGGAAAAGAGATGGGGTTTCAGGAATCACCATCAGATGCTCAGATCAAAGGTGTATGTGACCCCAAGGGGTACCTGGGAACCATGCATGCAAACACAACCACATGCATAGCTCAGTGACCTTGTTCACGTGCTCTGTGGCTTATCCCGCTCACCTTGACAGAGAAGATATTTGCAGTGTGTCCCGTGTGCATGGAGAGCAGCTTCTTGTGGTGCAGCGGGTCCCACACAATCGTGTGCTGGTCATCGGAACCAGAGGCCAGCAAGCTGCAAGCAGAGTGAGCGGTTCTGACCTCTCCTCAAGTTCGTGGGCAGTTTTCCCCTAACCCACATTCCCAGGTGATGAGGTGTTAGGCCACACAGAACTTAAATAAGTGTATGTCACAGATTTAAAGGCTATCTTGTAAACATTGGTTGATTCTCATCTATTTGTCCTGAAAATGTGCCATTATTCCTTAAACTTTGCATTGGCTTATTGGGGGGGAAAAAAAAAAAGTGTTTGGATGGCCACCCAACCTTCCATCTTTTCTGGGCTTCATTGTTTACCTGTGTATTGATAGTGATGGGCTAAACTAAACTAGTAGCAGAGAGCAGCAGTCTCTTTTCACGTGGGTCCATTCTTTTCCTTAGACCTAGAAAGAGGGTTTCCCAGCTGCCCACTCCATTCCCTCAGCACCCTCTCCCCCTGTGCTCTCGCTCATACTTACTCTCCTTTCTCATTCCACTCCAGACAGTTGACACATCCTGAGTGACCCTGGGTAAGCAAATAGAAAGGGATAAGAAGAGGGCCAGTTAGAGGTTCTCCTGGGGAACTCAATACCAAAAAGTAGAACAGGTAAACTAATCTTTCCATCATCAATGCTTTCCAGGTGCGTGTGGGTGACCAGAATTGAATTAAACTGCCTGGCATCTTACAGTGTTTAAAGTACTTTCATTGTCATGATTTTCCTTGACACTGAACACTCCTGAGTCATAAAGGGCAGGTTTCATTGGTCCCCTTTTGCAGAAAATTAAACTGAAGTTCAGGTAACGATAACAGAAGTGAGATCCAAATAAATTCCTGCTCCTACCACTAGGAACATGCCAACAGTCCCTTTGAGGGATAGCCCTTGACCACAGACAATTTGCCCAGAGAAGCATGTGACCCGTGGATGATCTTCCATTCATTTGGCATATATTTAATTATTGAGCACTCACTGCATACCAGGTACCGTTCAGATGCTGGGGTGTATCAGTATACAATCACAGTCCCTGCTCTTCTGAATTTATTTCCAGTAGGAGGAACCTGGTATGGTAAGGTACATTGGGCTAGTTTCTTGAGCTTGGAGATTTGAATTAAGAAACACCGAGAGTGAGGCAGTTAATAGATGCTGAAGGTGAAAGCATGCACAGAGAGAAATCATGGCAAAGCTAGAATTACAGGGAAACAGAATCCATGAAAAGCAGAAGGTATGAGGCGGCAGAAACAAGTCTTATATGGGAGAAGGAGAAAACAAATCACGAGGCATTCCTAAATACTGTTCTTTCTGTTCCCTCATCCTCCTTCATTCCTAATAGTACCTAGATTTTCATCTAATCATCTTCCTGTCCAAGTTAGACCATGTGTTTCAGGAAGGGTAAATCCATTGTTCTTTTCAGTGATAGGTTCAGAAACTTATGCCTAAGCCAAATTGGAGATAGCATTCATTTGGGCATAGGAATTGGCTCAGAAATGAGCCTGTGACCCCAATCAGATGCAAGGGGGCAGTTGCTGGGAGCTTCTGGGAAAGGAGTTTTCTCATTCTCAGGAGAGTGAGTCTATGAAAGAGATGCCTTTTTCCCCTAGGTGATGAGAGGACTGATGTGACACCTGGAATTGCCACCCAGAGAGTCAAACTGAAGAAGGAAAGCCCAGCCTAGGGAATCATAGAAAAATGGAGCCAGAGTGACCAGAATAACTAACCCAGATGCCTACTCTACTCCTCAACTTCCACTTAAGCCAATCAATTCGTAACTGTTTAAAGTCATTTGAGCCGAAACCGGTTTGGCTCAGTGGTAGAGCGTCGGTCTGCGGACTGAAGGGTCCCGGGTTCGATTCCGGTCAAGGGCGTGTACATTGGTTGCATCCACATCTTCGGTGGGGGGTGTGTGCAGGAGGCAGCTGGTCGATGTTTCTCTCTCATTGATGTTTCTAGCTCTCTATCTCTTTCCCTTCTTCTCTGCAAAATATCAATAAAATATATATTTTTTTAAAAAAGTCATTTGAGTTGGGTTGTTACTTGTGGCCCACAGCATCCTAACTAATAACCTCCAACTCATTCTTCAGACTTCTCTTTATAGGTACTTCCTTCAAGATGCCTGTCCTGTCATGTGAATTTGGGAGGGAGGGATACTGTCACACTGTATTATGCTCTGTGTCGACATGGTTGTTTGCTTCACCAGACTGAGCCCTGAGAAGTGGGCTTTGTGTAGTGTTCATTGCATCTCCAAGGCCAGTTATAGTCCTTGACACAAATCTGTTGCATAAATGAACCAACGAGTCAGTGGGACTAACGGGAAGAATGAAGAGCTATGAACACATCTAATTCCCCGCCTTTAGTCAGAAAAGGCCTTCCTCTGCCTTCTCCTTTCCTTTCACCTTTTGCTCTCTACAGATTCTCATCTGGTTGAGCCTCGCTTCTTCCCAAGTTCTGCACTTACCAACACTGCAGACACATTTACTCTGTCCACACTTGTCAGAGCACTTGCTGACCTGAGGCCTCTCACTTTCCACTTGGCTGCAACCCTACCCATAGCTTTGGTCACACTTTCTAGGTCAGAATCATTTCTGTCTTCAGCCCTCTCATTTTGTTCATCAGGCTGTAAATTACTTGTACTTGGGGGGCCACATCTTCCCAGCTGAGCCTTGAACAACTCATTGCTATCATCACCTGAGAGAACTGTTTGGTAGTTTCAGATAAAGTTAAGCTTGTATCTATCCTGACCCAGTAATTCCATTTATAGGCATTTACTTGAGAAAAATGAAAACATTTATCGATACAAAAACTGGTTTAAGAATATCCATAGATGATTTATTTTTAAAAAGCTCCACACTGGAAATTGCTCAAATGGTCATCAACTGGAGAATGGATAAACAAAACGTAGTACATCCATACAGTGTATCACTACTCTTCAATAAAAAGGAACAAACTAAATATGTGCAACAGATATTTTTGCATTGATTCTAAGAGAGAGGGAGAGACACAGAGAGGGAACCATTGATATGAGAGACACATAGACTGGTTGCCTCCCGCACACCAGGGTTGGGATCAAGCTTGCAACTGAGGCACGTGATCTTGACAAGAATCGAGTACGGGACCCTTCAGTCCATGGGCCTATGCTCTACCCACTGAGCAAAACTGGCTAGGGTCATGCTTTTCCTTCTGATCTTCGTTACTTGCTCCTTCTCAATATTCAAATTTCATTTCAAATATCACTTCATCAGAGTGGCTTTCTCCAATCACTATATATAAAGTATATCCCATTACCATGGTTTAATATGACTTGTTTCTAGTGAATTTACACTCAAATTATATTAAAACAAAAGCAATCAAGCCAGATTGTGAAGGTGAGATATATAATGTTTGCAAATTTAAAAAAAATACTAAGAAAACAAATAAGGCAAGAGAATAAATACACCAAGCAAAGAACTATTTGTTAAGTCCTTTAAAAGAGTAGACACATGGTTGGAGTCAAAAGAATATGAACTATGGAGCCAGACAGGCCCGATATAAATATTCTTTTTCTATTCATGTGACCTTGGAAATGCTCAGTTTTATGTTCCTCATTTGTAAAGTGAGATTCCTTTCCTCATAGCAGAGTGGGAACAAAGCCTAGGATAGAGCCATAAAGAAGACCAACATAAGGGCCTGATGCACAAAGAGTACGCAAAGGGCATCAAGAAAGACACTGGCCCACAGCATCCTAGGAAGGAAAACAGAGGGTGATGCCTCAGACCCAGGTGATGAAAGTTTTGTTGAGGAAGTATCCAGTACTACCAAATACTGTCAAGCTAGATAAGGACTAAGATTTGTCCATTGATTTAGGGCAAGAAAGCTACAGTGGTAATCCTGGCAAGAGCCACTTTTGTGGTGTGTGGTTAGATAAACAGAAGTAGGTTGACGAATTCGTCATGTGCCACATTCGATATTTTCAGTCAATGATGAGCCACATATACAATATACCAGATAGCCTAGGTGTGTAGTAGGCTGTACCATCTAGTTTGTGCAAGCACACTCAAGATGTTGCACAATGACAAAGCCACCTAACAGTGCATTTCTCAGAATGTATCCCTGTCATTGAGCAGCACATGACAGTACTGGGAAGTGAGGAAGCAAAAACACTGAGTATAGACTACTCTTTCAGTCTGGCTAGGAAGGGGAAGAGAAACAGAAGGCTATACATGTGGCTGTGGCATCAAAGACTTTCTTATATTAGAGAAGCTTGAGCATATTTAATCCCAAGGGGAATCAATAGAGGAAGGGAAAGTTAAAGATGTAAGAAAGCTAAAAGATCATCTGTGGTTGGGGTTTTGTCAGATTACTGTTGCAAGAGAATGATTGTAGTGATGAGTCATTGATTCTTAGGAGAGAGGGAAGGAAGTAAAGACATGAAGTAGCTTGTAAGGAGAGAAGAGGAGTTGACTGGACTTGGAAGACTTGTTGAGGATGCAGAATCATTGAGGCACGACAGATATACGTATATGCTCTTTTTTCACTTAATAATATATCTTGGAAATCACTCATATCAATTAGAATTCTTTTTCATAATTGCATAGCACTTCATGATGTAGATGAAACAAGATTTATTCAACTAATTTCCCATATATGTATTCTTTTTAAAAAAATATATTTTATTGATATTTTACAGAGAGGAAGAAGGGAGAGAGATAGAGAGCTAGAAACGTCGATGAGAAACATCAACCAGCTGCCTCCTGCACGCCCCCTACCGGGCATGTGCCCGCAACCAATGTACATGCCCTTGACCGGAACTGAACCTGGGACCTTTCAGTCTGCAGACCGATGCTCTAACACTATGCCAAACCAGTTTTGTCTCATATGGTATATGTATTCTTAAGAGTTGTTTCTAATAGTTTGCAATTACAGCAATACCATAATG
Source organism: Nyctalus aviator (assembly GCA_036971965.1). NCBI lineage: Eukaryota > Metazoa > Chordata > Mammalia > Chiroptera > Vespertilionidae > Nyctalus > Nyctalus aviator. The sequence goes on from CM072923.1 coordinate 179,451,705, forward strand.
AATAACCTTGTGCACATGTATTTTATTACTGCTGGAGATGTGTACCTGCAGGGTAAAAGCCCAGAAGAGGGGGTGTTGGCCAAAGAGTAAATATATATGTGGTCTTGTTAGATATTGCCAAGTTTCCGTTCATGGGGTTGCATCATTTTGCCTTTCCAGTAGCAATGCATGAGAGTGCCTGTTTCTCCACCACTCTCTACACACTGTGTGGTGAAGCTTTTGAATATTTCACCAACTCTGACAGATGAAAAATGGCATCTCAACATAATTTAAAGTTACATTTCTCTTGTGAATTAAATTGAATATTTTTCCCATTTGTTTAAAGGCTATTTTAAATATAATTTTTGTCAATTCTGGTGTAACAAAATTGAAAATAAGAATTTATATATGTGTATCTGCATATTTTTGCAAGCACAAACACAAGCACAGAATGGATAAGTGAAAACTAATGAAGTTGGTTACCACTAGGGGGTGGAAAGGATATGAAGGGTAGAGAAAGGGTATGAGTAATCCTGCTCTGGACCTTTTTGTAGAGTTTTTACTTTTAGAACAAAGTTGAGCCCGGCCAGTGCTGCTCAGTGGTTGATCGTTAACCTATGAACCAGGAGGTCACGGCTCAATTCCTGGCCGGGGCTCATGCCTGGGTTGCAGGCTTGGTTACCAGTGGGAAGCATGCAGGGGATAGTCACTGATGCTTCTCTCTCATCACTGTTGTTTCTCTTTCTCCCTCTCCCTTCCTCTCTGAAGTTGATAAAAATATATTGGGGGGAAAATGCCAAGCCCCCTACTTAAATTCTGAATCCCATACCCATCAGCCTTCCCAGGACTTTGGTCCTTCAGCTATTCTGTCCTTCTCTTCTATCAGCAATCCCTTCCTCTCATCTACATTCAAATATGCTCTAGCATTTCTTCCCATTTTCTTTAGGGAATCCCACTGACCCCTTCACCTACTGCCCCATTTCTCTGCTTCCTTTTGTAAACAAAGTTGTTCAACGTTGTCTATATAACTCAATAAAGATGGGTGGAGGGAGGAGAAACAAAACAAAACAACTTCGAAGGGAAATAAAGAAGATGTTTCTTCCTCCAATCTCCTGAAATGACTCCCCACTGGTAAAAGCAAACCAAAACACAGAGGACAAGAGAGAACATTAATATTCTTGTGCAAGTCAGCTGTCCAAGCAGTTAGCTGAAGAATGGTAAAAAAAGGAGATGTAGAGGGGCAAGAAAATGTAACTTTTAAAGATTACTCTTTTTTACTGCTTGTATTCTACTGGAGGCCTAATTCGTGCTCAGGGGAGAGGAGAAGGGTGATGGTGTCCCTCAGCTCAGCCTGCACCCTCTCCAATCTGGGACATCCCTCTCACAATCTAGGACTGCTGGCTCTCAACTGCTCACCTGCCTTCCTTCCTGATTGCCCCTAATTGCTTCTGCCTGCCAGCCTGATCACCCCCTAACCACTCCCATGCCAGCCTGATTGATGTCTAACTGCTCCCCTGCTATCCTGTTTGCCCCAACTTCCCTCCTCTGCTGGTCTGGTCACTGCTAACTGCCCACCTCTGCTGGTCATCTTGTAGTGGCCATCTTGTGTCAACATGGGGGCAGCTATTGTGTGTTGGAATGATGGTCAATCTGCATATTACTCTTTTCATTAGATAGGATAGAGGCCTGGTGCATGGGTGGGGGCGAGCTGGTTTGTCCTGAAGGGTGTCCTAGATCATGTCCTGGTGCATGGGGTATGGGGCGGCCTGGGCGAGGGGACTGTGTTGCAGGCCAGCCACACCCCAGGGTGCCTCAAGCAGAGGCCCTGGTATCTGGGATTTATGTATCTTCTATAATTGAAACTTTGTAGCATGGAGCCGAGCAAGGCCTTCTGCTTGCTCCGTGGCTGCCGCCATTTCTGTTTGGATTTATTTACTTTCTATAATTGAAACTTTGTAACCTTGAGTGGAGGCTGAGGCTGGCTAGGGCAGGCGGAAAGCTTGGCTTCTTCCATTGCCAGAGAAACCCAAGTCTCCCTGCTGCTCTCTGTGGAGGCAGACATCTTGGTTGGGGTTAATTTGCATACTCATTCTGATTGGCTGGTGGGCGTAGCTCTTTCTAGTTACCCTTTTTTTTTTTTTTTATCTCCTTAGCTTGTAATTAACTTCTGAAAGCTAGGTGCCTCAGAGCTAGGCCTCGGACCCTATTCTCTAATGCTCCATGGACAAATGAAGTCTCCAGATTTCTCCCTATAATCCAGAGCTATCTCCCAATTAATACTGCCTACCTGATATCGCCACAAAGCTATCCAACTGGCTTCCAAACTTTCAACCCCTGATTTTCTCTCTAACTTATTTTTTCTCTGTCTTCTTCTTTCCATCTTTTCTCAATTCTCCAAGTCTCATAAGAGGCAAAGCTGGGATTTAAACTGGGACTTTTTAATATCTAAACCCGTGTACATTACTTGATACTATGTGCTTCTACTACAAGTCCTGGGAAAGATGGCCTATAGGCAAGTACAAATTGAAAAGGTTCACCTTAGCATAATTGTTTCTGAGTTCAGATCTTGGAAAACAATAGATGGGATCCTGTTTTGTAGTCACAGAAGTTTCCAAGTCTATTCTGGACAAAGTTATCAAACCAGGAAGAGATGGTAAAGATAATAAGGGTTGGACAGAGGCACAGCTAAAAGGAGAAGCCAAGCCAGCTAGGGATCACTGTCAATTCATCATCAACCATAGCAGGTTTCTCAAGCTCGACATTATTGGCATTATAATTCTTTTTAAAAAATATGTTTTTATTTATTTCAGAGAAAGAGAGAGAGAGAAACATCAATGATGAGAATTACTGCATGCCCCAAACTGGGGATCAAGCCTGCAACCCCGGCATGTGCCCTGACCAGGAATCTAACCATGAGCTCCTGGTTCATAAGTTAAAGCTCAACCACTAAACACGCTGGCTGGGCTGGGTGGGGCTGCATAATTCTTTGTGGCACTTTCTTTGTTGTCCTGTATATTGTAGGATGTTTAGCAGCATCCCGAGCTTCTACCTACTGTATGCCAGCAGTACCCTTCTAGTTTTGATAACCAAAACTGTTTCTGGGCATTGCCAAATGTCCCATTGAAGGTAAAATCTTCCATGTCCCACCTCCAATTGCACTACAGGAATGTACTCTGAGCTTTCTTCTAAAGGAAACATGGAGAGAAACTTTATTTTAAAAATTATAAATTCCTGTATAAATAATAAAATACATCAAAAATCATGTTTTCAAGTAATTTTTAGAGATATGGGAAAAAATAATATAAAGTTATAGAAGGTTTATATCAAACTGTGTAAATGATACAAGAACCATTTGTAGGAAAAAAGTTACATAAAAGCATGGAAAGAAACAGGAAGATTTAAGAATCATAATTATTATTTTATTGAATTAGCTTGCCAAGATCCAGCACTGTGTTAAGTGCTTCACACTAACCTACTAATTTAATCATCACAATAATTCTGTTTTACCAATCAGGAAACTAGGGGTAACTTGCACAATGCTATATAGCTGTGGAGAAGATAGGTCTTGAAAATAAATGGATGAAGCTCCAACGTCCATCTCTTAACAAGTATTCTACTTCATAACAAAGATTGTACACCAAACATTAACAAAGTTTGTCTCTACACAAAGGAATTAAAAGTGATTTTTTCCCTCTACATTTTTCTGTCTATTCCATATTTTCTACTATGATGTTTATTACTTCTATAATCAGAAAAAAATATTAAGTAAAAGTTATGAAAACTACTTGGTAACATGGAGAAAAAGAATTATTATATGTTAACTTTAAAAACTTTAGTGCAGACCTAGCTGGTGTGGCTCAGTTGGCTGGGCATCGTCCCATGCACCAAAAGGTTGCTGGTTCAATTCCCAGGCAGGGCACATGCCTGGGCTCCATCCCTGATGGAGTGAGTGCAAGAGGCAGCTGATTGATACTGTATTCTCATATTGATGTTTCTCTTTCTCTCCCCCTCTCCCTTCCTCTCTCTAAAAATCAATAAAAGTATTTTTTTAATTTAATGTAAAGTAGGATTACAATTATATAAAACTCTACAGGAGATAAAACAAAATATATGAAATACTAATAGTAATTGTATTACGGAGTGAGGACTAAAAAGTAATTTTTACTTATATTTTTCATATTAATAGTTATATTTTGTAATGGATGAAAGTTTATTATTAAAAGAAAGCAATCGCAATAATTGGTAGCAGGAGTGGGGAAGCTTTTTTCTGCCAAGGGCCATTTGAATATAACGTCATTCGAGGGCTGAGGGTCATTCAAAATTATGAACTTAAAAATTAGCTTGCTGCCATAGCTGGTTTGGCTCAGTGAATAAAGCATTGGCCTGCAGACTGAAGGATCCCAGGTTCCATTCCAGTCAAGGGTGCATTCCCGGGTTGTGGGCTCCATCCCCAGTAGGTGTGCAGGAGGCAGCCAATCAATAATTCACTTTGATCATTAATGTTTCTATCTCTCTCTCCCTCTCCCTTCCTCTCTGGAATCAATAAAAAATATATTTAAAAAAAATTAGCCTGCTATATTTGGTCAAACATTTAATTAACTCATCCCTACTGCCCTGGGAGGGCCAGAACAATGATTTCGTGGGCCTTATATGGCCTGAGGGCTGGACGTTCCCCATCCCTGATCTATAAACTCACTACCTTGAGATAACACTGTTAACATTCAATAAATTATTTCTAGTCTTTTTCTAAGACCAACATGATCACTTATAAACACTAATCTGAAGGAACCAAAGAGAATTCTACTCAACCTGCAGATAACACTAAGTTGGTTAGGACAGTTAAAAGTTGGATTCAAAACATGATCTTAAGGAAGAAAAGGAATGCAACTAATATTATGGAGTATCTGTCAGACAATGAAAAAGTGGAATTTCTGGACTGAAAACCTGGCTCTCCATGGTCTGAACAGGATAACAATAGACAAGGTGAATATCTATTCCCTAACTACTTTCCCAGAGCATTTCTTTGAGGAAACGTGTGTGTGTGTGTGTGTGTGTGTGTGTGTGAAAACACTTTGAGCCGGAAGTGGTTTGGCTCAGTGGTAGAGCGTCAGTCTACGGACTGAAGGGTCCCAGGTTCGATTCCGGTCAAGGGCATGTACCTTGGTTGTGGCACATCCTCAGTAGGATGTGTGCAAGAGGCAGCTGTTTCTCTCTCATCTATGTTTCTAACTCTCTATCCCTCTTCCTTCCTCTTTGTAAAAAATCAATAAAATATATTTTTAAAAAAGAAGAAAAACACTTTGGAAACTCTAAATTCCTGTATAAAGGTAAGAATCATTATTGTTCTAAGTCAAAAAGAAAAACAGTGGCATGCAATTCAAAAATATTTTCAAGCACAAAGCAAAAAATATAACCCCAAAATAATTTCTGCATGACCATGTAAATAACTAATCTTGATTCAGATTTACCTACCTAATATACTGCTTATAAGCAAAGGTAACCTTTAGGTATGACCTGCACAGAAAAACTTATGTCTTGAATAATGCTGAAAGGATTCGCTGCAGCCAAAGGAGGGCCAGCCATCAGCATCTAGGAAAGCAAACTGGATCTCTTACCTGCAGCTCTGCTTCCAGGCCCAGCCGTCTGATAAAGGGGTCAGTGACATGGTAGTGCCGCTCAAAGCTCAGGGCACCCCGCTCCTGGGGGACAGAAACAAAACATAGCCTCAATGATTTAATTCAACATGACTTATTATGTGCCTACTATATCCAACACTTGTGCTGGGAACTATAGGCATTAAAAAATATAACAAGAAATCAGCTTGTGGGAGCTTGCAGTACAGTTGAACAGAGATTAGAGAAAGAACAGAGTATATAAGTATTAAATTGCACTTTTTGGATTACCAAAAAAAAAAAGGAAAAAAAATTGCCAAAACCGGTTGGCTCAGTGGTAGAGCGTCGGTCTGCAGACTGAAAGGTTCCGGGTTCGATTCCGGTCAAGGGCATGTACCTTGGTTGCGGGCACATCCCCGGTAGGGGGTGTGCAAGAGGCAACTGGTCGATGTTTCTCTCTCATCGACGTTTCTAGCTCTCTATCTCTCTTCCTTCCACTCTGTAAAAAAATCAATAAAATATATTTAAGAAAAAATAAAAAGGAAAAAAATTGAAAACAACAAATAGGAAATGTTTCCATAGTAGGTTAGAGTAGGTGAGCATCAACTTTAGAACACATACTGTGCAAGATATGAGAAGGAAAAATTTGCATGGTCCCTCCAACTCTGTTTCTGTGCCTCTAGGAAATGGTCCTTGCCCTTGAGGGCCACCAGTCTAATGATATCATAAAAGCCCCCACAAATGGACAAAATTCCAAAAAGATTCAGGGATGCAGAGGAAAATACAATATGAAACACAGACTAACGTGTACAAAGCACAAGGCTCCCATAGAGGCATACACTCGATCCTTCTGGATGGTGACCACAGTTTATGCTACATGCTACTTATATTTAAAAGATTTTTAATTAAAAAGTGTTTTAGCATTGACAACATTTTCAAAGAACATTCTCATGTTCTTTTGGATTTCATTCTTAAGATCAGCCTGCAGGCAGACAGATGTTATTATCATTTAACAACAGAAAGTGAGGCATAGGGAAGTAAAATGACTAAAGTCTCCTAAGGTAGCTAATTAGTGCTGGTGAGATTTAGCTCCTCACCTCAGCTTAGGGTTCTTTTACACACACACACACACACACACATACACACACACGCGGCCTGGTGCATGAAATTCGTGCTCGGGTAGGATCCCAGGCCTGGCAGGCAATCGGGGCCTATTGGGCCCTTCCGGCTGCTGTCTGGGGCCTTGCTGCTGGCTGCCGGCCAGGGCCTTCCTTTGTTCTGCGCCGTACACATCATAGTGATCAATCAAACTCCCGGTCTTCCGATTGAACTCCTAAGGGGACATTTTGCATATTGGCCTTTTATATATATGTGCCTTGACTGGGAATCAAACTGTAACTTCCAGGTTCATAGGTCAATGCTCAGCCACTGAGCCATGCTGGCCAGGTCCAGCTTAGGGTTCATACTAGAGAAACACATCATGTCTTGGTAAGCATTAAGCCCCTGTTTTCTTTTACTAAGGGTTTCCCTGACAAAGTCTGAGACACCTCTCTAAATGAACTTGACTCTCCAGTTATCCACTCATCTCACAGTACTGGAGTGTCTTCTATGTACATCCTACAAAGGACAGATGCAGGCTTTGTTTGGTACAGGAGATCCTCAAAGAGAAGAAAGAGTCTAAGCTGAACTGGGACTAAGATTCTCCCAGGTTCTTATATGTTCAATTTAGCAGCTGGAGCCCTGGCTGGTTTGGCTCAGTGGATAGAGCATCAGCCTGCAGACTATAGGGTCCCTTGTTCAATTCTGGTCAAGGGCACGTGCCTGGGCTGCTGGCTCAATCCCCAGTGGGGGGCGCACAGGAGGCAGCCAATCAATGATTCTCTATCTTCCTTTCTGAAATCAATAAAAATATATTTTAAAAAATTAGCAACTCGGAGCAGCACAAAGAAGCTACATTTACTCCTGCTGTAACCCCCACACATACATATGCATGTAGCCAAGTATGCACAAACACACATACACATACATGAATGAGATGGTTCTCCTCTCTCATTTATCTTCATTAATCTCAAAGACCCAGGTACAAGCACATGGACAGGGGAGTCTCCCTGAATTTTATTGGTTCTAGTCCAGAGTCTGTCACTATTAGCTATGTGATTTTAGGCAAGTCACCAACTCTAACCCTCAGTTTCTTTGGCTAAAAACTGAACCTGCGGGGAAGAAAGGACCTCATGCTCTGGTTTAGTGGCTTACCTTGATCTGCCTATTAATGAGGTCTCTAGTTATGTTGACTTTTGCCATCTTCTCTTAATGAATTCAACAGAAGGAAGCTAGATAAGGATTTTCAGAACCCTTGAGCATTCCAGCAAAGCCCAGGTCCGCAGGACACACATTTAATTACCTGTGGAGGAAAAAAATTATCAAACCTTGGGGGGGATGGAATAAGATAGCTTCAAAGCCCCAATTTCACCCCTAAAACAGCCCCCAGCCCCCGGTGAACTGGCTATTGCCTGTGATTTATGACACAGTGCTGAGGATCCTCTGGAGCAGTGGTCACCAAGCTTTTGGGCCTCATGGACCACCAGAAGTCCGCGGACCAACGGTTGGCAACCGCTGCTCTGGAGGACAAGTGGCATAGGGGAGGGGGAGACAATGACTCACAGCCACAGAAAGTACTGGAACAAACACCAATAAGTCATGTACACTTCACCAGAAAATGGGGGGTTGGATGAGTGTAAAGGAAGATGGAAGCATATCCTGAAAATAAGACCAAGGTACACAGCAAGAAAGATGTCATTTCATTTGCTCAGAATGTATCTGTGGCAACCAGTCTGAGACTTTTTTTCAAGTGTTATCCTTTTCCATTTTTATTTATTTTATTTTATTTTATTTTAGAGAGAGGAAGGGAGAGGAATAGATAGAAGAAACATCAAAGTGAGAGAAACATCGATTGGCTCCCTCCTGCACTTCCCTTACTGAGGATCTGCCTGCAACCTGAGCATGTGCTCTCATCAGGAATCCAATCTTGGTTCGTGAGTTGATGTTCAACCATCGAGCCACACTGGCTGGGATGAAACTTTTAATTAATTAATGCTTCAAATCCCTGACCCTCAGGGTGGTTCTCACCAAAATCAAATCAGTATCACAGAGAGGTCATGCAGCCCTCTAACAGATTCACAGAATCAAAGAGTGGACAGGAGATGTAATGGGACCAGGTCCAATATGCAATCTGATAAAGAAATCCCTCTTCAATATCCTGATAGGTATGCTTTCAATCTTATAACCTCTTGAACCAACCTATTTCTGTTTTATAATTTTGACGATAGCTACAAAGATCTAATAATCTCATTTCATTTCTGATAATGTACCATAAGAAAACACAAACTGTAATCTAAAAGTTCCATAACCCTCCCCCAAGAAAGTTCTATACCCAAGCATATTCATCACAGGTTTTATAAAATCAAACAAAAAAAATTTGCTTTTACAAGTTTCTAATGATAGAGGAGTTAAATAATGTACAACCATATTATATTATGCATCATTAGAAATGCTACCTGTGAAAGAAAAATGCTTACATCACATCAAATGTTTACATAATAACATGATGCTCTTTCAATAAATAATATTAGTTATCTTTTTTCCCCATTATTATCTCTCTCATAAACATTTAAAATATATATATATTTTATTGATTTTTTTACAGAGAGGAAGAGAGAGGGATAGAGAATCAGAAACATCTATGAGAGTCATCGATCAGCTGTCTCTTGCACATCCCCTACTGAGGATGGGCCCTTGACTGGAATCGAACCCGGGACTCTTTGGTCCACAGGCTGACGCTCTATCCACTGAGCCAAACCAGTTTCGGCTCTCATAAACTTTTTATGAAAATTTTCAAGCATTAAAAAAACTAGAATCATATATATAAAAGGCTAATATGCTGTGTCCATCCGGGCAATGACATCATGTAGCAATGCCCGCCTTCCTCTCCCTAGTGACTAGCCTCCTTGGAGTTTCTTCAGCCCAGGAACAGGATTTGCTTTATAGCCAGGTAGAAACATTTCACACTTTAACCAAATGTCTGTGAAGCGTTTTCCCACGCCTCATCTCATTTGGTCCTCACAGAAGTCCTGGAATAGGTAGAGAGGAGACTCGGTTGAATCCTATTTTCTTTTCATTAGCTGGAAAACGGAGGTTTAGAAACTTGACCTGACTGAAAAGAAATGGTGGACCTTGAAAATGATTTCAGGTTTTCTCACTGCTCAGAATATAGTCAAATATTGCTACAGTATAATATTTTACTCTTTGTTCTGCCTGTGTGATCTATAATAATCTGCTTTGTGTTGATATTTATTGCTCTGTTGCTAGTAATTACCTGAAAGAGAAGTTGGGGTGCTTCACAGGGCTGGAAAAAGTTTAGCTAAATCAGAAAGCAGGTCTAATTAAGCAAGTTTATTCTATATCTAGAAAAGGCTAAGTTGATTCGTGCATGCGTGACACATATAAAGCTCTCACTGGTGCCAATCACACACGTGTTTCCATCTGTCACTGTCGATCATGAATTTAGTTGACACTTCTATTATAGCGAAAGGGCGAATAGTGATATTAAAATATTTCTTCTAATTTATTTCCTTTCAATGTGCAAAAATTTGTGCACCAGGCCACTAGTAACAAGTATAATGACTTACCAAATGCCCATCACCAGCTTTGGTAATTATGAACATCTAGTTCCATGGTAGGCAAACTGCGGCTCAAGAGCCACATGTGGTTCTTTGGTCTCTTGAGTGTGACTCTTCCACAAAATATCACTGCCTGGGTAAGTCTATTTTGAAGAAATGGCGTTAGAAGAAGTTTAAGTTTAAAAAAATTGGCTCTCAAAAGAAATTCAATCATTGCACTGCTGATATTTGGCTTTGTTGACTAATGAGTTTGCCGACCACTGTTCTAGATTAATGATCACTATGAGAATTCACCAAAAGAGCCAACTAAATTGTCAATACTCATTCACTAATTTTCTTAAAACATATACTGAGAATTTACCAAATATCAAGCACTGTGTTAGACATAGGGCAGTACTGAGGTAAAAGACATACTATCTATATTAACACAGCAGAGAGTCAAAGACAAGGGGCTTTAGTTATTGGTGTGTAGCTTGGAAATACTAAAAGGAAAAAGCAGAGAAACCAGACAAGCAAAAAAAAAATCACTATAATGTAGGTAAATAGTACAATGGAAATTGGAATTTTAAAACACTATCAAACTAGTATATAGAGGTTTCAAACACCAAATATCTAATTTAATAACTCAGGTCGAAATCGGTTTGGCTCAGTGGCTAGAGTGTCGGCCTATGGACTGGAGAGCCCTGGGTTCGATTCTGGTCAAGGGCATGTACCTTGTTTGCGGGCACATCCTTGGTGGAGGGTGGGCGAGGGGCAGCTGATCAATGTTTCTGACTATCTCTCTCCCTTCCTCTCTGTGGAAAATCAATAAAATATATATTTTTTTAAAATTTAATAACTCAGTTGGTATTTCTATTCCCATCATGAGATGAAATGTAGTATACCAGCATATGGCTCATTCTGGGTCACAGCCCTCCCCTCTCAAGAAAACAGGAATTCAGTGTCTTTCCACAAATGCTTGCAGGCAGATAGGCACAAGTGGAAATGCTTTTAAGCAGGGTTTACTTAGAAAGTTAATATTAGGAGAAAATACCCTCAAATCTACGAAGATAACTAGCGCCATACTTCAGTCCAACAAAGCCCAGCCAGTGCGGTTCAGTGGTTGAGCATCAACCTATGAACCAGGAGGTCATGTTTTGATTCCAGTCAGGGCAAATGCTGGGGTTGCAGGCCCAGTAGGTGGTCTGCAGGAGGCAACTGATCAATGATTCTCTCTCATCACTGATGTTTCTATCCCTTTCCCTCTACCTCCCTCTCTGAAATTAATCAGATCAATAAATGGTTATCTGAATATGAGAAGATTTAATCATGCTCAAATTTTAATAGCATTATTTTAAGGAGGGCTCTGAAACAGTCAATTCTACAGAGTAAAGAACTAATTCGTAGATATAGAATAATCTGAATGATTTGGAGATGAAGAAAGTTTTATATGTATACACACACACATAAAAGGCTAATGTGCTAAGTGTCCGACCATCTGATCGGTCACTGTGACGTGCACTGACCACCAGAGGGTAGGCGCTCAATGCAGGAGCTGCTGAGCTGCAGTGACTTGGCAGTGGCAGTTCTCGGGTGATGCACCCCAAAACCATGGGTAATGTTGTTGCTGGGGCACTGTCAGCTCTGAATCTGGTTTACTGCACATTCACATTTGCGTTCCACATCCTGTACAAGAGCAACTTTGCAGAATTGTACTCTGGGAACCCTTGTTCTCTGGGACCCCTCGGGGATGTTGGAGAGCTGGTTTGGGTCCAATTCCACAGGCCAGGCAAAGGGACCCCTCTCACTCTGCAGATACCGGGGAGCGATCACAGGAGGTTGACTTCAGGGCATGTCCCACCCATCTTGCCCAGTCCTGCCCCACTAGTCATCTTCTAATTAATTTCTTTTCAATGTGCATGAATCCATGCACTGGGTCATTAGTACATATATAAAAGGCTAAGTGACCGACTGTACATCCGTCTGACTGACCAACAGGTACATATGAGGCACACTGGCAATTTAAAAATAAACGTTGACTAGTGCATGCACAATATGTATAAAGCTTTGGCTGGCACCAATCGCACGTGTGTGTTTCAATCTGTATTGTTGACTGTGAATTTGGTTGACACTTCTATTATAAAGAAAGGGCAAATAGTGGTATTAAAATATTTCTTCTCATTAATTTCCTTTCAATGTACACAAATAGTGTGTGTGTTACATACATATATATAAATATGATTAAACACTAAAAAGGACTACAAGGGATTTCAATCTCTAGCCCAGCAAAGTTCGTAATAATTGTGCTGCTAAAAGGCAAAAAGACTGATATAAGTGACATTAAGAATTAAAATTGTTAATGCCCACTATACCAAGTACTGTGCTAGACTCTGAAAATAGGCAACCGAAACTGGTTTGGCTCAATGGATAGAGCATCGGCTTGGGGATTGAAAGGTCCCGGGTTCGATTCCGGTCAAGGGCATGTACCTTGGTTGCGGGCATATCCCCAGTAGGGGGTGTGCAAGAGGCAGCTGATCGATGACTCTCTCTCACCGATGTTTCTAACTCTATCTCTCTCCCTTCCTCTTTGTACAAAATCAATAAAATATATTAAAAAAAAATAATAATTTTAAAAAAAGAAAATATGACAAAAAAAACAAGTCAAACACAGGCCCTTGTCTTCAAGAGTACACAATACGGTTGTTATTAATTGAATATTAATGGTACCAAGGCTATTGTAATCAGAGCTCCATAGAGGGACTGGAAAAGACTAATTTACGTAACTGAATGACCAAAATTAATAACTAGAAAGTAAATTCAAAAGGAACAACATGGAATGACATTAAATCTTGCTTATGCTTTTTACTCATACATCTTGGAAGTACAAGAATGACCAGGGGGAAACAAACTAAACATCTGACAGTAGAGCAAGAAAAGATTTGGAAATTACTAATGAATGAGAACTTTAACAGATCATAAACAACTTTTAATATGTAGTCTTCATTCTAAGTAAAGCACATTAACTGAATATACTCTTATTTAAACACTTAAAGCTCTAATAAGATTGAGGGCTAATTTGTTTGCAGAACATGAAAGCTCAATAAAAACTTTCTCTAGCCCTAGCCAGTTTGGCTTGGTGGATAAAGAATCGGCCTGTGGACTGAAGGGTCCTGGATTCTATTCCGGGTTGCAGGCTTTTAACTTAAGCCTAAGTTAAAAGTGTATGGAAGGAATAGGGTTAACTGGTGATATGCAAGACATTTTAGAGCTCCAGGAATAGAATACTTTTTGGGAGGTATAACATCTGCATCACAGCTCATATTTTCTTTATAATGTTATGTCATATGTTTTCCTCTGTGCCTTAATGTATTTTTATATTTTTCATATTCCCCGCTCCTAGCAACTGGCTTCCTTCTTTTTCCTTTTCACTGAATATCAACTAGAGCTGGCCTGCAACAGCCTAAATTATAGCAGATGCCATTCTTAAACCTTTGTACTCTAGCTAGAGGAAGAGAAAGAGTTTTTAACTTACTGCGAAACTGACTTCCATGGACATATCTCTGCTATTATAGAGGGAGCTAATGAGAAAATATAATTCATGCTGCCCTGTTTTACTCAGTGGTTAGAGCATTGGGCACACAATGAAAGATCTCGAGTTCAATTCCCAGTGAAGGGTGTGTACATGGGTTGTAGGTTCAATCCCTAGCCCCAGTTGGGGGAGGAAACCAATCAATGTTTCTCTCTCTCTTTCTTTTCCTCCGTGTCCATCCCTTCCAGTTTTTCTAAAAATCAATGGAGCCTGGCTGGGGTGGTTCAGTGGTTGAGCATCGACCTATAAACCAGGAGGTCGCAGTTCAATTCCCGGTCAGGACACATGCCCGGGTGGTGGGCTCGATCCCCGGGGGGGTGGTGGTGCAGGAGGCAGCCAATCAATGATTCTCTCTCATCGTTGATATCTCTCTCTCTCTCTCTCTCTCTCTCTCTCTCTTTTTTCTTTGAAATCAATAAAAATATTAAAAATAAACAAATGGCCGAAACCGGTTTGGCTCAATGGATAGAGCGTCGGCTTGGGGACTGGAAGGTCCCGGGTTCGATTCCGGTCAAGGGCATGTACCTTGGTTGCGGGTATATCCCCAGTAGGGGGTGTGCAAAAGGCAGCTGATCGATGACTCTCTCTCATCGATGTTTCTAACTCTATCTCTCTCTCCCTTCCTCTCTGTACAAAATCGATAAAATATATATTAAAAATAAATAAATAAAAAAAAATAAAAGTAAAAATAAACAAATGAAAGACAGTGGGAAAAATATCCTTAGGTAAGGATTAACAACAAAAATAAATAAAATTCAATTAACAATTCAATTTGGAGGAATTAATCTATTTCATAATGCAAAGGGCACCAGTAACATAGCCTAAGGCCAACCAGCCTTAGGACAAAGTATGCCTGGAGAAAGCACTCCTCTGGAGCCAGGGGTTGAATGCTAATATCCCAAACACACATCAGGAGCCACCTATTTCACATGTGCATGCCCTTGTTTGGGCTCTGGATAATGTGGCGGAAAGAGAAATAGACTTAAAATACTTACTGAATTCCAGCCTTCTCTTTGTGACAATCAGTACATTCTGAGGCAAAATACTTAACCCTTCTGAGTTTCAATTTCCTAACTTAAAAAAAAAAAATCCTCATCTGAGGCTATTTTCCCATTGATCTTTAGAGAGAGTGGAAGAGAGAGGGAAAGACAGAAATATCAACGTGAGTGAAACACATCAATTGGTTGCCTCCTGCATACACCCTGACCAGGAAATGCACCAAAATGTTAGCTCTCTGGTAGGACAACAGGTGTCTTTTTCTCTCTGTTGCTCTGTATTTTCCAAGTATTGTAAACATTTGTTGCTTTTATAATCATATAAAAATAGCTGTTGGGACCAGCTTTGGACTGAAAGAAACTTGAGTTTGAATCTGGCTCTACCTCACACTAGGTTTTGTGATCTTGAGCAAAACTATTTTTAGCTCCTGGGTTGTTGTTTTTCCCTTGTTTTTTTTAACCTGCCATGTAGGTATATGTGCTAATATCTATCTCATAGGATTATTGGAAACATTAATGAAATGATACATTGTAAAACAGTATAATACCTGACAGGTGGCAAGTGTTCCAGAAACACTGGCTATTTCTTCACTTGTTACATGAAGATAATTGTGACTATGTTAGTGCTGTTGTGAGGATTACATGACACAACTGGATAATTTACTAAGTGTGAGTGACAGTATTATTTCCATGAAGTAAAAAATTGTTTAAGAAAGCTTGCTTTAAGAGAAACATCAATGTGAAAGGGACATATCAATTGGTTACCTCCTCCACCCGTCCCGCTCAGGCCAGGGATCAAACCTGCAACTGGGCAATCCCTCATGCCTGTGGACCCCCACAATGGGCTGCAACTAGCCTAATGCCAAACCAGTCCCAGCTCCATCATGGAACGGAGACTTTCTCTTTTAATATACATGAAAGACCCACTCTGGTCGGCTGGCGTGAGATTCTGGAAGCTGGCGTTGCTTCTAGCTCTACTAAATTCCCAGCTGCACATCTTCCAGGACTGAATTAAATGAAATGGGACTTTAGCAACACACACACACACACACACACACACACACACACACACAGAGAGAGAGAGAGAGAGAGAGAGAAAGGGAACAAGGGAAGAAGAGAGGGAGGGAAGGGGGAGGGAGGGAGGGAGAGAGGAAGGGAGAGAGGAAGGGAAGGAGGAAGAAAGTCTCCTTTTAACTTCTTTCTTTGAAAACTAAAAACATCCTGAGGGGCCAGCTCTTCATCTGATTTGTCTATTGATCCTTTTAGATATCTAATAAGTGATATGGGCTTAATGGGGACCAATTACTACTTACTGAATAAGCACGACTACCTTACATGCATATAGTGTTTTATACCTACCAGAGCATTTTGGTCATGCTTTTAAATCTGAACTCTACAACAATCCTGTGAAGAAGCTATTATCATCGCCTTTTCACTAGGGAGAACTGAGGCACAATGTTCTGTGGTTCTGAGGAAGACGTACTGGACTGAGACCTACAGTCTGTGCTCCAGGCCAGGCCCTGCGTCTAACTGGCAGTATGGCCCTGAGGGAGGCATTTCACTTTGCTAGCCCCGTTTCCCATCTGTAAAATGGGAGCTAGACTAGGAGATGAGCTATAAAACCCCTTTCAATGTTAATATCCTGATTCTAAGGACACACTGCTAGGTAGTAGTAGAATAGAGCTTGAACTCCCATCTTTCCTCTGGGCAAGCTGCCTCCCACTGCAGGCAATTGCCCTAAGCAGGAGTGACAACTGACCCCTTTTCAACATTCTGAATTATGCAAACGATGTATGCACGTTTCCTTCCACTCTGTTAGTGGTGGTTTTCCTATTGGAGCATTCCTATGGTAAAGAAAGATAAATGCACTTCCAATGCCTACAGCTCATTGGAACTAGCAAAATAAAATAAAATGAGTTGGGCTGTTGAGTCTGAGACACCTAAGGTTCCGATCCTAGTTCTGCTACCTACTTTCTGTGTGACAGCATTTCTAAATTTGGGTTTTCTAATCTGTAAAACAGAGATAGTAATGCCTACCTTTGCAGAGTGATAAGAAATGGAAGAGCCATATATGTAAAATACCTGCCACTGAGCCTGGTAAATATTTATTGAACAGTCTAAGCATTTTACAAGTGTTATCTGACTACCACTCATAACAACCCTATGTGACAGGTACTATTATTATCCTCATTTTACAGATGAAAGGTCTGAGGCATAGAGAAGGTCATCTGCCCAAAGTTAGAGTCATTAAATGAAGAGTCAAACTAAGTAAGTAAATGCAGGACCCATACTGTTGGCCATTAAAAAATAGTTACTATTACTAGCTGTAATCAGGCCATGTCCAAGTAGTCTTGCATGAAAGAAATGTTTCCTCCTACCATTTGTGAGGGTTAAGCTAAGGAATCACAGTCACCTTGACTCTGCTGGTCTCAAACACAATAAAGAGTGCATTCAAATAAACCAATGGAAAGGATATATGCACCCCTATGTTCATAGCAGCACAATTTTCAATAGCTAAGATTTGGAAGCAGCCTAAGTGCCCGTCAGCAGACGAGTGGATTAAAAAATGGTGGTACATCTGCACAGTGGAATACTATGCTTCTGTAAAAAAGGAACTCTTACCATTTGCAACAGCATGAATGGATCTGGAGAGCATTATGCTAAGTGAAATAAGCCAGTCGGAGAAAGATAAATAACACATGCTCTAACCCATTCGTGGAATATAATGAACAACATAAACTGATGAACAAAAACAGATCCAGACATAGATGCATCAAATAGACCATCCAACCTCAGAGGGAAGGCAGGGGAGAGGGGAGTAAGAGATAAACAATAGGACTTGTATGCATGCAAATAAGCATAATCAATGGACACAAACAGTAGAGGGGTGAGAGTGCTGGGGAGTGGGAGCGGCCAGTGAGAGGTCAATGGGAGGAAAAGGAGACATATGTAATACTTTAAACAATAAAGAATTTAAATGAAAAAATAAGAGAGAGTGCATTTCAGGGTCACAGACTAAGTTGGCACAAGGACAGCATCTAAAAGAGGTGTGCTTGGTAGGACTGGCCTATCTGCTAAGCATCTTTGGAAACGTTCTTTGCCATCTTTGAGGCTCCAGGCTCAAATGAAGTGTTCACATGGGGCTGACAGAAGCTTTTTATGAGAAAGTCCATCCTAAGAAATCTTCCATTTTGTGGGAGACCCTGGATGAAAACTAACCTTGATGAGATCTCTGCCTGAACAGGTTCTGCTTTGCCATGTGAGCCTTGTGAAATTAATTTCCTTGATGTTTTCAGAAGTTTGCTTTTCAGTGATCACAGCTAATTTACCTGCCTTCTAGAGCCACAATTATCTTATGATGGTGGGAGAGAACAGAAAGAGAAAATGGAGCATATTTTGATAACTGTCCTCTCTGACTGTTTTTAGAGCATCCACAGTCTTGGGTTTTGCCTTCGGCTTGCATCTTTATCCTGCCATGACTCAAAGTATCTCATAAGGAAGGCTTTGAAGTTTCACTCTCTAACTTTACTCCCAGCAGAAAGGTCAAGGGACATTAAGCTAATCAATGTGGAAATGCTTCCTTCTGTTTCAGTTATAGCTGTGTTACATACAGATGTCTGATTCAAGAAGTTCAGGTAAGTCATCACACCAAAACAAGCCTCAACTTATGAAGTTACCTGACCAGAAACTCCTGACTCCCAGTCTGAGAAAGGCTCTCTAAAAGGTTCTGGGATAGCCCTAGCTGGTTTGGCTCAGGGGACAGAGCATCAGCCTGCAGAATGAAGGGCCCCAGATTTGATTCCAGTCACGCTCAAGTTGCTAGATACTCAGTAGGGAGCATGCAGGAGGCAGACTATCAGTGATTCTCTCTCATCATTGTTTCTCTCTCTCTCTCCCCCTCTCCTTTTTTGTCTGAAATCAATAAAACATTTTTTTTAAAGAAAAGGTTCTGGGATAAACAGTTTTATGCTATCTGAAAATAGAATTTTGAGGTTATAAACAAGGACATAATTCTACCAAGATCTTGATCCTAACACTGCCTCCAAAGAGCCTCTATATAGGTCTGATCCTGTTCTGTGCCCCGAACTCCAAGAAATGGGTTTAATGCCTTCCCAGATGGCTCCAGGGAGATTAAAGGTTATTATTCTTGGCATCTAGCTCTATCACAGCTCTAACAACTGTGACCTTGTTCATCCTAAAGTAAGACTTTAAATATAAAAAGGCAAACAGTGATCCCTAATTCTGACTCTAGAATAGGGTGAGAATTTTTTTCTACAAGGCATTGGCACCAACTCCTATATTCCAACCTGTTGATTGAATTCTCCTCTTTTTTAAAATATATTTTTTTATTGATTTCAGAGAGGAAGGGAGAAGGAGAGGGAGAGATAGAAACATCAATGATGAGCTGCCTCCTGTAGGAACCCTACTGGGGACCAAGCATGCAACCCAGGCATGTGCCCTTGACCAGAATCGAACCCGGGACCCTTCAGTCCGCAGGCCGATACTCTGTCCACTGAGCCAAACAGGCTAGGGCTGAATCCTCTTATTTAGGCCTCAAGTTTTTAAGGTATTAGTCACAATGCCACAAAGCCCTTCCAGGAGTTGGCAGCTATTACTAATAACACAAAGAACGAACCCCAGAGTTCTCAGGGTTTCAGTCAGCTCTGAATTCACCCTAAAGAAACCAAAGTATCCCTTTACTCCCAAGGCTAGACTCTCGAGGGCAACCAGTGAGGTCTAGTGAAAAGCACATATTACATCATTTTGTCCTTATAAATCCATTGCAAAGTGGGTGCTGTCACAAGTCTCACTTCACAAAGAAATCTAGCTCAGAGAGGACATATGATTTACCCTAGGTCACATATCTAAGAAAGTGCAGACAGGCTCAAATATCAGCCCTGTTTAAAACAAACAAACCCCCAAAAACCAGCCTACTACTACTTGCTATGTAATCTCCAGTGTGTGTGTGTGTGTGTGTGTGTGTGTGTGTGTGTATATATATATATATATATATATTTTTTTTTTTTTTTTTTTTTTAACTTTCTGGAATCTCAGTTTCCTCATTTGTAAAGTGGGGATAACAATAATACCTATCTCCTAGGCGATTTCTGAGGATTAAATGAGATATTATAGGAAAAGTGTCTACCAAGTGACTGGCACAAAGTATTCGTTTTTTACAGATCAAAAGGATGGGACTTTGACATGATTTTCACATAATAGAATTGAGAGTACGAAAAGATCACTTAATCCAATTACCTACATAAATATGAACTTCTCTAATATAGCCGTGAAAAGAAGTGGCAAAGCCGATCCTTAAATACCTCTAATAGTGGGTAACTCCCTCCCTCATAAGGCAGCCCATTTTGTTTTTGGAAAGCCAAATTCTCTCCTACCGTGTTTCCCCGAAAATAAGACATCCTCTGAAAATAAAACCTAGCGCATGGAAAGATAAGACATCCCCTGAAAAATAAGACCTAGCACAACTTTGGGAGAAAAAATTAATATAAGACACTGTCTTATTTTTGGGGAAACAGGGTATCAAGCTATCTACCCTTCTTGGAATTCCCATCCTTTGATCCTAGTTCTGCCTTCCAGAATCACACAGAGAAAGTCCAGTTCCCTTCCCACGTGACAGATCTTTACGTATCTGAAGGCAGGTGTCATGTTTCCCAGACTCCTAGCTTGGTCCTTCCAGCTCTTCCTCGTGTGTCACAGTCCTAGAAGTGACAGATCTGGGTTTGAATTCGGAGCCTTTCCCTTACTAGCTGTGTGTCCTTAAGCAAGTTATTTAACATCTCTGAAGTTGTATCTTTTTTGTTTTGTTTTTTGTTAGTATTCACCCGAAGATCTTTTTCCATTGATTTTTAGAGAGAGTGGAAGAGAGAGAAATAGCAATGCCTCCCGCACCAGCCCTGACCAGGCCCCGGGCCAGGGAGGAACTGGCAACCAAGGTGCGTTCCCTTGACTGGAATCAAACCCGGGTCCCTTTAGTCCACAAGCCGGTGCTCTATCCACTGAGCAAAACTGGCTAGGGGTGAACCTATATCTTCATATTTATAATACACAAAATGAATTTCACCTCACAGGGCAGTCAGGAGGGTTAAATTAATTAAAGTAAGAACACTACTTAGGACAGACCCAAACAAATAGCAGTCACTTTTTAGGATGCATGTCAATTAGTATATATCTCTCTAAGTAAATTAGTCAGAATTAAACGTAACACCAAGGCACTGAAGAGCTGTCTGAGAAGAAGCACAGCCTCGGAGTTACGTGGGGGCCATCTGCAATGGCGGCCCAAAGATGCAATGAAGATTCTGGAAAGGTGAGGATGAAAAAAGATCAAAAGGGGATGTATCATTAAACCAAAAGAAAAGGTAATATCATCATATTACATGCTATTTCTTCCACATGTGGGCCACATTTCCTAATTCAGAAAGGAGCAAAGGAAATAAAAATAATTAAAGTCACAGTTCTGCATCTCCCCAGTACTTGGCCCCTCCAGATCCACAGGTGTTTAGTGGGGAGCTTCAGTTATATCCTTTAAGATCCTGACGTTCAGGTGTGAGAAAATACCCTACACAGGATGTCCTAGGAGTCAATACCGACTTTCTTCCCGCTAGATTCTAACGGCTAGAAAAATTGTCAGCTGTGTGACAACTCTAAAACTCCAAACTGGCAAATCGTAAATGTTAATTAATACCATCACCATAATCTACACACATTTTCTTTCTGTCAGTAATGCCAAGGGAAGGAGTCTCAGGCAGAAATAGGAAATGTTGTTCAATCATTCTGCAGTGTTGACCCAAAGCGTTGCTCCGATAAATGGAGATGTGACATGAACATAAGTGCCCCCAAATAGGTCAAAAGAAGGAAGGATGGCTGAAACCGGTTTGGCTCAGTGGATAGAGCAACGGCCTGCAGACTGAAGGGTCCCAGGTTCGATTCCTGTCAAGGGCATGTATCTTGGTTGCGGGCATATCCCTGGTAGGGGGTGTGCAAGAGGCAGCTGATTGATGATTCTGTCATCGATGTTTCTAACTCTCTATCCCTCTCTCTTCCTCTCTGTAAAAAATCAATAAAATATATTAAAAAAAAGAAGAAGAAACGAAGGATAGCAGGACCCCAGAATTATTAAAGCAGCATGATCACAAACTGTGGCAGAAAAGGTAATTCCCACCTGTGAACGAAATACCATAATCTCTAATGAAGAAATCCATTGTTAGTCTCAAGCTCAGCCAAAGGAACCCTAACAGTTACCCCTTAGTCTGTCATAGAGGATCTAACAACAGCCAAAATTCAATTCAGTCCCTTCAAAAATATAGAAATTAGAGCCCCGGCTGGTGTGGCTCAGTTAGTTAGAGCCGTGATGGGCAAACTGCAGCTCGTGAGCCACATGCTGCTCTTTGGCCCCTTGAGTGTGACTCTTTCACAAAATACCATGGTCTGGGCGAGTCTATTTTGAAGAAGTGGCGATAGAAGTTTAAAAAATTTGGCTCTCAAAAGAAATTTCAATCTTTGTCCTGTTGATATTTGGCTCTGTTGACTAATGAGTTTGCCGACCACTGGGTTAGAGTTTAGATCTGTGCACTGGAGAATCGCAGGTTTGATTCCTGGTTGCAGGTTCCATCCTGGGTCAGAATGAGGATGGACAGGAGGCAATTCATTAATGTTTCTCTCCTCTCTCCCCCTACCTCCCTCTCTCTCTAGAATCAAGAAAAAAAACATATCCTTAGTTGAGTAAAATAAATAAATACATAAAAATTACAAAGAAGAATAAGCCAGAACGCAAACCAGAAATAGTGTTAAGTAGTTCCTTCACCTAATGAACAATCGCACAGGACTAGAAGGTACAGAAACGCTTAGTGCAGGCCACGGGGAATGCCTGAGCCCTGTGTGGGGATTTCATAATGTCTCTAAGCCAAGACATGCCCTCGGAACGGTTTCCTTCTCAAATCTCTTTCAGGCTTTGTTAGAAGGAAACACTTCGCTGTCACTTCACCCTGATCACCTACTCCATCCCTGGGAAGAATGAGGAAGCTCCAGCCAACCTGCCAGGCTTCCACGCTCACTGGAAAACTTGAAAGTTGCTCCACCACTCCCTCAGGAAGCCAAAGAAAGTCGCAGAAGAAAAGGACTTGGGGTGAAACAGTCCAATGAGGCTGCCAGACATGAACCCTAAGTCCCCACACCTCGTTTGCAGAGACCCTCAGTACCCCCGCAGGGGGGAGGAGGGCGCTAAGCAAGGGCAGCCTGGCTGGCCAGGGGCGTCCCACGGGAGCTGGACCCTGCGGGTTCACAGCCGCTCTTCCACCCCACGCTTCCTACTCACTCTCTCAAGTGACCACGGAACAGCCCGCCCGGCCCCAAGGAGAGGCCCTTTGTACCGGCCAGAGAGTCGCCCTGTGGGAAAACCTTGGCAGAGTTCAGTTTGGTGCCAGGATGGGCATCTGAAGGCATCTGCGGCTGCCAGAAGCCTGGACACGAACACACGACGAGAGAGGGGGGGGGGGAGAAAAGAGAAAGAGAGAGAGAGAGAGAACAGAAAGAAAGGAGAGGAAAGAAACTAAGAGGACAGATGAGGCAGGCAAACGTTGCCCTCTCGGCACTTCCACCTGCCCCGTCCTCCCTGAGAATCGGCGCCAGATCAGTTGTCAAACAAAAACTCCGCACAAAGTCCCGTGACGGGACGCCTTGCACCGCTCCCGCGGCGGAGCCTCTCCGGACTCCCAGAGCCTCCCCGCGACGTCCCGGCCAGCCCTCCGAGCCCACCCCGCCCCCGGCCCACCCTGCCCTCCGCCCCGGCGAGGCCTGATCCCTTCCCGGGACCCCCCGGAGCCCCGGGGCGGGGAGCTCAGGCCCCCGGGCCGGCAGCGCCGGGGCCGGCCCAGAGCGGGCGGCCCGTGTGCCGGGCTGCGGGGCCGGTCCTCGCCGCTGCGCCCGCCCGCGGAGGGCAGGGAGCGGCGGCTCCCCGTACCTGTCAGGCCTCTTCCCAGGTCCGGCGGCGGCGGCGGAGGAGCAACTTCAGGAGCCCATGTCGGTCGGGGGGCCCGGCCCCTCTCCCGGGAGGGGGGGCGCGGATCCCGGGGAGAGGGCTGGCCGGCCCAGGCAGCTCTAGCCCCTTCCCATGCTCTCCGCCCGGCGCCTGGCCGGGGCCGGACAGCGCCTCCGCCCGCCCCTGCGCACCGTCTCACACCCGCGCTCACACACACTCACACTCCCTCGCGCGCTCGCACACGCACTCCCCTCCCTCCGCCTGCTCTGTTTATCTCCTCCAGCTGTCTGGGGACCCGGGAGAAGCCCCGCACCGCGCCTGCGCCACGCAGTCTCCGCCCCCGCCCGGCGCCTCGCAGCCGGCCGCTACGCTACGGAGGGAGCGCCCGGCCGTTCCCAGAATGGCGAGCCGGGCTCCCCCCCACCACTCGCGCCCGGTCAACGTCTGCTGCCGGCGGCGCACACTAACCTGCTAGTCGGGGAGCCCCGCACGGCCGCGACCAATCCGCTTCGCCGCTCGCCGGACCGGCAGCCAGTGGGCGGGCGGGAAAGCCGGACTGAGCCCCGGGGCATCCTGGGAGTTGTAGTTTTCCCTCCGTCGTAGAGCTGTTGCTGGGTGGGCCGGCCCACCCCACCCAGTTGCCATTAGTTACGCAGACGCACCTCCCACCCTACATCCACGTAAAACGCTCCCTCCCGTCGCTTCGGGGAGAAACCTCGCACTAACCCTTTGCTCCCCAGAGCCCGACACAGTCTAAGAGCCTCCTCCTGACTTCCTCAGAGCCCCAGAATTGCGGGACCCCCAGGCTAGGGCCTCAGGGTTCCCCAGAGCCAGGCTCTGCATATTCCTTCCAGCTCTGGGAGGTTGACATTCCTCACTCTGTCTCCAGGGTCTGAAGGAAGAGAATAAAAGCGATTCTGTTCCAGGAGTGAACTGGAGGGGAGCCAGCCACACGTTTGGGGAACCCTCGGGCTGATGAGAGAGATAAGATACATTTGAAACAGGTGCAGGCACTGCTGTTCCCACCTTTGGTGAAGAGACGCAGTTTGAGCCTTTTTCTCTCCTAAGGAAGTTCCCAAGGTGACAAGGAGGGCATTCTGCTTAACTTCTGAAGGCAGAGACCAGGCCCCACCCATGAGGAGCCTCAAGTCAGAAAAGGCAGCGTCATCTGAGAATGGAAGCTTGTCACTCACTCACCAAGGGGTGCCATTTTGTGGGATAATAACAACACTTTGCTTTTATTAAGCATTTACTATGTCAGCACTGTGTTGAGTACATTCCTTTAAATAGTTACTAGTACTATCCCTGTTTGTGTTGTTTTTTTTTTCTACCCATGTTTTGCAGACAATGAAGCTGAAGCATAAAGAGGTTAAAAGCAACTTGCTTAGGGTCACATAGTTGATAAGGAACCAAGCAGGGATTCAAACCCAGATCTGCCTGACTCCAGAGTGCAAGTTTTTGAGCACTACCTGTCCCTCAGTGAGAACCAAGCAGCACCCACCCTCAGGAAGGACTGAACATACAGTCATGCAATATTTAATGATAGGACTATGTATTGAGAAATGTGTCGATAACTGATTTTGCCGTTGTTCAAACATTACAAACCTAGTTGGTATAGCCTACACACCTAGGCTGACTGGCATAGCCTATTGCTCCCAGGCTAAAAGCCTGTAGAGCATATTACTATACAAAACAACACAAGATTAAATCGAGCATAAGAGAAAATAATTCAATCAAGAGACATGGTACCTAGTAAGCATGTCTGGCTAGCATAGCTCAGTGGTTGAGCAATGACCTTGAACCAGGATGTCACAGTTTGATCCCAGGTCGGAGCTCATGCCCATGTAGGCCTTGATCTCGCTCCCCCTCCCCCCATGTAGGGCATGCAGGCAGCAGCCGATCCATGATTCTCTCTCATCATTGATGTTTCTCTCTCGCCCTCTCCCTTCTTCTCTGAAATCAAGAGAGAGAGAGAGAGAGAGAGAGAAAGAATATGAGCATAACCAATAGATACAGACAGTAGTGGGTGAGGGCATGTACTGGAAGGTGGAAGCGGCCGGGGAGAGGTCAATAGAGGAAAAAGGAGACATGTAATATTTTAAACAATAAAGAATTTAAATTAAAAAATATATATTTTATTGATTTTTTTACAGAGAGGAAGAGAGAGGGATAGAGAGTTAGAAACATCGATGCAAGAGAAACATCAATCAGCTGCCTCTTGCACACCCCCTACTGGGGATGTGCCTGCAACCAAGGTACATGCCCTTGACCAGAATCTAACCCGGACCTTTCAGTCCGCAGGCCGATGCTCTATCCACTGAGCCAAACCGGTTTTGGCAAGAATTTAAATTAAAAAAAAAAGACATGGTAAACATGAGATGTATGAGGCTGTTACTACCAGAGCAACATGACATACTGTTTTACAGCATACATTTTTTTATAAATAGAAAGAGTACACTCTTAAATAATAAAAGGTATAACAAATACATAAACCTGTGACAGTTGTTTATTATCATTCTCAAGTATTACGTACTATACATACATAGCTATACGTGCTACAATTTTATATCACGGCAGTGCAGTCGGTTTGTTTAGCCAGCATCACCACAAACTCATGAGTAATGCATTGTGCTACAAATTCATTGCCGGCTACGCTCTCATTGGGCATTAGGAATTTTTCAGCTCCATTATAATCTTATGGGACCACCATCATGTATGGGGTCCCTTGTTGACCAAAATGTTGGTATGTGGCCCATGACTGTCCGTATTTTGGTATTAATAGTGTTTGTCCCATGTTCATCATTGCTTGTTGTTGCTGTTTTTCATCTACTTACGTTCAGTATGAATCAGTCTCCGTTCAGCTGAGTGCTCACTCCCAGTTCATTTCAAATGGGCTCAGCAGGGAGCCTGGCCTTTGGGAGTCCTGAGGCTCGGGCAGCAGCGGGTCTGTGGTGACTGCAGCCTCTGAGGCTATCTATGAATTCTCTCTGTGACCGACAACCAATGGGTCCGGCTGCCTGTCTCTACGTGAGCCCGTGAAGCAGAATCAGGGTGGAACCAGACCAGGTAAATTATGAGCATTTATCCCAATACCGCCGGCAGTGAGGGAGAGCAGCAGGTCACCCACAAAAATCTGCTCTACAGCCCACCCTAAGCCAGCTGCTTACATTGGGTAGGACAAAGGTTGCCTGGGGAGGTAGGGATTACAGGCATGGGCAGGTGGGCTAGGGGAGCTGGGGTGGGACTCCATTGTTTGGGCAACAAGATTGTTAATCTTTTTATAATAGGCATAAAAAGATTATGAATAGGGATGGACCACATTCCTAGGTTGATTCCTAGGGGCAAGGTTACTGACTCACAGGTCTTGGGGGTATACCACTCTCAGCCTGGTTAGAATGTCCTTTCTTTAATCAAAACAAAACAATCATGGTTAGCAGAGCGTGATTAATATTTCTTTCTTTTAAAAAGATATATTTTATTGATTTTTCACAGAGAGGAAGAGAGAGGGATAGAGAGTTAGAAACAGCGATGAGAGAGAATCATCGATCAGCTGCCTCTTGCACACCCCGTACTGGGGATGTGCCTGAAACCAAGGTACATGCCCTTGACCGGAATCAAACCCGGGACCCTTGAGTCCGCAGGCCGATGCTCTATCCACTGAGCCAAACCGGTTTCGGCAATATTTCTTATTTTATTTCTTAGAACTAATAGTTAGCCTCCAGTATTCTACTTCTGTCCCTAACATTTTTAAGGCAAATGATGTGAAGGTTGGGCCCAGCCGGTTTGGCTCAATGGTTGAGAGTCGACTCATGAATCAAGAGGTGGCTGGGTCAATTCCTGGTAAAGGCACATGCCCAGGTTGCAGGCTCAATCCCCAAATAGAGGGCGTGCAGGAGGCGACATAGAGCTGGTCCATATTTCTCTCATCAATGTTTCTTTCTTTTTTTTTCTTTTTTTATTGATTTTTTACAGAGAAAAAGGAGGGATAGAGAGCCAAAAACATGGATGAGGGAGGATATTCCACCAGCTACCTCCTGCACACCCCCCACTGGGGATGTGCCCACAACCAAGGTACATGACCTTGACCAGAATCGAACCTGGGACCCTTCAGTCTGCAGGCTGACGCTCTATCCACTGAGTCAAACCGGTCTTGGCTCTCATCAATGTTTCTATCTCTCTATGCTTCTCCCTTACTCTCTCTCTAAAATAATAAAACCATATTTTTAAAATAAAAAGAGGTGAGGGTGGGTACATTAGTGGAGGAAGACAAATATGGGGGGAGGGGGAACCACTATGAAGACAACCTGAAGTTTTCTGGCCATCACAGATGGGTTATGTAGATACTACTGAAATGAATGGCAAAAACAGTCTAGGATGTGGATGGAAGCATGCTGCCCCCTGAATGGTATTGTGCCTCCTATATGATTGATGAGCTTCTAACAACAAAACCACCGACTACCTGTAAATTCTTTTGGACACACCATAAATTCAATGTGAGTGGCATTCCAGAACAATATTTACTTTATTCCACCACTGGATTCAGCCTGGCCAACATGGCTCAATGGTTGAACGTTGACCTATGAACCAGAAGGTCATGGTTTAATTCCCGGTCAGGGCACATGCCCAGGTTTTGGGCTCGATCCCCAGTGATTCTCTCTCATCATTGATGTTTCTATCTCTCTCTCCCTCTCCCTCCCTCTCTGAAACAAAAAATAAATAAATAGATAGATAAATAAATAAATAAATATAAGATTCAAAAGTGGGTCCCTCTTCAACATCTTACAAGTAAAGACAATGAAAAACAATTTAAACATGTAAAACGTGAGGCTTTTCATGTAATTGCACTTTTACTGCTTACTGTTAACTTGATTAAAATTAATTGATTAAAAGAAAGATTATGGCTGGCTGGATAGTTCAGTTAGTTAGAACATTGTCCCAAGGTTTCAGGTTCACTCCCCAGTTAGGGCACGTACAAGAATCAATCAATGAATGCATAAATAAGTGGAACAACAAATCTCTCTCTCTCTCTCTCTCTCTCTCTCTCATAAAAATTTATTTTTTAAAAAATTTTTAAAGAAAGATTATAAGCCCAACTGGTGTGATTGAGCATCCACCCAGAAACCAAGTGATTCCCAGTCAGGGCACATGCTCAGGTTGCTGGTTCGATCCCCAGTAGGGGGCGTGCAAAAGGCAGCTAATTGATGTTTCCTCCCTCCTCCTCTCTCTTTAAAGTCAATAAAAATATATTTTTACAAAAGTAAATAAAAAAGATTATGGCCCTAACTGGTTTTGCTCAGTGGATAGAGTATCGGCCTGCCGACTGAAGGGTCCTGGGTTCGATTCCGGTCAAGGAAGGGCATGTACCTTGGTTGCAGGCACATACCCAGTAGGGAGTGCGCAGGAGGCAGCTGATTAATGTTTCTCTGTCATTGATGTTTCTAACTCTCTATCCCTCTCCCTTCCTCTCTGTAAAAAATAAATAAAATATATATTTTAAAAAAAGATTATGAATTAGTTTATACCTCCTAAAGGGTGATTTCTCCCTGTTTGGAGCAGTTAGAACCTACCCTTGTGAAATTAGCTTTGTGAAATGCCTTTCTCCTAAAAATGTTGGAAGTCGTTCCTCCTACTCCCCTCACCCCCCCCCCCCCAATATAACAAATCATAAACTTTAGGATGAGAAGGAAGCTTTGAGATCATCTATCCATAGGTCTCCATGTTCAGGCTGAAATCCTGGCTATGGTCCCTGGGTCAATTAAACTGAGCACTGGCTAACATTGATTGAATACTGGAGGCCAGGTGCATGGATTCATGCACAATTGAGAGGAAATTAATTAGAAGGTGGCGGTGGGGCAGGACTGGGCAAGACGGGCCAGACACACCCTGGAGCCACCCTCCCATGGTCCCTCCCTGGCTACCCAGGCTTGAAGGGTGTCTGTGGAGTGAGCAGGTGGGGTCCCTCTGCCTGGCCTGTGGGGATTGGTTGAAACCGGCAGTCCGACATCCCCTGAGGGGTCCCAGAGTTCGAGAGGGCATTCTGCAAAGTTGTCATCGCTTGGCAGCTCCTGCATTGAGCGTCTGGCCCCTGGTGGTCATTGCACATCATAGCTACTGGTTGGATGGGTGAATGGTCAGAGTCGCTTAGGCTTTTAGATGTAGATTAGCATTAGAGCTAGGTGCTTAGCACTGAATTAAGTAATACTCTCACAAATCACATAGGTAGGAGGTGGGATAGTTGGGATAAAAACACGACCCCCTTTTTTTTCTTTTGCTAGTCCTCACTCAATAATATTTTTTCCCATTGTTTTTTTAGAAGGAATGGAAGAGACACAGAGAGAAACATAAATGTGAGGGAGAGAGAGGTTGATTGGATGCCTCCTGCACATGCTGGATGGGAATTGAACCTGTAACCCAGGTATGTGCCCCTGACAGGGAATTGAACCCAAGACCCTTCAGTCTGATGCTCTAACCACTGAGCACACCGAACAGGGCCGCAATCCCCATTTTGAACCCTTGTTCTATGCTGTCATTGTCACAGAGGATTTTAGAAATGCCAACGGAGAAGTGTGGGTGAAATTTTTGTGACTCCCAGCAGTCTTTGGCATAGAGCAGACACTCAGTAAGTATTTGTTGTCAGAACGAACTTTAGTTGTAAGGGAGTGGAGGACAACAAGAAGAAGAATATTAATAATAGCTGTATCTACTATTTATGAATATTTTCTTTTTAAGCATATTTTTTATTGTTGATAGTATTATAGATATCTCTCATTCCACGCCCCCACCTTTACCTCCCTCCTTCCAGACCCTACCTACCCTATTTATGACTTTTTCTTTCAGGAACTTACTTATTTTCTCATGGACTCTCTCTTTTCTACATATATGAATATATTATGTATATATGACATATGCGTGTGTATATATATGTGTACATACATGTATATCTGCACATGGATATACTTTCATACACACTAACTAATTTGATCCTCATAACCACCTTATGGATTAAGTTTTATTCTCACAGAGATTCACAGGAGGATTATGTTCAGAATTAGACACCCCTCCCAATCATAGGTATTTTCAGATCAATTTAAGAGAGAACTTTCTAACCAATAGAGCTGGGTTACTTTGGTATGTTGTAAGCTCTCTGTCTTTGTTAATATTCACAATATAAGCCATGCAGTCATCTGTCCTAGAAGAAATTATTGTATTTGTAGATATTTAATGAAGTGACCAATTTCAATATTGTCTGATTTGGCTTTTGGAAGCAAAGATTATTCAAATAAGGAGTGTGTGTGTGGGGGGGTAGGAGGAGTGGCTATGAACACAGCTCCTTTTTTCTCCTAAGAGCTTCAGATAATACCCCAACCGATCAGCTCTGCAGGAGTAGTCACCACCCTTTTTATCTCCAGATTGGACTATGGGCAAAAGGGGGCATGTTCAACCTAAAACCGAAGATGCTCATATTTTACATCCCGAACATTCTATTCTACTTCTAACATCTTAGAGGAATTGTTGCACATGTGCAGAAGGAGCCATGGCGAGGATACTACTTCCAACCATGTTCAAAGAGGAAAATAAGGTTAAAAAAAAAAAAACCCACTAGCTGTCCCATAGGAAAATGGATGGATGAATTGTGATTTGTTCAGTGAAATACTGCACAACCAATTAAATGACTTGCATACTATAAAGATAAATACATTTCAAAAATTGATGTCAGAGAGGAAAGGAGGAGAGAGATAGAAACATCAATGAGGAGAGAGAACATCATTTATCGGCTGCCTCCTGCACACCCCATGCTGGGAATTGAGCCTGAAACTTGGGCATGTACCCTGACTGGGAATCAAACTGTGAATATTTTCATAGGTTCATAGGTCAATGCTCAATCACTAAACCATGCCAGCAGGCAAGATATGTCTTAAAACATAATAATGAGTGAAAAAAGGAAGTTGAAAGATGATTCATTCGGTATGATGATGTTCCAACCAACTGAGCCAGGGCTAACATTTTCTTTCTTTTTTTTTTTTTTAAAGATATTTTATTGATTTTTTACAGAGGAAGGGAGAGAGATAGAGAGCTAGAAACGTTGATGAGAGAGAAACAGTTGCCTCTTACATCGACCAGCTGCCTCTTGCACACCCCCTACCAGGGATGTGCCCGCAACCAAGGTACACGCCCTTGACCGGAATTGAACCCGGGACCTTTCAGTCTGCAGACCAATGCTCTACCACTGAGCCAAACCAGTTTCAGCTCATTTTCTTTCTTAAAAAAGAGGTTAGGTGGGGGAAGGGGTTGCAGGGGAGAGGTCAGTGGGGGGAAAGAGACTCATGTAATACTTTAAACAATAAATAATTTTTAAAAAAGAGGTTAGAGGTAACTATAGCAAAATATTAAACATCACTATTATTATCTGTACTTTCCTGAGTGTTTGACATATTTTGCAATTAAAACTTTTAAGGTTAAATAAAGGGACAAAGGTTGTTCTTGACACAGGCCTGTCTGCAAGTTAAAGGGCCAACGTTGGCCAGGTAGCTCCGTTGGTTAGAGTATCATTCTGACATGCCAACCTTTTGTGTTCACTCCCAGGGCAGGGCACATACAAGCGGCAAGTAGTTTATGTGTGTGTGTGTGTGGGGGGGGGAAATTGGTAAGATATGTACACATATAATACCTTAATAAAAAAATGAAAAAAAAGAATCAATTAATGAATGCATAAATAAGTGGAACAACAAATTGATGTTTCATTCTCTCTCCCTTACCCTCTGCCTCTAAAATAAATAGATTAAAGAAAAAATTTAAATAAAAGAAATTGTTAAATAAATAGATAAAGCCCAGGCTGGTGTTTCTCAGTGGTTAGAGTGTTGGTCTGTGCACTGAAGCGTCACAGGTTTAATTCCCAGTCAAGGGCACACACCTGGGCTGCAGGTTAGATCCTCAGCCCCGGTCAAGCGCCTGCAGGAGGCAACCAATCAATGTGTCTCTTTCACATCAATGTTTCTCTCTCTCTCTCTCTCTCTCTCTCTCTCTCTCTCTCTCTCTCTCTCCCCCTCCTTTCCTTCCACTCTCTCTAAAAATCAATGGGGGGAAATATTCTCAAGTGAGGATTAACAACAACAAAATAATAAATAAATAAAGGTTAGCGGTTCATACCTGTACAG
Source organism: Nyctalus aviator (assembly GCA_036971965.1). NCBI lineage: Eukaryota > Metazoa > Chordata > Mammalia > Chiroptera > Vespertilionidae > Nyctalus > Nyctalus aviator. The sequence goes on from CM072923.1 coordinate 179,484,682, forward strand.
TGGTAATTATTATCATACAAGAATCTTTGTTAAAACAAACAAAACAAAACAAAACAAAACAAAAACAGGTACTATTTCCTCTTATTTCTTCTAGAACTTGTGGTTGGAAAGCCTGTGGGAGCATGGTCCAGTTCACTGTGAGAAAAGGTTGAGACTCACTGGATTCAATTAGGCCCTTCATTTTACCAAAGAGAAAACTATGGCCTAGAATAGTTTGGTGACTTGTCTAAAGTCACAAATCAGCCAAAACCGGTTTGGTTCCGTGGATAGAGCATCGGCCTGCTGACTGAAAGGTCCAGGGTTCGATTCCGGTCAAGGGCATGTAACTTGGTTGTGGGCACATCCCCAGTGGGGGGTGTGCAGGAGGCAGCAGATTGATGTGTTTCTCATCGATGTTTCTAGCTCTCTATCTCTCTCCCTTCCTCTATGTAAAAAAAAATAAAAATAAAAATAAATTAAAAAAATCAATAAAAATATTTTTATTTTATTTATTTATTTATTTTTAAATGTATATTTTATTGATTTTTTTACAGAGAGGAAGAGAGAGGGATAGAGAGTTAGAAACATCTATGAGAGAGAGTCATCGATCAGCTGCCTCTTGCACACCCCCTACTGGGGATATGCCCGCAACCAAGGTACATGCCCTCTTGACTGGAATTGAACTCGGGACCCTTCAGTCCCCAAGCCGACACTCTATCCATTGAGTCAAACCGGTCTCGGCAATAAAATATATTTTTAAAGTCACAAATCACCAGGGGCCCACACTGTCCAGTTCAACAGGTCCATCAAGAGTACCCAAATCAGCCCTGACTGGTTTGGCTCAGTGGATAGGGCATCAGCCTGTGGACTGAAGGGTCCTAGGTTCGATTCCAGTCAAGGGCATGTACCTTGGTTGCAGGCAATCCCCAGTAGGGGGCGTGCAGGATGTTTCTCTCATTGATGTTTCTAATTCTCTGTCCCTCTCCCTTCCTCTCTGTAAAAAAATCAATAAAATATATTTTTAAAAAAGAGAGTACCCAAATCATCTTAAACACACAGCATCTGTCTTCAAGCTGTTCCCTCCACTTGGGAACACTCTCTTGCTTTCATTTATCTTACTGATCTTTTGTTCCTTCTCTAATCCCTGACTTCGCTAGACTAAGAGAGAATTAGCCAATTTCATTTCCCAAACTTTAGTCTGAAACTTAGAATCAAGTGGGTCCTAATCTGTGCCCTGCTCGGGATCCTCAGTTCTCTGCTCAGCCCTTCCCAGGAAAACACGTTCTCTGTCTCACAGGGCAACGCGTGTTCATGTTTGTACTGCTCTGATCATCAGCCAGGTCTTAATAACAAAGATCTTACACTTATTTTGTCTCAATTCTTATTTCTTGTGGTTAAGTTAGATTTGTGTATTAAATGAGGCGATACTTGTGTAAACTATAAAGGTCTGAGCCAATCTGGTGAGAGGTAATCTATATGAATAAAAGCGTAATATGCTTTTATTCATACAGATTATGCTTTTATTCATATAGACCTTCCGATGAAGCCCTGGGGGCCAAGGCAGAGGCGGCCACCACTGTGACAGGGGCCGAGCTCCTTGCACAAATTTCTGGCATTGGGCTTCTAGTCCTATATAATAAAAACCTTAATATGGAAATCAAATGACCAGCGGAACAGCCCATCGCTATGATGCACACTGACCACCAGGGGGGAGATGCTCGATGCAGGAGCTGCCCCCTGGTGGTCAGCACGTTCCCATAGGGGGAGCACAGCTCAGCCAGAAGTTGGGTTCACAGCTGGCGAGTGCAGAGGCAGCGGCGGAAGCCTCTCCTGATTCCTCTGCAGGGGGGCATGCAGGAGGCAGCCAATGGTTCTCATTTTTATTGTCTTTGCTGCAAAAAGCTTTGTTTCCACTTGGTCCAATGCATGGGAGAGGGCTCCAGGATGGTTAAAAGGATGCCTAGTGGTTTCAGGGAGAAGTTCAGGCAAAAGCCAGACACCCATGGGAGCAGAGGGGCTCCTCAAAGGCCTCTGGGCTCCAAAGCTCCTGGTTGTGCTTGGAGGTGAGCCTTTTTTTTTTTTTTTTAATATATTTTATTGATTTTGTACAGAGAGGAAGGGAGAGAGATAGTTAGAAACATCGATGAGAGAGAGTCATCGATCAGCTGCCTCTTGCACACCCCCTACTGGGGATATGCCCACAACCAAGGTACATGCCCTTGACCGGAATCGAACCCGGGTCCCTTCAGTCCCCAAGCCGACACTCTATCCATTGAGCCAAACCGGTTTCGGAGGAGGTGAACCTTTTGAAGAGATTCTGGACCAGCCCTGTCTGGGGGCCGGCCAGCCTGCGGAGGTTAGTCAGGTCTCGCCCATCTTTTTGATGAGTTTCACCTCCTTACCCAGGAAGTGGTTCTCCAGGAAGTTGCTGAGATGAGGGTTTCAGGGATAGAACACTGGGCGTGCAGCTCCACCTGGGAGGCTTCAGCGCGTCTGGAAGAGAATGCAGTCACCGCATTGGTTTCGCATATTTAAGATGCTCAGCGCCCTCGAGCTTCTTCTCCACCAACTTGTGGAATAAGTGGCCACACGGGCTGGCCAGGTGATTGCCGGCAGCCTCCACCTCGGTGGAGGAATTCTGACCAATCTGGGAGCTCATGGTTGTTCGGCAATAAGAAGTTAAGGTAAAAACCAAAGTGTTGGCTGGTCTCAGAGACTGAGGATGGCTGAGGAGGTTCTGAAGGCGGTGACTAGAAAAGACGTTGGAGGATGATTGGAGGCTCGAAGAAGAGGCCTCCATGGGTCTGTTCCGTCCAAACACTGTGAAAGGAAGAGACAGATCCAGGACAGTTGAGGGCTCTGTGTCTCTATCTCATCATTGATGTTTCTATCTCTCTTTTCTTCTCCTTTCCTCTCTCTGAAAAATCAATAAAAACATGAGAGAGAGAGAGACAGAGAGAGAGAGAGAGAGAGAGAGGAAACGAAAGACAATGTGGCTTGAATAACCCCAGGTTAGGGGAGTATGAGGAATGATAGTGGGCCCACAAGAGCCTTGCTAACGCAGGTTTGGGGATCATGAAGAAAGAATACCAAGAGTGAGATTTGAACTCAGGCCTCCCAGGAAGACCCACAATATAAACACATTATTTTAGTTGACACACACATACAAATTTTGTCTTTTCACAAAATTCTCCCAATCCTTGCTAATTAAATTGTGCTATGGGACCAGCAACAGTCGTATCAACAAAGAACTACTTAGAAATGCCATTTCAGAGGTTTCACCAGACCTACTGAGTCAGCAACCTTTTAAAACTAGATATGTATATGCATTAAACTGTAAGACACCGTGTTTTAAGGTACCTTTATTGCAGAAGCTGTGGATTTCGGAATTAGTACTTTTGGCCCATTAGAATGTCAATTCTATGAAGGGAGGACTTTCCCCCCATTTTATTTTCTTCTGCTTATATATGATAAAAAAAAAAAAAACTCAGGCTGAACCCTTATGCATTTAATCCTACACCCTCCAGTACTCTCACAGAAAATCCATGGACTACTAAAGTTTTCAGAAGGACCGGCCAACGCTATTTATTTGAACTACATGAGATAATGGAAATGTTCTATATCTCTAATGTCCAATATAATAGCACTATTCATAACTGTCTGTTGAGCACTTGAAGCATGTCTGGTGTGACTGAGAACTGAATTTTAAATATTCATTTAAATATATATATTCATATTGATTTCAGAGCGGAAGGAGAGGCAGATAAGATAGAAACATCAGTGATGAGAGAGAATCATTGATTGGCTGCCTCCTGCATGTCCTCTACTGGGGACCCGAGCCTGTAACTTGAGCTTGTGCCCATGACCTGATTCATAGGTTGATGCTCAACCACTGAGCCACACAGCCAGGCTTCATTAGTTTTAATTAAGTTTAAATAGCCACATGTGGCTAGTGGCTACCATAGTGACATCACAGACCTAGCCTAATCCTCTAATCTATGGACGGAAAAACTTAAGCTCAGGAAAATGTCAGTTACTTGAGTAAGATCACATCATAGGTGTGATTTTTTTATTTTTTTTAAATATATTTTATTGATTTTGTACAGAGAGGAAGGGAGAGAGATAGCAAGTTAGAAACATCGATGAGAGAGAATCATCGATCAGCTGCCTCTTGCACACCCCCCTACTGGGGATGTGCCCGCAACCAAGGTACATGCCCTTGACCGGAATCGAACCCGGGACCCTTCAGTCCCCAAGCCGACGCACTATCCACTGAGCCAAACCGGTTTCGGCATAGGTGTGATTTGATGAGTATTTGTAGGGAGCGCTGTTAGGGTTAAGCCTGGGACTGACCTGTTGGCAAAGCCACAAACAAGTCCCAGCTTAGAGGGCAGCCCTCTTAGCATAATTAAGCTTGACCAATAGGACCTCCCTAGATCTTATCTGGGTAGTTAATGGTCTGTGGAAGTTGCAGCAAGTGCTGCCAAAACAAGCAAAACTCACAAGAACATTGTAACTATGTTGACCACTAGCTTGTTTACCTTTGACTGTAAAATAAAGGCTCAGCTTGCCGTCTGATCTCTCTCTGTGGCCTCAGCCAGGCACAGGAGATCCATCTAGACCCAGCTTATTCTCTTTGTCTGTCTTTTCTACATCCTTCGCCCCCAACCACAGCCCCCTCAGGCTCACCAAACCCTTGGTTGTGCCAGCACTGCACCAAGTATTAAAGATAAAGTGCACTGAACAGACAGACCTGGGTCTCTGGTACTGACCTGGCCTGCGGGGACGGATGTGAAAAAATAATAGATTACTTAGTGCATAATAGGTGCTCAATAAATGGTTGGTTATCATCACAGGAATGACACATATATACACCTTCCATTTGGTTGGCAGTGACTCACCCATGAAACTGGGCAACTTGGATAACTTCTCTGGGCCTCACATCTCTTCTGTAAAAGGAGGCATTTATTATTTGCTTGATTTAAAATCCCTTCTAATTATTCATGTTGAATGGTTCTCATTGGGTAATTTGTGTGCCTTCCTTGTATAGTGCCACCTAGTGGCAAACTGTGGACCCTACATTTCCTCCTCCTGGATCAAATTCTTGACCAAGGAGAATGGAAGCTTGTGAGTTGACCACTCCCTTACTGTGAGTGATTTGGCCATCAGATCCCACTCCCATCTACTTTGCTCACATAGATGTGGGCAGCAGTTCAGCGCTGATACTTCAAGACATCCCAGGGCTTTTCCTGGTTACCTCTCACTCTCTGCATTCCTAGGACTGTTCTCTTGATGGAGCCGTATTTAATTTACATGTCACAAGTCTCCTGGCCCTAGCTGGTTTGGCTCAGTGGATAGAGCGTTGGCCTGCGGACTGAAGGGTCCCAGGTTCGATCTGGTCAAGGGCACATGCCCGGGGTTATGGGCTCGATCCCCAGTGTGGGGCCTGTGGGAGGCAGCTGATCAGATATTCTCTTTCAATTGTTGATGTTTCTATCTCTCTCCCTCTCCCTTCCTCTCTGAAGTCAATAAAAAAAATGCATTTTTTAAAAGTCTCCTGTATCTGCCTGTGTCTGGTCCATGGATGCCAGCCACCTCCTATTCCAAGCACCCCATTTGATTATTTTTTTCTCCTTGTCAGAGCTCTGCTGATGACCCAGAGAAGAGCCAGCAGGTGGAAAGCCATACACTCCTTATCATAATTGGGGGACAGTGCGAGATTCTCAAGGCCCCTGTCTCCAAAGTCATAATAGCTCTGTGACCTTGGACAAGTCATTTATTTTTTTCTGAGCCTCAATTTTCATAGTAGAGGTAAAATCATACCTGGGATAGTTTTGATAGTTAGAAGTAATATGTAAAGTACTTAATGAAAAGGCAAAAGAATAATTTAAAAAAAGAAAAAAATAATAGATTACTTAGTGCATAATAGGTGTTCAATAAATGGTTGGTTATCATCACAGGAATGACACATATATACACCTTCCATTTGGTTGGCAGTGACTTCTGAACTCTAGGGGATGCAGAAGAGCTGTGGAAGTGATATGCGCTGGCCTCCTCGCTGACTGTAAACAGTAGGCTACCCTGGAAGCAAGAGCAGATAACTGGAGGCAGGGTACGATTAAGTCCAAAATGGTGGGCTGTGGCCTATGAGTGCTGCTGGGGCACAGTGCCAGCAAAGATAATAGCCATCCTCATGTCTACCTAACACTTCAGCGTTTACACTGTCCTTTAATATCTATGATTTCACTTATAACAACCCGGAGGTGAATATTCATGTTATCACCTCCATTTTACAGGGGAACTGAGGCTCACAGAGGCAGAATGACAAGCCCAAGGTTGTACTAGGAAGTGGCAAAGGTGGGCCTTGAGTGAGAGGCATCCTGACTCAGAGGCAGTCTTTTTTTCACTCCCCAGAAGGTGTTCTGAATGAGTCTGGACTGGAGATGCGTCTTGAAGGTGAGTGGAATTGGAGACGTACTGGAGGCTTTTCAAGCAGTGGTCCCTCTCAGGGATGCGATGGGGAAGGATGGAAAGTTAGACCAGGTGACCGCTGGATTCCTAACCCGGCCTGCGGGGACGGATGTGATTGCAGGGCTTCCTAAGGAAAGTGACATCTGGTCTAAGGCCGGAATGATGAGGAAGAGTTAGCCAGAACTCTCGGGCAGAAGAAATGCCGGGAGCACATTTGAAGACATGAGAACAGTTCAATGAGGCAGGGGCAGAGTGTGGGGAAAAGTGAGACTGTGGCCAGAGGGGGAAGGGCCTCGTAAGCCACATTAAGATCTTGGACTTTATTTTTAATTTATTTTATATTTTTGTTACTCCTCACCTTGATATTTTTCCATTGGTTCTTAGGGAGAGTGGAAGAAAGAGGGAAAGGCCAACAGAAACATCGATGTGAGAGAAACACAGAGATGGGTTGCCTCCTGCAGGAGCCCTGACCAGGGCCCAGGGGAGGAGCCTGCAACCAAGGTACGTGCCCTTGACCGGAATCGAACCTGTGAACCCAAAGGCGGTTGGCAGGACAGCGCTCTATCTACTGAGGCAAATCGCCTGGGGCATTTTTTCTCCTTTTTTCTTAAGATCTTGTACTTTTTTTAAAAAAAAAATATATTTTATTGATTTTGTACAGAGAGGAAGGGAGAAGGATAGAGAGTTAGAAACATCGATGAGAGAGAGTCATCGATCAGCTGCCTCTTGCACACCCCCTACTGGGGATATGCCCGCAACCAAGGTACATGCCCCTGACCGGAATCAAACCCAGGACCTTTCAGTCCCCAAGCCGACGCTCTATCCATTGAGCCAAACCGGTTTCTGCAAGATCTTGTACTTTTTAATCAGGCCACTGAAAACTCAATGGCGTGTTTACCCAGACAACGTGAGCTTTAAACCAATCACTCTGATTGCAATGTGGAGAGTGAATGGCAGCGGCGAAACTGAGGCAGAGACTGGTTACAAGGCTGATGCTGCAACCCAGGCAAGAAAGGAGGGCTGGCCCTAGCCGGTTTGGCTCAGTGGATAGAGCGTCGGCCTTCAGACTCAAGGGTCCCAGGTTCGATTCTGGTCAAGGGTATGTACCTTGGTTGCGGGCACATTCCCTGTGTGTGCAGGAGGCAGCTGACAGATGTTTCGAGCTCTCTATCCCTCTCCCTTCCTCTCTGTAAAATATCAATATATTTTTTTTTTTTTTTTTAAAGAAAGGAGGGCTGCCTGGTGGAGGGAGCGCGGCAGGGATGGGGAAACAGCAGATGTGGGAGACAATTTAAGAGGCAGGGATGACTCCTGGCTTCTGGCTGGAGCTGCTGCCTGGGTGGCTGCATCAATCTGGCGCTAGGGGCGCCGAGGAACCAAGTCTCTGAAGGGAGAGCAAAGGAGTGAGGCTTCTGAGGGTGAGAGGGCTTTAGCAGCTGAGGGGGATTAGGAGGAGAGTAAATCTTAGTGGAAGAAAGCAGAATTTCCCCTTTTTATTCTTTGACCATGTTAGGGACCTACTATACGTTAGATGCAAGCATTACAGCAGTGACCCAGCCAGACCAGGTCCCTGTCCTCCTGGAGTTTAAGGTCTAGTAGGTGAAGACAGACAAAAAGCAGAATAGTAAGTACGGTTTAAATCTGTGTATCAGTGGACCCTCGGGGTCCAGACCCGTGTTGTTCAAGGGTCAACTGTATATGAATATGCCAAGATGTCGCAGGTGCTATGAGGACAAATGAGACATAGTACGTGGATGTGGGTGATAGAGGCTGCTGTTTGAATATGGGGTGATCAGGGAAGGTACTCTCTCTCTCTCTTTTTTAGCCACACCTGACTAATTACTTTTATTTATTTATTTATTATTTATTATTATTTTTTTGTTGCTTTAATATATTTTTCCCTTCATTTTTTTAAAAAGGTATTATATGTGTACATATCTTACCAATTCCCCCTCCACTCCCATACATGCCCTCCCTCCCCAGAGTTTTGCATCCATTGGTTATGCTTATATGCATGCATACAAGTCCTTCGATTGATCTCTTATCTCCCCCATATCTCCCTACCCTGCCGGCTGTAATTTGACAGTCTGTTTGTTGCTTTACTGTCTCTGTATCTATTGAAGGCTTCTCTGATTTCTAGGCAGAGACCCAAATGAGGTGAGGAAGTAATATGGGGGTGAGGGGCACGCTTCTGGGCGAAAGGAAGGGCAAGGCTTTGAGGTGAGGGGGACTCTGCAGGCTGTGGCCACTCTAACCATGGCAGAGAGTGAGGTCAGAAACAGGAGCTGGATGCCCAGTACAAAAACGGAATTTTAACCATAAACCCATGTCCTCTTCCTCTAAGAGGTGAAATCCCCCAAGATCCTTTTTTGAGCCCATGCTTCTAAAGATTGGAACTGGCATTGCTTGTTCTCTCCCAGCTCTGCCACTTCCCAGCTGCATCACCTTTGCCAAGCCATTGACTCTTTCTGAGCCTTGACGTTCCCATCTATAAAATGGGTGTATCAACGCAGAGTTGCTGTTGAAGAAATTGCTCAATAGTGGCAGCCTGTCCTTTCTTCCATGGAAGGATAAAAGATACAGGATGGAGAAAACTGGTTTAATTGAAGTGTGAGAATCGGATACATTCTAGCATTGAACTCTCATTGCTACAGTTGCTGGCAAGAAAATTCTACACCATAGATCCTTCACCTCCTTTTTCTCTCCCCTCCTTTCCTTCCCCCAACTTCTGACCCGGACATATCTGTATTTCAAGCAGGCCTGCAGAAGAGAGCAATGGACAAATTTCCTGGAAGGAGTCAGCAGAGGGGGTGTGGTGGAAGAAATGACTCACCCAGAGAGAATGTTGACTTTTGTGTAAGCTCCACCCTTTCACTTCCTGGCCTGAGGTATCTGTGTTGGGTTGGTGGCTCCGGCCCTTACCTGTGGGGCACGTTGAGACTCTAAATGTTGAGCCTGTGAAGACCTCGGAAACAGGGTGGGATGTGGGTGGCAGGGTGGGCAGTGGAGGTGGTCATCTCTGTGCTGGTGACCTAGATGCAGGCCAGAGCTCGCCTCTGCAGGCAAAGGAGGAGGAGCACATGGAAGGCAGGTCCCTTGGGGGAGGGAGTCTCTGGTGACTGAATGGTATGACCTTGACTGACTCACTGTGTAATCAGCCACACCCTTGCTCAATAGCCTTCAAAGGATAAAGTCCCGCAGGCCTAACCTGGCCCCAATCTGCCATTTCCGTGGGGACTGCTACTCTGCCACGCCCCTGACCCAAGCTTCCTGCATGCAGCCTCAGCAGAGGCCTCTTGGCATAGTAAGATCTTTCTTTTTTTAAAAAATACAGTTTATGCCGAAACCGGTTTGGCTCAATGGATAGAGCGACAGCTTGGGGACTGAAGGGACCTGGGTTCGATTCCGGTCAAGGGCATGTACCTTGGTTGCGGGCATATCCCCAGTAGGGGGTGTGCAAGAGGCAGCTGATCGATGACTCTCTCTCATCGATGTTTCTAACTCTCTATCTCTCTCCCTTCCTCTCTATACAAAATCAATAAAATATTTTTTAAAAAATAAAATAAAAATACAGTTTATTGATTTTTTACAGAGAGGAAGAGAGAGAAAGAGAGCTAGAAACATCGATGAGAGAGAATCATTGATCAGCTGCCTCTTGCACACACCCTCTTGTACATGTCCTTGACTGGACTCGAACCGGGACCTTTCAGTCCACAGGCCGACGCTCTATCCACTGAGCCAAACCAGTTTCAGCGACCTTTCTTTTTTTGATGCCTTTCTCCCCTGGGTTTCATATATGCTGTGGATGGGAAAAGGAATTCTATGGAAAGCAACCTCACAGGGTGATCTGATTATAAATTCCTACTTGGGTAGGTCATGGTGACTAATAATGACCCAGGCATATAACTTTTAAATATATATATATAATTGATTTAAATATATATATATATTTTATTGATTTTACACAGAGAGGAATTGAGAGGGATAGAGAGTTAGAAACGTCAATGAGAGAGATACATCGACCAGCTGCCTCTTGCACACACACACACACACACACCCCCCACTGGGGATGTGCCCGCAACCAAGGTACGTGCCCTTGACTGGAATCGAACTCGGAACCCTTCAGTCCGCAGGCCAATGCTCTATCCACTGAACCAAACCGGTTTGGGCTATTTTATTGATTTTTTAACAGAGAGGATGGAAGAGGGATAGAGAGTTAGAAACATCAGTGAGAGAGAAACATTGGTTGGCTGCCTCCTGCACACCTCCTACTGGGATTGTGCACACAACCAAGGTACATGTCCTTGACCGGAATCAAACCTGGGACCTTTCAGTCTGCAGGCAGATGCTCTATCCACTGAGCCAAACCAGTTAGGTTGGCATATAACTTTTTAAACAATATAATACTTATTGATTTCAGAAAGGATGAGAGAGGGATAGAACACAAATGATGAGAGAGAATCATTGATTTGCTGCCTACTGCACGCCCTCTACCTGCAACCCCAGCATGTGCCCTGACCAGGAACTGAACCGTGACCTCCTGGTTCATAAGTCAATGCTCAACCACTAAGCCAAACTGGTTGGCCTGGAAAGCTATGTTTTAAAATCATGAAATACAACATACTAGAGGCCTGGTACACGAAATTCATGCATGGGGGCGGGCCCTTGTATCCTCTCCAATCCGGGACTGCTGGTTCCTAACCACTCACCTGCCTGCCTGCCTGACCACTCCTAACCACTCTGCCTGCCTGCTGATTGCCCCTAACCACCTCTGCCTGCCTGCCTGATGCCCCTAACTGCTCCCCTGCCAGCCTAATCACCCCTAAATGCTCTCCCCTGCCGGCCTGATCACCCTTAGCCCCCGCCATTGTGGCTTTGTATGGAAGGATGTCCGGAAGATGTCTGGTCTATTCAGTTTAATTAGCATATTACTTTTTTATTAGTATAGATATACAGAAGAGTATATCAAACATATAAATATGGTCTAAAGAATAACTATAAAAGGAACATAACCAAATCTGTTTTTAGCATTATGTTCATTCCTTTATATCTTTCTCCCGAAACTTTCCCCTGACCTGCAAGGCTACCCCTAATCTAGGATCAGGACACATACTAGGAGCAACCAATGAATGCATAAATAAGTGGAATAACCAAATCAACATTTCTCTCTCTTAAATCAATTAATCAATACAATTTAAAAAAGAGAATGTAAAATTCTCCTAACAGTTTTTATATTGATTACACGTCAAAGGAATAATACTTTGAATGTGTTGAATTGAATAAAACATTAATTTCATCTGTTTCTTTTTACTATTTCTTTTTTGTAGTTACCAGAAAATTTTAAATTATACATGTGGTTCACATTATATTTCTATCGGCAGAGGTATTCTGTAAAGAGTGAACTTCCCACAAATAGATGCATTTAAACATGGAGTGCGTTTTGGTGAAGTGGTGATGGTAGCAATGGAAGTTGGATTAACCCATCTGTAAGGTAGATTTTAGCTTTGTGAGTTTATGATTCTACTAGAGGCCCAATGCACAAAAAATCATGCAAGGGGAGGCCTTCTTTTCCCTGGCTGTTGGCACCAGCTTCCCTCTGGCACCTGGGATCAGGGCTTCACTCTAGCCCCAGCTTTGTCTGGAATGACTTCTGGAAGGAGGTCCGGTCTAATTAGCATATTACCCCTTTATTATTATAGATGTTTCCAGCCTTTTCTCCCTCTCTTTGCCTATACCTCCACTCTGCTTCTGCCGAAGTGTTATTCCTCAAATACACACTCTGGTTTTTTTTTTGTCTCTGACCCTCTGTTTACCCAGTTCATTTACTGGAATGACCTCTTTACTATATCTTTTGTCAAAATCCTACAGAACCGGAAAAGCAACTCATATGCCACTTCCTCCCTGAAGCCTTTCCTGGCTCCCCACAGGTGGAAAGTAACTCTGCATGCCTCCAGCACTACTCACCAACCAGCCCCTCCATAGTTCTGTGGTTTGGCAATTTGCTAACTTCTTTCTCAAGCACCTTGAAGTCAGGTGTCCTTGGCACAGATACTTCCAAGAACGGATGTCCAGACCTTCAGACTTTCCATGTGCTCTTTCCTAAGATCCATCCTTCGAGAATATATGCTGAAGTCTAGGTCCATTTCTCTTCCACTTCCCTCGCTCACACTTTACAAAATCTCCAACTCAGGTTATTACCCACAGCGTCACCCAGGGGTAAAGACCTCACTCAGGGTGCCAACCAAAGATGAAGGAGTCTAATGACTGGACAACAAAGCATTTAGCAAGCTGGCAGTTGCTAGTTCTTTGCTTTCAATAAAGTTGAAGAAGGCTCTAATTTTGTTGTCATTAAAAATAACTTTTAATAATAGTGCACTAAAGAAAAATAGTTCACTATGTGAATGTATGGCATGTAACTCAAAAGGAATTCAAATAATTAACATTATTAAAACAAAACTTCCTCCATTCTCATTTACTGATTTATGTGAGCATGCTTTCTCGGTGATCCTATTTCTAAAAATACAAAATAGATAAAACGGATGCTGAATCCAGTTGCATTCCAGCAATAAGCAATATTTATCCATACATATATAAACTAATTGCAAAATACCTATTTCAGTAAGAGATGCTTTTCCAATTTTATTTTACTCTTTGTTTAATCATTATTTGTCAAAATATATGTTATGTTGCTCTGATCAGTTGTGTACTAATACAACAATAATACTGGTTATACTTCAATCCAGAAGAAATTTTAAAGACATAGAGCTTTAGAGTCAATCAAACTTTTAAAGTTTTTAAATTTTAAAAACCTTTACATTAAAAAAATTAATTTTCAATTAGATACATAAATTTCTGTTTAAGTATGAATTGGGCAGTCAATACCAGACCTTGAAGAGTAAAATAGTCCTGGTCCTGGTAGCTCAGTTGGTTAGAGTGTCATCTTGATACGCCAAGGTTTTGGATTCGATCCTCATTCAGGGCACATAGAAGAGTCAACCAATACGTGCATAAAAGAGTGGAACTAGAAATCTATGTTTCTCTCTCATGCTCCTCTCTTTCTCCCTTCCTCTCTTTCTCTAAAATCGATAAATAAAAAATAAAAAGAATAAAATGTATCACCTTAGGATGACATTCTGCGAGAGGAAGCATTAAAGAAGAAAATAATTTCTGTCAGTTAAAGTAGAGCTTGTCCCAGTATCTCTTGAAATGAAAGAGTATTAAATCACAGTGATACTTACATTCTATTGATGAGGGAACAGTTTTATTTAAAATATTAATATTTACAGTATGCTAGGAAGCATATCCTTTGTAACGGCATGCATTGTAGTCATTAATTTAAAAATATGCCAGGTAATGCCGGGACTGGTTTAGCTCAGTGGATAGAGCGTCGGCCTGCGGACTGAAAGGTCCTGGGTTCGATTCCGGTCAAGGGCATGTACCTTGGTTGTGGGCACATCCCCAGTGGGGGGTGTGCAAGAGGCAGCTGGTCGATGTTTCTCTCTCATCGACGTTTCTAACTCTCAGTCCCTCTCAATTTCTCTCTGTGTAAAGTCAATAAAATAAAAATAAAAATATGCCAGCTATCCTGCACGTGGATCTGCAGATCCTGTCTCCACCTTCCTTCATGCTGACTCTCCCCTGGCTGGCTGCCTTGGATGTGTCTATTTGCCTTGGTTTGGGTTTGGCCACGAGGGAGCCTTAGCAGGAGCCCGAGGGAGGGAAGAAAGTGACGTCAGGGTCTCTATTCCCCTGGTTCCCAACTCTGAAGGTCTAATCAGCCTGGCTCTGTCCCTGGACAGTAAGTTAGTCCTCTTGTTAAGGCAGAGAAATTGTGTAGTAACAGCCCAGCTGGGCCCCATCCCAGCTCCCTGGATGATCCCTTGTAATTTTCCTGTACCTTGACCACACCTTCTAAATTAGCCCCTTTGTATATAAACTCTTGTTGAATTGTCTGGAATGTGCCAGAAGTCTTAAAAAATACAGAGAGGGGTGCAGGGTTTTTTTGTTTTGTTTTGTTTTGTTTTGTTTTTTTAAATATATTTTATTGATTTTGTTCAGAGAGGAAGTGAGAGAGATAGAGAGTTAGAAACATCGATAAGAGAGAATCATCGATCAGCTGCCTCTTGCACACCCCCTACTGGGGATATGCCCGCAACTAAGGTACATGCCCTTGACCGGAATCGAACCGGGGTCCCTTCAGTCCCCAAGCCAACGCTCTATCCATTGAGCCAAACCGGTCTCGGCTTGTTTTTTGTTTTTTAATCTTAAAGGGGGCACAAGAGCCTGGAGACTGCTGATGCCGACAGCAGCCTCATTCACTTATCCAGTAAACAGTGACAGCATCATGCCCCGTGCTCAGTTACAGAGATGAGTTGCATGGTGTCCCTCTCCTCAAGCTATAACATCTAGTGGGACAAAGACACAAACAATTAAGCAAAGAGCAACATAATAGCATGTGATACATGCTGTAATAAGGATAGGGTCAAGCCCAGCCGGTGTGGTTCAAGGTTGAGGGTCAACCTATGTATGAATCAGGAGGTTACAGTTCAATTCCTGGTCAGGGCACAGGATGGGATTGTGAGCTCAGTCCCCAGTATGGGGCGTGCAGAAGGCAATCAATCAATGATTCTCTCTCAGCATTGATGTTTCTATCTCTCTCTCCCTCTACTTTCCTCTCTAAAATCAATTAAAAAATAATTTTTAAAAGATAGGGCTAATATGGGTGGGGGCACTGTGGAGAGAGCAACCACCTAACCCTTTCTGGGGAATTGGGGAGGGCTTTGTAGAGGACTTTCCACTTGGTTTATGGCATTAAAGATAAGTCAGAGTTTGCTTAGAGGGGAAATGGAGGGAAGGCATTCAGGCAAAAGGGTAATGTGAACAGTCACTGGAACCAATGTTTATTAGGGTATTGCTGAGTCATGGCTGGGTGCTCAAAGGTGGTTCAAAAAGCACAAAGAATAAAGAAAAAATAGGTAAGTATGATTAAATTAAAATAAAAGACTTCTACACGGCAAAGGCACTAAAAACAAAATTAAAATGCTAAGTTCCTCCCTGGGAGAAGATAATTGCAATTATACAAAAATAACACCTAGATTTCAGTAAGTACTAAAGACAAGCAAACAAGCTGAAACATAGGCAAGGATATGAACAGGCAAGTCTCGGAAAAGGTACTTTCCACAGCAGGGAAATGCAAATTAAAACGATTAGATGCCACTTCCAAAGAATAAAGCAGTGAAAGAGGGAAAATAGTAACTTCAGAAAAATAGAAACCTGGAAACACCACATTCACAGGGTGTTCAAGGGTAATAATATCACCGAAAATAAGTCGTGCGGGTAGAATGTGCCCCTGATAGGGTGTGATGAGAAGAGCATTTCACCTCCGAGTTGTTCTTCCCCTAACCAGGTGTCGGCAACCTACGGCTCCAGAGCCGCATGCGGCTCTTTTGAAGCTTTACCGCGGCTCCGACAACTTGCAAGCCTGTGTGAAAATGAAGGAAACGTCTTACAGCCCTGATGTGCTGACACTGTGCACTGAGGTTCAGGAGCAAAAATCCCATTAACCAGGTGAATTAAATATTTTAATTAGCTATTAATTTTCAAAAATATATTTTACATTGTTAAGTGAAAAAGTCCTTTTTTAATTCAGATTGACGGCTAACTGCACGATCCGGTATATAGCATTAAGGTAAGAAACAATATATGCAGTGTTATATTTGTTTTAAATGTCGCAATGGTTTTGCGGCTCCCAGGTTTGTTTGTTTTCCTTCGGAAACGGGTCCAAGTGGCTCTTGATGTCTTAAAGGTTGCAGACCCCTTCCCTAAACCCATAACTCCTGTCTAGTCATGAGGAAGATATTAAATAAGTCCAAATTGAGAGGGATTCTGCAAAATATCTTACTAGGGCTCCTCAAGACTATCAAGGTCATAGGAACAAGAAAGGATGATAGAGCGTCGGCTTGGGGACTGAAGGGTCCCGGGTTCGATTCCGGTCAAGGGCATGTACCTTGGTTGCGGGCAGATCCCCAGTAGGGGGTGTGCAGGAGGCAGCTGATCGATGACTCTCTCTCATCGATGTTTCTAACTCTCTATCTCTCTCCCTTCCTCTCTGTACAAAATCAATAAAATATATTAAAAAAAAAAAAAAAAAAAAGGATGAGAAGCTGTCCCGACCAGAGGTGACTAGAGACATGGAGAGTAAATGCAATGTAGGATCCTGGGTTGGGACAGCCTGAGGTTCCGTTTGGACATGTTGAGTCTAAGATTTCTCTTGGACAACCAGGTGGATGTGTCGAGTGATGAGTTGGATGTGGTAGTCTAAAGTTTAGAACAGAGAAGATAAAAATCGATGCCTTGTCTGCATATAGATGCTATTGGAAATCACAAGAAAGGATAAGATCATCAGAGAAATTAATATACTAAGTAGATACAGAACGTGAAAAGTTGAGAACTGAACCTGGGAACCTAACATTTAGAAGGTGTTGGCAACCAGTTGGCATGGCTCAGTAGTTGAGCATTGACCTATGAACCAGGAGGTCATGGTTCAATTCCTGGTCAGGGCATATGACCGGATTGCAGGCTTGATACCAGTAAGGGGCATGCAGGAGGCAGCTGATCAATGATACTCTCTCATCATTGTTGTTTCTATCTCTTTCCCTCTGGCTGCTTTGTTGAGAGGAGGTTGCTAAAGGATATTATAATAATCTGGGCAAAAAATGGTGGTGGCTTGGACCAAAGTGGTAGCATTGGAGGTGGTAAGAAGTGGTTGGGTTCTGGATATATTTCAAAGATCGAATTGACATTATTTGCCAAGGATTGACATGAAAAAAAGAAAGAAACCATCCAAAGTCAAGGGAAACAACAGCACATTCAAACAAACAAGTGGGACTGCATCAAACTAAAAAGTTTATGCACAATGAAAGAGATCATTATCAAAATGAAAAGGTGACCTACTGAATGGGAGAAGACATTTGCTGATCATACATCTGATAAGGGGTTAGCATATAAAATATATAAATAATTCATAAAACTCAACAATAAAAAACAACAACAAGCAACCCAATTTTAAACTGGGCAGAGAATTTGAACAAACATTTTTCCAAAGAAGAGATACAGATGGCCGAAAGGCATATGAAAAGATGTTCAACCTCACTAATTATTAGAAAAATACAAGTGATGGAGAGAATTTGGAGAAAAAGGAACCTTTGTACACTGCTGGTAGGCCTGTAAGTTAGTGCAGCCACTGTGGGACACAGTATGGAGATTCTTCAACAGATTAAGACAAGAATTGCCAAATCATTTCACTCATATGTGGAAGCTAAAAAAATTATTAAAAAAACTAAAGCAAACAAAATAAAACAAAAACAAATGCATAGAGAGAACAGATGGGGGTTACCAGAGGAGAAGAGGATTAGGGATGGGTGAAATAGGGGGAGGGGTTATTTTAAGGTGATATATGTGATGGATGGTATTGGGAGTGATCACTTTGTAGTATGTACAGATGTAAAATTATAATGTTGTGACTATTAAACAAAGCAAAACAAACAAAAAAAAAAAAAGAAAGGAAGGAAGGAAAGGAAGGAAGGAAGAAAGGAAGGGAAACAATGACTCAGATTTTTGACCTGAGTAAGTGGAAGGAGTGACTGTTTCCTAGACTGGTCACCCCTAACTGACCTCTCCTGAAGGCCTGGGTCCCCCCCAACTGCCCTTCCCTACAGGCCCAGTCGCCTCCAACTTCCCTCTTCTGCTGGCCTGGTCACCCCTAACTGCCCACAACTGCCCTCCCCTGCAGGCCATCTTGTGGCAGCCATCTTGTGTCCACATGGGGCGGCCATCTTTGACCACATGGGGGCAGCCATCTTGTGTCTTGGAGTGACTATCAATTTGCATATTACTCTTTTATTAGACAGGATACACACACACACACACACACACACACACACATAGCATCATGACAAAAATCAGGAAAGAGCACTCTGGAGAAATTAGCTAGGCAGCCCATGGCCAAGATCCAGCCCAGACCAGGCAGTTATAGGATAAAAGTTAAATATATATATATATATATATATATATATATATATATAGAGAGAGAGAGAGAGAGAGAGAGAGGGAGGGAGGGAGGGAAGGAGAGAGTTGCTGAGGAGGAGGAAGAGGAGAAGGGGAAGGATTCAGCAACAGGAGACTGAGCAGGAACAGTCAGTAAAATGGGAGGAAAACCAAGAGAAAAACCAGGAGAGAGAGGGATCTGATCAGCTAATTGAGGAAAGTGTTTCAGGAAGGAGAAAGTGGGGTAGTGTGGCCCAGCAGTCTAAGAAATAGAGAATGATTAAATGTGTTGAGGTTGCTGATAGGTAAAGAAAAATAAGGACTGAGGCAGACATCACCATTTGATTGAGCAATATGTGCCACTTAAAATATATCACTTTGGCATACAGATTATTTTTAGCTGAAAGCAGTTGAGAAGAAGCAGATCTGGGAAAAGCTCTCTGCCTACCTCTATTTGTATAAAAGTAGGACAAAAATTGACAGAAGTGTCCCTCTCTACCAGAAAAATTAAGTTATTCACCAGAGACAACTTTGGACCCTTATCAGCCTGGAGACAGCACCAGAGGAATCTATAGAACAAATTTTATTAACTAGCCTCTATCTACCAATAGTTTCCCACAATTTGCTACCACTAAATGCAGGCCCTTTTCCTTTGTCTTATCACTTCTCTAAAAATGTATTGTTCCTTTTCTAAGATGCTTTATAAGCTCAAGTTCTAACTAAACCTTTGAGTCACTCATCTCTGGATACACAATGAACATATTTCTGAACTTCTGCTTTTCTCTCATCGATGTGTACTTGGCCAGAACTTTTCCTCCCCTACAGAGGTCCTTAGTGATATTGATAAGAGCAAATTAGGTACAGTATTTAGGTATGAAGACCTAATTGGACCAGATGAAAGAGACTGGGAAGAGAAAAATGATGCAAACATTATAGACAATTCTCTCTCAAGTATTTTGGCAGGAACTGGAAGGCAGGTAGAGGTGAAGATGTTGGTGTTAAAATGTCAAAATAATACATTATATGCATGATAGAGGTTGCCCATCTTTGGTAGAGGTGACATGCATTTCATTCATGATAGCTGATCAGGTAGCTGCTGGGTGCTGTTCTAAGTGCATTGATTAATATCCTCATACATTGATTAATAGCCCCATTAAATTGTCATTACCCCTCTCCCCCAGATTATGGAGGGAGAAACTGTGGAACAGGGGGGTTGATTGATTTACCGAAGGTCATACCATTAGTGAGTGATGGTGCTGGGATTTGAACCTAGGTAATATGGCTATCTACATTAGGCCATGCCTATACTTAACTTTTATCCTATAACTGCCTTGTCTGGGCTGGATCTGGCCATGGGCTGCCTAGCTAATTTCTCCCGAGTGCTCTTTCCTGATTTCTGTCATGATGCTACAACCTTGTCCAGGCTATGGAGGACCCTCATGGAAGCTGCCACCTCCTGAGGAGTCACTGAGATTGAAGTGATGGAGAGACAAATAGTAGGGAGGGTGGGAGCACAACAGTGAAGTGAACATTGCCCTCAAGCCTGGAAAGGATTAGAGGTCTCAGGGTTCTGACCTTGTGTCACTTGTGGAAAGTCTCTCTGCTAGACCCACCCTTTCCCTCTCTTTTTTTGACCTGTGCTGTTTTGAAATAGTTCTGGATTCAGACACTAGAAAGCTGACTTGAGTTCAGGATCTGCTACCTAATAGCTGTGTGACCATGGCCAAATGGCTTCATGTCTGAGCCTGTTTTTTTTTTTTGTTTTTTTTTTTTTAATCTATACAATGAAAATTAATAATAGCTACAATCTATTGTGTCCTCACTATGTCCCAGGACTTGGGTCATTGATAAACCTGGGGTCTTTGGTTGTGAACTATAAGGAACTAAACCATTGTGAGGCATCATCATCATTATTCTGATCCTTGCCCTAAATGCTATGTCTTTGCTTATTCCCAGTATAACTGATGTTTTCTTTTCACCTGCTCCCAGGTGACACAAGGTCCTTGGCTTTCTCTGAAGACTCCTTTCGGCTCTTTGATCATTTCTCAAGTGGCGGGACCTGTGCCAGGAGAAGGTGAGGTACAGAGAATTCAGTTTAATGTCAGCACCTCAGTCACCATCACATCACTCTATTACTTTAATATACCTGTTTGTGAAAGGATATCATATCTTGAGAAAAGCACACAAATCATGAGTGTTCGATGAATTATCACAAAACAACTACCTCTGCGTAACTTTTGTAACCACCACCCAGTAAAGAAATAGAACATTATCAGCACCCTAGAAGCCCTCATTGTGCCCACTTTGTGCCCCCTCCCAGTCACTTCCACGTCCCTCCTCCCATGTCTTATCTCTGTGTTGCCAGAGCCCAGCACAAAGCCCTGCCACGAAGCCCAGTAAATATTTGCTAAATTGAACCGAATGCCTTTGCAGCTAGTTACCTTGATTTTCTTGGCCTTGACTTACTCTTCTGAAAAATAGGGCCAGAATTTCAGTAATTTCTTTCTTTTTTTTTTTTTAAATATATTTTATTGATTTTTTACAGAGAGGAAGGGAGAGGGAGAGAGAGTTAGAAACGTCGATGAGAGAGAAACATCGACCAGCTGCCTCCTGCACAACCCCTACCAGGGATGTGCCCGCAACCAATGTACATGCCCCTGACCGGAATCGAACCTGGGACCTTTCAGTCCGCAGACCGACGCTCTACCACTGAGCCAAATCGGTTTCGGCTAGAATTTCAGTAATTTCTTAATTTTTTTCTTTTAATATATATATATATATATATATATATATATATATTCATTGATTTCAGAGGGGAAAGGAGAGGGAGAGAGAGATAGAAACATCATTGATGAAAGAGACTCATTTTTTTTTTTAAAATATATTTTTTTATTGATTTTGTACAGAGAGGAAGGGAGAGATATAGAGAGTTAGAAACATCGATGAGAGAGAGCCATCGATCAGCAGCCTCCTGCACACCCCCTACTGGGGATATGCCCGCAACCAAGGTACATGCCCTTGACCGGAATCGAACCCGGGGCCCTTCAGTCCCCAAGCCGATGCTCTATCCACTGAGCCAAACCGGTCTTGGCGAAAGAGACTCATTGATTGTTGCTTCCTCCATGCCCCCTACTGGGGATCAAGCCCGAACCAGTTCATGTGCCCTGGCCAGAAATCCTGGTTCATAGGTTGATGCTCAACCACTGAAGCATGCTGGCTGGGCCAGTCAATGGTTGTTTTTAAAAACTTTACAGTGATTCCAGCAACGATGACCTCTTGAATCTTACCAATTCCAGCCAACACTATACATTGAAATCTCAATCCCACTACTGCTGTGGGTTGAATTGTATCTTCCCAAAAGATATGGATGTTCAAACCATCAGTACCTATGAACGTGGTCTTATTTGGAAATAGTGTTATTGAAGATAATCAAGTGAAGATGAGTTCATTAGGGTGGACCCCTAATCCAGTCTTACTGGCAACCTTATAAAAAGGGGAGATTTGGACTCAGAGACAGTGACATAGGGAGGTTGCCACGTGAAGACAGGAGTTATGCTGCTACAATCAGTGAACACCAAAGATTGTCCGCGAAGCACCAGAAGCTGGAAGCACGGAATAGATGTACCCTCACAGCCTTCAGAAGGAACCAACTCTGCCAACACCTTGATTTCAGACTTCTAGCCTCCAGAATACGAGACAATAAATTTCTGGTGTGTGTGTGTGTGTGTGTGTGTGTGTGTGTGTTTAAGCCACCTCCTTTGTGGAATTTTGTTACAGCAGCGCTAGCAAACTGATACAACTATTGACATACTAGCTAAGGAACTCCTTTTCACCCTTTTTCTCATGTGCAAAACTGAAACCATAATAATAGTTCGATGTGCTGGGCCTCTATTCTAAACCCTTCACACAGATTATATCATTTGGTCACCTCAGAAAGCCTCTGATAGGTACTGCTGCCATTACCACTCACTTTGCAGATGAAAAAGTGTGGGGCAGGGAGGTTAAGTAACTTGCTCAAGGTCACATGGTAACCAAATACATAGGATAATAATATACCCTGCACAAGACTAATGGGAAGCCTTATGAGCCTGCGAGTGTGGATGTGAAAGCGCTTTGTAAATAGTAAAGCATTTTACCCCTGTTGGATAGAATCTCTGTAGATCCAGGACTTTGCTTGTGTGTGTGCCCTCACCACTTCTCCTTTCTCTTCCTACAGAACGTAACACTTCCTTCCGCCGGCGGCCAGGGGTCGCTGCGCCGCACGGCCGCTGACAGGTCGCTCTAGCCCGCTCACGCTGGAAGCTCGTTGGTGCCTATAAATGGCAGTGACCGGCTCAGCTAGGCACCAGCCCATCGCCGCCGGGGCTGCACCCGGCGCAGGAACCAGAGCTGGATCTAGGCGTCGGGAAGCCGAAGCTGGGCCGGGGCGGAGCGCAGCGCCGCCGCGCCGGGGCCGCCAGGAGGGCCGCGTTGCCGGGGGCCCACCGCGAGCCGCCCCCAGCCCGCGCCGCGCTCTCCCGCCGGGCCGCCCGCCCCCGCCCCCCCCCCCCCCCCCGCATTTCCCTGGAATCTCAGCCCGGCGCGCCTGCACCCCGGCGTTCCTCTGGGTGGGGAAGCTCCCAGCGACTCTCTGGCTTCCCTCCTTCTTCCCAGCCTGGGCTCCCAGCCCCCTCGCTTCTTTTCCTGGACTGGGTCCCACCCGCTTCTGCCTTCCTCCTTTAGCTCAGGTTCCCTGCTCCTTCCCGCAGTCCCCTTCTCCCCTCAGTCACTTTCTCAGCCCGGGTCCCAGCCTTCCCGCTTCCTTGTCCTTGCCCGGGGTGCAACCGATCCTGCCCCTTCCTCTGTCCTAGGCGCGATCTAGCCCCCACTCTCCTTTCCCCTGGCCTGGAGGTCCAGACCTTTCCGCCTCCTCCCGTGGCCCTTCCTGGGTCCTTGTCCCTCTTCCCCAGTTTGGAGTTCTAGATCGAGAACCCAAGCCTCCCTCCACCCCCAGAGGACTGCTGCCATAACAAAACAAAACAACAAAAAAAGACCTCTCCAAGACATGAACTTTTCCTAGAGACGACCGCAGTCTCTCTCCCCACCTGCTGACCCGCTTGCCACCTGATGTGCCAGGTCTTCCTCTCACTTTGCTAAGGGGTCAAGGCCTGCTGGGGCTGAGGGAGGGAGGATGCTTCTGTGGTCTGGCGTCTGGGGTCCCACTCTGCCTCGAGCCTTGCCTTCGTTGCTCGTGGTGGTAGCCTTGGTGGGGCTACTCCCTGTGCTCAGGAGCCATGGCCTTCAGCCCAGTCCCACTGCCAGCACCATCCGCGGCTCAGAGCCTCCTCGAGAACGCTCCATGGGGGACGTCACCACCGCGCCACCGGAGTTCACCCCCGAGAGCCCCCTGGTTAACCATTCCATCACTGAAAGTGGCTCCAAACTCCAAAAGTCCTTTCCAGTCCTGGATGTCGACTACGACCACGTGCGCATCCCCTTCGAGATCGCCCTCTGGATCCTGCTGGCCTGCCTCATGAAGATCGGTAAGTCCAGCCTGCTCGGATGCATCCGCTGCCACCAAACCAGCGGCGAGCTGCTTGCCCCATCTTTACCCCTTGAGGCAGGAATCAAGGTCTGGACTCCTGTAAGGTAGGCAGCCCTCCATCCCGTCATCTTGGTCCTTCTCAAGCTTGAGCTCTGTGGCCTCTGTGCCTGAGGCCTCCCGAGCATTGTGCACGGGAAAGGACAGGATGAGAGCATGAGATGCTTCTGATACGAGGGATTTCAGCCAGACTACCAGGCCTGGCAGGTCTCCTCTGGCCGGACCAGACCCTCAGGGGAGCCAGGCACCCCGCTGTGTGGAAGGCAAAGAGAAGTGTCTTCCAGCAAGTGGCACAGCCTGCTCTGTCAACAGCAACCGGTGCAATCAGATGCTCCATGGGAGGGTTTTCCGGGTGGAGTATGTTTCTCCTTTGCCCAAGGAGTTTGATTATAGTGGGAGGAGGAGGGAGGGTCAGTCTCGGGCTGGAGACCTAGAGGTGTGGTGGAACATGAGGGATTCCGGTATTTCCACCTTCCTTTATCCCTGAAACATCACCTATCAGCTTTGCTTGCCCTGGCTTCTCCTTCTTGTGCGAGGATCAGTTTCCGTCTCAGGCATGCTATTCTCTGAACAGTTCATGGGACAGGGGACCCTGGTGTCTGTAGTTTGTTTGGGGGGCGGAGGGGAGCGGAGGCAGTTGGTCTGGCCCCAGCTCACTTCCAGGTTGGCACCTGGCGGCCTCTCAGGGTGGTGCCTGAGCTGGCCAGTCACATTGGGCTGCTGCTCACCCAAGTGGGAGGAGGGCAGGTGGAGGGGTTCAGGATGTTCTGGTCTGGGGAGCCTTGGACATGTTCTTTTTTGGGAAAAGGAAACGGGGTTGGTCTCCTTGCAAGGCCTGAGCTCTGTGCTCTGCTGGGTGATTGATGGAGCTCACCGGAGCCTGCAGAGCCCAGAGGGCCCTGGAAGGAGGGCGGGGTGGGGGTGGGGGGGGTGGGGAGGGGTACTTTGAAAGCTGACTTTGCTTTCTGAGCCCCAGCCAGCTGTGGAAGGCATGAGGGCCTGGTGCTCTGGCGGTTTGGGTTTGGGGAGTTGGTGACTCTTGGCAGGAAGCCTTGCAGCTCTCCCAAGGACATGCAGGAGCCGAGTGGCAGTGCCGGGCCGGTGTGAGGCGGGCTCCGGGACATGCTGCAGGAAGGCGCTGTGTTGTGACACATCCCAAACGGAGCCTGCTTCCTGGTGCAGGATGTTCCGGCCTGAGGAGAGCTGTGACCGTGGCAGGGCCCGGCCTGTTCATGGACCTGGGCCATGGGCACCTATACCCTGATGGCAGCCAGGAAAAATCCAGGACTGGGCAAGGGGAGCCATGTGTACTGATGCTGACACATAGCGTGACCTTGGACGAGCCGGGCCCTTTTTCTGCAGGTCTGGTCCACCTGCGAAACGGGCAAGAATCTCAGTGTGACCACATCAACCCAGTCATGAAACTTATGTTTTAATTTGTCGTAAGAAACCGAAGTGACCACGATGTGTTATTTACTTTTGTGAGACCCGGAAGAGACCTCCCAAGCACTGTCTATAAATGGCCCTCCTCTCTCCAATCACCTCTCCTTTCAGCCACTCCTGCCGTGGTGGCAGGGCCCTGGGGACTGGCACACACATGGCAGGTCTCAGTGACTTCTGGTGGGATGACAGCATGACCATAAAGATCCTACTGTGGGCAGTCAGGAGTTTGTCCATATAGACCTGGTATCTCTGGTTCTAATTGGGTCAGGCTTGGCCTGCTTTGTCCCCACCAGAACCTGTGCCAGGGACCCTGGGCGGCAGGAGAACAGAGGTGGTGCCATGGCAGGGGTATTAGTCTAGAAGTTAGGAAACTTGGCTTCTCACCCTGCCTCTCTCTGTGACCTTGGACCCGTCACCCATCTCCACTTGTTAATGGACCCAGGTAGCTCCTTCTGACGATTTCTGCCATTTCACTGACTTAGGTAACCCTGGCCAGTCATTCGGCCTGGGGACCTCAGCTGTCCTGTTGTAAAATGAGGAGGTTGGCTACGATCTCTGAAGGCCTTCACAGTTCCAAAAGCCTGTGTTTTGTGCTTTGAAGGACATTTTTCCTATGTCTGAAAACAGAGGCGTCCTAGCATCTGGCCATCCCCAGAAGGAAATCCATCAAGAGCGATGTGACCGAGAGATCGCTGGGGTCCCCGTTCAAGTGACATAAGGGGCAGCCCATGCTTTCCTTCTCCCTTTGCGGCGTGGCAGTGAGGTTAGATAAGGGCTCCACCGCTTTTCCACTTCCCTTGCTGCCGCCTCCATTTCCTCTTGTATAAAATGGGGAAACAATACTATCTCGCCGTAGCGCCTCCTGATGTGCTGATGACATAAATGAATACCCGTCAAGTTGTCTTGGTGCCCACAGGGAGCACTCAGCGAGTGGCAGCTGCCCTGGGTTGGTATTTCAGTCACCTAAGGGCATCCCCACCTCAGCCTCCTACAGCATCCTTTGAGGCCGGAGGATTACAAATCTCTCCACCCTGGGCTGCCACCGGGTGTCAGGGTTTTGGGGTGTGTCCGCTGACTTTGTTTTCCTTTCACTTAAGCTGTCTCTCAGGTGGGAGGGACATGGCACACCAACTGACTTCAGAAGTCTGAGACCGTGCTCCCTCTGCACCCCCCAAGAGCCTTGGGGTTCACGTTGGGGTCCTGCCTGTTCTCTCCGCGCCCCAGTGTGGGTAGCAGCTATGTGGGAGCCCTCATCCTGTCACCTGTGGCAGCCGCTTCCCTTGCACGGCGCCCCTCCTGTAAGAACAGAAGGTGCGGTGTGCAGTTCTCATTCTGCCCTCAGCACGGAGCAGAGCCTTCGGCAGACAGGGATGGGTGTGGGAGGGGCGGGGTTGGAGCTGAAGTTTCAGAGTAGATGCTCTGGCTTCTCTAACCGATTCAGCGGGCGAGTGGGCTGGTCATTTCCCTTCTCTGGCTTTTTTTTTTGGTTGTCTCTGCAATAGTCAGGCACCCTTGGTGGGGTGGGGCTAGTGGTGGGAAGGGGTCTAACTACTGGGAGAACTAGGAGAGTGACCCCACGCCTTGGGTTAAGCTCCATTCTCCTCGCCCACCGCCCATTGTGATTTGGACCCTGAGTGAATTCCGCTCCGTCCCCAGTTCACCCGGCTCCCCGTCCAGTGCTCGTGCCAAGGCAGAGCCTCCCTGTAACCCAGCTCGCCACTGGCACCTGCTGCATTTGTTTGTCCATCTCCCTGACCCGGAACTCCTGGCAGAGGCCCGGGAGCCCAGAAAGCAGGTATTCATGTTGTCGCCTGACCAGAGGCAAAAGAAGCCTTCCTTTGTCCCTTTCCGTCTTATAGCTTGTTTTGGTCTTTACAAGGTGCATCCTGACATTTACTCTCAGAACAAGTTTGTGCGCAGAGGAGAATGGGAGCCATTATTCCCCTCTTCACGTATGTGGACATCAGAGCCAGCAACGGGGCTTCCTATAAAAATAAGATTAGACCTTTCCTCTCCCTCTTCTCAAAGGAAGAGAGGAACCGCTTAAAGGTCACCTTGAAACTGGTACAAGGAGCCCGGATGGGACCTTTCTGAGAGACAGATTAGTGACCTTTTGCTCTTGGAGAAAGTAGCTGAGTGACTGCAGGACAGTGGAGGGGGGGCACCTGGGGACTAGGAGGAACCCTTCGGGTAGGACACGTGTCTCTGGAAGGGCCAGGGCTGGTGTTCGCGGGCCTGAGATGGTCATTTTGCTTGGAGTTCATTTAGCTGGGCACCCACGAGGCACGCCTTGTCTCCGGGCCCCGCCCCACCCGCCCCTCCGGCTCTGGTGGCATGGGGAGACATGGCCAGCAAGCCTGGACCAGGCACCTTGTTCCTCTGAACCTGGCTCGCCTCATTGGTGAGGTGACATGCCATCTTTGCTTTCTAGGCACCCACTGCATTTCTGTAGGACCCGTGTGGAGATCGGGTGTGGGCATGCCCAGCCCAGTGCCCCGCTCCCTATGGCAGCTCTCGGGGCCTGTTCAGATTCCTCCCCCTTTGGGCAGTCTTCCCAGCCCATGCCAGCCACAGGAGTTGCTTTCACGTCTCCCCCGGAACCCATCTCCCTTATTGTTTATCCACAGCGTTGGCATTAGGCCTCGCCTGCCCTGTGACATCTCTTCTGTGGTGTGTGTGTGTGTGTGTGTGTGTGTGTTTAATAAGAGTAACCATTTTATTGAGTATCTACAGAGTAGAGTCAGGCACTTTGTAAAAGTGGTCTCATTCAATCCCCACTAAAATCACACGAGATAAAGGCTCTCTCTGTTTGGCAGACGAGGAAACAGCTCACAGAGGTTCTCTGCTGTGAGGCTGAATGGCTGTTTATTTCCTGTCTGAGTCTTGGCATAGCCTCCTCGAGGGCTGCAGCTACGTCTCCTGCCCCTCACATTCCCCTTGGCGGATGCCCACGGCCCTGCACTGAGTAGGTGCCTAGGGCACTGCACCTGCCCCGGGGAGCTGTAGGGCTCCCGTTAGGGTCAGGGCAGACGCCGATGGTGGGAGTCCTCTCCCAGCCCTGAGGAGACGGGAAGGGTTCTCTGTGCTGGCTTTGGGCCCCTTCTCCATCCCTGTGAGTCCGCATGGGTGCAGCCGAGGCTGGGCCTGTCCCTGTCCTCTGGCAGTGACCTTGCCATCTCTTTGCTGGTGCCCTCTCGGTGGTCTGACTGCTTCCCTGCTTGGCAGGAGGGTTTCCGGGAAGGGGTGGTTCCCTTCATCCAGCAGGGGTGGCTCACCTGTTGTGATCTCCCGCCTGGGCAGAAAGGGTGCTGGGTTGCTTTTGGTCCCCCTGGGCTCAGCAAGATCCCTGGGAGGCAGCTCTGTGTTGGCAGCAGGTGGCACCGCGTTCTTTATCCCTAAAAGGCAGGCGGAGCTGAGTAAGTAACTCATGTGGGTACTGTAACCTGCTATACGGTATTTAATTCTGGTCATCTCCGGGAAGGGCCTGTGGGTTAGAGCAGCGGGTGATATTGGTGGACCATTTGGTGCACTGAGAGGATCAAGGGGAACCAGAGATCCAGAAGGGCTCCGAGGAGAGTGAGTGAGCAGACACATCCAAGCTGGCAGCCTGATGGTCATCGGGAGGCACACCAGTTCTGCAGGAGGAAGGGCTGGAGGAGCGGGTGACCGAGGGGTCAGGCCAGCACAGGTCTGCGTTCTGACCATCCCCTTGAACACATCCTGAAGGAGGAGCATGAGGGCTGGACTCGGAGCTCTCTCTGTGGAGCAATGGACCTTTGAAATGGAGGGCTTTTCCTTCCCCGTGAAGTGTTGTAGGTCCTCCAGGAGGAGAAAGGAGAGGCAGAGAGGTGAATTAAAACAGAAAATATACCCGGCTGGTGTGGCTCAGTGGTTGCTCATTGACCCATGAACCAGGAGATCAGGGTTTGATTCCAAGTCAGGGCACATTGCCCAGGTTTTGGGCTCGATCCCCAGTAGGGGGCGTGTAGGAGGCAGCCGGTCAGTGATTCTCTCAACTTGGATGTTTCTATCCCTCTTTCCCTCTCCCTTCTTTCTGACATCATTAAAAACAAATAAATAACAACAACAGAATCACACAGAAAAGATGCTGGATGGAAGGGAGAGGGGAGGTGAAGAGATCTGAGGTCTGGTCCTAGCTCTTTGCTGCCTCGCTGTGTGACCTTACGCAAGGCACACCCTCTCTGAGCCCGTTTCCTAATTTGTAATATTGTGTTAGGTATTTGTTCATTACAACAGCCAGCACTTATTAACTTCCTGTTTCAGAGGCTGTGTCGGGTACTGGCACAGCTAGAAAACATTCTGTCTGACTCGGGAGTCCATGTTTTCTTTATCATCACACCTTGACTCCCTCCCTTTCAGGTCAGAAGTTTTATTCCCCACATCATTTTGAGCAGGGAAGGCTGAGAGGTTTTAGTATTTCACGTCCTGGATGCTCTCTGTGGATCATTTCTTGGGTTTGCGGGGAGACTGTGACCCTCCTCTAAATCTCACCGGGAAGCAAACAGTCCTCAGAGCTGGCTGGCATTGAGAAACACAGGAGGAGCTGGGAATCGGAGCTGAGGGGCCCCAGGCTCCCTATGGGAATGCCAGCCTCTACACAGCTGGCAGGCCTTCCTCCTTCCCTCCCTTTTCCCATCACCCTCCACCCCCACCCTCCTTCCCTGGTGGGGAGAAGGCTCACTCAGCAAGCCCGGGGCCTGGGTTATCCCTGAGTCATCCGTCGCCTGTGTGGGCCTCATTCTGCAGCACTCATTCCCCCGGCAAACGTCTGAGTCAGACACGTCTCCCCAAGGTTGTCTGCGCACACCACACCGGGCCAAACCATCTCTTTAGATGCTGATAAACATCAACTGGCGCTTTAAGGCAGCCCGTGATTATACGTGGGTATTTTTAATCTTATGGGCTAATCTAATTTTAACCGAACTGAGTTTTGGATCGGGCCTGGATCCGTGGCTGCTCCCTTTTCCCTGGGATCACGCTGACTTCATTTTCCTGCCCCTAAAGCTCATCCAACACGAGGGGCCTGTTCGCAGGGTCTGCTGGGCCAGACCGGACCCCTGGGTTCTGATACCGACTTGCTGAAAATCTGGAGTTCCCCAAATTACCCCAGCAAGCTTTTTCCCGAAAAAGATGTTTCCTGAAGCAGCTCTACCTGGGGCTCAGAATGAGAAGTCCTGTTCCTTCCTGGGCCCCCTTCCTGATCTCCTGGGGGACACTTACCCCTCAGGCCGGGCTGGCCCGTCCCCGGTGCTCAGGCTGTCTGAGACCAGGCCACTGCAGGCGGAGAGGTGACATCACCACTGTGCGTCAGGCCCCACAGACTCACCAAAATAACAGACAGCTAACGCTAACATAGCACTCGCCTTGTGCCAGACAAAGTTAAATAAAGGCTGTGTCTTTGTGCTGGCCAAGCCAAGACTGGGAGCAGCTAATTAATTCGTCTGTTTAAGCTGGGGTGCAAGAGCAGGTCAGCTGGAATATCCAGCCGGCATTTCACGTGTGGCCCATCGGGGAGCCAACAAGAGTGAAACCCCGGCCCCGCTCATTAAGAGCCCCTGGTGGGCCGAGGAGAGAGTGGTTGACCTGCGCTCAGGGCTGGGCAGCTTCCTGGCTGAAGCAGTGTTCCGAGGAACAGTCGGTCCCCAAGGGCAGGGGTGGTTCGGGAAGGCTTCTCAGAGGAGGCGGAACTTGAGCCCGTCTTGAAGGGTAGAGAAGTAGATAAGCAGGCGTGACCGAGAGCTATTCTTAGGACAGATTCCTACAAGAACGTAAGCCCCTTGAGGACACCGCGCCAGAATATTTGCGGAATGAATGAAGGCTTGATTGATTCAGGGTCCACACGAAGCATCTGGCCACACAGAAACCGGTTTGACTGCTCAGCGAGGAGGGAGAGCGAAGTTTGGAGAGGCTAGTCACCAGCCCGAAGGCCAGGCCCGGGAGCAGAATGAGCTCGGGAAGTGACAGCTGATGCTTTCTGTGTGTGTGTAGCTGCCCGTCTCAGTCCCTCCCGGCCGCCTGCAGCTGGCTCTGATGAACGGAGGGTCCTGCCAGGGCATCCTCAGGCGGGGCGGGGTCCGTCTGGAAAAGTCTGGGTTTGTTTGGTCGGCTGTTGATTTGTGTAAGTAAAAGCAAGACAGCAGAGCTTCCTCAGGGAGCTGCCAAGAGCCCTAATTGAATTGAGCTTTTCCCCGGGAAGATTCCTCAAGCCGTCAACCACACGGTGACTGTGAATTACTGAGACGCGTGACCATAAACCACACAAGAAAGCAACCTCATTACAGTTGCACCTGGACAGGTTGACTTATGGCTTCTCTTTGTTTTTATGTGTGTGTTGGGAGTGGATGGGGGCCAGACTCTCCTTTCTGTGGCAGATTTGTTTTTATTTTTATAATATGAATAAATAAAACATGTACATGGTAAAAAACAAACAAACAAAAAAACCCCACAAAAACAAAAACCCAAACAAAAACAAACCCCAGGAATACAGAAGGGTATTAAGGTACAAAGTAAAAGTTCCCCTCCTCACTTCTCTGACTACCCCCACTGTCACACTCCCCAGAGGTTAGCACTGTTAACTTTCTTTCTTTTTTAAAAAAAAAATATTTTATTGATTTTTTACAGAGAGGAAGGGAGAGAGATAGAGAGCTAGAAACGTCGATGAGAAGGAAACATCGACCAGCTGCCTCTTGCACACCCCCTACCGGGGATGTGCCCCCAACCAACATGCATGCCCCTGACCGGAATCGAACCTGGGACCTTTCAGTCCGCAGACCGATGCTCTACCACTGAGCCAAACCGGTTTCGGCAGCACTGTTAACTTTCCAGAAATTCTCTATGAATATATGAGTGTGGGAGTATGGGGGCGGCTTAATTTTCATAAAGCCATTTGTAAAGGGACAGAGCTCTAGGCTGGGAATTGGGGATCTGGATCCTAGTCCTAGCCCGGCCTCTTTCTTACATATTGATGTATTGCCACCCTGGGCCTTAGTTTCCCTGTCTGTCAATTTCCACTGTGGTCTCTGGGACTTTCCAACAGGAAAGGCAGTCATCCCAGGCGCCCTCTGCTCTGGGGAGGCCTGGGCAGACTTGTGAGGCCCGTGGAGAGGAATCTACACAGCCCATTCTTTGGGGGATGTGCCGCTGCTGTCATGATCCCTGGCTTCAGAGCACAGAATCCTCGAGTATAAGATGGGGGTCAGTTCCACCTCCAGCTCTGGGTTATGGGGTTAAATGGGTTCTCAGAGAGCCCACTTTTTTCTCTTGCTGGGGAAATAAGATAACACACGAGGGAGAAAGCACAGGTAGGAAATGGTGTCACTCAGGCTGGGATGCTGAGGTTATCAGAAAGGGGGAGAGAGGAGGGAAGGCTTCCTGAAGGAGGTGATCTTTTTAAAAATATGTATTTTTTATTGATTTCAGAGAGAGAAAGGAAGAGGGAAAAAGAGAAAAGTGATGAGAGAGAATCATGGCTGCCTCCTGCATGCCCCTTCTGGGGATCAAGCCCGTAATCCAAGCATGTGTTCTGAATTAAACTCTGACCTCCTGGTTCATAGGTCAACACTCAACCATTGATCCACACTGGCTGGTCGTGAAGGAGGTGATCTTGAGCAATGGGTAGGTGGAGAAGAGGAACACCATTCAGGAGGGCTTTTAGGAGGGATTCTGGCTTAGGTGGGAGAATAGACTGGGGGATCTGCTGTTCTAGGATATAAGTTCCTAAGAGCCCTCCTCATGCATGATGGAGTTGAAGGGTGCACAGACCCCCTAAAGTAGCCTGCAGACATTTATATATGTGCTAGAGGCCCGGTGCATGAAAATTCATGCACTGGAGGGGGATCCCTCAGCCCAGCCTGCCCCCTCTCACAGTCCAGGAGCCCTTAGGGGCAGGAGGCAACCCGGTGATCAGGGGAAGGCAACACCCCATCACACCTCTGCTGCTGCCACTGCCAGGAGTGCAAGCCTCGGCTGGCCCCCTGGTTACCTGAGCCTCAGGTGACCCTGGGCGGCTGGGCAGCTGCCATCCGAGGCTTGCCTGTGCCTCAGGCTGGCCCTGGGCTGCTTGGGAGCTGAGGGAACTGGAGGATTCCTGAGGCAGCCTGCTGCCCGGGCGGGGCTGAGGGGACTGGGTGCCGCCATCTTGTGGCTGTGGACACCACCATCTTTGAGGGCATGGCAGTCAATTAGCATATTCCCTCCTTACTGGCTGTGGGCACCGCCATCTTTGAGGGCGGGACAGTCAATTAGCATATTCCCTCCTTATTGGCTGTGGGCGCTGCCATCTTTGAGGGCGGGACAGTCAATTAGGATATTCCCTCCTTATTGGCTGTGGGCGCTGCCATCTTTGAGGATGGGGCCGTCAATTTGCATATTCCCTCTTTATTATATAGGATGCTTTTATCAGAGGGAGAAGACCCATAGCTACAGATTTTCAGACGGATCTGTGGCTCCCCGAAGGTTAAGAGCTTCAGCCCTGTGTGCAGTGGGAATTTGAAGAAAGGTACAGGCCTTTACTTGGACAAAGTGTTACTAACCCTGGGATGAGTGGAATTTGCCTGGGGAACTGCTGAATTCCTAGGCTAGAGGAATCTAGTCAGAATGAGTAAGCCGTGTGCTGGGAGGAAAGAAGGGAAAATGACTCTGTAACGTAGAGAAACACTTCCGGATTGGGGAGCAGAGCAGCGGCAGCAGGCCCCGCCCTCCCCTGTTCGGGCAGGGAAGATCCTGGGTTCCTCCTGCCCCTGGTTTGCTGGGTTTCTGTGGTGAGCCCTGCGGTAACCCAGGCCCCTGCCCTTTTTCCTAAAGTGGCGAGGGCCTGAACACACCCCTGAGGTTTGTTAGGGGGCACAGCTACCTCAAAGGCAGCAGAAGCAAGGGGTTGCCAGAGAAGAGACAGGTTTTGAGGGTGGTGGTAAGCAGCCCCAACTGTCCTCTACTGTTTTCTGAGAAAACCAAGCCCCCATTTGCTGCTCCCACGCGGCTTTTGGAAGTGAAAGTAGAGACTATTATTCTGCCTCTGGAATAGTAGAGGTAGACAGGACCTTACGTTAGCCTGTGGCCCAAGGACGCACAGGGGAAATGGAGATGTTTTGATCCAGTCTCCTCGTGTTCCCCTTGAGGCCCAGAGAGGATGCACCCAGAACCATGCATACGTCAGTGGCAGAGGGAGGGCCTTTTCTGTTCTGTTAGCTAACCCCGGGGTCTCTGGGCGGTAAGAACTGGACCAAGAGGAAGGACTATGGTCTGTGATGTTGGTATCTGAGCAGTAGTTGCTCTCCAGTAGCCCTGTAAGGCTAAGGAAGGGCAGCTTCCTGCTGGCGTATCTACCAGAGAACTGTTAATGGCAGGGAAACCCTCTGGCCCAGCCACAAAGGTCCTTGCAGGAGAACCAAGTGAAGAGCCAGCCCGGAGGCTCCTTCCCTCGCCCACCAAACGCCTCAGGCCTTCGTATTCCATCACGGAATAACGTTGAGCCCGGGCGCTGTGCTTTTTATAGCGTCTCTGCCATCAAACCCGGGAATGAGATCTCCTGGGTCCTGGGCCAGGGCCCACGGGACTCTGGACGCCGTACCGGGTAGGCAGGGTGCCAGGGTGAGGCGGAGCTGCTCACCTAGCTGAGCTCAGGCCCGGCCTCAGGTTACAGCTTAATGGCGCGGGGAGCGGGCACCCTGCCCTGCCGGCCCGCCTGGCCGGTGGAGCTAGCAGAGAGGCAGGAGAACGGCCCTCTCTCAAGGAGTCCGGGAACTAGTTTGAGAAGTGCAATATAGACACAGGGTAGTGAGGCTGTGATCTGAGGTACAGATGGAATTGTATGAGGGTTTGGAGAAGGCAGAAAGACCTCACCTGGGAGGATGGGCAGTGGCTCTGCGAAGGTGATGGGTGAACTCCGATTTATTTATTTATTTATTTATTTATTTTTATAAAGTTGATTCTTTTATTTTTAATATATTTTATTGATTTTTAACAGAGAGAAAGGGAGAGAGATAGAGAGCTAGAAACGTCGATGAGAGAGAAACATCGACCAGCTGCCTCCTGCACACCCCCTACCGGGGATGTGCCCGCAACCAATGTACATGCCCTTGACTGGAATCGAACCCGGGACCTTTCAGTCCGCAGACCGATGCTCTAGCACTGAGCCAGACCAGCTTCGGCTGAACTCCGATTTAGATGAGAAGCTTGAATGAAACAGCATTTGGGCACCAACAGAAGCTTCTAGTTGGGGACCTTTGGCTTGCACAGTTCAACAGACCTTGCCTCAAATCTCAGCTGTCACCTCGTAGCACCATGACTGGGGAGATCACTTCCCCTCCTTGAGTCTCAGTCTGTTCACCTGTAACGGGTGACGCCTGGCAGGGATGCAGGAGGGTGTGGGGAGAGTGCTCTTGTAAGAGGTGGGGTACAGTGCGTGGCACGTTCTGCACACACAGAAAATGGAGGCTCTTAGGAGCCAGCCCCCTTCGGGTCCAGGAGGAAGAGACATACTTTGTTTCCTCTGACTCAGCAGTGACGCCCTGCTGTGTGTCCAGTGCTGTGCTGAGTAGGATTCCTTCTTTTATTGAGAACTCCCCTGAGGCGGCAGAGCACTTCCCAGCATGCATCAGGAGACCTTTTGGGGCGATGCCGTTACTCACTGTCTCATGGACGAAGAAGCCAGCCAGAGAGGCTAGGTGACTTGCCTCGGGTCATAGCGGCCAGCCTCAGGGCCTCCCATCCCAGGCCCTGTCCTGTCTCTCCCGCTTAGCAGGCATTCCGCCACCTGGCTGGGACAGGAAGACTTGCCCCTTGAAACGTTTAGTGAGCAAAGCACCATTTTTGTATGACATCTTGACATGTAGCTATAAAAGCTACACTTTCGCAGAACAGATGACGGTGTTTAAAATAGACCCCGCTATGATGTGCCGGTGTTCAGGGCAGAAGATTCTGCCACTTGGTAACTGCATCCCTCTGTCTGAGCCTCAGTTTCCCCATCGGTGAAGCCATGTCTCTAAAGCCCACGCACACCACAAGCACCCAGAAACGGGAGGTGGCATTTTCCTGGTCGCACCCCAGGAAGAGGAGGTGAGAGTAGAGTTGAGAACTCGGAGGAGGATTTTAGGGCCAGAGGGCGCTGATTGGGATAAGGCCAAATGTCACCAGGACTGGGAAGACCGTGAGCCTGTGGGCTGAGGCACCTGATTTTGGGAGGGGGGGAGACTCACCCTCCGCAAACCCTGACTCATGCCTGATAAATGCTGTGCTGAAGGTGAAAAGATGAATAAATTTAATCTCAGCCTCTCAGTGCAAGGCGGGGGTTGGGGGGTGCGCGGCAGAGATGCAAACAGGCACTTGTGATGAGCTGTGAAGGGTGGAAGGCGAATCAGAGAAGGCTTCCCTGAGCTTAGGCTGAGGCTTGAAGGTTAAGCAAAAGTTTGCTCCGCTCACACGGAGGGAGGAGCTGGAGAAAGGCATGGGGAGAGATGAATCATGCAGAGCCACTGCCTTTCCCTTCTGAAACCCCCTCCCCTCACTCCCAGGCATTGTTCACCCCCTTGCTTGGCTGGGAGGAGACGTGAGCCTCTCTGGGGCTGTGAGTGCAGGGTTTGGTGTTGCCACAGCTCAGGGGAAAGTTACCGCTGCCGTTGGTTAATAAGACCTGAGTGCCTGGCTTTGTGCCGAAGGCTCCGTCCACACAGCACATCACCGTCCTGGTGTCATGGCAACGCTGAGGGATGGGAGTTGTGCTCTCTGTCTTTATCCAGCCTGCAGCTACCTCCGGAAGGTGAAACGGGGGATAATTAAGTGCATGATGATGACTGTGTCATTGCCTCAAGGCCCAGAGGACTTCAGGGAGCGGAGAAAGGTGGCTGGAGTGAGCGGGGAGCAGAGGCCTCTGTGCGGGTGTGGTCACAAGACTCGCAAAAGAGGGGAGGTGGCGGATCAGGCGAGGGTCACAGTGCCAGCTGAGGCTCTGAGCGGCGGGTGTGAGTGGCACCTGAGAGGAGGCCCAGCCAGCTGAGGCTTGGGTCCGGACCGGGGGTCAGGGAGAAATAGGACTGGGTGGGTGGGAGCAGCTAGAACGCCAGCCGATGGCTATAGACTTGCCAGGGCTCTCAGGCTGGTGGACAGTGTGGCTCTGTGGGTTGCACGCTTGCCCCTTGGTTTCATTTCCTCTTCTGCTCTCCCTGGCTAAGTCATGGGCCTCTCTGACCTGGCGACTCCAGGTGTCTTCTGAATGGTCTCTGGCTCCCCTCCCTCTGCTGGTTATCAGCTCTCCGCAGAGCGGCCGGAGGGACCACTTAGAAATGTAAACGGAAACGTGGTGCTCCCTGCTAAAAACCCCTTTCCATTGCTTCCCGACGAACTTGCGGTAAACTCCAAGGGAGGTGTGGCCTGTTCCTCTGTCAGCTTCACTTCCTGCCGCTCTTTCCCCTGCTCCGCTCACGCCAGCCTTCTCGGGTTCCTCAAGCACCCCAGCCCTGCCAGGCCTGTCCCTCCGGGCTGGGCGGTGCCAGCCTCCCACATCGCAGGTCTGGTGGCCGCCTGCCTGCAGGCGCTGGGGCGGGCAAAGGAGGGGGCAGGAGTGATAATAAAGATTTATTAATTTTTTACTAATAAATCTTTATTGCCACCACACTTGCTTTCCCTAGCCTAGAATCCTGAACCGCACACCACCAGCTCTCTCCTTCAGGCCCCGATCAAACACCGTCTCCACAGAGAGGCCTGGCCACCCAGTCTAATGTACAGCACGCCCATCATCCCCTCCCTGCACCCTCCCTCCATGTAAACAGCTAGTGTGCAAAGCAGGCTGAAGGACACAGGCAGGAGCCAGGCAGGGAGACTCCCGATGTCCAGGGCTCACTTGCCAGAGCGGACACAGCAATGTTGGGCAGCAGTAGAATTCCCGCAGAAACTGAACTCGGGAGATGCACTGCTCTGGGTGGACACCAGGCCTCTGTAGGGAGCTGGCTTTCGAGCTGAGCAATGACAAGAAGGAGGTGCCTTTCAAAGACCAGGGGACTTCGGGAGCCCCTGGGAGGCAGCCAATCAAAGGGCGAGTGGGTTCAAGGGGCTGGAGCAGAGAGGGAGGCGTGTGAGAACGGAGAGGAAGGCAAGGGCTGGGCACGCTGGGCCTGTGTGGGGGCCTGGGTTAGACATTGGATTGGATCCTCGGTGCCATGTGGGGCCATCGGAGGCTTTGAACAGGATGTCGGGGTCTGACCTGGGGAGGGAAGTGCAGAGCAGCCTGGGAGAGTTGGCTCTGGCTTCATGCCGGCCACAGTGAGCCACGCAAAGCGGGTCGCTGGCCCGCAGCTGCTCGCCCGGGTCTGTGAGAGCATCAAAAGTGAAGCATCCAACAGGCACCCCTGGCCAGAAGCTCCGGCCTGCGAGGGCCATTCCCAGGGAGGGGTGGACAGGGAGCCGGAGCAGAGCCAGGAAGGCATGTGGGGAAAGCAATGGTTGAGTGGGTGCCAGGCTCTGCTGGACTCCTGCGGGCCCCCCCCCCCTTTGCCTGCCCCAGCCCCTGCAGCCAGGCAGTCACCAGACCTGTGATGTGGGAGGTGTGGGACCGCCCAGCCCAGCGCCAGGACCCTGATGCCCGTTTCTGGCTGAATTCTGTGTCCCCAAGTGGCCTCGGAGTTTTCATTCCGGGAAAGGGCTGGCCTGGAATCAGAATCAGATTTTATTGTTGGGAGGGATCCTAGAGACCGAGTGAGGAGTCCCGGAGGTGCAGCGGACGAGGTAAGGGGGTGGGGTCAAAAGGCCTGGCTCCAGCTCCTGCCGCTAGGAGGGCCTGGCGTGCAGGATCGGGAGGTTCCATGACTGCTGTGGCATCGTAAGTGCTTGGACATGTCTGGTGAGCAATGGCCAGTGACGGGGCCTGGCCCAGCCCCCTCCTTTCACAGGAAGAAGCGGAAGCCCCAAGGGGAAGTGTGTCCACAGGCCGCAGTGGGCGGGGCAGAGCTAGGGTTAGTTCAGGTCTGTGATGAAGTAGATGTCATTCTTTCCTGCACATCTCCCTCGTGAACCGTCCCCTGTTCCTTCTGCAGGGGGAGGTGGCTGTCCCCGGGTGTCCCACCTTCTCCTCAGCTGGCCTCTAAGCACCTACTATGTGTTAGCACTGCCGTGGGGAGGAGCTTCCTGCCCTTGTGCTGCCAGTTTGTGTGGGAGATAAGACATGTAAACAGCTCGCATACAAAGCAGGCTGAGTGACAGGAAGGCAGCACCATGCAGAGCGGGCCTTGGTGGCAGACGGACGGCTCTGGGTTCTAGCTCTGCCATTTAGAGGTAGTCGCCACGAGGCCCAAACCTGCTTTGGGAGAGATCAGGAAAGCCTCTGGTTCAATGCAGTTGAAAAATGAACTGCAGCCGGGACCGGTTTGGCTCAGTGGATAGAGCGTCAGCCTGCGGACTGAAGGGTCCCGGGTTCGATTCCGGGCAAGGGCATGTACCTTGGTTGCGGGCACATCCCAGTGGGGGTGTGTGCAATAGGCAGCTGATCGATGATTATCTCTCATCAATGTTTCTTTTTTTTTTTTTTAAATATATTTTATTGATTTTGTACAGAGAGGAAGGGAGAGAGATAGAGAGTTAGAAACATCGATGAGAGAGAGTCATCGATCAGCTGCCTCCTGAAACACCCCCTACCGGGGATATGCCCGCAACCAAGGCACATGCCCCCGACCGGAATCGAACCTGGGACCCTTCAGTCCCCAAGCCGACGCTCTATCCACTGAGCCAAACCGGTCCCGGCTATCTCTCATCAATGTTTCTAACTCTCTATCCCTCTGTCTTCCTCTCTGCAAAGAATCAATAAAATATATATTTTTTTAAAAAGTGAACCACAGGGATTTTGGGGACATAACCACGATTGGCCTGTGTTCCGGACAAGGCTGTCCTGGCAGGTGGGAAATGGACCAGATGAGGTTTTTCCTGGTGTTCCTGGCTCCGGGAATTTTCCACCTCCCCTAACATCTGTGGATAATTACCTTTCCTAAGAAACTGACCGGATGGGAAAGGGCAGGAAACGGTTTAGGACAAGGATTGTGCAGGAGTTGGGGGGAGAATGGAGAGGATACAGCTGGAGCGGGGGACACACGCCAAGCAGCAGGCGTGATTCCCTTTGCGGGGGGAGGGGAGAGGGCCAGCACAGGCCGGGGATGTGAAGCACAGAGTGGGTGGCTCTGGGGGAGCCGAGTTCCTCAAAGCTCCTCCACTCCTGGCTCCTGCTGGGCAAGAGGGGAAGGTCGACTGGCAGGGCCTAGCTTTTCTGAATCAACAGGGGCTGGGATCCTAATTGGAAAAGCGTGAGGCAGTGTGGCCCAGTGGTCGGAGCACGGTCCAGGTCGCTGCTCAGCTCTCCTTCAGCTGAAATTCCATCATGGGGGCCAGAAGCTACTATGGCAAGTGGGTGTGCACTGGACACCCTTTCTTGGTACCAAGCACTCCTTCCCACCTCGTTCCCTGCGGGCCCAAAGCATTAGTTGTGGGCCTGGCCTTCATGGTTAAACAGCAGCTGTCAATGTGCCGAGGCTCTCGGGAGCAGGCTCCAGTCAGGTGAGCAGGTGACTGAACCAGTAACCACTGAGTAGCAGTGAGGAGCAAGTGGGTCTGACATTTGAACCCGGGGCAGGGCTCCCGTGCAGTGCCGGATGGTGGGAGTCAAGGACCTGGTGGCTGAAGGTCATCAGACATGAATCCCAGCTTCACTCTTACGCTGAGTACCTGACTTGTGAGCATCCTTTTTCTGGAGATAAATCTCCCTGCCTGTGTGTTGTTGTTTTTTTAACCTTTCTCCTTCTCTTTGTTAAATTGAGAAATAACATACCCAATTAAAGTGGTGATCTTAAAGTGTGTACCTCAATGATTATTTACAAATGTTTATGTTCATGTTTTTTGTTTATTTGTTAGAATGGAAACATCAAAAGTGCTTTATTGAAAGTAATGTCCATCGCTAGCTATACATTTCCCCTGTCTTTCAGGTAATTTGTGGGTACCATCCCAATAGAACTTTTCTTGTTTTGAGGCAAACCATTCAGAGACGCCATTTTCCACTATTTTGTACATTTTTTTAAAACTAATAAGTCTTTATTGTTCAGATTATTACAGTTGTTCTCCCCCACCCCCCCATAGCTTCCCTCTATCCTCTTCCCACCCCCACCTCTGTCCTTATCCTCCACCACTGTCTTCATCCATAGGAGTATGATTTTTGTCCAGCCTCTTCCCACCCCCCACACCCCTTTCCCCCTGAGAATTATCAGTCCACTCCTTTTCTATGCCCCTGATCCTATTATATTCACCAGTTTATTCTGTTTATCAGACTTTTTTTTTCACTTGATTTTTAGATTATGAACTTTGTTGTTCATAATTTTTGTCTTTACCTTTTTCTTCTTCTTCCTCTTCTTAAAGACTACCCTTCAGCATTTCATGTAATACTGGTTTGGCGGTGATGAATTCCTTTAGCTTTTTCTAATC
This sequence comes from Nyctalus aviator, assembly GCA_036971965.1. Classification (NCBI taxonomy): domain Eukaryota; kingdom Metazoa; phylum Chordata; class Mammalia; order Chiroptera; family Vespertilionidae; genus Nyctalus; species Nyctalus aviator. The sequence continues at coordinate 179,526,671 of CM072923.1, forward strand.
TGTGAAGCTCTTTATCTGAACTTCAGTTCTAAATGATAGCTTTGCTGGGTAGAGTAATCTTGGTTGTAGGTTCTTGCTATTCATCACTTAGAATATTTCTTGCCACTCCCGTCTGGCCTGCATAGTTTCTGTTGAAAAATCAGCTGACAGTTGTCTGGGTGCTCCCTTGTAGGTAACTTTTTCTCTTGCTTTTAAGATTCCCTCTTTGTCTTTTGCTCTTGGCATTTTAATTATGATGTGTCTTGGTGTGGTCCTCTTTGGATTCCTTTTGTTTGGGGTTCTCTGCACTTCCTGGACTTGTAAATCTATTTCTTTCACCAGGTGGGGGAAGTTTTCTGTCATTATTTACCCAAATAGGTTTTCAATATCTTGCTCTCTCTCTTCTTCTGGCACCCCCATAATTCGGATGTTGGTTTGCTTGAAGTTGTCCCAGAGGCTTCTTACACTATCTTCATATTTTTGGATTCTTTTTTATTTTTGCTTTTTCTGGTTGGGTGTTTTTTGCTTCTTCATATTTCAAATCTTTGACTTAGTTCTTGGGATCCTCTCATCTCCTGTTGGATCTCTGTATATTATTATTTATTTCAATCAGTGTATGCTTAATTTCTGATTGGTCCTTTTTCATATCCTTGAGGGTCTCCTAAATTTATTGGCAGTTTCTAGAAGATTCTTGAGTAACTTTATAACCATGTTTTTGAACTCTATATACAGTAGTTTGCTTTCCTCCATTTCTTTCATTTGTGACCTGTTTCTTTTTTTTTTTTTAATATATATATATATATATATTAAATTTTTTTAAAAAATATATTTTATTGATTTTGTACAGAGAGGAAGGGAGAAAGATAGAGAGTTAGAAACATCGATGAGAGAGTCATCGATCAGCTGCCTCTTGCACACCCCCTACTGGGGATGTGCCCGCAATCAAGGTACATGCCCTTGACCGGAATCAAACCCGGGTCCCTTCAGTCCCCAAGCCAAAGCTCTATCCATTGAGCCAAACCGGTCTCGGCTCACATCGATGAAAGAGAATCATAGATCAGCTGCCTCTTGCACACCCCCTACTGGGGATGTGCCTGCAGCCAAGGTACATGCCCTTGACCTGAATCGAACCTGGGACTTTTCGGTCCACAGGCCGACGCTCTATCCACTGAGCCAAACTGGTTTCAGCATGACCTGTTTCTTTGTCTCTGCATTTTGGCTGCTTCCCTGTGTTGATAGCATGGCTTTTTGTGCTAGGTGTCCCATAGGGCCCTGTGGCTCAGTCTCCCTAATTACTTGAGGTGGACACTCTTGGTGCCCCCCTTTTTGGGCTGTGTGCACAGTCTGATTATAGTTAAGCCTTGATTGTTGTTGGTATCACTGGGAGGAAGTGACCTCCAGGCCAATTGGCTGTGAGAATTAGTTATGTCTATGGTGGGAAAACTTCATAGTTCTGGAGACACCCTTATGGGGCAAGACTTGCTTCATTGGGGCTCTAGGGTCTGAAGAGTTGCAGTCTGGATGGTCTCTCTCTGACCACTGGTACATTGGCTCTTGGATCTCCAAGGAGAGAGGCCACCCAGCAGGAGCTACAGAGAGATCTGCAGATTCCTTCTCTTTGTTTGGAGGTTCCCAGATGAGGCCCAGCTGTGAAGCAATGCAAGCTGCTGTTGAATCTTGAGTCTTCTTTTGGAGGGTCTGAGGCTCTTTGACCCAGCTACAGTACATTAGGTTTCAGATTGCAAAGGGCCAGCCCATTCATATGCAAAAACCTCTGGGAAGAGCTTGGGTGGGGTTGTAAATTAGGTGGGGTGGGGTCTCGCTCCTGGTTGAAAAAGACAACAGCTCTTTCCGCACCGTGGTCGTGCCTCCTACCTCAGCACTTCACCTCTGCCCCCACTCCGAGTCTCTGTGTGCTTTTCTCTTTCCTTCTAGTTGTAGAATTTCCACTCAGCCAGCCTTCCCATGGTTCTGGATGATACCTGTCTTGTCTTTTAGTTGTAGTTTTGAAGTGGTTGTGCGAGGCAGCAAATTCAGGTGTTTACCTATGCCGCCATCTTGGTTTTTTTGTTTAAGTCCATGTTAACAGCCACCCAGATCCAGATAAAGGACATTTGTGTACCCCCTAATGTTCCCTCCTGCCTTCCTTCTTGGTACCCCACACTCCCCTAAGGTAACCACTATTCTGATTTCTGTCACGAATTGGTTGTACCTGTTCTTGAACTTCACAAAGCTGGAATCAGACAACAGGTGCTCTTTCGTATCTGGCGTTAGATCAGCGTCACCACGAGGCTCCTTTTTTTTTTTAGAAATTTTTAGTCTTTTTTAAAAATATTTTATTGATTTTACACAGAGAGGAATTGAGAGGGATAGTTAGAAACGTCGATGAGAGAGATACATCGACCAGCTGCCTCCTGCATACCCCCTACTGGGGATGTGCCCGCAACCAAGGTACATGCCCTTGACCGGAATCGAACCCGGGACCTTTCAGTCCGCAGGCCGACGCTCTATCCACTGAGCCAAACCGGTTTCGGCTCCTCGAGGCTCCTTTGTTGTCGCTTGTACCAGAGGTGTGTTCTTTGTGTTGCTGTGCGGCCTTGCCGTCTGTGAATATGCCACTGTTGGGCCATTCTTACGTTGCCAGGCATTGGGCTGGTTCCCTTTTTTGACAATTATGAACAAAGCTGCTCTGAACATTCTTATGCTTCCTGATTTTTTTTTGTGGAAATTAAATTATAGTAAAGTGTTTAATGCTGAGTTTTAACTTACAGTAGGTGCTCAGAAAATTTCCCCCAGAATTTTTTGTTTGTTTGTAAAAGGAAGAAAAGTCAAACACTACCTCACAGGTCATTCATATCCCTTTTATTCCACTGCTCCTCAGGCTAATCACTCTTCACAGTTCATCGCATCTGCCTGCACTTTTTCCTGTGGTTCTATGAAAATCTTTTCATAAAAATTTATTTATTTTATTTTTATTTTTTTTAAAATATATTTTATTGATTTTTCACAGAGAGGAAGGGAGAGAGATAGAGAGCTAGAAACGTCGATGAGAGAGAAACATTAACCAGCTGCCTCTTGCACACCCCTTAGCGGGGATGTGCCTGCAACCACTGTACATGCCCTTGACCGGAATCGAACCTGGGACCTTTCAGTCCGCAGACCGACGCTCTACCACTGAGCCAAACCGGCTTCAGCCATAAAAATTTATTTTAATAATAACGCTGTCCATACTCTTGCAACTTTTTTCATTAAATCAGATTTTTGGTTTTTATTTATTAATCCTTACCTAAAGATATTTTTCCATTGATTTTTTTTTTTTTTAAGAGAGAGGAAAGGGAGGGAAGAGTGGGAGGGAGAGAGAGAGAGACAGAGAGAGCAACATCAATGTGAAAGAAGTCCTGACTTTGGTCCACCAGCTGGCACTCTAACCACTGAGCTACACTAGCTAGGGCTAACTCTAAGTTCCCTTGTCTGCATCGAAGGAGCAGCTTCGAGAGGGACAGGCTGGAATGAGCTCCTGAGCCTGTCCCTCGGGGCCTTTCACTCTGGTCTGGCAGGAACAATCTCGGGCTTTCCTTTCTGTGGAACCCAATCCCTGGGTACACGTTCTGGCTCCTGGAGCCCTGGGTGCAAGTCCTGGCTCTGCTGCGCCTTGTCTGGGTGTGTTCTTGGGCTTAAATGCCCTGAGCGTTGGTTTCCTCATCTTTAACAAAAGAGAACCCATACCCACCTCAGAGGGATGCCCATGAGGTCTCAATGGAATGGAATATTTCGAAGCAGAATGGAAAGTGATGCGTGTATGCTGGTTATTACGTAGAACCATGGGCTGCCAGAGCTAGAGGAAGTCTCTAACCCAGCTCATTGTCTTACCCACCAGGAAATCATGAGCCAGGGAAGGTCACGGAGCCAGCAGGTGTTGGAGCCAGGACCAAACCAAAGGGGGCATTGGTATTGCAGCTTCCCGGACGCCCTGGGCCAGAGCTTGGCTCTCGCTGCAGGGACTCCCCACGGGGGCACGCTAGAAAATTTCCCAGCCCGTCTCTTCCTGCACGCGTCCTCCCCTCCCCCCCACAGCCCCTCCCTGGCAGAGGCCACAGGGATAACTAGAACTTCCAGGCGGTGATCAGTGCTCGCCATCCTCTGGCCCAAGAGGATGAAGAAGCAGGAAGATGGGCAGAGGATTGGGGGCTTGGATGGGGGGTCATATATATGCTTCCCCACCCTAGGCCATAGCGCCCTCCCTGTCCTAACTACACTCCCAAACCCGGCCTCTGTCCATCTCCTCCCCTCTCCCTAAGAAGCCAGACCAGCACTCCTGCTCCCTGCCCTCGTGGGCAGATGATGGCGTGGGTTTGAGTCGCCTCTTAGACTTCTTTTAGCTCAAGGTTCAGCTCTCCTTAGCCTTTTGCCCTCCCAGCTTCTGTCAGAGGACAGAGAGGCGTCCCTCAGCCCGGTGAGATTATGGCCTAGGCTGAGGTCAAGAATCCGGAAACCGAACCCTGACCTCCGAGGCCTGAGGCCTGTCTCACTCGGGAGGAATGTGGCGTGATAAGGTTTGCACTGTACCGGCCCGGTGGGCTCCATTGTCCCCTGTGTTTAGCCGCCGCGCGCGCGCACACACACACAGTGCCAGGTACACGATGGTGGCAGTGGCTCCCCCGTTCCGGCTCCCACCTCTCTTGGAGCCGAGGCTCAGATATGATAATTCCCCTGGCAGTGATATCAGGGAGCCGGGCAGGCCGGCCTGGGAGTGCCCTGTTGGTCCAGGGTAGGGTTCGGGGAGTGGCTCTGAGCCCTGGTATCCGATTCCAGGGCGAGGTTGTGGAGTGACACGTGTTCCGGTGGCTGTGAATGGTGGTGCCACGGGCGTTATCGCACAAGAAAGTGGTGGGGCTGAAAGACCTTGAATCATGAGGCCAGAGGGAAAGAGCCATCGGAGGTCACCTGGTCCTCTTCCCGCGCGTGGGCGAGCAATCCCAGGGCCCGGCTTAGGGCAGTGCAGCGAGGCATTCAGTGCTCCTTCCCAAGTGCTCCTTCCACTCTGCCGACAACAGCGGCTGCTCCTGTGAACATTCTGAGACCATTCCAGTGAGGTCCATCCTCTGGAGAATTGAGAAAACGGTGGTCCAGAGCACTTGGGATCTTGCTCTCTGGCATATGTCATCAGTTTGGCTCATATAAACTTATAAAAATTCAAAAAACAAAACAAAACACAAAGGTAGAGAAAACAGCTATCCAGCTCCTTCGCTCTGTGGCTCAGATGGTTGAGAAATGCCCTGGAGGATGAACCTCTCAGCTTCAAGTCAGCTTCCGGGGCTTGAGTCCTGCTGTCTGCCAGGTGGCCTTGCCGCTGTCTGCCAGGTGGCGCTGGGTCTCTCTGAGCCTCAGGTTCATCTGTGGTGTGGGGATGGTAGTGCCTTTCACTGGGCAGATGTAAGGCCCAAGGAGCCCTCGATGAGTGCTCCCATCGTCAGCATCCTTGTCTCCTGAGGAGGCTGAGGCTGATCAGAACCAGGGCTCCAGCCTGAGGACCAGGTCCTTCTTTGCCCGGACGTACCCCCTCCTGCTTCACGCTTCCCCACCTCCGTGCCACGTGCAAGGCCCTGTCCCCGTGGAAGCGGGGACTGATGGAGGCTGTCTTTCCTCCTTCCTGGTCACGGGGCAGGGACCGCTATGGGGTGGGCGGCAGGCAGGCCATCCTCAGTCACTCACGGGCTCCCAGCCTCCGGCCAGGCTCTCACTCCCAGCACCTGTGAGCCAGGGGCTGGGACCTGTGCCCGGAGGCTGAGAGCAGCAGCGGGAGGCCGTTACACGCCGATGCCATCGAGCAGCCTGGCGTGAGGGCAGAGCGTGGCCTCCAGACCAGGCATTCCTGGGACCAGTTTTGGGGTTCCTGGTCGTGTGGCATCTGGGCAAGTTCTTTAAGCTCCGAGCCTCCACCTCTCCTCTGGAAAATGGAAATGGTGCCAGTCTCATGGCGTCGCTGAGGCTAGGGAGAACGCACAGGGCTTGGTGGTAATTCTCCCTTCCCATGCTGGTGTGTGTGGCTGGAGGGCTGGACTGTGTCCCCCAAGGCAGTGAGTGTCACAGGTGATACACGGGGGCCTTGCAGGTGTTCTCGAGAGTTCCATTCCTTCTCACCAGGGTGCCACCTAGCCTGGTCCTCCTGCTGCAGCGCGCGCGCACACACACACACACACACACACACACAGTCCTGGGCAAGCGGGAAACCAGAGGGTCAGAGTGAGTGGGTGGCCCACCCCCAAGGCCACATTGCAAGCCAGTGACAGTCTTAAGTGAACTGGTTCCGTGCCCAGCATGGCAGACGGGGCTGGAGGTGGGAGGAAGCACGCAGGGCCGTGGCTCTGGCACGGCCTCGACAGTCCTGCCGTCGCGGTATGGGAAGCATCACCACGAAGTACCCAATAAAAGGCAGTTTGAACAAAGGTGGGGGTGCATGTGGGTGACACTGTGTTCCAGGCATGGGTCCTGGCCGTGGATCCCAGCCACTGCCTTGCTGTGTGACCGTGGCCACGTTCCTGCCCTCTCTGGCTTCATTCTCTGCATGTGTGAAACGGCAGGACTGGCTGGAATGGTCTTTTTAATTTTTTTTTTATTTTTATAAGAGTTTATTTGAGCCGAAACCGGTTTGGCTCAGTGGATAGAGCATCGGCCTGCGGACTGAAAGGTCCCAGATTCGATTCCGGTCGGGGGCATGTACCTTGGTTGCAGGCACATCCCCTGTGGGGGGTGTGCAAGAGGCAGCTGATCGATGATTCTCTCTCATCGATGTTTCTAAGTCTCTATCCCTTTCCCTTCCTCTTTGTAAAAAATCAATAATATATATATATATATATATATGAGTTTATTTGAGCCAAACTGATGACATCTGCTGGGGAGCAAGATCTCAGACGTTCCCAGAGCGGTCTCGGAAGGCCCTGCCTCCTTTAGCTTCCAGTGGCTCCTTGGTGCTCCTCTGCCCAGAAGAGGCCTGACTGCCCACACCGGACCAAGGCCTGCAGCCGGCCGTGACCTCATCTTTCCTCTGCAGTGTCCTCAGAAGGGCAGCGTTCTCTGAGCATGCCTAGCTCCCCATCCACTCAGCACACCTGGCTCCCGGAGGCCTGGGGTGGCACATTGTCCCCGGAGGGCAGGGAGCGGCTGTTCCCCTCCTCCATGATGCTCGGCCAGCCGGGAGACGTGTGGGGGAGACTCTCAGGGCACCCCTGGAGATGGATGCCTCAGACACCTGCCTAGGGGGCACCTCTGGCCGCCCCACCCTGCCCGCGAGCCTCAGAGGGGCCTGCTGCTCAGGCTTCAGGGCACCTGCGTTTGCCCAGCCCAGCTACTCCCACAGCTCTGGCCTGTACGCAGGTACTCTGGAAGGAGCTTCTAGCGGTTCTACAGGGACAAGAAGGCAATTCAGTGGGACTTCAGGGGGCTCCTGCCTCCTCTCCGCCTCCCATAGCCTCCCTCAGCACCGCTGGACACTCCTGTCAGCAGGGCTGGGTCTAGAACCACTGATGACAGGTCAGAGCACCAAGCTCTGCTCCAGAGGGCTGCCCGAGAGGGTGGCCTCAGTCTCCCGACTCTGACCGCTTCCCTGGCAACTTCACGGGCTCTGCCTGGGCCTGGGGGTCGGGGTGCAGGGATGGAACTGTGCTCTTTGCCGCACACTTTCTTGGCAGCCCTCTGCTCCGAACACATAATCTCATCAAATCTCCGGCTGGGAGTTCTTTAAGATAGGAATGATGATGAACTCACTTTTCAGGTAAAGAAAGGAGACTCAGAGGGTGCGTACCTGCCAACGAGACCTGGCTAGTAGATGGCAGAGCCAGGCTCTCTCTTAACCACAGGGCTCCCTGCCTCCCCTGACGCGCGTGGCTGAGTTTGCGTGGACACTTTGGACAGGTCCCTGAGCCAATACTCCTGCTTGTTTTTCCAGATTTTCCGCTCCCAGCCATCTCACTCAGGATCTCCCAGCCTGCAGGGGGGACCACCTCCCCTGGACCAGCCCTCACTGTAGCCCCGGCCCAGGCCCTCGCCCTCTGCCTCAGCCCCCAGGGTGCTGGCTGCCCAGCCGCTGAGAGAAGGCGCCTTTGGCACAGGCTGCACCTGTCTGGTGGATCCTCCTCTCCCTGCGGCCTGGCTGTGGGCTGGCCTGAGGCTCCAGAGAGCCAGGCAGTGAGGGGCCCTGCCCCAGCCCCTGTAGTGAAGATCCTCCTGCTGAGCTCTTGTGGAGCCCAGCTTAGGTGTCCTTGGTCCCCGTTGTGTCTTCTGTCAAAGCAAAGCTGTCACAACGGTCACTGCAGCTCTATGGGTGTCTGTTTTTTGGAGTGGGGTGTGTGTGTGCGTGTGTGTTTACCTCCATTTCTTTCTCTTTCTCTTTCTCATAGCTTCCCTGGACCACGGGCATTGCTTATCCTCATGCCAGAGAGGGAGGGAGTGAGGCTCAGGGCATTATCGTGATTTGCTAGAGATCACGGAGAAGTTCAGGTTAAAAACTGGGGTAGAAGCCGCTCCTCTGCCCTGCCCCGTCCTGCCTCGTGGGAACTTGCTGCGCAGGAAGACTCTTCTGGGCCCAGACACTGTGCGTGTTGGCCTGGACAGAGGTGGTGGGTGTCACAGAGCCTGGCTCTGTCCAGGAGCAGAGAGGTCAGATTTCAGAGCCGGAGAGGCTCTCCACACACCTCGAGGATGGGGACACCGAGGCCAGAGAAAGGCAAGGGCTTGTTCAAGCACCTAGTGAGTTAGTGGCAGCGTCTAGCTGAAACCCAGGTCTCCCGATCCCCAGCCTGGGCCAGGCTCAGGCCCTTCCTCTCTCCTAGGGTAACTGTCTGGTCTCCTGAGGCGTATTTGAAGGTGGGGTGGGGGAGGGCTCACCCATCCAGCTTGAATATTCAAGAGGCAGCTGCCCCTGAGCCTAGACTTTATAACAGTGCTGTGGACGCTCTGCCCCGCCCCAGGGTGTGGAGCCAGGTGGGAGTGGGACCTGCATCTTCTTGGACTTCCTCCCTGAGCTGCTTGCAGGCAGGACTGTCACGTGATCCCCAGGTCAGAGCCCTTGGGTGGCCCTGCCTGGCCCCCCAGGCTGCCTCAGAAGCCCCTCTTAAGGGTAGGTAACGCCTTTTATAATCTGGCCCCAGGTGAGCACCGGGCTGGGAGTCAGCCACAGATCTGAGCCCTGGTTCTGGGCTACCCTGTGACCTCGGTGAGTGTCTGACCTCTCCTTTTTCCTGTCTGTTACTTGCCCTTCAGCATTTTAGTGAGAACAGAGGGATGGCTGCCTTAGAACCACCCACGCCTGTATTTCCTCTCCAGCCTCCGCTGTCATTGGCTCCCAGGAGAAGTCCTCTGTTACCCGCCCTGGCCAAGTAGCTCAGTTGTTTGGAGCCGAGGTCGGCAAACCGAGACTTGAGAGCCACGCGCGGCTCTTTGGCCCCTTGAGTGTGGCTCTTCCACAAAATACCATGGCCTGGGCGAGTCTATTTTGAAGAAGTGGTGTTAGAAGAAGTTGAAGCTTAAAAAATGTGGCTCTCAAAAGAAATTTCATTCGTTGTCCTGTTGATATTTGGCTCTGTGGACTAATGAGTTTGCACTGGGTTAGAGAATCGTCCTGATATGCCAAGGTTGTGGGTTCAGGCCTGGTCAGGGTACCTACAAGAAAAAAACAGGGAATGCATAAGTGAGCGGAACAACAAATCAGTCTCTCTTTCTCTCCACGCTCTCCCTTTCTCTCTCTCAAATCAATAAGTAAAGAGTTCATGAGGAGAAATGATGAATTCATTGAAGAAAAAGGAAGTGCTCACAGCACCGGGCTCCTTCCTGCTTTCCAGGTGCTGCTGCTTTGCCCGAAGGCATCCCAGCGCCTCCCTCACCAGCCCTTCCTTTGGGTTCAGGCTAGTTCCGGAGCATTCCGTGCACAGAGCCGAGGGCCAAACACTGGAGATAGGAGATCAGACAGGAATTCTGCCCTCCCGTCAAGCCTGTCAAAGAACAGGTCTTGATCCTCGCCGTGTGCCATGCTCTGTGCTAAGTACTAGAGTGGAGCAGATGGGTAAGACTGGGACCCTGCCCTTAAGGAGCGGTGTGGCCGGGACCGGGTGTGACTAGTTCCTGGCCTGGGGGTGATTGGGGAGAGCTGCCGGAGGAGCTGGCATGGCTCTCCCTTGGCTCACCGTGAGGTCAGGGCCTGCCCCATGCTCTCCTCTCACGTGGACCTTGTGAGGCCATTGAGGCAGATGATCATCTACTGAGCAGAGATACTGGCTGTGAGCCTGCTGTGCGCCGGGCACAATTGTAGGTGCCAGGGCCCACAGTGGTCATGATGGCCTCCCCTCGCGGACCTTATGTTCTGATAAGGGGAACCCTCGGTGAGCACACACAGCTGTCGGGAAGTGGGGAGTGCTCCAGGAAGGCTATAGAAGGGAAGCCAGTGGAGAGGCTTGGAGAAGACTTCCCTGAGGAGGTGGCATTTGAGCAAGAACCTGAAAGGAATGAGGAAAATCTGCCGTCCACCCTCGTAGTGCAGTTTCTGGCGGAGGGAACAGCAACTGCAAAGGTCTTAGGGTAGGACCGTATTTGTGCCCAAGGAAAGGCAGGCAGCCAGCAGAGGTGGAGGAGGGAGGGAGGGACGGGAGCCAGCAGGTTTGCCACCGGATCGGATGTGGGTGTGAGAGAAAGTCAGGATGATTGCGGGTTTGGGCCTGAGCGATGCTGGGGAGAGAGAGACACTGTAGGATGAACAGGCTCGGAGGTGGGACATGGGAGTTCTGCTCCTGTGTCCTCGCCACTCTGCAGGTCCGCCCCGTGCCTCCCCCAGACACACTGGCCTGAGGGCCACCCATGCCCACCTCTCCGGGAAGCTCTCCGCTTTCTTGGGCCGACTCCGAGTTCTGTGGTCCGAGAGTCATTTTCTCTCATCGACGAGAGGTGCGGGACACCCCTTCTTCATCGCCACCCAGACACGGGAGCACCTGAGTGAGCAGCGCAGGGGCCTCACACCTCCCCGGCGCTGTTCTCTCCCCCGCCCAGCAGCCCTGCCGGAGGTCTGCTCTCCCGCTGTGGCTCCCTTCCTCCTCTGGAGCCGCTGAAAATGGGACACCCGACTCGCTCTCTGCAGAGCTGTTGTCCTGGAAATGGTAGACTTTCTCTTTGTGCTGCTTTCCTATTGCAACCTCCCTCTATAGTGGACTTAATTCACTGTCAGGCTGCTGAGCTATGGGACTTTCACCCGGAAGGGACACTGAAAACAACAGGTACTTGATATGCTCATTTTTACAGAAGTTGCATTTTGCACATTCTACCCTACCCCCACCAAGAGGAGAGAAAAGAAAAATCCAGCTTTCCCATGGCTCTAAGGTTTCTGAAATGGAGCCTTTCTTATCAAACCTTCTATTCCTTCCCTTAGCCCAGGCGTGTGGCGGACTGGTGCTTGGAGCTCCTGCTACTGTCTGCAAGGAGTCACGGCCAGACAGGGCCAGGGAGGGGCGGGGCGGGGGGGGGGGGTAGGGAGAGCCAGAGCTGGGGAGCTCATGTGCAGGGTGAAGGCACCTTTTGAGGGGAGGAAAGGGAAAGGGTTTAGGGTTTAGGGTACTCGGCACACACTGATTGGTGGTTTCATATAAGGCACATGATTAGGCACTTAGGGACTTAGGAATCGGGGGCTTAGGGTATTTGGCAGGTGCTGATTGGTGGTTCAATGTACAGTCCATAAAAGGTTATTGGTTAGGTGCTCAGGAATGTCCAGGCCGCAGGCGCAGGTTACGTCATTCTCCGTCCCTCAGTTGGGGGAAGGGAGGATCTATCACTATGGCTCTCACTTGCCTGAACATGAAGAAACTGAGGCCCGTCCACGGGGTGATGATTTGCCTAATGGTTCCTAAAGGGCAGAGCAGGGTCTTGAACCAGGTTTCGGCCTCCTGGCCCAGTGTTCTTTTTTCCATTCCTCAGGTGGCCGAGCATATGCTGCTTGTATTCTCAACTAGGTTTTTAGCTGATTTCCCAGCCAGATTTGATGTTCTCAGAGGGTGGGACCCTGACTCCCTGAGCTGTGGGTCGAAGCAGGACCATCTCAGAGACCAGAGGAGAGGCTGCTCCGAGCAGTGCATTGTGGTCGGGATTCGGGATTCGGGATTCCGGTCGGGAAGCTGGTGGAGCTCAGGATTAACCCTTGGCGCTCAGCCTCCCGTCCACATTAAGGCCTGGACTCCAGAAGCCCCCAAGCCCCATCTGTGCGCACACAGGGGAACTCTTCTTCATTTTGAACTTCTACCCATTTTTTCTTTTTTTTTCTTCCCTACCCATTTTTTTAAAAAAATATATGTATTTTTATTGCTTTCAGAGAGGAAGGGAGAGGGAGAAAGAGCTAGAAACATCAATGACGAGAATCACTGATCGGCTGCCTCCTGCACGCTCCCTTCTGGGGGTCGAGCCCACAACCCAGACATGTGCCCTTGACCAGAATTGAACCTGGGACCCTTCAGTCCACAGGCCGATGCTCTGTCCGTTGAGCCAGACCGGCCAGGGCTCCTACCCATTTTTTTTTCTTTTTTCAAAACTCCTCTGGGAAGCCATCCCAACACCCTGGGATGAGTCAGGTGCTCCTCCTGGACCAGCAGCCAGGAGCTCCGTAGCTGGCGCTCTGTTCGGCTTGGCATCCCGCACCTGGCCCCGGGCCCACTGTGGTGATAGCACGCTCAGGAAAGCAGGTTAAAGGAATACTGGGAGCTTCCAAAAGGACCTGGGATTGAAACTGGGCCTCAATGGGAGGAGAACGGTGGCGGGAGAGAGTGGACACATGAAAAAGAAATTTCAAAGTCTTCCAAGGGCCCCGAAGCCTCCAGCCAGCCTGCAAGGGAGACTGGACAGTGAGGGAGTCGCTGGCACACAGCTGGAGCAGGCCAGCCATGCAAGGACCTGAGTTAAGGGGCCCGGCCTGATGCTGCAGGCCTCAGAGGGTCCCCTGACCTTCAGGCCTGGCCCCGAATGCCCCTGACCTAGTCCTGAGCCAGGTTCTACTCCTGCCTTTGAGGCCCACCAGCCTTCCTCCTCCCCCATATCAAATACCCATTGCAGTGGTCCCTACCCACCCTGACCCCCTCAACCCACCTGAGCAGCAGCACTTGGCATCCCCCTGCCCCCTGTCCTCCTCCCCAATCACCTAAGCTCTCCGTAAACATTTGCTGAGTGGATTTCACTCCAGAGGATTCTCCCCACCCCCACAGGAAAGGCGGCCGGATTGAGTCCCCGTGCAGGGAGGGGGAGATGACTCACAGGACAGGGGGCCCGGGCCAGGGACTCGGACTGTCCTGTCCGTAAACAGTCCCCATGTGTTGACAAGATGCAGAGCCCGGCAGGCAGCGGCGGGTCTGGCAGGGGAGAGGTATCCAGGCGGCCGCAGGAGCTGCCGCTAAGGGGGGCGGGGCGGGACCTCAGGCTCCGACGACTCTTCTGTCTAGTTTTGGGTCCCTGGCAGTTGCCTAAGGGATACACGCCAGTTGCTTTTGATTTTTTTCAAAATGGAAATATACCGCTTCGGTGGTTTTATTTCATGTTTTTATCGATTGATTTAAAAACATTTTATTAGAAGGGAGAGAAGGAAAGGAACATCAATTTGTTGTTCCACTTATTCACGCATTGATTGTTTGAGTCTCACATGTGCCCTGACCAGCGATCAAACCTGCAACCTCGGTGTATGGGAACGACACTTAACCAAGGGAGCTACCCAGCCAGGGATGCTCTGATGGGTTTAAATGGAACCTGCGGCCACTGAAAAGCCTTTTCCAACAGGATTAAGTAGAAGGAGAAACCTCCCAGGGATTCTCCCTTCTCTACACCCACTGGACAAGTTCCTCTCCTGAATCCCCAAATCTACAGTTAATAGAGTGGGATACGAAATTCCAAAATTTTCTACTCTGTAGCTTTAAAAGTTTATATAAATGGTATATTCTACCTACTGTGCTTCTATAAGGCAGAGCACTTAACTCCAGCATCTCATTTGATTTTCTCAACCATCCTGTTATCCCCAACTTAAGGTTAAGTAAAGAGAACGTCAGAGGAATGCCCACTTATTGCTCCAAGGAGCTAGGGCTACAGGGCAGTATTTCAGACCCAGGATGACCCACCCTGCATTCCCCCATCCCCGAGCGTGACCTCACTGCCATAATGTACTGAACAGTCGGACCCTCCACATGGCATTCAGGTGAAGGCAGGTTTCTTACACCGAGATCTTCCAGGCAGGCCCGCGCTGGCTTGGCTCAGTGGATAAAGCGTTGGCCTGTGGATTGAAGGGTCCCGGGTTCGATTCCAGTCAGGGGCGCATGCCCGGGTTGCAGGCTCGATCCCCAGTAAAGGCGTGCAGAAGGCAGCCAGCCAGTGATTCCCTCTTATCATTGATATTTCTAGCTTGCTCGCTCTCTCCCTCTCCCTTCCTCTCTGAAATCAATAAAAATAAAAATAAAAAAGGGGAAAAGAAAAAGGCCCAGCAGGCCTGGCCTTCTGTGGCTGGCGATGAGACCAAGGACTAGGCTTCCTCTCACCTGGCCCTGTGGCACCACTGGCAGCAGAAAGGCCTACATCACCTCCCTTTAAAGGAGGCCCTTCGGCCGAAACCGGTTTGGCTCAATGGATAGAGCGTCGGCTTGGGGACTGAAGGGTCCTGGGTTCGATTCCGGTCAAGGGCATGTACCTTGGTTGTGGGCATATCCCCAGTAGGGGGTGTGCAAGAAGCAGCTGATCGATGACTCTCTCTCATCAATGTTTCTAACTCTCTATCTCTCTCCCTTCCTCTCTGTACAAAATCAATAAAATATATTTTTAAAAAAATAAAAATAAAAATAAAATAAAGGAGGCCCTTCGTGGCCCCACCACGCAGAGTGGAGAGGGGGGAAGCACAGAATGCCTGAGCGGGAGAAGAACCTGGGATTGGTCTGGTTTCAAGCCCCATGTCCTTCCTTTCCTGGGGCCCAGGTGGAGACCAGAGCTGGGTGCAGGTCAGGCAGGCAGGGGCTGAGCAGGCCAGTCAGTCCCACCTCCCGCCTTAGAAGTTTAGCAGAGAAGACGGGTCCTCTGGCTTAGTTAACCTGGAGGGGGAGGGCTTCAAGGATAGGAGAGGATTTCCTGAGTTTTTTACGAAGCCACCAGCGTAGAAGGGAAGAGGAGTGAGGCTTCCCTGGAGAAGAGCTCATGGAAATAAATACCACGACTGGCCCTTTGGGAACCATTTTGGGCTTCTTTGGTCTTGGGCGTCCATGCTCCTCTTAGCAACAAACAAGAATAAAACCAGGGGAAGATGTGGTGCGTGGCTCAGAACACAGACTCTTCCTGGGTTCGAATCAGTTGCCAGCTACATGATTTTAAGCAAGTGGTTTAACCTCTCGGTGCCTTCGTCTCTTCATCTGTCAAACGCAGGGGCAGCCCTAGCCGGTGTGGCTCAGTGGTTCGGAGTCATCCAGCGCACAGAAAGGCTGGCAGTTGGATTCCTGGTCTGAGCACATGCCCACGTTGTGGGCTCGATCTCCGGTAGGGGGTGAACAGGAGGCAGCCAACCAATGTTTTGCTTTCACATGGATGTTTTCCTCTCTCCCTTGCTCTCTCTAAAAACCAACTTTTTTAATATATATTTTTTATTGGTTTTATACAGAGAGGAAGGGAGAGAGATAGAGAGTTAGAAACATCGATGAGAGAGAGTCATCGATCAGCTGCCTCTTGCACACCCCCTACTGGGGATGTGCCCGCAACCAAGGTACATGCCCTTGACCGGAATCGATCCCAGGACCTTTCAGTCCCCAAGCCGTCGCTCTATCCATTGAGCCATACCGGTCCCGGCTCTAAAAATCAATTTTTAAAATATTAAAATAAATAAATAAGGATGGTGACTGTGACCTCCCAGAGCTGTGGTGAGGTGCACATGAGTTAGCGAAAGTCAGAGCTCACTGCTGCGAGCTGCAGAGGGCCAGGCTTCCTCTGGAGGTGTTACCTTTCGTTACTGTAGTGGAGACCGGTTGCTGGGGCAGTTGAAGAGGGAGTTCAAGAAATGGAATTGTTGTGCAACTAGAAATCCTTCGGGACCTGGCCGAGTTGCAGCCCCAGAGTCGTCAGGCCTGGAACTAGGGCGGCAGAGCCCCTGGGTGCCCCTCAGTCCCTGGTGACCCAGCACTGGTGGGCCAAGGAGGCCCCTCTTCCCAATACCGCCCCCCCCCACGACTGCCCAGGCCAGGGGGGAGAGACCGGAAGGGGATCAGCCAAAGGTGACGCGGAGCTGCCTCGCCTGCCTGCTGCTGCACCAGCCTCAGCGGAGGGAACAGTCTGGGGAGAAGAAAGCAGAACGTTCTCGTGGTGAAGAGCAGAGAAGCTGCAGAGGGAAGGTTCAGTGTGTGTGTGTGTGTGTGTAAGAAAGAGTGAGTGTGAGAAACTGAGACTATGTGACAGAGGGAGTTATGTGTATAGGAGAGCAAGGGGGTGAGTGCACGTGCGTGTCAGTGTGTCAGGGAGAGTGGGTGTGTGGGAAAGACACGGTGAGCCTGTGGGAAAGGATGTGTGTAGTAAGAGAGAGCTGCGGGTGAATGTGTGTGTAACAAAGAGTGAGAGTGTGTGTTCCCTCAGTGTCCCCAGGTGCCCAATATCACCTGTACCGGACAGAATAAGAAACACCTCTTCCCTCCGCACCCCAGAAAAAATAAAGCATCTCTCCCCTCCCCCCGTCCTTCCCCTAAAGGGAGAGCAGTGCGGGCTGAGTCGGCAGGTGTGCCCGTGGCCGGAAAGGCAGAATTCTGCGCCTCGGCCCTTGCTCCGGCAGCAGCGGACACCTCTGCAGACAGCCGTGTGGTTCGGGCGGTCACTGGGCTGGAGCTTCACGGGCTCCTGTGGTGCAATCGTTCCCATGACCATTCACACCATTTGAGTCTCGGTTTCCCTGCCCACGGAGCAGAGTATTTGTGTGTTTTCCACAGCCCGTTCCAGCTCTCACAGCTGCCCCGCCCCTGATTCCATGCTGGTGACATCACCGCTGCATAAGCGTGTGGTCTCACCTGGCTTTGCGGAGACACTTCCGGCCTGCAGGATAGGGCCAGCTGGTGGAGCCAGGGCCTGGTGAGAGGACCCGTCCAACCTGAGCTAGGTACCCAGTGACAGAATCCACCGCCTGGCCCTGGGTGCTGCCTTCCCGTGGGCAAGGAGCTGCGCATGGACCCCAGACCTTCCGCCTCAGCCTGGGTTTGACCTCCCCGTGCCTTGCCGGGCAGGTCCCAGAGCTGCTCCTGAGGGGCAGGGCCAGCACAGGGAGACCTGGGGAGCACCTGGCTCCAGCCCCGGGAGCTCTGGGAGCTGCTTATGTGGAAGGGAGTGCACTGTGTCCGCGTCCGGAGCCTGGGACCCAGCCCTGGGTGGCCGGGCCTGTCCTGCCTCCTGAGCTCCAGGTCTGCTCTCCTAGGAAGCCCTCTGTGGGGAGACCTGGGGGCGCAAAGGTCCGGGGGTGAGAAAAGCGTGGTGATCCCACGAGCTGCTCACAAAGGCCTGACCCGCGCCACCTCGGTGTCCCGTGCACAGCTCCGGCCGCGCTCAGAGCACACGCCCCTGAGTGAAGGATCCTCAGCTCTCTCTGCTACAAGTCTGAGAGGCTTGACGCTGGAGCAGAACTCCTCCCTTAGGCCCTGGGGAAGCCCCCGACTCTGGCCGAGCCCCAGCTTTCTCTTCTGCAAAGCGGGGACAGTGCCGATCCCACAGGGCGGCTGTGAGGAGGAAAGCGATGCCATGAGCCAGGCTCCCAGCACAGAGCCTGGCGTGTGGTGCCCCTTTAGGAGTAAGGAACACTCGTCATGTCACTGCTCTTGGCTTGTTTCACATGCCCCCTCTTACCTCCCCCCCCCACCAGGGGCTGTGGCCCCTCTCTGGGGCTCCAGTGCACTGCCAGGAGAGTTTTGTGGGGATTTAAAAGATCTGATCTGTTGCTGAAACCGGTTTGGCTCAGTAGTAGAGCGTCGGTCTGTGGACTGAAAGGTCCCGGGTTCGGTTCCGGTCAGGGGCATGTACGTTGGTTGCGGGCACATCCCCGGTAGGGGGTGTGCAAGAGGCAGCTGGTCGATGTTTCTCTCTCATCGTTTCTAGCTCTCTTTCTCCCTTCCTCTCTGTAAAAAATCAATAAAATATATATTTTTTAAAATAAATAAATAAATAAAAGATCTGACCTGCTCGGTAGAAGTGGAAGCTATCAGCCTCCTGCCCTGTGCTGTCTCCTTAAAGTCTGCCTTCCCCTAAGGCAGCCATGGGCGCTCACTCTAGGGCAGGTGGGGGTCGGTGTGGGCAGGGTCTGCTGGCCAGAGCTAGAGCTGGACTCCTGGCCGTGAGAAGCTGCTTCCTGGCTCCTGCCTGCAGGAGGGGCTCAGCTGCCCTGAACCTCCATGCCATCCTGTCTGCGCTGGGAGTGTGGCGCCATTGTCCTGTTCCCACCACTCTTGCACGTGTTATCTGTCCTGCTGGGTGCCAGGGAGAGAGAGGAAGCTGAGTGACCACTGTGGGTTGAAGATGATGAGAGCCATCAGAGAAGGGCAGACGGGGGCGGTCAGGGAATGCTTCCTGGAGGAGGCAGGCAGAAGCTCACAGTGTCAGCCACACATTGTGGGGGTAGAGGCACAGGAACAGTGTTCTGAAGGGACAAGCTGGATTGCTAACCCGGTTTTAGCACCCATGCCCTCTTTTTCCTGCAGAGGGCATGGGTGCCAAAACCGGTTTGGCTCAGTGGATAGAGCGTTGGCCTGCGGACTGAAGGGTCCTGGGTTTGATTCCAGTGGAGGGCATGTGCCTTGGTTGTGGGCACATCCCCAGTGGGTGGGTGGGGGGGCAGCAGGAGGCAGCTGATCAATGTTTCTAACTATCTCTCTCCCTTCCTCTCTCTGAAAAATCAATAAAATATATTTTTTTAAAAAGAAGAATTATTTGGGGGAATTACAAAGAATTTGGCAAGGCTGCAACGTAATGATTTATAGTATGGAGCATGGGACATGAGCAAGACCAAATGATGGAGCCAGTGCTGTATAGCAAGAGATTTGGAGTCAGTATGACTTCACCATTCCCAGTACCAACCAGCTGACCACCGAGGGCTTATTGGTGGGCACTGCAAAGACTAGGGGACTTTTAAGCAGAGGTGACTTTGATCAGGTCTGTTTTGAAGTCAGAACATGGGGGCTTTGGGGCTGGCCTAGGATGGAGATGTGTTCTTTCCCCCCAACATGTTTTGAATGAATCCTGGGTGCTTCGCACAGTGACAGGGTTCTGGGCCTGGGTATTATTTTGAGTGAGTCTTGACCTGTAGCTATTCTGATACTACCCAGATCAGTACCTGAGAGCGGGAGGGGCTTTGGACATGGGAGGGATGTTCCTTCCCATGGAGCACAGGGGTAATGAGAGCAGAGACCTGGTCAGGTGGGCTATTGGGAATCACATGAGTGCATTTTCATATCAGTAGATAGTTGTTGAACATCAACTGTGTCCCCAGCCCTGGGAATCCTATAATAAAAGGCTAATATGCAAACCTACCGAACTGCAGAACCACCGGTTACTATGTTGCTCACTGACCACCAGGGGCAGACGCTCAACACAGGAACTTCCCCCTGGTGGTCAGTGCGCTCCCACAGGGGGAGTGCTGCTCAGCCAGAAGCCAGGCTGGTGGCTGGCGAGTGCAGTGGCGGGAGCTTCTCCCACTTTCGCAGCAGGGCTAAGGATGTCTGTCTGCTGGCTTAGGCCTACTCCCAGTGCCGGGGGGGGGGGGGTCTAAGCCAGCAGTCAGACATCCCCCAAGGTCTCCCAGACTGCAAGAGGGCGCAGGCCAGGCTGAGGGACATCCCCCCTGAGTGCACAAATTTCATGCACCAGGCCTCTAGTAAAAGTATAAACAGATATGGAATCTGCCTGCTCAGAGCTTACAGGGAGGAAAGCAAGAGCTTTTTACCTTGAGCAAAGTGCCAAACCTTCTTAACCAAGCTGACCCTGGGGTTATGGTAACCCACCATACAGTTAGATGTGCAGGCCCTCCCTCACCTCCCCAAAGCTGGCCTTGAGAGAAGCTGTCTCAGACGGGGACTCTTGCTCCCTCCCAGCTCTGGGTATAGAGCCCTGGTGGACCGCTGCAGAGCGGCCGCTGCTGCTGGCTGGCCAGGACCTGACTGGGAGATGGTTGGTGTGTCTCAGGCTGAGGGGATGCTCAGGCTCTGATAGGGAGTGGAGATTAGACAGGTTGACGTATAGAACTGCAGAGTTTGATGGGAGCTGGGGAGTCTGTCCCCCATGTCCAAAGCCCCTCCCGCTCTCAGTTTGTCCTGGTTCTGCTGCTCATTTGCTGTTGTGACCTTGGGCAAGCCCCTTCCCCTTTCTGAGCCTCGGCGTCCCTCTTTAAAGTGGGCGGGGTTGGGCTAGAAACAGGGTGGCGAGTAGGTTTTGTCTCACAGGCCAAACTGATTGGTTGCTCTTGGCTTCTTAAGCAGCTCTCTGGGCTTGGCAGGAAAGCATGCCCATCCGGGATTGAAGGTCGCTGCATGCATTCTGCAGGGCGTGATCCTCAAGCTCCATCCTGCGCTGATCGCTTTGGTTGTTCTGCTTCCATCTATCTCCTGTGACACCCCTCCACCAGCCTGTGGTCCCCTTCTGCTTAAAGCCTTCGTGATGGGGAGCTCACTATCTCCTCTCAGACAGAATTGTCAGGTTGTTATGCCCGGTCTTGCGCCTGCCTCCCTGAACTTGGGCCTGGATGATGGACAGCTTGGGTTCAGGCCTAGGGAATGCCTTTGTATGTGGAGCCTCAGTGATGGATATATAATTTCTGCCTTCTGGAGGCATCCAGAGCCACTGCTTTCTGTATTTTGACAGTGAAAGAGATAGCATCTGTATATCCTTTGGAAAAAAAGCACTTTAAAAGCATTCACTTAGCATAGACAGCCACACTGTGAACCCTGCGTTATTATCAGGGTTTTTACAGTGAGAGAGTTGAGAGTAGAGAGTTAACAGAACGGCCCCTGAGATCAAGCCTGTGCCCCTCTGGCCAGCTTCCTTTCTCCTCCCCAGCCCTGTCCCAACCTTCGGTTCCGTTCTCTCGCCCTACTCAGGTTTCCACGTGATCCCCACCATCTCGAGCATCGTCCCGGAGAGCTGCCTGCTGATCGTGGTGGGGCTGCTGGTCGGGGGCCTGATCAAGGGCGTGGGTGAAACACCCCCCATTCTGCAGTCGAACATCTTCTTCCTCTTCCTGCTGCCGCCCATCATCCTGGACGCAGGCTACTTCCTGCCGCTGCGGCAGTTCACGGAGAACCTGGGCACCATCCTGATCTTCGCCGTGGTGGGCACGCTGTGGAACGCCTTCTTCCTGGGCGGCCTCATGTACGCCGTATGCCGGGTGGGCGGCGAGCAGATCAACAACATCGGCCTCCTGGAGAACCTGCTCTTCGGCAGCATCATCTCAGCCGTGGACCCCGTGGCCGTGCTGGCTGTCTTCGAGGAGATCCACATCAACGAGCTGCTCCACATCCTGGTCTTCGGGGAGTCCCTGCTCAACGACGCCGTCACCGTGGTGAGGGGTTGGGGAGCACACCCACGCACACGCAGGGCACAGGCCCCAGCCCAAGTCCAGAGAGACGCACGTCCGCCTCCTCATCATCGTAATAAAAACAGCCAGTGTCCACTCCTGCTTACTGCGGGCAGGCATCACGCTGAGCGTGAGACATGGGTGATTTTACTTAATCCTCATGGCACCCTTAGGAGGTGCTTAATATTCTCGCTTTATAGAGGAGGAATCGGGCCCAAAGAAGGTCAATAACTTGCTAGAACGGGAGAGAACCAAGGTTAGAAGCCAAGTCCGTCTGGCTGCGGGCCTGAGCTCTTGGCCTGACCAGGTCGTATGCTCCTTCCCTGACTTGGATTGTGATATGATCCTGATTGAATTGCTTGCCCTCTTCCTGCCTCAGTTTAACCTTTACGGACCAGTTGGGCAGGGTGTTTCCACTTTCACGTTGGTTATGCCTTGTTAAGAGTTTCCTACGTGCAGAGTTCTTGCTCCCAGAACCCCCAAGAGTGATGAAGTAAAACGGGTTGGCGCTTGCTCACTGTGTGACTGTCCCTCTCTGGGCATCACCTTGGCATCTGTGATGTGGCAGAGGGGTCGGTGCTTCCCTCCCGGGTCTGGTGAGAACGGACAGCCCAGCGCAGGGTCTGCACGCAGCAGCTCTCGATGCGTGCACGTACCTTCCTCCCCGCCGGTTCCTCAGGAAACGGATACGTGTGTGCGCAACTCACACTGTGTTGTGAAAACATCCCCCCTCCCCGAGGGGCCCCTCAGCAGCTGCACACACAGGAAGACACAAGGGCACGTGTGTGCCCCTGCATGCTCGTACATGCACCCCCTCTTCTCCACCCCCAGCCCCTCAGGAAGCTGCACCTCGAAAAAGAGGCAGACAGGGGTGGTTGGCTGCTGACAGCCTTGGCTTCCTCTCCTCCCCTGTCCCTTCCTCAGCTCCTCCTGAGGCTGGCAGACAGGGCCTGGCTGAGCAGGCAGGCCGTGGCTCTGGCCCCTTTAGCACCCCCTCTCGCCGGAGTCACCACACGAGTCTGTTCTCCATCTGTAACGAGTTGCGGGGTTCTTGCAGGAATCACACTCACGAATGTCTAAAACCACTGGGTGCCAAAGGTGAAGTCCCATTGGATCTGGGTGCTGGGTTGGCACTGCCAGGGAGTAGTGGGGCATGGCTGTGTCAGGTAGACACTCAGTCTGGCACCTTGGGCCCATGCCACAGCTCACCACAGCAGTGGCCGTGGTGGTTAGTAACCGCTGGTGTCCACTGAGCATTTCCTGTCTGAATATGCATTGCCTCATCTAATCTGCACAGAAACATGAGTGGGTGCTGTTATTATGCCCATTAATAAATATAAATATATATAATTATTTTTCAGAGAGGAAGGGAGAGAGAGAGAGAGAGCAACATCAACGATGTGAGAGAATCACTGATAGGCTGCCTTGTGCAGGCCCCACATGGGATCAAGCTCACAACCCGGCATGTGCCCTGACTGGGAATTGAACCTTCACCTCCTAGTTCATAGGTCAATGCTCAGTCGCTGAGCCACACCGGCTGGGCTCTGCCCATTTTTTAGTGAGGAAACTCAGGCACTGAGAGGTTACCTAACTCATCCAAGGTCACATTCCCTGATAACTGATGTGGCCGAGGTTCAAATCTACACAGAGTCCAGAGTCCAGATGCTTATCACTATGCTAACCGCCTCCCTAGTCCCAGGGACAGCAATACCAGGCCGGAAAGACAAGCCTTGTAACTCCCTACCCACCCCATTGGCCCAGGCCGTGTATCCTGAGGACCACACATCTCCAGGCTGGCGGTGAGTTCAGGTAGCCCAGGGCTGAGAACGCAGCTGCGTCTGCTGCTGACCTGCCCTGACTCCCAGCTGGGCCCTTTCTGGAGCTCTGGTGCCTCGATTCCCAGACAGAAACCTGAAGGCTGTCTCTGAGCTGCTCCGTCTCAGAGCAAGTGTCCGCGCGCGCCCCCCCCCCCCCCCCCGCCTCCAAGGGGCTGCCCAGGTACTAGGATCCCTGTCAGGGATCCTCAGCAGCCCCCTTGTCTGGAAACTTCCCAGCTGGTTTCCTGACACCTGCCAGGAGCCAGCACCTGAGAGAGGGCAGAGCCTCAAAGACGAGCCTGCCAGGGAAGAAGTTCTGGGCCCAGGTCTGCGGCCCCCGGGCTTGGGGCGCTCTGGCAAGTTGCCTCGCCGCTCTGAGCCTCCGTGAGCGAGGCAGGCACCCGGGGCCCACCCACCTCACGGGGCTGTTGTGCGTCAAGCCGGGCGACCGCCGTCCGAGGGCCCTGCGGTGTCCGAGGTGCCACTTAGACGTCTGACGAAAGTGTTACAGTGACTTTATTTCCCAGGCCAGGAGTGGGTGCCTTAGACGCTGAGGCTTGGAGAACCTCTCATTCGTAGCGTCTGAACTTGGCTGCTCATCACCACCACCCGGGGAGCTTGTTGAGTAGCGGTTTCTGTCCGCCCCGCCCCCCACCCCCCCAGCAGAGAGTCCCAAGCAGGGTACGGCCTGGCCACGTGTATTTTCAGAAAGTGCCAGAGGCTATGAAATCCTGTTGTAGCTCATTGTCTGAACCGCCCCTGCTTGACGCTGAAGGAGGGTCATGATCTGCCCAAATCACACGGTGAGAGGCCCACAGAGCAGAGCCAGGCACAGCTACACTGTCATGGGCGCCTTTATTAACTACCGTGTTTCCCCGAAAATAAGACATCCTTCGAAAATAAGACCTAGCGCACGGAAAGATAAGACATCCCCTGAAAATAAGACCTAGCGCAACTTTGGGAGAAAAAATTAATATAAGACACTGTCTTATTTTCGGGGAAACAGGGTAGTTTAAGCCTCACAACAGCCCTGTGAGGTGGGTCCTATCACCCCCACTTTATGGAGAGAAAAGCTAGCACAGGGAGACCGATAATCCGCCTGGTGACTACTCTGGGGGGCAGCAGAGCCAGAGGCCAGCCCAGCAGGGGGCTTCAGAGCCGCGCTCATCACCAGCCGGGCACCAGGGCCCACGCCAGGCCCTCAGAGCACCTGCTCGGCGCCAGGGCTTCCCCGTCACCATGCGGCCTCTCCCTGTGGCCGTGGTCCTTGGAGGCGAGGGGATCACCCTGGTCTGACCCCGGGGAGCCTCGGGCAGGACCCCGCCCCCCTGCCCACCAGCCTGCTTGCCTCCTGCAGGTCCTGTACCACCTCTTTGAGGAGTTTGCCAACTATGACCACGTGGGCATCGTGAACATCGTCCTGGGCTTCCTGAGCTTCTTCGTGGTGTCCCTGGGCGGGGTCTTCGTGGGCGTGGTCTACGGGGTCATCGCGGCCTTCACCTCCCGCTTCACCGCCCACATCCGTGTCATCGAGCCGCTCTTCGTCTTCCTCTACAGCTACATGGCCTACCTGTCGGCCGAGCTCTTCCACCTGTCCGGCATCATGGCGTGAGTCTGGGCGTGGCGCGGGGCGGCCGCCACTTGGATGCCCTGGGCTTGTGGGGTCCAGGGGGCTCCCCAGGCCTCAGCCTCCAACTCCAGGGAGGAGACGAGCCCCAGGCTCAGTCCCTGGGACCAGCCCGGAAGCACTGACGTTAAAGTTCTGCAAAGTCCAGCCTTGCTACTGCTTTTCTTTCTTTCTTTCTTTTTTTTTTTTTACAGAGAGGAAGGGAGAGGGATAGAGAGTCAGAAACATTTATGAGAGAGTAACTTCGATCAGCTGCCTCCTGCACATCCCCTACTGGGTATGTGCCTGCAACCAAGGTACATGCCCTTGACCGGCATCGAACCTGGGACCCTTGAGTCCACAGGCCGGTGCTCTATCCACTGAGCCAAACTGGCCAGGGCTGGCCTTGCTGCTGCTCGCCCTCATTTGTCTCATCGGAAGCCGTTGGTTGTAGCTGTTCTCTCAGCAGCCCCAGCGGAGGCTCAGGCTTCAGGTGGAGGGAGGAGTCCGGGGGTCTGAGGCCTCTGCTGGTCTTGAAGTCGGAGAGGGCGGTGCAGAGGTGTCCCCAGAGGGAGGGCTTCGGAGGGCAGAGGCGGAGCTGGACGGCTGGTTCGGGGGGAGGGAGGAAGCTGGGTCACAGGAGAGGGCGTCAGCCCCAGGCCACGGGCAGGTGAGATGGGTCCCGTTGGGCAGGCAGAGAGGCATCGGGGACGAGGCACAGCCTTCGGAGTTGGTCAGACCCGAGTCTGTGTCTTAGCTCTGTCCCTCGCCCGCAGTGACAGTGCAGGAGGCTTAGTTCCCCTCGTCTTACGGAGGACAGACTGTGCGGGTGACGAGGGCTGAGAGCAGGGGGGAAGCCCACAGAGGAGCTCAGCGAACGGGCCTGTCAGCTCCGGCCCAGAGGGCTCTGGAGGGAGCCCCCGGCTCCGAACCCTGAACCCCACTCTCCCCCGCAGACTCATTGCCTCGGGAGTGGTGATGCGCCCCTACGTGGAGGCCAACATCTCCCACAAGTCCCACACGACCATCAAGTATTTCCTGAAGATGTGGAGCAGCGTCAGCGAGACCCTCATCTTCATCTTCCTCGGCGTCTCCACCGTGGCCGGCTCCCACCACTGGAACTGGACCTTTGTCATCAGCACCCTGCTCTTCTGCCTCATCGCCCGGGTGCTGGGTGCGGCCCCGGGGAGCCAGGGAGGGGGGAGGGGTGTGCGTGCGTGTGCATGTGTGTGTGTGTGTCAGGGAGGTGGGGGAGGGATGTGTGTGTGTGTGTGAGGGGGGGAGGGGTGCGTGCACACGCGTGTGTGTGTGTGTGTGTGTGTGTCAGGGAGGGGGATGAGTGTGTGTGTGTGTGTGTGAGGGGGGAGGGGTGCGCGTGCGTGCGTGTGTGCGTGTGTGTGTGTGTGTTTGTGTGTCAGGGAGGGGGATGAGTGTGTGTGTGTGTGTGTGTGTGTGTGAGGGGAGGAGGGTGTGTGTGTATGTGTGTGTGTTTGCGTGTCAGGGAGGGGGATGGGAGTGTGTGTGTGTGAGGGGAAGAGGGTGGGTGTGTGTGTGTGTGTGTGTGTGTGTGTGAGGGAGGGGGATGGGTGTGTGTGTGTGTATGTGTGTGTTTGCGTGTCAGGGAGGGGGATGGGAGTGTGTGTGTGTGAGGGGAAGAGGGTGGGTGTGTGTGAGTGTGTGTGTGTGTGAGGGAGGGGGATGGGTGTGTGTGTGTGTGTGTGTGTGTATGTGAGGGGAGGAGGGGTGTGTGTGTGTGGGGGGGGGAAGAGGGTGTGGGGGGCGGGGAGAGGGTGTGTGTGTATGTGAGGGAGGGGGAGGGGGGTGTGTGTGTCTGTGTGCACACGGCAGGGCTTCCCCAGTCCTCCTCTCCGCAGGCTGAGGCTGTGCTGGGCCTCGGGGAGCAGGTCTGATCTCT
The DNA here is from genome assembly GCA_036971965.1 of Nyctalus aviator. NCBI lineage: Eukaryota > Metazoa > Chordata > Mammalia > Chiroptera > Vespertilionidae > Nyctalus > Nyctalus aviator. The sequence continues at coordinate 179,553,559 of CM072923.1, forward strand.
GGGAGACGGTCAGGGTGTGTCGGAGTGGAGGGCCCTCGGGAGCTCTGCGGTTCTGGGCCGTTGGATCTGAGGAAGGACCCGAGGCGCACACAGCCGGGTGCTGTCCGTGGGCAGGTGGCTGTAGCACTTGCAGAGCTGCGTGCAGCTCCTCCAAACCCGCGCGGCCACTGGGGCTGCACGTGGGACCTCGGTGCTTGCGCTTTCCAGACCCACCTCGTCCGATGCTTCCTCACCCCGGGTCTCGCTGACTCTCCGAGATTAGGCCTGTGGGCCTGAGCCTGGCGCACTGTTTTAAAACCCCTTCATCGGTGCTTCGTCCTCCACAGAGTCTGAGGGTTGAGGTTGGACTCAGACCTCTGCATTGTGTACTTTTTATTATGGAAAATCTAACCCAGAGAAAAGTAGACCCCATATGCCTGTCATATTTCTTTAATAGTTATCACCCTGTTTCATCTCTTCCCCATCCCCCTCCTCACCTTTGGCCACTGGAGGCCTCTCTGATGTCTCTACAGTGCATCCAGGCTGGGGGCCCCTTAAGAATCCACCCAGCTCTTGGACTGAGAGAGTTGGAGCACCCTGGGCTGAGGGGCCTAGGAAATGAGTGAACCGAGGGGTGTGTGTGTGGAGTGCTTACCAATGGAGGCTTCCCCCAGAGAGGGAGCCCCGAGGGGCCGGAGATGGCCTGACCGCTTCTCGCTTCTCCCTCCGCCCGGGCAGGTGTGCTGGGCCTGACCTGGTTCATCAACAAGTTCCGCATCGTGAAGCTGACGCCCAAGGACCAGTTCATCATCGCCTACGGGGGCCTGCGCGGCGCCATCGCCTTCTCCCTGGGCTACCTCCTGGACAAGCAGCACTTTCCCATGTGCAACCTGTTCCTCACCGCCATCATCACCGTCATCTTCTTCACCGTCTTTGTGCAGGTGCTGGCCGGGGCGGAGTGGCCCTGCCGGGGCCCGGCTCTGCCCGTGAAAAGAGGGGGCCACGGGTTCTAGTCCCAGCTCCACCAGCACCTTGCTTCACCACCTTGGGCGAGCCACTCCGCCTCTGGGCTTCAGGCTCCTCAGTAGTTAAGGGGGAATTGTGATGAGCCATTGTGAAGTGACCCATCGGAATATGAAGGAGTGAGAATGCTGCCTAACAGGAACCCGGTGGGAGAGAAGTGGGTACAGCTGGCAGGCCCAGGATGCTCATTATAGGGCTTTAGGAGAGCGACTTAATACCTAGGGCCTCAGTTTCTGCATCTGTGAAATGGGAACACGGGGAATTGGAAAGGTTGCTGAGCCAAGCAGCAGGAGGTCTGGAGGCAGCCCAAGCTCTGCTGTCCGCATGACCCTGGGAAAGACCCTCCTCCCATTTCTGGCTCTCAGGCCCCATCTCTGAAGTGAGGGGACTGGACTAGGTGACCCTGAAGACTCCTTCCCGCCTGCTGGGCAGCGGTTTCTGTCATTCGAATGACCCAGGCTTAGCTGAGAGCCCTCCCCGACCCTGCTTCTCGTCCCCTAGCAAGCCCCGCCCGGGATTGCGTGAATCCACCTTAGCTGACCTGTGACCTTGGGCAAACGAGAAAACACTGGGCCTCCGTGTCCCCGCCATCCGCTCCGTCTTTCCTGGACACTAATCCCGGCAGCGTCATTCCTGCCCAGGAGAGGAAGCCTCGTGCGGCACTTACTTCCTGTCCTTGAAGAGGCGAAGGGGCTGCCTCTCCTGTCCCCCTGCCCTGCTTACATTCAGAGATACTTATCACCTCGCCTTTGCAGGTGTATCTGCTAATGGCTTATCAAGCCCATTTCCAATGAAGGCAGCATTGAGGTGGTTTGAATCCGGCTCTGCTGCTTCTGTGCGACCTTAGAAAGTGATCGAATCCCTGAACCTCAGTTTCCTCATCTGTAAAACGGGGATGGTGAATGAACCTCCCTCCTACGGTGCTGTGGGCGTTGAGGAGCTGATACCAGTAAAACACAGCTGGCTCTGGCACGTGGCAGGTGCTGTCCAGTTAGCTGCTGCCGCCGTTACCCGGTGCCCCGTGACCACAGCCCTGCCCGAGAGCCTGCCTTGGGGGTGCAGAGCACGCTGTGGTGGAGCCCACCCTGAAACCCAGGCCCTCGACCCCTGGCCTGGCCTAGATGACCGTATGAGTCCTGTGGCTGGGCGGGCCAGACCTCTGACTGTCTTCAGGAAGAGCAGGCCTTGGGGACCTGCCTGTACAGAAATGCTCACATGGAGGTTGAGCTACTGGAGCTTTGGAGCAGAGGGCACACAGCCTCACTGGGACCCCGGGAGATGGAGGCTGCATGGCCTCCATCAGGACAGAACTGGAGGCCTGACACCCCCCTGCCCCCTAGGGTATGACCATCCGGCCCCTGGTAGACCTTTTGGCTGTGAAGAAAAAGCAAGAAACGAAGCGCTCCATCAACGAGGAGATCCACACGCAGGTACTGGACGCTGGGCCCTCGGTTGCAGGAGAAAGTTTGGGGAGTAGCTAGCCCTTGAGTCCATGCCTTGGCCCTTATCCCAGGACCAGGTGGTCCTTAAGCCTCTTGAGGTCACAGGTCAAAGGGAGGTGTCGTATGAGCAGCTGGGAGCCGGAGGAGGGAGCATCAGGCACAGGTGGGCTCAGAGCAGGGAGTTCAGCCATGCCCCAGCGGCAGAGGGTTTGAGGTGCCCTGGGGTTCAGGATGAGTGCGGCAGGGGCACCACCTGCTGGCTGCTTCCGGAACTGCAGGGCTGATCGGAGCAGAGAAGCACTAGTTGTGAAGGTGGGCGGGCCTCCTCAGAAGTCTCGGTAGGGAAAGAGCCCAGTAGTGAGGCTTGACCTGGCCCTGGGCCCGTTTCAGTTCCTGGACCACCTTCTGACAGGCATCGAGGACATCTGTGGCCACTACGGCCACCACCACTGGAAGGACAAGTAGGTGGCAGGCCTGATGGGTACGTGGGTGGGGCGGGGCAGGTAAGGGTCTCCCAGGGCCTGGGTGTCACCCCACCCCGAGGAGCTGGCTCCATCCACCGTTTCCCTTCTCCCACCAGGCTCAACCGGTTTAACAAGAAGTACGTGAAGAAGTGCCTGATCGCCGGCGAGCGCTCCAAGGAGCCCCAGCTCATCGCCTTCTACCACAAGATGGAGATGAAGCAGGCCATCGAGCTGGTGGAGAGCGGCGGCATGGGCAAGATCCCCTCTGCTGTCTCCACCGTCTCCATGCAGTGAGTGCGCGTGGCCAGCCTGGCGGGCTCCGCACCCGCACTGACCCCTCACCCCGGCCGGGAGCAGGCCACGCTGGGGCTGGGGGCGGTGAGCAAGGCCCCTCTGCCGTCCCACGCTGGGGGCCTGAGGCTCTGCCCCACCTGCTCCCCCAGGCCTTCCCCTGAGTGACTTCCTTCTGGCGTAGCCCGGAAGGCTCCGGGGTCACAGGAATTTCCTTGGGGACCTAATCCCTGTCGTGTTGTCCCAGGAACATCCACCCCAAGAACCTGCCTGCCGAGCGCATCCTGCCAGCGCTCTCCAAGGACAAGGAAGAGGAGATCCGCAAAATCCTGAGGAACAACTTGCAGAAGACCAGGCAGCGGGTGAGGGGCTGCTCGCCGTCCACCCCCCACCCCCCACCGCAGGACAGGAGCCCCGCTGCCCCCTGGCGGCTCCAGCCCTGCCCCACCCGTGCCCCGGGCCTGCCCTGCCCCACACATGCCCCCAGCCCCGCCCCACCCGTGCCCGGGGCCTGCCCTGCCCCACATGCCCCCAGCCCCGCCCCACCCGTGCCCGGGGCCTGCCCGCCTGACGCTGTTCCTCCGCAGCTTCGGTCTTACAACAGACACACGCTGGTGGCCGACCCCTACGAGGAGGCCTGGAACCAGATGCTGCTCCGGAGGCAGAAGGCCCGGCAATTGGAACAGAAGGTGCGTCCGGGACTGGAGCGGCTCCTTCCTTTCTCTGGGCTCTTCCTCTTCCTGCCCCCGCCACTGAGCCCTTCTGCGGACGGAACGCTCTGACCCGGGAGTGTTGCTGCTTTGCCTTCTCCGCCTGTTTCAAAAGCCGACAGCTGAGCCCAGGGCAGGTTCCAAGACTCTCCCTCGAGGAGCAGTGCAGAGCCCAGCCCCTCAGCATATCCCCAGGCATCTGTGCTTTGACTCCTCTTGTTCTTGTGGGAAAACCAAGGCCCAGGGGAAAGACAGGTGCCCAGAATCACAAAGCAAGGCACTCCTCATTCATTCATTCATTCATTCAGGAAACATTTGCTGAGTGGTCTTTAAGTGCTAAGCCTCTGTGAATCCCAGCGAGTCCGCCCAGTCCCTCCCTTACGGAATCTCTCATGCAGAGGCCCCTGTAGCACAGGAAGTGCGAGGGGCCCTGAGCACCTTGAGCAGGGAGGGCGTGGGGTAAGTTTAGGAATCAGAGCCATGATGGGGGAGTGTGGGCAAAGGAAGGTCCAGGCAAAAGGAAGATCATGTGCATAGGTTCCCAAACACAGAATGTGGCCATTCCAGAAACAGAGGGTTCAGCCCTAGCTGGTTTGGCTCAATGGATAGTGTTGGTCTGTGGACTGAAGGGTCCCAGGTTCGATTCCAGTCAGGGGCACATGCCCAGGTTGCAGGCTCAATCCCTAGTAAGGGGTGTGCAGGAGGCAGCTAATGAATGATTCTCTCTCATCATTATGTTTCTAGCTCTCCCCTCCCTTGCTCTCTGAAATGGATAAAAATGTAAAAAATTAAAAATAATAATATTTTTAAAAGGTAACAGAGGGCTCAGCTTTTGGGGAAGATTGATAATGGAGTAAGGCTGGGGCTTTATTCTGCAAGCACGGAGAGCCATGAAGGGTGCTATGTAAGGGAGTGATATGGGAAGGGGGGAGGCAGCCCAGATTAGGGTGGTGGCAGGGGGAGATGGAAAGGAGTGGGTAGATTCGAGAGACATTTGTTTATTTTTTAATATGCTTTTATTGACTTTTAGAGAGAGGAAGGGAGCAAGGAAGAGGGACAGAAACATCAATGAGAGAGAAACATCCATTGGCTGCCTCCTGCACACCCCTCCTGGGGATGCAACCCGGGCATGTGCCCTAACCGGAATCAAACCAGGGATCTCTTGGTTCATAGGTCAAGGCCCAACCACTGAGCAACACCAGCCGGACTCAAGGGGCATTTAGGAGGGGGAACTAGTAAGATTGGTCATAAGTGTGAGGTGGGCTGAAGGAAGAGGAGGAGGAGTTGGGGGTCACGTCTAGCCTTCTGATTGGGTAGGTGGGAGTGGTGGCCATGACAGGGGAAGCCAAGAAAGGAACAGGTTATGAGGGGGTAAGAAACTGAGTCCATTCCCAACACGTTGCATTGAGGTGCCCAGGGGCCACCCGGGACCCGCTGCCCACTCCTGAGCTGACTTTATGGATCGGTCCCTCGCGGGCAGGTGTGGCTGGAGCCAGACTGGGCAGTGTCACCACGGGAGAGGCAGGGCAGCAGGAGGTCCAGGGCCACCCAGGAGGTTGCATCGCTTGAGGGGAGCCTGGGCCAAGCCCTCAGGAGCCCCGGAAGTGCCAGCACGGCGCAGCCTGATGAGGCCTGGCCGGGGAGGGGGGAGCTGGTGCCCACGCACACCTGTGGCCAGCAGCCCCCGGTGCCATCAGAGGGGCTGCCTGAGCTCACGCCTGTCTGCTCTTCCCGTCAGATCAACAACTACCTGACGGTGCCCGCCCACAAGCTGGACTCGCCCACCATGTCTCGGGCCCGCATCGGCTCAGGTAAGGCCCGGCCCGGTGCCCGGTGAGGGGCCTGGCGGCTGGGCACTCGGCCTCGCAGAGCCAGTGGGGGCGGACAGGCTCTGTCTGTGCGGGGAGCTGGCTGCCTGGCGGGGGGCGGGCGGGGGCTGCACCAGTGGGTCTCCAGCAGGTGGAGGAGGCGAGGGGGACCTTCTCTCAGGCCTGGGGCCCTGGGGTGTCGGTGACTTGGAAAGGAGCCCCCATTCTGGGTCTGACGGGGAACAACATGGGAGATGGGAGCCCAGGTGTGAGGGAGGAATGAGGTCCCGGACGGGATGACAGTCCATCTGATGGGAGTTCATAAAGGCCCGGGGGAGTAATCCCGACACCAGGATCGCTGCCCTCGTGGGGGCGGCTGGCACGGGCTGAGGTGGGGCGCCTGCCGCTCCGGGCCCTGGGGCAGAAGCCAACCAGGCCTTGTTCTTGGTCCCCAGACCCGCTGGCCTATGAGCCGAAGGCTGACCTGCCCGTCATCACCATCGACCCCGCCTCCCCGCAGTCCCCGGAGTCCGTGGACCTGGTGAACGAGGAGCTGAAGGACAAGGTCCTCGGGCTGACCCGGGACCCCAGGGCGGCCAACGACGAGGAGGAGGAGGAGGACGGGGGCATCGTGATACGGACCAAGGAGCCCTCTTCCCCCGGCACCGACGACGTCTTCACCGCGGGGCCCGCTGACAGCCCCGGCTCCCAGAGGATACAGCGCTGCCTCAGCGACCCGGGCCCCAACCCCGAGCCCGAGGAGGGAGAGCCGTTCATCCCCAAAAAGCAGTAGCGCCGGGGGCAGGGGGCCACCCTGTCCCACCAAAGACTCTCCCGCCAGAGCAGGGGCTGCTGGGAGCTGGGGGCGCCCCTCCTTCCTGACCCGCATGGCAGCTGGGCCCAGCACGGCTTCCCCCCGCCTCCTTGGGAAGCACCCCCGCGACCTCCACCAGAACTGCCTTCCCGTCCACTCGGCAGAACCGCTGGGCTGTGAGGCAGACCTTGCCCTTTCCCGTCCGGCTCTCGCCCCTCCCCGGAGGAGGGCCTCCGAGTTTCCCAGACCTCGGCGCCCCCTCCTCCTCCATCCTCCTCCTCCTCATGCAAGCCAGTCTTACTTTCTAACCAAAGAGCCTCTGGCTCAGCCCGGGTCCCCCCTGGGAGGAAAGAGGCGGGGAGCAGTATCTGACCCCCTCCAGCTTTGTCATCCTGGCCGGTGGCCCTGACGCCCTTTCCCAGAGCTGCGCCTCTGAGCTTCTCCGTGTGGGGTTGGGGCGCTTTGGACCGTGAGTGACTCAGCTTTCCCAGCGCTCCGGCGGGGACCAGCGAGCCCTCCGCGGCTGGTGTCAGGAGAGAGGCCTGCAGGGGCTCCAGTCAGCGCTGCCTTTTAACCAGTTGTGTTTGTCCCACTCCCATGTCTGATCTGTCTGCACAGAGGCCATTCCTGTTTTTTTTTTGTTTTGTTTTTTTTTAACATTTTCAAAGCCCCTGGCGGGACGAAGCCACGGCCCTCCTCCGGAGAACCCCCGCTCATTTGGGCCTGACTGCCCAGCGCTCCCCAAATCGAGTCTGTCCTCTGCCTCCTGGACTCGTAACGGCGGCCCCAGGACCTTGATTTCAGAAGCGAACCCCCACATCCAGTCACGTTGCTCTCCCACTCACAGATGCTGGGCCGTCCGGTCCTTTGCTCCCCTCCGTCCTGCTGGCCCGTTCTTTCTCTCGTCCCTCCCATCGGCCCCAGGGCCCTCTCCCTCTCGGTTCCCGCACCCGACTGGCTGTGGCACACAGTCCTCAGGGGAGCAGACCTCCCCTGGGCATTGCCCGCCGGCCGGGGCCGGTGGGTGGGCAGAGTCCCAGGCTCCCCACACACTCCCACAGGCACACACTCCCACCCCCACTGCTACCACGGCCAGACCCGTGGCGTCTCCTCCCGGGGCACCCCCCCAGGATCGTGCAATAGTCAGAGTCCCTCTTCCCAGTGGCCTGGGCAGCGGGTGCTCGCCTGTCCCCCTCCATGCCAGTGCTGATTTGGGCAGGAGTCGCCGTGCAAGGGCGACGTGACAGCCATGCTCAAAGCCACCACAGCTGCTGCTGCTCTGCCGCCTGTACAGAGGAAACCAAATCTTTTTCGTATTCTAATAAATCCATATGAGTTTTTAATAGCGTCGAGGGCTGTTTCCTGGGGGGACGAGGGGCTTTGGGGCCTAGGGTGACCCGGGGACCCGAAAGGCCGGGCTCGGTGGCTGGCACAGAAACGCTTAGCGCCCATCAGCCGCGGCTGAGGTTATTGCTGCGTGCCAGGCGTCAGGGACACAGCCGGGAGCAGAGCAGCGCGCTTCCGCCCTCCCCCTCCTCCCCCTCCGGTGCCTTCAGCCACGGGAAGAGCAGACTCTTCAAACATTCACATAAACCAGGGGAAACCCAACGTGTTTGTGAGTGAAAGGCGGGGGCGGTGAGGAGGCCGTTCCTAAGTGAGGTCCTAAGAATGAGCTGAGGCTGTTCTAGAGTGTTCCCAAGTATTCTAATGGAGCTGCACAGCAAGCACCCTGGGACCTAACACAAAGACCAGGGTGGCTGGGTCAGGGTGAGGGCCCTGCTGTCCACGGTGAGGGCTTTGGTTTACACGAAGGGCCGTGGAAAGGTTCTCGCCTGTAAGAGTGGACAATAGCCCCGGAATGAAATGTGCGTTTGGCAGGCTCAGCACAGGGCAGGTGCCCGGAATATGCTTAGTTCAGCCCAAGTTCTGACCACCAGAGGGCAGTGGGGCCTGGGCTGTCCGGGAAGCATCTCTGCCCAGCCTGGGACCTCTGTACAAAGCTGATTCGACCCACGAAATCTGAAGTACTCAGTGCCAAGGACTGTAGGGAGGGACCATGCCACTTCTGTAAAAGTTGGTGTCCCATCAAGAAGCGAATGATATGTTCAGAGGATATGGAAGAGCCTCCAACTAAGGGGCCCTTTACAGGGGTGTGGGCAGGGAACCCACCAGGGAGGGACCCAGGGAGCTCACCCTGCAGGGAGCCAGCGCCACCTCTATGCCTGAAGGGTAAGGAGAGAGCTGTGACCAAGGAGGGGGTTCCCTGCTGGGGCCGCAGTCCTGGGGAGCAGAACGCAGGCCCTGCCAGGCAGGGGCCCATCGGACAAGCATTCTGACTTCAATCCTGCTGGTGCCTCTCCTCGGCCGGACCCAGCCGGAAGCCAGAAGGAAAGGCCTCTGAGCCGTTTCACTGAGTTCAGTCCACACGGGTCAGCCTTCCAGAAAATGGAGCAAGAGAAGAGTGGGCACAGAGGGGAGCAGGGTATCCGAGCAGAGCGATTCCTTGTGTCCCCCCCCACCCACCCACTCTTGTCCGTTGGATGCAAAGCTCATGTCCCTATGGCTACAGAATTTCAATTTGGGGCGATGAAAACGTTTTGGAAATCATTGTGGTGATGCTTGCACAACTTTGTGAAGGTACTAAATGCCACTGATTGTTCACTTTAAAATGGTTCTATGTTATACTAGAGGCCTGGTGCACGAGATTCATGCACTGGGAGGGGGTTGTCTCTCAGCCCTGCCTGCGCCCTCTCACAGTCTGGGAGCCTTCGGGGGACGTCCAACTGAAGGCTTAGGTGGGGATGCAAACTCGTTAGTCAACAGAGCCAAACATCAACAGTACAACAATTGGCATTTCTTTTGAGAGCCACGTTTTTTAAACTTCTTTTAACGCCACTTCTTCAAAATAGACTCGCCCAGGCCGTGGTATTTTGTGGAAGAGCCACACTCCAGGGGCCAAAGAGCCGCATGTGGCTCTCGAGCCGCAGTTTGCTGACCATGGGGCCCTAAACCATCAGTTGGACATCCTTAGTGCTGCTGCCACTGCCGCTGGGCTCGCCAGCTGTGAGCCCAGCTTCTGGCTGAGTGGTGCTACCCTGTGGGAGCGCACTGACCACGAGGGGCCAGCTCCAGCATTGAGTATCTGCCCCCTGATGCTCAGTGCATGTTGTAGCAACTGGTTATTCGCTGCTCAGTTGATTTGCATATTACCCTTTATAGGATGAGTTTCACCTCAGTTTTTTTAAATGGAAGGGGGGAAAAGTTTATTTCCAACAAGACCTGTCTGTCACATTGACCATATCCTTATCCTTCAGTTATTCTCACCTTGAGCCAAATTTAAAACTTTGGTCATCACTAAGGCTCTTTCAGTAAGACAGGAGGAGGAAATAACAAAAACCCGCTACAGCGCCCCCTGTTGTTAACTGGTCACAGGCTAAGTGAGCAATCATGTATCGTCCTTCCACCCTCTCCATGTTCCTCTTACCAGTGGCCAGCACTTTAACTTACAGGGTTCTTTACCTGTTACCTGGTGGGGTGTCCTAAGCTTTTATTTGTAGGCAATTCGGGCTTTTATTGATCTTGGGTTTGTTAGGTTGCGAAGCTTCCTGGTAACTGTCATAGTTGTACTGGGGGATCCGAGCGGCACCAGTAAGTCCTGGATGCAGACATAGCCTTCTTGCCCACCCTCCATTTTCCTTCTGGTCATGCAGATCAGCCAGTCTTTCTGGTACAGTTGGTACCCCTCTCTGCCTTTTGGTTCAGTAATATACACAGCTCAAAATGACCAGTGGGGCCCTGGCCAGTGTTCCTCAGTGGTTAGAGCGTCAGCACCAAAGAGTCGCAGGTTTGATTCTCAGTCAAAGGCACATACTTGGTTTGTGGGTTCGATCCCCAATCCCGGTCAGGGTGTGTGTAGGAGGCAACCAATTGACGTGTCTCTCACATCAATGTTTCTCTTTCTCCCCTACCTCCGTCCTTCCCTTCCATTCTCTCTAAAAATCAATGGAGCCGAAGCCAGTTTGGCTCAGTGGATAGAGCGTCAGCCTGCGGACTAAAAGATATATATATATAATAAAATAAAAATCAATGATAAAAATATCCTTTGGTGAGGATTAACAACAATACCAACAAAACACCAGTGGGAAGGCCTTCCAGTTTAAGAAGCCATATCTGTGTTCTCTGCGGGAAGTAAGCATTCCTCCTTTGGGCGCCAAGGACTCCAGACCCACTGAACACAAAGTTGAGGGGATGAAAAGCAAACATTTATCCAGTAGGTTCCCTGGAAAAATAGTGAGAAGAGCCACTCCCACCTCTACACCGCGGTCCCTGGGCCTCTGTGTTCTGGATGTGAGAGAGATGACGCCATGTATTAGCCACTGATTTAGAGCAGGGGTGGGGAGTGTCCGGCCTATGAAATCACTTGGTCCGGCCCTGCCAAGGCATTAGGGGTGAGTTAATTAAACGTGTGATCAAATACAGCAGGCTAATTTCTAAGTTGATCGTTTTGTGTGGCCCTCGAAGGATGTTATAAATATCCACAGGGCCCCTGGCAGAAGGAAGGTTCCCCACCCAAGAATTAAAGCACGTACTGCGTCCTGGCCATCAGTCACCTAGCATTGCAGGGTGTCTCCCAGCGGGCACTGCCTGTCCAGTCAGCAGCTCTGAGGGACAGGCCACATTACCGGTCCAGTGTGTTCCGGGGGGAGACCATATGCCCTTCACCCTTTAATGAAGATAGGCGTGTGCGGGCAGCATGGTGATGGATCAGGTATTCTGAAAAGTCCGGAAGTGATGGTGCAGAAGCACTGCGGGCAGGAAGTCCATATCTGGAATACATACTTGTTACCATGAGGTAACAAAAACCATTCCTTTTGTAAAACAAGGGGGCAAGGAGGTCCGCCTGCCAATAGGTAGCTAGCAGGTCACGCTAGAGCAGTGGCTCTCACATTTTTGGCCTCAGGAGTCCTTTACACTCTTACAAATTACAAAGGGTTTCCTCTGGGTTATGTGGATTTTACTGGGTTAGAGGTTAAAGCTGTAACTTGACTTGGGGTGGAGAACACAATACAATATACAGATGGTGTATTATAGAACTGTACACCTGAAACCTATATAATTTTATTACCCACTGTGGCTCCAATACATTCCATTTTAAAAGAGAAATTAAGGCTTTAAAATATTAATTTATTTTAAACTAATTTTCAGTGAAAAACAATTTCTTCAAAACAAAGATTGTGAGAAGAGTGGCATTATGTGACATTTTTTGCAAATCTCTCTAGAATCTGGCTTAAGAGAAGACAGATTCTCAAATCTGCTTTGGCATTCAGCCTGTTGTACACGCGACAGCCTGACTGGCTTTAAGGCATTATGGCCCAGCATAATGTTGTGAACTACAGCAAGGTGCTTAAGTCCCTTTGGACTGAAATATGACAGAAATCAGGAGACAAAGTCCTGAGGTCATAGAATGAAGATGTACTGCTGTCCCAGACACACGAAGGCAAACTATTTCTGACTATCTTTACTCAGTGGAATGGAAAAGAAAGTATTTGGGATCAAAGATGTACACCGGGCCCCAAGTTGTGTTGGTGTGTGCCAGTAAAAATGTCACTTCTAGAACCACCGCTGCCATTGACATCCCACCTAACTTCACAGTAATCTATGGTCATTCTCCAAGGCCCCCTGGTTTTTGCACCAGCCCAGTAGGTGAGTTAAACTAAGTCTTGCAAGGAATGACCTCATGCACATATTTCAGATCTTTGATGGTGGCACTAATTCCTGAAATTTCTTTTTTTTTTTTTTCTTTTTTCTTTTTTTTAAATATATTTTATTGATTTTTCACAGAGAGGAGGAGAGAGGGATAGAGAGTTGGAAACATCGATGAGAGAGATTCATCCATCAGCTGCCTCTTGCACACCCCCTACTGGGGATGTGCCCGCAACCAAGGTACATGCCCTTGACCGGAATCGAACCCAGGACCTTTCAGTCCCCAGGCCGACGCTCTATCCACTGAGCCAAACCGGTCCCGGCTAATTCCTGAAATTTCTTTAGGGATGAGGAATTGCCTTTGGTGGTGAGATTGTAGTTCAGGGACTTCCATTCGGCCCTGCCACCCCTAACAGCTCTCATTGCATGAGTCAGGAAATCAGCAGGGAGATTCTGCCAGTTAATTTACAGACACGGGAAGGGTCTGTGGTCCCACTGGATCCACGTGGGCTTAGGACAGATTGAAAGCCTTGAACTTGGGACTCAATGCAAGGACAGAACTTCAGAGAGCCTCGAGGATATTCTGAAGGGATCTTTGCTCTCTAGTAGCTACAGGACACATATATGGCAAAGGACCAAGCCTGGGCCCTGACTGTCAGGATCCCAGGGTTGCAGAGCCAATGAGATGAGCAGCCCCACCATTTGGAAGATTAAGAGGGAATGGGACCCTAGACATGGGGTGGAGATGTTTGGATAGAATTTTGAAACCCCAACACCCCCTGAGTGCTTAACTCCAGAAATAATCAGAAAAGTGCAAAAACTATACTGAAATACTATTATACACACCCCAGATGGGTAAAATTCAAAAGCCTCACAGATCACAGTGACAGGGTGTGAAGCAATGGGAACTCTCATACCTGCTGGTGATGAGGCCAATACTTTGGGGACAAGTTGGGCATTTTCCAGTAAAGTGGCATAAATACTTATACCCTGTGCTCCAACAACACCACGCTGGGAAAATGCCCCAAAAAGTACATGCACTGTGCACCAGGAGACGGGTACCGAAGTGTTCAAAAGAGGCCTGGGCTTGACCTGCGTGGCTCAGGGTTGAACATTGACCTATGAACCATGAGGTCACAGTTCGAATCCTGATTAGGACACAAACCCATTTGTAGGCTCAAACCCCAGTGTGCAGGAGGCAGGCAGTCAATGATTTTCTCTCACCATCTCTCTTCCTCTCTGAAATCAATAAAAATATATTAAAACAACAACAACATCAACAAAGGAGGCCTGGCTGCGGGGCTTGGTTGGAGCACTGTCCTGTGCACCAAAAGGTTGCAGTTTGATTCCCGGTCAGGGCACATTCTTAGGTTGCAGGTTTAGTCCCTGTCAGGTTTCGTGCGGGAGGCAACTGATTGATGTCTCTCCTCTCTCCCACAACGATCTCTCTCTCTCTCTCTCATCAATAAAAACATTTTTTAAAATATATTTTATTGATTTTACACAGAGAGGAATTGAGAGGGACAGAGAATCAGAAACGTTGATGAGAGAGAAACATCGACCAGCTGCCTCCCGCACACCCCCCACCAGGGATGTGCCCGCAACCAAGGCACATGCCCCTGACCAGAATCGAACCCGGAACCTTTCAGTCTGCAGGCCGACGCTCTATCCACTGAGCCAAACCGGTCCCGGCAATAAAAACATTTTTTAAAAGTATTAAGAGAAGAGCCGAAACCGGTTTGGCTCAGTGGATAAAGCATCAACCTTCGGACTGAAAGGTCCCAGGTTTGATTCCGGTCAAGGGCATGTACCTTGGTTGCGGGCACATCCCCAGTGGGGGGTGTGCCAGAGGCAGCTGATCGATGATTCTCTCATCGATATTTCTAACTCTCTATCCCTCTCTCTTCCTCTCGGTAAAAAAATCAATAATATATATATATATATATATATATATATATATATTTTTTTTTTTTTTTTTTAAGTATTAAGAGAAGAATTATTTATGTAGATCAAACTGGAAACAATCAAAATGCCTATCAACAGTAAAGTAGATAAATAAATGTTGTTATATCATACCATGGAATATTAAACAGCAATGAAAATAAACAAATGACATGGATTAATGTTATAAATCCAGTGCTAAGCAAAAGAAGCAAAACATAAAGGGTACGTTGGGAATCATACCATTTCTATAGAATTCAAAACCAGAAAACTCTAAGCTGTATTGTATAAGGATGGATAAACTCTGAAGAACTGTAAAACTATAACACAAGGCAGAGATTTCCATAAATACAGAATGATTACCCTTAAGAGGAAAGGAGGGGGTGTGACTGAGAAGGGGCTCACAGGATTCCTGCGGTGTTGGCAATAGTCTATTTCTTGATTTGGGCAGTGATTACACATATATTTTTTTTATAATTATACATTGTACTGTGCTTTTGTATTTAATGCAACTTTCTGTGTGTGAGTTACATTTTACAATCAAATCTTTCTACAGAAACAAGTTATTATGAACAACTTTATCCTGATATACTTGAACATGTAGAAAAAATGGGTAAATTTCTAGAAAACTTTTACTTTCCAAAACGGAATCAAATCAAAGAGAAATGAGATATCTGAATAGTTCTATAACTAGTCATCTATTGCTATGTAACGGATTACCACAAATTTACCAATTTAGAAAAGCACATTTATTACCACCTGATTTCTGTGAGTTAAGGGTCTGGGTACACCTTAACTGAGTGCTCTGAATCAAGACCTCACAAGGCTGCAGGGCTAGGATCGCATCTGAAGTCTGAGAGAGGGAAAGATCTGCATCTTTGGTCTTCATAGGAACATGAGCTTCTTGGGGTTAGACCATGCCTAACGGTGGCATCAATAGGTTTATGAGTAGAGGTGCAGAGGGAGGCAGCGGGAGGAAGAGAAAGCAAATCCAACTCTACAATAGGATCAATTGCAGGTGGACAGATGGCTGCCCCTCCCTGGAGGGAGTTTGTGTAACAAGGCTGTGAAATCAGAAAAATACATATACTAGTATTGGTCTCTGCTCCTGGGTTCCTGACACAGAACTCCTAAAACCCTTTTTCATAAGTGATAGGAGCAGCTTTTGTTGTGTTAAGATGGCTTCAGGCGGGCTGTTCGATGGCTCCTGGGTGGGGGCTGGGCACCAAAAGGAACCAAGCCATGACCAGAAGCTTCAAATGTTCAGCACCGCCCATCATCCTCCAGAGAGAGGAGAAGGGCTAACCATGGGGTTAGTGATGATCGTGACTTCATGAAGCCCCCATAAAACCCCTAGAGTTTGGGGTTCGGAGAGCTTCCAGGCGGGTAAGCACATCCACATACCAGGAGGGTGACGTGCCCCAACTCCATAGGACAGAGGCCCTTGCACTTGGGAACCTCCCAGACCTCACCCTATGTCCTTCTTCATCTGGGTGTTCATCTGCTTCCTTTACCGTATCCTTTTATAAACGGGTACATACAAGCAAGTGTCTTCCCGAGCTCTGTGACCCTCTCTAGCACACTAACCACATCCAAGGGGGGAGGTCATGGGAACCTCTGGTTTGTACCCGAGGCAGACAGACATGGTGGGTAACCTGGGGACCTACTACTTGTCATTGGCCTCTGAAGTGGGGGGCTGTCTCCTGGGACCGAACCCTTAACCCGTGGGACCGGACACTGTGTCCAGGTACGTGGGTCAGAACTGAGTTAAACTTCAGGACACCCAGCTGCTGTCCTGGAGAATTGCTTGCTGAGGAGAAAAAAAACACCCACATATTTCAGTGTGAAGTGTTCTGTGAGTAGGAAAGGAGACACGGGATAAACACACACACACACACACACACTCACGAACAGGAGAAAGACACACAGAGGGAGAGCTGTGTAGGTTTTTCCAAAACAAAAGCTATCACCTGATGCCTCACTGAGCCTCAGAGATACAGCTTTGGCCACTCAGAGGGGATGATGGCCAAGCTGGCTTAGGGGGGACATATTCATGCTGGAGAAGCCAGGCAGAGGCTCTGCCTGCCTCCTTGGCCACTTTGCTCATGGGCCCATTGATTAGGTTCTTTTTCTTTTTAAAAAAAAATATATTTTATTGACTTTTTTACAGAGAGGAAAGAAGAAGGACAGAGAAACATCGATGAGAGAAAAACATCCATCAGCTGCCTCCTGCATACCTGCCACTGGGGATGTGCCTGCAACCAATGTACAAGCCCTTGACCAGACTCGAACCTGGGACCCCGCAGTCCGAGGGCCGACGCTCTATCCACTGAGCCAAAGCGGTCAGGGCTTGGTTAGGTTCTTGAGCACCTGAGGCTCGTGGGAGACTCTCCGAACCCAGGACATCACCATGCAACAATCCGTCCCTCTTGGAGAGCAGATGGAATTAATACACTGTGACTATCAAGCAAGTTCTCCCAGAAGATAAATTATACATACTGCAATAAGGGGGAGGAGAACATGTGAGGTTTGCAAAATTCTTACAGGAATTTGTCCTTGTCCTGAAGAAGAAGAAAAAAAAATAATGCTGGCTTGCTGTTTTAACGGTTCTATTAGAAAGTTGAAGCTCTTTGTACCTCACGTTAAGACAAGAAAGTCATGCTGGTGTGTCACCTCTGTGGCTGCCTCGCACTAGTGAGAGTCACAGCCAAGGCACGGCCAATTCTGTGCCCAGGGGATAACAGCCAGATGTGGCTTAGCATTATCTTAGATCATGATAACGGGGCAGGGAAAAGCCGGGGGGTCTCTTGTCCTCAAATCGAAGACTCGTTGCGATTAGAAGCATCACAGGGAAGGCTCGGCGGAGGCTGAGATGGCTCCCTGAATTCTGTCCAGGTCCTGAAAGCAGAGAGGGGAGGAAAACACGCTCAGGTGTCCCCGGATTGCTAGCATTGCCTTTCAAAGGATGCCCTTTGACGGCCGGTCAGCTGGCACAAGCACTCTCTCACCATCTGGGCGAGAGTCTTACACAGAGCACCTCCTTGTCACCACCTCCAGTCTCCCTCCTTCCATGGCCCCGCTCACATGGCAAGGCCGCAGCCACTGCCCAGAGCTTCTCGGACGCTTCTCCTTCCCTGAACAACGGGACGGCTTCGTCGCTGCCGCTGCCGGAAACGGGCAGCAGCGTCACAGCCATCCGTCTCCGGCGGGCCTGGCTGCTGGCGGAACCATCTGCTAACGGGCTGTGGCGAGAGCTCAGGATTGCCTGAGAAATGCCCTCCGTGGCTCATCCTGGGTTACCTGGCAACTAGCAAGCCAACCAATGGCTCCCTGTCCCTAAGGAGGGGCTGTGCCTGGACCCAGCCGCCCATGGGATGAGGTTGAGGTGGGGCCAGCCCTTCCCCAAACAGCTGACACTCCGGTTGAGACTGCTTACCACTCAGCTCCTCCCCCCCCCGCCCCCTTCCATTGCCCCCAAGGTCATCCTCATACTCGCCAATGAGAAGGACCAGCATCGCAGGGGGACCAGGCTGCTGCCTCCAGCCTCAGCCCCTCAGCCAGGGACCCGTGCTGCCGAGTGTCCCCGAGCTCGTTGCACAGCACAGACTAGAGCTTGCTCTTTTATCTTTCTTTCTTTCTTTCTTCCTCTTTCTTTCTTTCTTTCTTTCTTTCTTTCTTTCTTTCTTTCTTTCTTTCTTTCTTTTTTCCTTCCTTTCTTTTCTTTCTTTCTTTCTTTCGTTCTTTTTTTCTTTCTTCCTTTCTTCCTTCCTTCCTTTCTTTCTTTCTTTCTTTCTTCCTTTCTTTCTCTTTCTTTCTTTCTTTCTTCTTTCTTTCTTTTAAAATATATTTTATTGATTTTTTACAGAGAGGAAGGGAGAGGAATAGAGAGCTAGAAACATCGATGAGAGAGAAACATCGACCAGCTGCCTCCTGCACACCCCACACTGGGGATGTGCCCGCAACCAAGGCACATGCCCTTGACCAGAATCGAACCTGGGACCCTTCAGTCTGCAGACCGACGCTCTATCCACTGAGCCAAACCGGTTTCGGCAGCGAGACTAGAGTTTTCAATCCTCGGGCATCTGGTCCCAGGGACCTGCCCCTGAGGAGCAAGTGGAGGGAGGGGCTGCCTGAGAGGGACCCCGGGGAGTGAGCTGCGTGCTCAGCAGCCACTTGGGCTTCAGGACACGCCTGGACCCAGCCCTCTCCCCTGTGTGCCTTCTCCCCTTGATGACGATGCTGCCGGGCAGACCTGCCTTTGTGGCAAGGTCAGGCAGCACTCAGCTCTCATCACAGGGTCCCCAGGGGCCTCCCGTCAGGCTTGCAGCCTCCCCGGGGCCCAGCAGCTTATGAAAGCGATGAGCTATTTCTCAAAAGGAGAATGGTGGCTTGCAGAATGAGACACAGCTTTGCTCTGAAATCCTGGCTCCTGAGCGGAGCGGAGCCTCCTGGGGCTTGTCCCAGGCTCCGTGAGGGCATCTCAATATGCCATCGACACTCTGGGCCTCGTACAATTCCAGCTTTGGAGCCACTGCCATGTGTGAGGGCAGGCAGCCGTTCAGGGCCCGGTGACAGAGCTGCCTCCGGGAGGGGGCTGAAGGGAGACAGATCAGCTGGGGCGCTGGGCCTGGGCCTGGCCCACAAGCCTTCCCCAGCCCGAGTCCCCTACTGGGACCCTGAGCTCTACCTGCCTTTAGTTCCACCCAAGGGATCAGGATGGACCCCGGATCTTCTTAGGACTTCCTAGAGGAAGTAGGATAACATACCGTGTTTTCACTTGTGTACACACTGAGTGGCCAGATTGTGATGTTCTCTGAACGCATGATAATCTGGCTGCTCAGTGTGTGTGTGTGTGTGTGTGTGTGTGTGTGTGTTAGAGGCCCGGTGCATGAATTCGTGCATGGGTGGGGTCCGGCCAGCCTAGCCAGGGGGAGGGGACGTGGGCAGTTGGCTGGCCTGCCTGCTGGTTGAACTCCTGGTCGAGGGGACAATTTGCATATTAGCCTTTTATTATATAGGGTATACACTTAGTGGCCGGATTATGATTATTATATAGGGTATAATTTTATGATTATGATTATTATATAGGGTATACACTGAGTGGCCGGATTATGATCTCTGAACGCATATGCGTTCAGAGATCATAATCCGGCCACTCAGTGAACATCAGAACCGCTGTGAACATCAGAACATACAGGCCCCAGCGCTGCAGAGTCTAACGCAGCAGAGCCGCGGTGGGACTCAAATACACATTTATCCCCGCTCCCCACCCCGTGATTCTCATCCAGGGAGTCTGCCAGCCGCGCTGGTGGAATGCCTCAGGGCCAGGCAAGCCTGGGTCCAGATCCAAGTTCCGTTCCCGTGTGAGCTTGGAGCCGTTTCAGCTCTGAGCGACGGGTTTCCGAAAGCACAGGGGTCTCAACAGCACAGACGTTTAGGCCTCCCGTGTGAATGTCTAGGAATGCAGTCCTGGCTGGTGTGGTGGCACCGCAGTCATTAAGGACACAGACACTTTCCTGTCAACAGTTCCAAAACCCTCCACATTCAGCTTTGGGTTCTGGGTCCGAAATGGCCGCCCCGGGTCCAGCCAGCGTGCTGGAACGGGGGGAGGGAGGATCACGCGTCCTCTGATTGAGGGTAATCCATCCAAGTTGAAATCACCACTTCCACTTACATCCCCGTGGCCAGGACTTGGTTATACGGCTGGATTTTCTGCAAGGAAAGAGGGGACATGTCCATTTCTTTTGATTATAAATGATGATTTAGGCACAAAAAGAGTGTCCAAGGTAGCTGAGACAGACAGACAGACAGGGTGAGGAAGTGAGAGACAGAATCAGCTAACAGCACTTGTGTACTTACTGCTGCCAGCCACCTCTCCAAGCACTTTATACATAACCGTGAACTTCATTCTTCTAACAATCCTGTGAAATGGTCCTACCGTTCCGTCCGTGCCCCGATGGGGTCACACAGCTACCCCGAAAACACACAGACCAGAAGATCAGCCTTGCCTGCTTACTCCCCACCTGACTCAACAAGTTCTTTGCTGACAAAAGGGAGGAGGAAAACCATTCTTAGTTCAGACCAGACACAATTACACCCCAAGACCTGGATACAATGCCCCCCAACACCTTGACAGAGCCTCTGCCAGCCTGGAGGAGGGTAGAAACCAGGTGTCAGCAGAGGTGCCCCATGAGACTGAGGCAAGTTTTGCCCAAACCCCATCTTGTGCCTCTGGACACACTAGGGATTTCAAGCTTGGGCTTGTGCTTCTGCTGCATCCTGTCTGTGGTGTTTGGAGCCTGGAGGGGTAACTTCTGGGCTCTGGCATCCTGGGGGCAGGGGTCTGCTGTTGGCACAATGCTGGGCACACACTGGATGTTCCCTAAATGTTTATGAATAATAACTAGAGGCGTGGTGCACGATTCATGCACGGGTGGGGTCCCTCGGGGAGGCCTGTGAGAATCAGGCCCCAGCTCGCACCCCCAGGCTTGCAGCTCCACAGCCCTGCCTGGCACCCCTCCATGGCCTGGCACCGTCCCCTCACCTGCTCCACTATCCTGCCTATGGGGTGACTGATAGGGGCCAGGCCCCCTGCCCAGCTTCCTCAGTGCTTCGGAGCTGGGCAGCAGTCCCAGCCCGCCACCGCAGGGTGCCATCTGCAAGGCAATCAGCGGGCAATTGGACTCCACCCCTTTCTCCTGCCTTGGCTTAGCGCTGCCACTCACCGGCTCCACCTCCCGCCATGGTCCCACTCTCATCAGGGCCCATTGGGGCCAGCATTGCTTCCACTGCCACCTGCTGCTAGCACCACATCACCAACGCCCACCATGTTCTGCGCCACCCCCTGGTGCTCAGCACACGTTATAGCGAGCGGTCAAACTCCTGGTTGAACTATTTGCATATTAGGCTTTTACTATATAGGATGGTCATCACCATTATTTAATCCTCACTTGATGATATGTTTTTATTGATTGTAAAGAGAGAGGGAGGGAGGGAGAGAAACATCAATGAGAGAGAGAAACATCAGCTGCCTTCAGTACATGCCTTGACCAGGTATCAAACACACAACCTTTGGGTGTATGGGCTGACGCTTCAACTGAGCCACCGGGCCAGAACATAACCATTATTTACTACGTGCTTACCATGTGGCAGGCACTGTGCTCAGAGCCATTTGACATGAACAACTGCCAAGATCTTCATTTTACCAATGAAGAAAGGGAGACTCACAAAAGCAAGGCACCTTCAAGGTCTCGCACCTGATACGTGCCAGAGCTGGGATTTGAAGCCAATCCCAGATGTCTACAGCCCTCAGATAGCTACCTCCCCCTCCCCATCCTGGGACACGTGCATGAAGTCCCAGGAGCCTGGGTGGAGGCTGGTGGTCCTGTGGGCCAACATCCACAGGGAGAATGAGCTTTGTCTGGCTCCCAAGGAGTCAAACTACTGCTGGACACTCCTGTTCTGTCTCCTGTATTTCCTCCCCCAGAACCCCCTCCCATCTCTGGTTTGGTCTTGGGCATCCTTCAGCAACCCGCAGCTGCTGTCTGCTGGTATGCTGAGGCGTCATTAGCATCTTCCATCTCTGAATTGTGTCTCTTCTGTCTTCATGGCTGGAGCGCTTCTGTTTATTCCTCTCTGTTGCAGGATTCCAGATGGTCTCGGAGTTGTTTTAGCTGCCGCGATCAGAGTACCTTTGGACATGGAGGTCCGGGAGTCTGCAGCTGGTAATGGTGTTGCTGGGTTTCTAAAAAAAAAAAAAAAAAAAAAAAAAAAAAAAAAAAGCTGTATTTATTTATTTAAATGTATTTTATTAATTTCTTACAGAGAGGAAGGGAGAAGGATAGAGAGTTAGAAACGTCTACCACCATTTATCCACCAACCAGATCTGAAATACCATGGCTGGCATGTACACATAAGGAACTATCTGGCATTGAAACTGGGACTCAAAAGAACTGTTGGCCCAGAAAGGAACTCAATACAGACTGATTTGCCTCTCAGCATAACCATTATGGCTTGTTGCAGTTTAGGTTCTTACAAGGGTATTTCTTGGATCACATGATCTCACACATCTAGAGGAAATAATGAACAACATAAACACAACCAGAGAAAGAGAACCAGCGATCAGACTCTCAAACCTCAGAGGGAAAGTAGGGGAGAGTGGGGGTAAGGGGGAGAGATCAACCAAAGGACTTGTGTGCATGCATATGGGCCTGGCCAGTGGCCATGGACAACGGGGGTTGATGGGGGGGGGGCATATCTAGGGAGGGGTTTGGGATGGGAATGGGAGAATAAGGACAATTATGTGAGACCATAATCAATTAAAAAGAAAAAAGAAATTATCACATAATTTGGGTCATAGCAGTATAAACGGAGAGTGGAGAACGCACTATAGACAGGCTAATATCTAAGGTCTGTAGTGGAAACTGAAACTTAGGAAGGAGTCCAGGCTAACTCCTGAGCCCCCGCCAGTGATCACTAAGTGGATTGTGGAATTATAGAAATTCTCCTTGACGTTAATAAGAAGATTACACCGCCTTCACAAACACGCCAATGTTACTTCTCATTCTTTTTCCTCTTAGGGACAAAATGTAATTTCTCTCATCTCTTAAACTTAGACTGTATTTCTTTGCCTAGTACAAACAGATATAAAGAGCTGGGAAAGCAAAAAATAATAATAAAATAAGATAAATACATACATTAATACACATCACATAAAGCATGGAGAAAGGGGCTGGCACGCTGTCAGCAATTCTAAAGCGTCAGCCACCATTAGGACTATTTCAGCTAAAGCAGCAGAGGCCAGCCACCCCACAGAGGGCTGAGGACTCTCCTTTAGACATAATAAAATTCGTCTTTAATGAACAACTGGCAGGAAATGTAAAAATTCAGGTTGAAAAAATCACCAACAATCCCACTCTTCAAAGATTATCTTTTTAAAAATATTTTTTATTGATTTTTTTTACAGGGAGGAAGAGAGAGGGATAGAGAGTTAGAAACATCAATGAGAGAGAAACATCAATCAGCTGCTTCCTGCACACTCCCCACTGGGGATGTGCCCACAACCAAGATACATGACCTTGACCGGAATCGAACCTGGGACCTTTCAGTCCGCAGGCCAACGCTCTATCCACTGAGCCAAACCGGTTAGGGCAAGATTATCTTTAAAAAAAAAAAAAAAATATATATATATATATATATATATATATATATATATATATTGATTTCAGAGAGGAAGGGAGAGGAAGAGAGAGAAACATCAATGATGAGATAAAATTATTGATCAACTGCCTCCTGCACACCCCACATAGGGATTGAGCCCACAATCTGGGCATATGCCCTGACCGGAAATCAAACCATGACACTCAACCACTGAGCCACACCAGCTGGGCCATCTTCCCGTTCTTCAATTCAACTAATATCATAATGATTTGGTACTTTTTTCTCTGTGCCCTACCCCCAAAAGGTGACTGGGATTAGTGGTTCTCCGGCCCTGACATCACCTGAGTCACTCTGGCCCCAGACAGTCACCCAAGCCTTGGGTTTGCTCACGGCATCACGTCTCAGAGGCAGGGAAAGAGGCTGAAGAACAGGCCATGCAAGTATGTCTGGCTTGTCCCCAACCACCCAGAGAATTTTATAAGCAAAGCGTCTTAGTGACTTTTAAAAGGTGAATCAGAGCCCTAGCCGGTTTAGCTCAGTGGATAAAGTGTCCTCCAGTGGACTGAAGGGTCCCAGGTCTGATTCTGGTCAAGGGCACATGCCTGGGTTATGGGCTCGATCCCCAGTAGGGGGCATGCAGGAGGCAGCCAATCAATAATCCTCTCTCATCCACTGATGTTTCTCTCTCCCTCTCCCTTCCGCTCTGAAATCAATAAAAATAAATACACAAATAACCAGCTACCTCCTGCTTAGATCCTCTAAACAGCTTCCCCTTGCCCTGAGGAAGACGCCAAGATCCCCACCGCCGCCTTGGCGCCATGCACGGTGGCCCGCGTCTGAATCCTGGCCTCCATAGGTTAGTTGTGTGACTTTGGGCAATCCACTTAAACTTTCCTGGGCCTGGCTCTTCTCGTATAAAATGAGAACAATGGGACCTACCCCATGGAGCTGCTATGAGGGCAAATATGCTCAGGGAGCAGAACAGCACCTGGCATAGGGCAAGCCCTTGAGAAATGTCAGCAGCTGTTACTATCGTTATTTTGTCCCACCATTCCCTCTGCCCTCTCTCCTGGGATGCACACCCCAGCAGCCTGACTGAGCCCTCACCTACAGCGCCTCAGTTTCATGACCTCTGACACCATCCAAAGGCAGAACAACAGGGCAAGGCTTCTCCTTGTCTTATGGGGGAGAGATGGGTTGTTTGTTTTTTTCCAAAAGCCCCTAAGGTAAGGTGACCAGGCGTCCCGCTTTTGGGGGGACAGTCCCGATTTTTAAACAATTTGTCCCGTGTCCCGTGGCATTTTGTTTAAAAACGCCGCAGGACGCGGGACAAATTGTTAAAAATCGGGACTGCCCCGCCAAAAGTGGGGCGCCTGGTCACCTTACCCTACTGCCTCCTTGACCAGAACAGGATCCCACACCTGCCCCTGAGCGAACAGCGGGCAGAGAGGAAGTAAATGGAACAGCCTCGTTGTAGACACCTGAACAAACCGGCCTCTGTCCGCTCTGAGCAGTGCGGCTCTAACTCCAGGCGTTTGCCCAGGATCACCTGGGAGCTTCTTAAAACACAGCTCTCCGGCCCCGCCCTGCAAGCCGGATTGGGCAGGTCTGAGGACATTGCGTTCTTGTCTGGCCCGTGGTGTGCGCTGGTTGAGGGTCGCCGGGTGCACCGAAAGGTTGCAGGTTTGACTCCAGGCCAGGCCTTGATCCCCAGAAGGAGCATGTAGGAAGCAGCCAATCGATGTTTCGCTCTCACATTGCTGTTCCTTTTCGCTGTTTCTTTCTCCCTCTACCTTCCTCTAAAAATAAAAATAAAAAATCAATTTTAGGAATCCTAAAAAAAAATTAAAAAGAAATGGCATTCTCACACGTTTCCAGATGCTGCCCATGCGGGTAGCTAGAGACCACAGTTTGAGAATCCTGGCAGGAAAGAGAGATAAATGCCCCAAACCGTAACTCAGTCTCCGACTGCCACGTCCACCCCTGAAAAAACCTCCGAGACCTAGAGATTTCTGCCGGTTTCCAGGGCTTCTGTTCTGTGGCCACTGCCTTTGTTCTGCTGATTTCTTGCAGCTGCTCGCTGCCTTTATTGCTGACCTGGAATTGGACCAAATGAGTGAGGAGGGAGGGAGAGCATTTTCCCCTGCTCCCAGAGCAACCGAGGGACAGGCTGTTGTGTGAGCCGCACACAATGGAAAGTAGCACAGAGACATTCCTGTCCTCAGCCCTGAGGCCGCCAGACAGGGGTTCTCACGTTCTCCCAGCCCTTCACCCACACAGCGCCCAGCCAGCTGCCGCCTTCCTCCTCTCCTCCGCCTACACACCCCTCATTCCCAGGCTCCTCAGGAATCTGGGTGGGTTTCGAGCCTCTGAGGCTGAGAACCTGCTGGCCAGGAGGGGGCCCTGAAAGCGTCCAGAGACACTGGTTTGGGGCACAGGAGGTTATAAAGCTCCAGGAAGACAGTATCTTTTAATGCCGTTGATTTCATCTCCTCGGATTCTGGAGAAGTGACCATGCCCCTCCCTGTGAATGGAGGGTGCCCATTAGTCCACACACCTGGAGGGAGGCCCTCCTGGGTCGGCTTATTCTGAAATCTCCATCCCCATGCCCCTGGAGGAGTCCGGAGGGAGGCGATGGTATTTATAACCCTCTTCCCTCTCAGGAGAGTAGACCCTGCGTTGTTAAGTAAAAGACTTATGTCCTGAGGCCCTTTTGTTCTTGAAGTATGGTAGCAACCATACTTAGGTAAAAACTGCTATTTAGCCGAAACCGGTTTGGCTCAGTGGTTAGAGCATCGGCCTGCAGACTGAAAGGTCCCAGGTTCGATTCCGGTCAAGGGCATGTACCTTAGTTGCCGGCACATCCCTAGTAGGGGGTGTGCAAGAGGCTGCTGATTAATGATTCTCTCTCATCAATGTTTCTAACTCTCTATCCCTCTTTCTTCCTCTCTGTAAAAAATCAATAAAATATATATTTTTTTAAAAAACAAAAAACTGCTATTTGAATTTTAACCCTGCTATTATGGCTTCAACACTCGACACTCACTTACTTGCTTAAACAATAGGGTAGTTGCCTCAGCTTCCAGATTGAGACCTGGAGGCAAAGGCAGTTTTCCTGTGCCTGTGGACCGGGACCACAGGAGATGGATTCCCACTGACTCAGTAGCTTCAGGAGTAGAAACTATAGATAATGTTTAGAGATTAACCGCTGAGCTCTGCTTCTGTGCTATCTGCTACTGCAAGATAGGTCCACCTTCCAATGTCCAGCAGGATGTGGCTGGGAAATATTTTTTATTTTATTTTTTTAAAATATATTTTATTGATTTTTCACAGAGAAGAAGAGAGAGGGATAGTTAGAAACATTAATGAGAGAGAATCATCGATCAGCTCCCTCTTGCACACCCCCTACTGGGGATGTGCCCGCAACCAAGGTACATGCCCTTGACAGGAATCAAACCTGGGACCTTTCAGTCCATGGGCTGACGCTCTATCCACTGAGCCAAACCGGTTTCGGCTGTTCCAGCCTTTAGAATTTACAATTTAGAATTTAGAACAAAGGAAAATTTCTCTGGTTTGGACTTTGAAAGGACTGCCTACACCTGAAACAGTGCAGTCGTGAGTGTGGCCACCTGCGTGTGTTGCTCTGGCGGCCATCCTGGCCAGTTCAATAAATCCTTGCCTGCTTTTTTAAACCAATTATCAGCCTCCAATGGTCTTATTTTGAATCCAGGGTTCGACCCCACAACTGAGGCCCTTCTGGGTTTGGCCAGCCTGGTAGCAGTTTCAGAGGAGAGGCTGGGAAGGACCAAATCGCTCAAACTGTTGGTGTCAGAATGAGCACCTGAAGCCCACAGGGGCAATGAGGTGGCGGGGAAGCTGTGAGGCAGGAGGGAAGGTGGAAGTTGAGCCAGGGGAGGGGAGCAGGCAGGGAGGAGGAGGAGGTGGGGGATTAGGGGGCAGGGTGAGGATGGATGAGGGCCACCTGGTGGTCACAGCACAAGGTGCCCCAGTGGCACTTCCCTCTGTGTGCTGAGCAGCGCTATCACTTTCAGATTCACGCATCTCCAGTGAAATTCTGCTCAGAGAGCAGCCTGCTAGTCGTGGTTCTTGGGATAAGAAATGCATCCTTCGTTTGAGTCAATTCAAGATAAACCTAAGGGAACAGCTGCTAGAATCCAGCAGAAGCAGAAACCAGAGCCAAAAGATTGTAAGCCTGAGAAATAGCAGGAGTCTGGCGGAGGGTGTGAGATGGGGCCTGTGCCACTCTTATTTTAATCCCAGTGAGCTGGGAACCCCCAGCTAGGCCTGGGTTCCCCCATCGCTTTCAGGACAGACGGTGTGCCCCGAGCTTCTTAGGCTAAAAGAAGTCTGTTTTATCCAGGTGAGAGGGTAGAGGTCGGGAGCATTATGATTGGTCACAGATAATTATGTGTTTCCACTCCTCTCTGCTGTGATTGGGTTAGGGGAGGCATGTGACCTTGTTCTGCCAATAAGACAGGCTGAGCAATCTCCTGGGGGCTGTTGGGAGGTCTTCCCTCTCCAGTAAATGGAGACGGGGAGGCAGGTGTAGCCCTGCCTCAGCTTTCCTTCCTGAAGTTCTGTCAGTGGTAGTCAACCGAGCAGGCGGCTATAGCCATGAAGGCAGAGCTTTGCTGTGTCAGTGGGTATAAGATCCATCCCAGACACGGAGGTGCTATGCCAGGACCGACGGGAAGATTTTCCACTTTCTTAATGCAAAAGGCGAGTGGGCATTCCTTTCCAAGAGGAATCCTGGGCGGTAAACTGGACTGTCCTCTACAAAAGAAAGCACCAAAAGGTACAGTCGGAAGAAATTCCCAGGAAAAGAACCCGCCATGCAGTCAGATTCCAGAGGGCCATCACTGGTGCACATCTTGATGCTATAATGGCCAAGAGGAACCAGAAACCTGAAGTTAGGAAAGCTCAGCGAGAACAACCTACCAAGGCTGCTCAGGAAGCAAAAAAGGCTAAGCAAGCGTCTCAAAAGACGGCAATGGCTACTCCTAAGCAAAGGCAGCACCTAACCAAAAGATTGTGAAGACTTCTCCCCATGTGGGTGGAAAACGCTAAGTTGGCAAATGAGATTTTAAAATAAAGACCTAACTATAACTAAAATAAATGAATAAATAAATAAATAGGAAAAGGGGGTGGGGGTCAGAATCAGTGTTAAAAGTGTGAACCTGCCTCTGATTAGCTGTGCTAGCTTAAGAAGGTTACTTGATCTTTCTGCCTCGTGTTTCTCATCTGCAGAATTAAAATAATAATGGTACCTACCTCATAGGGTTGCTGTGAAGATCAAATGAGTGAATTCACCTAAAATGTTTAGACCGTTCTGGCACCTGATGAGCACCCAATAGGCAGTAGCTGTTATTTTTATCTGTAGATATGATGCTTGGAGCCACTGTAGCCATCTTCTAGCTAGGAAGTAGGGACCCTCAACACAGAAGATGGGAAGGCAGAAGAAAAGAGTATTGGTTCAAAAATGTCTTCCTCAAGACCTAAGTTAATAATAGTCTCCTTTTGGCAAAGATCAAGTGTGAAGATAATAAAACTTCCAACTCTTAGGCAACTTGTAGTTGAATATTGTTACGGTATTTGCAGCCCAAAGCATCCTAACCAATTGGAACAGTCATATTTATCGGTAAGAATACTTACCAAGGAGGCAGACTGTGGCATTGATTGCTGATTATTCTTAAATATTTAGTTTCTCCTTCCTTAAATTAAAAAAACAAACAAAACAAAAAAAAAACCTGCAGTATTTTAGCTGGCACATGCTGCCTAGCTAGAAACTATATTTCCTTTCCAAGTAGGTGAAGCCATACGCCCAAGTTCAAGCCAAGGGAATGTAAACAGAAGTGATGTGTGCTACATTCGGGATTGGCTCTTAAAAGGAATGGACATGCCCATCCTTCACTCTTCTGTCTTCTAACTGGTGGGAAGATAGCAAGAGCCGGAGCAGTCACCTTGGGTCCAGAACCATTTTGAGAGTGGGCAGAGTTGTCCCACCAGCCCTGAACCACCTACTTCTGACCTCTTAATTCAAGAAAAAGAAACAATCTTGTTTAAATCACTGTGTTTGGAGTTGCTGCCCTACTGTAGATCTCTACGAGGCTACAGAGTATCAGGTGAAATTAGTGGCACAGAAATACTGTTCTGTGGTTAGTATTATGACCCTATGTATCAGTTGACTGTTGCTGCATAACAAAACACCCACAATTTAGGAATTAAAACAATGACTTATTATTCCTTGTAATTCTGTGGGTTGGTTGCATTCTTATGCTGGTTTTTCAAGGGCTTGTTGGTGCATCTTGTTAGAGAGCTATTCAGTTAGAGAGCTAGCGGAGGGCTGGGGTCAGCTGGGACAGTGAGGATGGCTCGGCCTCCCTCCATGTAGTCCTTCATCTTCTAGGAAGATAGTCCAAGCTAGGTTTCCTCACATGGTGGTTTCCCTGAGAATTCCAAGAGGAAGTCTCAAAGAACAATGTCTCTGTTTATGTCATGGTTGCCGACACTCCACTGGTCAAAGAGTCACATGGTCAAGCCAAGAATCAACATGGATGGGTGTAGATACAAGGAGACTTGATTCACTGAGTCATTTTGGGTAACAATCAACCTCACCCTCACATGCCCCATAAATTTTGGAAGCTTATTAAGGATAATTAGACATCCTCGTGCAATGCTCATTAGGCCCAACTGCACAGGGACTAATAACAACCTAGAAATAGGGATAATTAAAATTCATTCCTTTTTTTCTTTTTGGTTATTTATCACCTAACTTCAAGGAAGTATTTCAGGTTATTTATGTAAATATAAAAGGTTTTTAAATGGTAAAATTAAATTTAAAAGAGTATTGGATATGGACAATAGGGGGGGAGTAAGGGAAGAGGGTGAGATGGGAACCAGATGGAGGGGAGCTATGGGGGGGAAAAGAGGAACAACTGTAATAATCTGAACAATAAAGATTTATTAAATTAAAAAATATATTGGATAGAATTAGAACAGAAGGAACATGAAGGTAGGGGATGGGTGAGGGTCAGAACAAAAGGTGCATGTCCCACGGGGCAGTACTCCTGCGAGGAGAGCGGCATGAGAATCTCCGGAAAGTTCTGGGACAAGATCAAATAAATGTCAGGAGACAGTGGAGGCGATGGGGGTGAAGAAGTGGCCTCCCAGAGAGTTCTACCATCTTGTGGGCTCAAGCCAGCTGGGATGAGGCCACATCTGAAGCCCCCTAAGGTGGTGCTTCTCACCCTTTGCTGTGTGTTAGGATCACCTGTGGAATGGATTTAACTAGAGTCCCAGCCCCAATCCGTATAACCTGAATTTCTAACAGCTTCCCAGATGATTCTGAAGTAGGTAGCCTTTGAACCACATTTTTAAAAAATATATTTTATTTTATTTTATTTTATTTTTACAGAGAAAAGGAGAGCTAGAAACGTCGATGAGAGAGAAACATCGACCAGCTGCCTCTTGCACACCCCCTATCGGGGATATGCCCGCAACCAATGTACATGACCTTGACTGGAATCGAACCTGGGACCGCAGACTGATGCTCTACCACTGAGCCAAACCGGTTTTGGCATGAACCACATTTTGAAGTAGCTTTGAAGCCCACAAACTGATGCAAGATTTCAGGCAGGGTATTCAGTGGGGAAGAATAAGCAAGAGGAACGCTTCTTGAATAAGTGAGGAGCTTCTCAAAGTCCCAGGGAGATTTTAGAATGAAGGAGATGCAATGTGATCTTGGCGGTCCCTAATATTTCAGTTATTTTATTGATGCATAGAACCATCCTCTTCCCTGAATAGATATCTTATTAAGTCTCTCAGCCCTCAGCAATATTATTGGCTCTAGGACTTGCCCCCTTCCCACTTGTTGCTGATTGGACCAGGGGGTAGGCACCTGACTCCAGTTGGACCAATCAGATTCTCTCTGCCAGGAAATTGGAGGAGAGGCAGAGAACTTCAGTATTAAGTCCACTGATGGCTGTGCTCCGTAGTGATAGGCCACAAACCTGCTGTTAATGCTCTGCAGGATTGCCTGGTCCCTGCTCTTCCTGGATCCTGGCTCTTCAGCTTCCCTCCGTCCTGTGACAAACTCTGGCAATCTTCCAATATATTCTACTTTTGGCTGAATCAGCTTCAGTCTCCGGCTTCCAAAGGCACCTTAACTGCTACAGGCTGGCAGAGCGAGATGGGGTCAGAGTTAGTGGGTTTGAGGTTGTCTCTAGGATCCCAAACTGGACTGTCCCTAAGAAATGGGTGCATCTGGTCAGTTTTCTGAGGAAACCATGAGATGCCAAAGGCTGAAGGTGGCAGCTGGGGAAACACGTTGTGCTATCGCTGGAACTCACTGCTGTGGTGCAGAAGGTGGGAGGTCAGTGAGGAGCAACAGGGGAAGAGAGCTGAGGGGAAATTAGTGGGGCCTGCATGGGGCATTATCTTCTCGCCTCTTTTTATTTTTTTTTAAAATATATTTTATTGATTTTGTACAGAGAGGAAGGGAGAGAGATAGAGAGTTAGAAACACCGATGAGAGAGTCATCGATCAGCTGCCTCTTGCTCACCCCCTACTGGGGATATGCCTGCAACCAAGGTACATGCCCTTGACCGGAATCCAACCCGGGACCTTTCAGTCCCCAAGCCGACGCTCTATCCACTGAGCCAAACCGGTTTCGGCATCTTCTCGCCTCTTTAGACAAAGCCCATCATGGATGGAAGAGATGCTTAAGATGACTTAAGTAGTTGTGGGAGACAGGGAAACCTCAGGGTATGAAGTTCATATTTCTGAAGGTTTTCCTGAAGGCTGGTGTGATAGCCAGCCTCCACTGTCCCCAAAAATCCCCACCTCCTATTGGTCAGGTCCTTATACAGGCCCCTACCACATTCAATAGGGCGACCAACAGAATATGACAGGGGAGATGGTATGGGATTTTCAAGACTGTATCCAGCCTCACTCTCCTGGATGGAGAAGCCGGCCACCATGTTGTGAGGATACACAGGCAGCCCTCTGGAGAGGCCCAGGAAGTGAGGAGTTCAAGCTTCCTGCCCGCCATCTCTCTGTGAGTGACAGGTGGACCACACTTCACGAGAAACCCTGCGTCAGAACCACCAGCCGAGCTGCTCCTGGATTCTGATCTGCAGAAGCTGTGTGAGAGAACAAATGTTTATTGTGACTAAGTTTGGGGGCAGTCCATGGCCTAGCAAAAGGTAACTAACACAACTGAGGAGGAGAATGTGCTGGACTTGGAAAATCTCCAGAAAGAGGTCACAAAGGGATGAAGGATAAGATCGAGTGGCTCAGACCCGCCTCAAGGGATCTCAGGCACCAGAGACAGCCCTGCGGACTCCCCACCTTCTCCGATGTAGGAGATGAGGGGGAGGGGAGCTCCTCTGGCAGGTGAGGGCAGGATTCCCAAATCCTTGGAAAGAGCTGCTAACTTCCCTGTCCTTTAGGGTATGTCCTGCTTTATCGTCCTGGGAGCCCCCCAAAATTCACAACTCCCCTGATATTCAAAATACCAGGATTTCTGAGTGCCCACCATAGTGATAGGCAAAGGTCCACCTTTCTCCCCCTCCCTCCCACCCCGCCTCCCACCAAGATAAGTCCAAGCATCCCAGAGTGCCTATCCATCCGAAGGAAGCCATCATGGTTGGTTTCTTCGTTCTCAGCTGCACAGCCTTCCCCAAATCAGAAGCGTCAGCAGTCCCTCAGAGCATCTCTGAGGAAATGGAATACTGCCTTCACAGAACACCCAGGGACCCGGCCTAAAGGAGTGGCTCCGGGATGTCCCAACGGCTCAGAACAAAAAGTGCAGGCCGTCGGTACACGCCGTCCTGGAATGCTGAGTCAGACGGCATCTTCCCGGGAAAGGAAGGCAGACTGCGGGCGTGCTCGTGGCGTGGGGACTTCTCCCGCCTGTCTGGGCTTGCCAGCTCCCTCAGGGGAAGGCAGGCCTCTGAGGGTTCATGGTTCCTCTTCGCTTTCCTGCCGTCTAGCTTTCCACATGCTTCTCACTCCACCATCGCTCCTTCCTCCCCACCACATGTCCCTGCCTGCAGGCCCCAGGCGCTCAGAGACCTCAGGCTCCACTTCCTGAACAGCCCCTCTCTCCTCTCTCAAAGATTCCTCTTCGGGGACATTTCTGATGGGCTTGGCAACAGCATCGTGGTGACCTCTGACCTCCTGATGTGACAGTCATGGTGTGTGGGGCAGGGACCCTCACCCAGCCTCACTCCCCACCTCCCGGCGTGCAGAGAAGTGCCAAGAAGCCGGGGTAGGACCCTCCTGGGGACGTCTGCCCAGTCCCTAGGGGGATACATGCACCTTTGGGTGGCCCCACACCACAGCCCCCACCACCCCTCCAGTGTCCCTTATTGGGACCCTGCCTGCCAGTCCCCATCCCTGGGCCAGCCGACCCTATCCCAGAGCAGGGGGCTCAGCCGAATAGGGAAGTGAGGTCGCTCCAGAGAACCTTGGCTGCTGCGTTGGGGGTGGGACTGAGTTTGCAGTTATTCCCACCGCGTTCTGGAGAACTTTCAGACCTGGGAAGAGCCGGGGAGGTGCAGTTTTCTGCTGCAGGCCTCTGTGAGCGTGAAGACCAGAGGAATGGCCAGGTCTGGGTGGGACCCAGCCATCCTCGGCCTCAGCCTTGTCAGGGTGCGGCAAGAAGGACGGCGGCACGGCCTTCCCACACACACAGCCAAGACAGCCCCGGAAAAGGAGTCTGCTTTCCCACCTGGAAGATGGGAATAATGAGATTATACCCGATCCGACATGGCTCAGTGTAGACCTATGAACCAGGAGGTCATGGTTCAATTCCCACTCGGGGCACAAGCCCAGATTGTGGGCTCCTTCCCCGTGGGAGGTGGAACATGCAGGAGGCAGCCAATCGATGATTCTAGCTCATCATTGATGTTTCTCTCTCTCTCTCTCACTCTCTCTCTCTATTTATCTCTCTTCTTTCCTTCTGAAATCAATAAAAATAAATTTTTTAAAAAACAAGGTAATAGAAGTAATGCCTTTATTCAGCCTCTGATGAGGTGAATTTTCCAGTGACACACTGGTAGGCAGGGCAGAGGTGGAGCGAGACCCTGAGATTTCAGAATTTAGGCTGCGTCCTGACAGCAAAGGCAGGCAAACAAAGACAAGGACTGATTTTTTAAAAGCATATTTTATTGATTTTGTTTATTTATTTATTTATTTGTTCATTTATTTATTCATTCATTTATTTATTTTACAGAGAGGAAGAGAGAGGGATAGAGAATTAGAAACATCGATAAGAGAGAATTATCGATATCCTACTAGGGGTGTGCCCACAACCAAGGTACATAACCTTGACCGGAATCAAACCTGGGACCTTTCAGTCCACAGGCCGATGCTCTATCCGCTGAGCCAAACCTGTTTCGGCAAGGACTGATTTTTTGACAGCCATAAATCTGTCTGGAAACCCTCAGGGACATGGTTGATGGGACTGAACCGCTAAATGGCTGAATTCATGGCTCCAGGTGAAACCACTTGGGAAATTGGGAAATCATCAAACCTAACTCCTAGAGGCAGGCAATGGTCAAACATTGGGGCTGCCCTCAGCTCCCAGCCCCAGGATGTCTCTGGTGCTGCTGAGGTTTGCCTCAGCGCCACCTGCTGGCGGGCACCGACTGGCCAGCTCCTACTAGAGGGAGATCCGAGTCTGTCACCAGGATGCGGGAGGAGAGGATGCGAGAATGGGGAGCAGTCTCTCTCCCAGAACAGCACTTACCTGACTTATTCCAGAGGGTCCGCCAAGAAAATATAGCAAAGCCTTGGAAAAGGAAAAAGAGATTCCTGCTTTTCCCTTCAGAGGAGGGCTTTTCCCACGAGGCGTCTGCTGATGATGATTCTTTAAAGGTGCGTGAGATTGATCACTTTGACTGACTATAATTCCATAGGAATAGGGGTAACTTGTACAAAGCAAATTACAATGTAAGTGATTACTGTTCACAGCCATGCAAAGGAGTTTTGTCCAGCGGAGAATGTAAACGCCTGTATCATATTCTCATTTGAGCCCTAACCGGTTTGGACTCAAGGGTCCCAGGTTCGATTCCGGTCAAGGGTATGTACCTTGGTTGCGTGCACATTCCCAGTAGGGGGTGTGCATGGAGGCAGCTGATCGATGTTTCTCTCATCATCGATGTCTCTAGCTTTCTATCCCTCTCCCTTCCTCTCTGAAAAAAATCAATAAAATATATATATTTTAAAATTATCCTTGAGCAGGTTCTTGGTTCCTAAGGAATCTACAAAGCCACACCTTCCTTCCCTTCCCGCCCCCACCTGTCAGGCAGCGCCAGCAAAAGCATCCTCTGGGTCCCCGCTGTGCCCAGCACAGGTTTCAAGGACAAGCTGCGCTGCCAGCCTCTCCCTCCAGACTGCCAGGGCATGGACAGCCCTGCTCCTCTCCGGGTCTGCAGAGCTCGGGATGAACGTAGGAGTATCACTGGTGTGAACCACACCTCACCGCTGGTGTACGGGAAGCCAGGCGGGTCTGCATGGCATAGAACACTCCTGGGCCTCAGTTTCCACCTCTGTGAAATGAGGATAATATTTCACATGTGTTGAACATACAGATGGGAAGGAAATGTTAACTACTGCATGTCTTCCATTTCCCTCTTTTAGTTTCTAGTCCTACTCCCCCCTCCTCCGCACCCCGAACCCTGCACCCCCACCTCCAGGATGCTACCTACAGGAACAGGGTCATTTCCTCTGGCTGCGCACCCTGCCAGGCCCACAGGAAGTGTCGGTTCATCCCCCCAGCCTGGCTCAGGAGTGAGAGGGAAGGAGGAGGTGGTGGAGGGGCCGCCGAGGGGCCCCTCATCGAGTGGACAAGAAGCAGGAGCTGGGCACACACGCTGGGGGGAGGGGGAAAAGGCGGGGGTGCCTGGGAACAAACAGGGAAACTCCAAGAGGAAACCAAAGGGAGAGAGAGGCTGGATTTCCAGCGGCTGCAAGTCCCCACCCCAACCCCAGCTCCTCCCGAGCCACAGGAGTCCGTCTGCTTCTCTGGCCCCAAAACAGTCCCATCCGCTAAGAACTGCTGACGCCCGGATAACCGGGATGCAGGCGCCCCCTTGTGGCCATTGCTGAAACTGCCCCCGAGGAGCAGCAGAGCCCCTGTGCTCAGGGCTCAGAAGGAGCCCAGCCAACACTTTCCCAGCACTCCTGGGTGTCAGCCTCTTCACCCTCATCTTTCCCTTCCCACTGACTGAGCACCGGCTGTATTCCAGGCTCAGCGCTCAGCGCTTTTTAGGACGTTAGCATGTCTGATTCTTGGAACAACCTTGAAAGGTAGGTACCACTTCATTCCATTTTACAGATGAGAAAACGGAGGCGCAGAGAGGTGAAGGCGTTTTCCGAAGGCCACACAGCTAGGATGTTGACCGGAAGGGCTTCTTGCTGGACAGGAGAGGGACAGTGAGGCAGGTGGGGCCTTTGAGCTCCATTCCAATATGTTTTCGGTGGCAGACCCTATACTGGGCACTGGTAGCTCCTGTAATCCTCCGTCTTGATCCCTATGAATCCTCGCCACAGCGCCAACCCCGTTTGTCTGGCCTGAGTTACTAGCCAAGCGCCAGCCTCCCACTAAGACTGAGGCTCCTGAAAGCAGGGACCTCGTCTGCTCTCCTCACCGCTGTGTCTCCGGAGCTCTAACTTGATCTCAGAACGCAGACTAGGTCCCGATAAACATTCACGAATGAACAACTAAATCAGCGAGTGATTCAAGATTTTAAAAACAAACCAGTCCCTGCCCTGAAGGTGCTGTCAGCCTCGTAAGGCAGATGGATAGCGGCTAACGTGGTTCCTGTCCCCGCACCCTGCCACCCTCAGCTCCCCTCGGTGCTTTGCCAGAGGGAACTACGGGAGCTCTGGGCGCCCGAAGGAGGCGTGAGACCTGCCCGGAGCCTCACGCAGGCTTCCGGGGGAAGGTGAGGCAGCAGAGGGGGGACCCACACGGGGAGATGGGGAAAGGCGCTCCACGCAGAGGCCACAGGAGCAAAGCCTGAGAGGAACCTGCATGGCGAACACAGGATTCTAAGCCTCAGTGAGGAACGTGAAGGGAGGAAGAGAGGTCGGCAGGGGCTTCATCAAGTGAGCCATTGGGAACCATCCCTCGACTGTGCCTCCGGTTCCTCATCCACAGAATGGGAATCAGAAGGGAATGAGGCAGGGCGTGGCACA
The DNA here is from genome assembly GCA_036971965.1 of Nyctalus aviator. Lineage (NCBI taxonomy): Eukaryota > Metazoa > Chordata > Mammalia > Chiroptera > Vespertilionidae > Nyctalus > Nyctalus aviator. The sequence continues at coordinate 179,591,119 of CM072923.1, forward strand.
CAGTATCTCAGGTCTCCTCACCACTAGGTGAACTTCAGGGGGGTGACCACCAGGGGATAGCATCAGGGTCCCAGAATCTGAGCAGAAAATGGCCTGAGACCAGGTGCTGAGGGACCACAGCATCCAGCTGGGTTAAGTCAGCACCTCTGAGATGGCAGCATCAGGAGACTCCGTGGGGTCCAAGCATCCGACCCCCATGAGATGACGGAGCTTTATCCTACAACGCATGGAGCCAGGTCAGAAAACTGGGGTGGGCCGGCCTCACACGGAGGGCACAGGATGGAGACTGAGACACAGCCAGTCATTCACCCTTTCCTCCAACAAATGTTTATTAAGCGGCTCCTATGTTCCAGCTGTTAGCAGCCCTGGGGATGCAGCAAAGAACCCAATATAGTGTGTAAGTTTGCATGTGTGCCTGTGTGTGGTATATGAGATACTGAAAAGTCCTAGGGCTAAAGAAAATTAAAGATAGGAAGAGAAATAGGGAATGTGGGAATGGTTTGCGACTTTAAATAGGATGGTGCAAGGAGACCAGGGATGTGGTAGGAGGCAGTCATGAGGATGTCTGAGGGAAGAGTGTCCAGGCAAAGGGGAAGGCACGTGCAGATGCCCTGGGCAGGATTGTGCCTGCTGTGGTTCAAGCAGCGGTGAGGAAGCCGGGGGGGGGGGGGGGGGGTGGTGATAGGGTGGAAGGAGGGAGCCAGATGGCGCAGGGGCTTATGGCCACTGGGAACCCCAAATGAGGACACAACGCGTAGTGACAAAGGTGCGCAAATGGAGAGAGGCAGAGAGCCGCTCGTTAGACAACTAGAAACTGGTGTCTCATCGCCCAGCCACACCTCCCACAGTGAAGCATGAACTAATATTTTCTATAAATCCTGTAATTATCTTGTGAATAGCGCAATTATATTGCATTGTGTGTGTGCATTAAAAGCATTCATTTGTTAAGTGTAAACACTTAAAATATAACATGTATTGCGCAACACTTTTTACTTTTTTTTTTTTTTTTTAATAAACTGGAAGCCTTACTGGGACCAGTTTGGCTCAGTGGTTAGAGCGTCGGCCTGCGGACTGAAAGGTCCCGGGTTCGATTTCGGGCAAGGGCATGTACCTTGGTTGAGGGCACATCCCCAGTGGGGGGAGGGGGTGTGTGCAAGAGGCAGCTGATCGATGACTCATCGATGTTTCTAACTTTCTGTCCTTCTCTCTTCATCTCTGTGAAAAATCAATAAAATATATTAAAAAAACAAACAAACAAAAAAAACACAAAAAACTGGAAGCCTTCACATTGGAAGCAGAGGAAACTTTTCTTGACCTCCGAGAGTTTCTGGAGGTGGGTCTACACTCACACTCACCCACTCTCACATACACACACTCGCACCCACTCCGCCTCAGGGCCGCACTGGGCCGGTCCCTGCAGTGTCTTCCACTGCCTCTGCCTCACCTGACCCAGCCCTTGGCCAGGTACAGAGAGCATCCTCATGGACCTTTGATACAAAATGAGATTAGCGTGTCCATTTTACAGATGGATACGCTGAGGCTCTGAGAGAACTCTGCTCAAAGTGGCTGAGGATGGAGCAGGGAGGCTGAAGAAGGCAAGATGGATATAAGGAGAAGAGCAGGAGTGTCCTTGCTAACCCTCTGAAGGATCATGGCATTTAGACAGATGTGGGTTTGAGTCCCAGCCCCACCATTTATTAACTACTAGAGGCCTGATGCACGAAGTTCGAGCAAGGGGCTCGGCCCCTGCTGCCGTGGCCGGAGGGTCCTCTGGTCTAATTAGCATATTCTACTCTTATTATTATAGATGGGTAAAGTCCTTGCACTCCCTGAACCTCCATTTCCAGATCTCCACAACGGGAATAATGCCAGTTTCTCGTGATTTTGTTGTGCAGATTACAATGAGGCAGCATGGGTGAAACAGCTGCTCTTATTATTGTTATGTTCAGTCTTACCATGTCCTGGGGTGAGGGGCGGGGTGGGACAGAGGGGGAGGAGGCTGTTCAGATTACACCCCACCCCGCCACAGCTGTGCTGGCGGACTCCTGCTGTGCTGCCTCCTCTGCGGTGTAGACAGTTGTTGGGCACTTGTCACAGTTCAGCATCTCCATCCCCTGGTCACAGTTCACGGAGTGCTGTCATTCATTCATTGGGCATCTCCCGAGAGCCTCCTGGACAGACCAGCACAGTGGCGGGTCCTGGGTATCTCCCACCCTGTCCCTGCACCCAGAGAGCAGATGCCACCTAGTCAATCATACAAGTAAGTACAGTTAGGAACTGGGTTAAGGGCCGGGAGAGAAAACCGTAGAGGGGCCAGGAGAGAGCATCACAAGAGGCCCCAGCTCAACCTCAACACACCTGCACAGCAGCACCAAGGATCGCTCTCACCCCAATGCCTGGGATGGAGACCTGGACCTCAGGGCAGGGCAGGCACTGGCCCACGGGCACCGATGGGATAGGGTGAAGGTCCCGGGAAGGTAGCATCCCTCTGACTCCTTCCCCGCGGCACTGGCCCGGGGGAAGGAGAGCCCTGCCAAAGGAGTCCGCCTGCAGCGAGGCCTGCCCAGCTGCCGGGAAAGCAAAATGGACCTTCTGGAGTCCTAGTCCCTTCACATCTGCTTTGCATCCCCTGAGGGGTGGGGGCTGGCTTGGGCCCCTGGGGTCTGAAGGGCACCAGCTTGGGCACATGGGCCTACCTTTACCCACAGCTGTTCCGAGCTCGGACTCTGGGGGGAGGATGTGCCAGGCTGGCTCGGCAGGGTGTCCACCTCACAGGCAGAGCAGGCTAGAGGCTACCCTGACTCTGAGTTGGGTTTATTGAGCTGCTATTTGGTGATGAGCAGTCTGTGGGCTCTGTTTTGCTCCTTGCAAAGTCCTTGTACAACCCCTATCTCTCCTGATCCTCACCAAAAACCTGGCAGGAAAGAAAAGGCACTGGGCATGGAGCTGGGAGACCAGGGGCCAAGTTCTACCAAGCGCCATAGCTCTTCCCTTCAGTCACTCAGCAAACCTTCCCAGCGCAGCTGAGTGTGCTGGGCACTCTACTAAGTGCAGAGAGCAAAAACAGGCCAACCGCCCTAGCCGGTTTGGCTCAGTGGGTAGAGCATAGGCCCTCACATAAAGTATTCAGGGTTCGATTCCGGTCAAGGGCACCATTCCCCGCCCTTTTCAGGGCGAGTGCAGGAAGCAACCAATCATTGTGAGACACATCAATGCTTCCCTCTCTGTCTCTCCTCCTCCCTTCCACTCTCTCTAAAAATAAATGGACCAGGGAGAGGTCAATGCAGGTGGGGGGGGGGGGGGGGAGAAGGAGACATCTGTAATACTTTAACAATAAAGAATTTAAATTTAAAAATAAATATAAATAAATGGGGAAATATCCTCAGGTGAGAATTAACAACAAAAAATTAAAAATAAAAAATCCCACACAGACTAACCAAGGACTCTTCAAACAGAAAGTAATCAATTAATCGTATAAAAGCCAGGAGTTCGATTCACAGGCATTATCCATGTGGCGTCTCTCCCTGTCTCGGCCAATCCATAGGTATGTCCTGTTGGCACTACCCTGTCCATCTGGAGTCCAACCACTTCTCGCTCAGACTTCAGCTAGACTCCCTGTGTCAAAGTCCCAGCTCTGTCACTAACCAGCTGGGTAACTTTAGGTAAGCTCCTTAATCTCTCTGTGCCCCTATTTCCTCATCTGTAAAATGGGTACCTATCCCTTAGGGTTCTCATAAAGTGTCAGTTGATGAACTGAAAAGTGTAAAGTGCTCAGAATAATGCCTGGCACAAAGTGAGAACTATACAGGGTGGGACAGAAATAGACTTCCAGTTGTTCATATGAAAACAGTACAATAATTAATAAATAATAATACAAGAATTGTCTGTTTCGCATACTCATAACTGTAGACCTATTTTTATACCAGCCTGTATAAGTGTTTTACAAAATAAATAAAAGATATTAGCGACTTCCATTTGAGAGCCTCCTGGGCGCTGAGAACTTATTGACATTACCGATCATCCCCACATTCCTCTATAAGATAGTTCTTATAGTTCCCATTTTACAGATGAAGAAACTGAGACCCACAAAGGTGAAGCCACTTGCCTGAGTCGACCTAGACCAGTGGTCAGTAAACTCAGTCAACAGAGCCAAATATCAACAATACAATGATTGAAATTTCTTTTGAGAACCAAATTTTGTTAAACTTAAACTATATAGGTAGGTACATTGTTATTAACTTAACGAGGGTACTCCTATGCTGGCCTTTGCTAAAAACTCAAGGGGCCAAAGAACCGCATGTGGCCCGTGAGCCGCGGTTTGCCGACCACTGCCCTAGACTGACTAGCAGCCCTCGGTACATTCCACATTACATTGCATCTCTCCACCACAGAAGCAGGGGGATGGACGAGGCCTGTCTTGGACCTTCTCACTCACACTCACCGCTGAAGACCCCTCCGGTGTGTAAACCTGAGGAGCCCGGGAAGATTTCCTAGTGGTGCAGGGTCACTAATGGCTCAGAGCTACAACCATCTCATTAAGCAATTAGCTCTGGGAGAGCCAAGGCAAGGAAGTGACTTCACTGGTCACTTGACACCACCCCGCTCGGGGCTGGAGGTAATGGGGATAATCATGGCGGTGGCGGTAATGACACTGATGGTGACGTTGTCAAGTGATGGAAAAGATGACAGCTCTGTCAGATCTTGATGTCGGTGGAGGAGGTGACGGGGCTGGTAATTGACTTGGTGCTGGTTAAGGTGATGGCTGATGGTGGTGGCAGATCCTAGCACCGACGGAGAGGTGACCGCGGCAGGATGACCTTGTGGCTGGGCTCTCAGCCTCCATCCCACCCTCCTAGGTGGGAAGGTTGGAGAGCCAACAAATACAGTTCCTCCCTCGCAGCGTTTGCACGTGGAGCAGGCAACTTAGATTCACTCGGGCAAGATTGGGAGCTGAAGTGAGACTCAATCATTTCTGTGCTTCATTTATAAAATGGAGACACAACAGGACAGTAGCTGCCACACAATAAGCACGATGTAAGTGCTGGTTGTTGCTGCTATTGTTGTTTTTTACGTTTCTTTCATCTTTTTCTTGCCCCCTTTGGCTGTCTCTGCCCGCTAGCAAGGCTGTTTGTCCAGCCGCTCTCTGGCGCCAGGTGTCCAGCATTCTCCCCAGCGTCCAGGTGGCCCAGAGGCAGTAGCAGCAGTGAAAGCAGCTTCTTTTTTTTTTTTTTTAAATATATTTTATTGATTTTCTACAGAGAGGAAGAGAAAGGGATAGAGAGTTAGGAACATCGATGAGAGAGAATCATTGATCAGCTGCCTTTTGCACACCCCCTACTGGGGATGTGCCCGCAACCAAGGTACATGCCCTTGACTGGAATCGAACCTGGGACCTTTCAGTCTGAAGGCTCTATTAACTCAGCCAAACCGGTTTGGGCTCTCTTCTCTTTTAAAGAAGAAAGCACAGCAAGCACCCCTGGCACTGGTCAGTATCTTGGTGGGGTCAGGACAGTCCCTTCTCCATTTGGCTAAGATCATTAACCTTCTTTTTTTATTTTTATTTTTATTTTTTTTTAATATTTTTTTATTGAATTATTATCTGTGTACATATTTTAACTCCCCCCCTCCCATACATACCCTCCCTCCCCAGAGTTTTGTGTCCATTGGTTGTACTTATATGCATGTATACAAGTCCTTCGGTTGATCTCTTATCCCCCCCAGATCTCCCTACTGTCCCTGCTGTAATTTTACAGTCTGCTTGTTGCTTTACTGTCTTTATATCTGACTTTTGGTTTGTCAGTTTATAATGTTCTTTAATACCCATAAATGAGTGAGGCCATGTGGTATTTCTCTTTCATTGACTGGCTTATTTCACTCAGCATGATGTTCTCTAGTTCTATCCAGGTTGCTGCAAATGATGAGAATTCCTTTTTTTTATGGCAGCATAGTATTCCATTGTGTAGATGTACCATAGTTTTTTGATCCAATCATCTGCTGACGGGCACCTGGGCTGTTTCCAGATTCTAGCTATTGTAGATTGTGCTGCTATGAACATAGGGGTGCATATATCCTTTCTGATTGGTGTTTTTAGCTTCTTGGGATATATTCCTAGGAGTGGGATTGCTGGGTCAAATGGGAGTTCCATTTTCAGTTTTTTGAGGAAACTCCACACTGTTCTCCACAGTGGTTGCACCAGTCTGCATTCCCACCAGCAATGCACGAGTGTTCCTTTTTCTCCACAACCTCGCCAACACTTGTCGTTTGTTGATTTGTTGATGTTGGCCATTCTGACAGGTGTGAGATGGTACCGCATTGTTGTTTTGATTTGCATCTCTCGGATAATTAGTGACTTTGAGCATGTTTTCATGTGCCTTTTGGCCTTCCTTCTGTCTTCTTTTGAAAATATTCTATTTAGGTCCATTGCCCATTTTTTAATTGGATCATTCATCTTCCTTTTATTTAGATGTATAAGCTGTTTGTAGATGATGGAGATTAAACCTTTATCAGTGGTAACATTTGCAAATATGTTCTCCCACACCGTGGGCTTTCTTGTTGTTTTGTTGATGGTTTCTTTTGCTGTAAAAAAGCTTTTTATTTTGATGTAGTCCCATTTGTTTATTTTCTTTTTAGCTTCCATTGCCCTAGGAGCAGTATCAGTGAAGAAGTTCTTTTGGCATATGTCTGAGATTTTGTTGCCTGTGGATGCTTCTAGTATTTTTATGGTTTCCCGTCTGATGTTTAAGTCCTGTATCCATTTTGAGTTTATTTTTGTGTATGGTGTAAGTTGGTGATCTAGTTTCATTCTTTTGCATGTATCTGTCCAATTTTCCCAACACCATTTATTGAAGAGACTGTCTTGGCTCCATTGTATGTTCATGCCTCCTTTGTCAAATATTAATTGAGCATAGTGATTTGGGTTGATAACTGGGTTCTCGATTCGATTCCATTGATCTATATGTCTGTTCTTGGAAAGCAGCTTCTTTTTAAAAAATATATTTTATTGATTTTTTTTTACAGAGAGGAAGGAAGAGGGATAGAGAGCTAGAAACATCGATGAGAGAGAAATATCCATCAGCTGCCTCTGGCACACCCTCCACTGGGGGTGTGCCTGCAACCAAGGTACATGCCCTTGACCGGAATCGAATCCGGGACCTTTCAGTCCGCAGGCCAACGCTCTATCCACTGAGCCAAACCGGTTTTGGCTGAAAGCAGCTTCTTAAATGCAGCTCCCTGGCTGCTGGATTGAGACTTCTTGAGCTCACAGCTCAGCTCCAGAGGCAGTGGCTCTCTGGGGGGGGTCAGCTGTGTGGTGTTCTAGAAGTTATTGCTGGAGGTGTGGCTCCTGAGCCGCTCCAACAACTGTCCTGTATCGAGTACCTTCCTGCCAAAGATACTGAGGGCGTTTCTGTTTCCTGCTCTGACCCCTGGCAAATACAGTCTGAGAGCCCGATGGTTAAAGCTGTTGGTGCTTGAGATAACAACTGTGGTGACATGGAAGATGGTGGTGAGGATATGGGGCTAGTTTGGTGGCTGTTGGGTCTCGGGGTGGATGGAAATGGTGATAATGACAATGTCTGGTGGCAGAGGCAGGTGGTGACAAGAAGCCTCGAGTGCAGCGATGGAATCTGACTGTGGCTGACCTAGGAAGAGAAAGGAGAGATTGGGGAGCGCTGAGGTTGGTCACAAAGCCCAGAGATCCTGACTCACATAAAGGGCAGGAACAAAGAGAGTGACAGCAATGGGCAGGCCAAACCCCGCTACAAGGCCCCCGGACACAAGAGTTACCATCAGACACCACTGGTCCCTGCTACCGAAGGCCACCTTTCTGAGCAAAGTCTAAACCTTCTGTGTTTGCATCACTCACTCAGGATTCCAAGCCCTGGGCTGAAGCATCCGCTCGGCAGAGCCCAGGTTGGGTGCCCCTGTCCAGTCTGCTAGAGTGTGGTCCCTTCCAGCTTCAGTAGTAGGCAGGGGGCACCCTGACCCTGAGAGTTGGCAGCCCCAGTCCTTTCCTGGGCCTGTGGAAGGCAATGGGACTGCCCTGGGTCAGAGAGAGCCAGTTCTGTGAATCTCTTCAGAATGTAGGTGGGCAACTTGAAACCAGTCACAGTAGAGGGCTTTGGGCTATTTTCCCCAGCTCATCAGCATATCTCTGGCCAGAGCTCTGGGCACTGTGAGACCTTCATCATCTCCCCCCACCCCAACTCGCCTCTATAAACTCCAGAGCCTGGAGCAGGACCGATAGAAGGGGCCAGTCAGCCTGTGCAGAGTTCTGGAGGCAGGTCAGCGGGTGGGGGCACGCAGGGGAGACAGGAGGCCACACCCCCAAAAGACACCCCTGATGGTAGACCAGGAACTCTGGGCATTTAGTTTAGGGCAGTGGTCGGCAAACTCATTCGTCAACAGAGCCAAATACCAACAGCACAACGATTGAAATTTCTTTGGAGAGCCAATTTTTTTAAACTTAAACTTCTTCTAATGCCACTTCTTCAAAACAGACTCTCCCAAGCCGTGGTATTTTGTGAAAGAGCCACGCTCAAGGGGCCAAAGAGCCGCCTGTGGCTCTTTTGAGCTGCAGTTTGCCGATCCCTGGCTTTGGGGCATCATCTTCACTAGAGACTGGGCAGGAGCCCAGGAGTCGTAGGCCTGTGGCTGTCAGCCCTGACTCACCTTGCTGAAGTTGGAATCCTGAGGTGGGTCTATCCTGGGAGGGACCGAAGGCTGCTTCTCCCTGTTCCTGATCCAGGATGAGCCCTGACCTTGGGCATGGACTGGTCTGAGCCTGGTGACAAAGATCTCCACCCAAGCCCAGACAGCCCCATCCAGCTTCTGGGTTGTACACGGATTGGGCCACAGAAAGCACACTCTCACCTCCACCTGTGCCCGACCCAGGTCCTGGCTCAGCCCTAGCATCATGACAAGCCTAAGCCTTGAGCCCAAGGGAGAGCCAGCCAGGAGCCGGCTCGGCTCAGCACCGTTGTTCGCCTCTGCAGCTGGGGCTGGAGCTCCTGCTTGGAGAGCAAACCGTGAAAACAAAACCAAATGAAAGCCCATCACCATCTCCTCCTTGCTTTAGCGGCACATCACGTCTTAGGAAACGAGGCCTAGAAGCAAAGGCTGTGTCCTAAGGCCCTCACCCCTGCCCGCCCCTGCGGGCTTCCTGTTTGATTTGGAGATTCTTCCCTTAAACCCGCCCTCCCCACCATCTCCGAGAGACCTCCAGGTCCCCAGGCGGAGCGGGAGCCCTGAAAGCCCCAGGAACTTCATCTGAGAGCTCATAGGAGGAGAAGGCTAGGACCTTATCTGGCTTATGGGCTGAGGCAGGACCCTTCCTCTCACTGGGTCTCGGTTTCCCCATTTATAAAGTGTTGTGCCCCTTTATGATGGGATACATTCTGAGAAATGGGTTGTTAGGCAATTGGGTTGTGCAAACACCATAGTGTGCACTTACACAAACCTAGATGCTATAGTCCATTACGTATAGTCTAGCCCCATGGTTGGCAAACTGCGGCTCGAGAGCCACATGCGGCTCTTTGGCCCCTTGAGTGTGGCTCTTCTACAAAATATCTGGTCTCTCTGGGTCTGGGCGAGTCTATTTTGAAGAAGTGGTGTTAGAAGAAGTTGAAGTTTAAAAAATTTGATTCTCAAAAGAAATTTCAATCGTTGTACTGTTGATGTTTGAGTTTGGCTCTGTTGACTAATGAGTTTGCCGACCACTGGTCTAGCCTATTGCTCTGTAGGGAAGGAAAAATAATTTTCCCCCTCTGCTTCTGGGTTCTCAGCTGAGATATCCTGTAATAAGAGATAGATTGACAAGAGGAAAAACAAACAAAAGTTTAATAATTTGCATACCTCCTGTATACCTGGGAGGGACCCAGGGAAGTTCAGTAACTGGCCCAAATGGCTGAAGCCACCACCTTCAATATTATTCCCAGCTGAAAACAAAGGTGCTGAGGGTAGAGAGAGCTCTGGGCAGTGACCAGGAAAAGCACCTGCAGGTTTCATCTTGGCCTTCTGAACTGACAAGAGTTACTAGAGGTAAGGTCACCCCCCACTCCCACCCCACTTCCAGGGACAGCAAGGGAGACACAAATGGCTATTTTCCTTATGAAAGTAAATACCTTACGAAGGATATAACCTCTACTTGGTTTTCAGAGCTTCTCCCTGTCTGTTCTCCTTAAAATTAAGCAGCCTGAAGTGATCCTGTGCCAAAGAGCCATATTGGAGGATGACAAATTCTGCTTCCCTTCAGCTCTTAGGCTACAAACCTGTAGAGCATGTTACTGTACTGAATACCACAGGCAATTATAACACAATGCTGAGTATCTGTGTGATGCGTTGCTCTGCAGAGTCAGCATGCTGCGAGGCTGAGACGTCACTGTGCAGTATGAGATTCTCAGCTCCATTATAATCTCATGGGACCACCGTCGAATAGGGATGTGGCCCATAGCTGACCCCACCTCACCATTTGGTGCACAATTATAGAGTGAGAGACAGCCTTCCAGCTCCAACATCCAAAGTGAAGGACTGTGGTGGCCTGTCCGCCTCGGGTTGGAAAAATCCTCGCTGCCATCAAGGGATCTGATCTGGGCTTCGAGTTGGACCAGCCTTGGGGATCCTCAGATCCCACCCCTTCATATTAGCCCAGACAAGAGAAGGATTTGCCCAGGAGGCTAGAAGTGAGTCCCACCTCCTTTGACAGAAAATTGCTTCAAAAGGTGTGTGTTTGCCTGTCTGCTGGCCCCGACCTAGACTGTCAATCTGGGCTCCCCACCGCAGGGCCCCAGCCCAGACTGAAGGGAAACAGGAGGAGGGAGCGTTGGGAGAAAAGGGATGGGAGTGGGTGGAGCACTGGGATTTACTGACCAAGCAGCAGTAGGGAGGAGGGTGGGGCTGGCGTGAGGGGGAGCAGGACACAGAAGCCCCACCCACTCGGACGTCAATTCCCAGCCTCCCTCCCTTCCCGGAGGCTCCTTCCCCAGGGCGGGCTCCTTCGTGGGAATTGCTGTTTTGGCAGCAGGCACGCGGCCAGGAATGAGGCTGGGTGGCAGGGCGGACAGTTTCCTGGGCAGCCCCTGGGGAAGCCAGGCTGCCCCTTGCTTAGTCCTGGGGGAGGGGGTGGCTGGGGGCGGAGCCCCTCCGTGCGCTCAGGGAACCCGGTGTTTATTCTGCAGCGGCAGCTGGACCCCACCTGGAAGCTGGTTAGAGACGCAGACTCAGGTGCTTCCCAGACCTGCTGATTCATAATCTCTATTTTAACAAGATCCCCAGGTGACTGCTATGCACATTCCAATTGAGAAGCCCCATTCTACAAGAGGTCAGCCTACGTATGCATGTACAGGTTTTAAAGTCCTGTGTAATAAAAGGTTAATATGCAAATTGACCAAGTGGCAGAACGACCAGTTGCTATGATGCTCACTGACCACTAAGGAGCAGACGCTCAATGTAGGAGCTGCTCCCTGGTGGTAGGTGCACTCCCACGGGGGGGGGGGGGGGGGGGGGGGGGGCACCTCTCAGCCACAGGCTGGGCTGATGGCAAGCAGAGCAGAGGAGGCAGGAGACTCCCCTGAGGGCATCCTATGAGGGCTCCTGGACTGCTAAAGGGTGCAGAATGCTGAAACCAGTTTGGCTCAGTGGGTAGAACATCAGCCTGCGGACTGAAGGGTCCGGGTTCGATTCTGGTCAAGGGCACGTACCTTGGTTGTGGGCACATCCCCAGTAGGGGGTGTGCAAGAGGCAGCTGATCGATGATTCTCTCTCATTGATGTTTCTAACTCTCTATCTCTCTCTCTTCCTCTCTGTAAAAAAATCAATAAGGAGAATCCAAGATGGCTACACAGGTAAACACCTAGCTGCAGCCGCACACAACAATTTCAATAAAATATAAAATGGACATTACCCAGAACTACAGGAAAGTCGACTGACTGGAAATTCTGCAACGAGAAGCAAGGAGAAAACCAGAAGGAAGAGCGGAGGAGCTGTAAAAGCCTAAGGTACGGAGACACACGGCGTGCACGGAGAGGACGGAGCCGGAGAGGAGGGAGGCTGAGTGCCTGGCTGGCGTTCCCTAGCCAGAAGGAGATAAAAGCTCGGACTGTGCTGGGCCCCAGTTCCGACTGCTCTGAACCCCAGTTCTAGGCCAGATCCCGGGGACCCAGGCTCATCCATAGGGAGCTGGGCTGTAAGGCGGAACCCCGGGGGAACGGTGAAAGGAGGTCCCGGAGGCGCGCACATTGTGCACAGAGAAGGGACGGTTGGCTGTGCCGCGGGATTGCCCTGGCAGGAAGGAGACAGGGGCTCCAGACTGCTCTGAACACCACCTCCAACCCCACTTCCAACTGAACTGAACCCCAATACCCGGCTCATTGCGGGAGAGCATAGACTGTTTGGTAGCAGGCGAAAATCTTTCTCTCAGAGGCGCTTGCAATGAGTACTGAAGGACCCTGGGGATTACTGAGACTCAGGAACCGCATAGGGTGGGGCTGACGGAAGCCAAGGCTGTAGGCTCCACCCTGAAACCCCGCCCCATTAGGGAAGCTGCAAAAATGCCGAGACAACGAAATAGATCACAAACGAAAGAAATGGAGGACAAAAAGCAACTGGATATAGAGTTCAAATCTACGCTTATAAGGTTTTTCAAGAATTTCCTAGAAAAGGTCAATAAGACCTATGAGGATATGAAAAGGGATCAACTAGAATTAATAAGGAATCAATAAGAAATGATAAGGGATCAACAAGAAATAAAGAATACATTGTCTGAAATAAAAAATATTATACAGAGTCCTAAAAACAGAATGGAAGATCACAAGAATCAAATCAAAGATTTGGAACATAAAGAGCCAGAAGACACTCCTCCGCAGAAGCAAGAAGGCAAGAGAATCCAGAAAATGAAGATAATGTAAGAAACCTCTGGGACAACTTCAAACGAACCAACATCAGAATTATGGGGGTCCCAGAAGATGAGAGAGAGCAAGATATCGAAAACATACTGAAAGAAATAGTGACTGAAAACTTCCCCTACCTGGTGAAAGAATTAGACTTACAAGTCCAGGAAGCGTGCAGAACTCCAAACAAAAGGAATCCAAAGAGGACCACACCAAGACACATCATAATTAAAATTCCAAGAGCAAAAGACAAAGAGAGAATATTAAAAGCAGCAAGAGCAAAGCAGGTAGCTACCTATAAAGGAGCACCTATACCATTGTCAGCTGATTTCTCAACAGAAACCATGCAGGCCAGACGGGAATGGCAAGAAATATTCAAGGTGATGAATAATGAGAACCTACAACCAAAGATAATCTACCCAGCAAAGCTATCACTCAGAATCGAAGATCAGATAAAGAGCTTCACTAATTAAAAAAAAAAAAGCTAAAGGAGTTCATCACCGCCAAACCAGAATTATATGAATTGCTGAAGGGGGTTCTTTCGGAAGAGAAAGTAAATAAAGATAAAAATTATGAACAACAAATACGTAACTATCAACAAGTGAATGTAAAAACCAAGGAAATTAAAAAAAAAATCTGATGAACAATATTAACTTTTGAACATAATAGAATCAGAGGTATGGAAGGGGAGTGAACTGACGATTCTTGGGGAAAAGGGGAGATGGGGATGTGGGAAGAGTCTGAACATAAACTGTGCACCTGTGGATGAGGACAATGTGGGGTGGGGAAAGGGCAGAGGGTGGGATGGGAACCTGGTGGAGGAGAGCAATGGAAGCGGGGGGAACATTTGTAATAATATGAACAATAAAAATTTATTTTTTAAAAAAATCAATAAAATATATTAAAAAATAAAAATAAAGGGCGCAGGCGGGGCTGAGGAGACAACTCCCTCCCCAAACAGTTCACGAATGTTGTGCACCGGGCCTCCAGTAAGTAAGTAAAAGACATCTACAAACTTCCAATTATAAAATAAATAATTCCCAGGGATGTAATTACAGCACAGTGACTATAGTTAACATTACTGTATTGCATATTTGAAAGTTGCTAAAAAAAAAAACACAAAAAAAAACAATACATCTTAAAAGTTCTCTATCACAAAAAAGAATTGTAACTATATGGTGAGAGATAATAACTAGACTTATTGTGGTGATCATTTCACAATATGTACAAATATGGAACCGTTGTACATCTGAAACACATTCTATGTCAATTATATCTCAATAAAAAATTAAACCATAAAAAGATTATCTTCCTTTTTCTTCTTTACATTTCAGTTATAGCATTATCTTCATTTCCCACCCCCACCCTCCCAAAAAAAAATATTAGGAGTGTATAATTAGTATCTATTATCTATGAATTGCATTTCATTACAGGGAAGAAGGTATTGCAAGATACTTGTTATAAAAGGGAGGTGGGGTCTGCTGAGACTGGGGACCACTGATGAGCAGCCACTCCAGTTTTTATTGGCAACGTCAGCCTGGAGGGGATATAAATAGGAGCGAGCAGCCCTTGAGCCTGAGAAGCCTCCACTCTAGCAGAGGAGATGAGACAAAGGCATATATCACCCCTTCCTAAGCCTCAGTTTCCTCACTCATGAAATGGGCTTAACATCAGTCACCTCCACCTGTGTCCCCATAGGGTGGCACAGGCTCAGAGGAGCTGGGGGGCAGGGAGGGACCCTGTGAACCCAGGAGTGCCCTGGAGTGCCCTGCTCACAGCTCTACCCTCTGCTGCCTGTCTCTGTCCTTCAGAGTGTGCCCTGAGCTCCCCTGATTCTCTCTCAGAGCTTCATTCTCTGTGATATCTCTCTCTACACCCTTCCTGTGCTGATAAAGGAAAACAAAACAAAACAACAACAAAAAACACTTGTCTGAATCTTGCTCCAAATTATCAAATGAGCCCTGTTTCTGTGAGGGCAAACATGATTGAGTTCTGACTACATGTTGGCACAGACTTTTATGCCACCCTGAATGTAGGTGATTATGACCCAATGAACAGATAAAGAAAAATGAAATACTAATACATGCTATAACATAGACGAACCTTGAAAACATGCTGAGTAAAACAGACAAATCGAAAAGAGCACATATTATATGATTCCATGTATATGAAGTGTTCAGAATAGGCCAATCTACCTAGAGACAGAAAATAGTGTAGTGGTTGCTTAGGATTGTGAGCTGAGGGGGTTGGGAAAAAGTGTGTGTGGGGGGGTGACTGCTAAAGGGGACATGGTTGCCCTAGCCGGTTTGGCTCAGTGGATTGAGCGACAGCCTGTGGACTGAAGGATCCTAGGTTCAATTCCGATCAAAAGCCAGGTTGCAGTCTCATTCCCCAATAGGGGGTGTGCAGGAGGCAACCGATCAATGATTCTCTTTCATCATTGCTGTTTCTATCTCTCCCTTTTCCTTCCTCTCTGTAATCAATAAAAATATATTTAAAAAATAAAAATAAAGGGGACATGGTTTCCATTGAGGGCGATAAAAATGTTCTAAAATCAATTATGGCCCTGGTTGAATAACTCTGTGAGGATACAAATCAATATCGAGTTGTACACTTTATACAGATGAAGTGAGAACTGCTCCTGTGTCAAAGCTTAGTGCCTTGCCCTAGCTGGGTTTGCTCATTGGTTAGAGCATCAGCTGAAGGATCCTGGGTTCAATTCCAGTCAAGGCTACATGCTGGGGTTGCAGGCTCGATTCCCAGTAGGGGGAATACAGGAGGCAGCTGATCAGTGATTCTCTCTCATCATTGATGTTTCTATCTCCTCTCTCTTCATCTCTGAAATCAATACAAATATATATATATTTTTTAATTTATTTTTTAAAGTTTAGTGTCTTGTGTGATTCCAAGCTCTTGTTTGGCAACCCAAAGCTGAGGAGGAGGCAACGTAGGGACAAGCCTCTCCCCAGAACTCCTTTTCCCTTGCCACTTCCTTAAATCACAGAAGGTGTGAATGGAAGAGACTGACTCCTATTTCATTCCCATTTACAAAATAGGAAACAGGTCCAGACAGGTCACAAAGTCTCAATTATCATAGAAACTAAGTTCCCTTTTAAAATCAGTAAAGTAGGAATGAATATGTGAAATGTGTACAGGGGAGAAAGGCTCACCTATAACATTTAAGCCTTAGACTCTTCAGAGCGTATGTAACCCAGCCACTCGTTAGGGCAATTACATTTTGGTTTTGGTGAAAATGAAAAACTCTATTGAATATATCCCTTCTCGCCGAAACCGGTTTAGCTCAGTGGTAGAGCGTCGGTCTGCGGACTGAAAGGTTCTGGGTTCGATTCCGGTCAAGGGCATGTACCTGGGTTGTGGGCACATCCCCAGTAGGAGTGTGCAAGAGGCAGCTGATCGATGATTCTCTCTCATTGATGTTTCTAACTCTCTATTCCTCTCTCTTCCTCTCTGTAAAAAAATCAATAAGATATATTTTTTTAAAAAAAGAATAGATCCCTTCTCTCTGTCTCCCCCACCCCTTCTCCGTCATCTTCTCTCTCCTCTTCCTATATCCTCCAGTCACCCAACTCCCATTATAATGATGTTTATGTCCTGTGACTGGGCAAACATTGGACCAATTACCTTTGGGAATAGAAGTGTCTACAGCATGGTGATTCACAGCACACGAATTTGTGAATTGCTCTTCCTAGTGCAGACAGAAGGAAGGAAAGAGGAAAAGAAATCTGTCCCTTCCCTGAGAGAACCTGAGTCAATGTGTGGGGTGGTCACAGCACCAGGCCACTCTCACAAGGTCCGGCCCCTGTGTAGTTCCAGCACCAGCCAGTCTCCCTGAGGAAAATCCCTTCTGCTTTCTGGACCCTGTTTTCCCCTTTATAGAGTGCAAAGAGGGTGAACAAAAATGACTGTCAAAAGACTTTCTATCTTGAGCTTTCAAGGCTCTAGGAATGTGTAGCTTAGCACCTTCTGTGCTGCCCTGACTGTCCAGGAACAAGCAAGGTGGGAGAGAGGGCAGAAGTCCGTCCAGCAGAAGCAATGGGAATGTAACCGCGTTAAGGAGGCCTTCATTGATTACACCATCTACTGATGTCATCGATCTCTGCAGTTATCTTTCTCACTCACTATATCTCTTTAAAATATATATATATTATTGATTTTTTTACAGAGAGGAAGAGAGAGGGATAGAGAGAAACATCGATTAGAGAGAAACATCAACCAGCTGCCTCCTGCACACCCCCCACTGGGGACGTGCCCGCAACCAAGATACATGCCCTTGACCGGAATCGAACCTGGGACCTTTCAGTCTTCAGCTCTATCCACTAAGCCAAACCGGTTTCAGCTATATCTCTCTTTTTCACATACATACATGGTTGCTCCCTCTTCCACTATCCTATTTCATTTTCTTCTTAGCACTTTCTGAAAGGTCTTCTATTTTTCCTTTTTTCTCTTTTCGTCTTATGTATTTTCATACGGTATGTCCTATTGAAATAATCTTTAGCCAACTATATATAAATCAAAACTTTAAAAATATTTACTGAGCACCTTCTCTGGGGCGGATAAGGAACTGACTGAGGGGGGTTTAGTGTAAGGTGATGAGACTTCGTGCTTTTGGCGGGACAGTCCCGATTTTTAACAATTTGTCCCGAATCCTGCAGCATTTTTAAAAAGTCCCGATTTTTGGAAAGTCACTTAGTTTAGTGACTTGCTTAAGGAAGCACAAGACCTGAGGAAGGTGAGAACAGGCAGGCAGGAAGGAGTTCTGCCAGCCACCAAGAAGCTCCTGCAGAGGGGGCTGCAGAAGGGCCTGAGACGCTAGGTCAGGAAAACCAACACCCCCACACCCCCAGTTCCAGCTTCCTTCCATCCTCCATAAAGGCCCTGGGTTTGTCCAAGTGTAGTGGAATGAGCATGCGCCCGCAGACTCTATGTCCAGGGTCAGCAGAAAGGCCCGACTGGTTCGCTGTGTGACCTTGGGGAGTCAGGCAGGTATCTCCCTTTTCCAATCAGTGTTTCCCCTTCTCTGAACATGGACTTGAAGGCTGGCCAGGCTGTAACGCACTATCTTAATGGACAAGGAACCATCAAGAGAGTGCGTTACGAAGTCCCTACCTCGGTATACTCTGAGTTTGTTACCTTTCTTCGAGGATGGAAGATTGCGGGAACGCAAAAGGAGTGCTGTGCAGCGTTGACCAAAGAGCGAGGTCTCTCTGGGCTTCTGAAAAACAGTGGATGGCTAGGACCAAGCCAGGTGATTTCTACATTCCTCCCGGCACCAAAAACAAACAGAAACACCTGGAACGTATTAGTGGTCCGACTCCGCTGCAAACTACCGATCACGCCCTCCCGTCAGCCCCTAGAGAGCGCAGTCCCTTTAAGTCCAAGGTCAAGGCTCCGCCGGGCCAATCACCGCGGACAGAAGTTCTTTAAGGACCAAAGCAGGGAATTCAGCCGAGAAGGAGGGCGGGGCAGAGGAGTGCCTTCCAGCCAATCAGAATCGTTCTGGCTCTTCTGACCAATGGCAGAGCTCTTCCCGCTGTGTGACAGCTGCCTGGACCAATGGGACTGTCGCCCGCGGCCTATAAAAGTCAACTGGGCGCTGAGCGACAAGCTTTAGGGTCGCGAGGTCGCCGCTGTCACAGGTGTGCCCGGGATCGCCTCGCCGCCGCTGCCGCGCTGTCCCTGCAGCCGCGCCTGCCGCCTGGGACCCGGCCCACCCGCTCTCCCCGCCCTCCCCCCCTGAACCATCCCGGGCTCCTGCCGTCGGGGCCCCGGGCCGGGCTGATGATGCCGGAGAACGGAGTGGAGCGCTCGGACCGGGCGGCTGCGCTGGCGGGGACGGCTGCAGCCCCGGCGGTGGCCACGGCCGCCCCGGCAGGCGGCGGCCCGGACCCGGGAGCCGCCTCAGCTCCGCTCGGGCCGCACCTGAGCCGGCTGGGCTGGCCGCAGGTGAAGCGGCTGGACGCGCTGCTGAGCGAGCCCATTCCCATCCACGGGCGCGGCAACTTCCCCACGCTGAGCGTGCAGCCGAGGCAGATCGTGCAGGTGAGCGGGCGCGGGGCCTCGTGGCGGGAAGGACCCCGGGGGCTGTTGCATTCGCTGGACAGCGAGGGGAAACGAGGTTCAGAGAGGGACGGGGGCTGTAACAAAACGGCACAGCATTGATAGTAGCCCATACTCCCTTTTCCCTGCACTCACAGTCCCTCCCCGCTTGGCTTTCCCTTCCCCCGCCCCTGGGGAGTCCGGATTCCTCTCGGACTGTTCTCCCTGGCCCTGGCTTGGAGAGGAGAGCAGGGTGAGGAGAGACAGCAGTTGGGGAAGAACAGTCCCGCCTAGAAGGACAAAAGATGCCAGGCAGCCCTGGGTGGGTAGGTATACATTCCTGGATCCAAAATGGTTCTTTTATTCCTAAAATCATCATTCCTGGGCCTCGTTCTCTCTTTTTTAAAAAAAAATTATATATATATTATTGATTTCAGAGAGGAAGGGAGAGTGAAAGAGAGAGAGAGAAATATCATTGATGAGAGAGAACCATTGGCTGGCTGCCTCCCTTATGCCCCTCCTCCCCTACTGGGGATAGAGCCTGAAACCCTGGCATGTGCCCTTGGCCAGAATCGAACCTGGGACCTTCAGTCCGCAGGCCGACGCTCTACCCACTGAGCCAAACCAGCTCAGGCATGGGCTCATTCTCATTCCTTCCCTCTCTCAAACTCTGTCCTGGGCTCCCACAGCCCTTTGCTCAAGAGCCCGCTAGCTATTATGTGGACAAGGAGTCCCTCACTGGGCTGTGGTAGGAGGAGATTAAGCACCAGGCCAGACCTGATGCCTGCGTGCTGGGAGGCAACCTCAGGTGGCCAGTTTCGGTGTTTCTTCCCCTTCCCAAGATTGGAAATGAGGGTCAGCCCAAACCCCAAGCCCCATGTCTGTACTGAGGAGCAGGCCAAGAGAATACTGGCAGCCCCTCTCCCCTTCCTCAGACTCCCCCTCCCTTCACCTGACCTTCAGCAACCCTCAATCTGCTCTTTCATCTGTTTAGACCAGGCACTGCCATGCTCTGAAATACCTGAATATGGTCACTGTTGCACCCATTTTGTAGCTGGGGAAGCTGAGGCCCCAGAGATGAGCTGCCTAAGACTACCTGAATAAGTGACTATCGAGCCCAGAGAATTCTGGGTCTTTCCCAAGAGCCACTGCTGCAGGTACAAGGTGTTTTCCCTCCTTCCCCCGTTCCCGAGACTCAACGACTAGGTCTGTGGAATAAGAAGAAACCAGAACATCGCCCACAATTCCCGCACCTTCCTACCAGGGGGGACTTGCTGGGGCGGCGGCTGACAGAGGCGAAGCCTCAGCTTCCGCGGAGGGCCCGGTGCCGCCTGCCCTCCCTTCCGAGGAATGGCACAGGGTGGGAGCAGATTCTCCGGGGCTGACTCACCTCAGCCCATGGCGCCTCCCAGAGGCATTCCTCTGCTGCCCGCTGTCATGGGGTAATTAGGGAGCCAGCTGAGGCTTTTCTCCCCAGGACAGTGAGGTCAGCCTTGGGGCCCCAACTTCTGAACCTCCAAGACTGCTGCTTCCGGGATGGGGAAGGGTGGAGGAGCCCGGTGGGACAGTTTCTCTGTGAGGACAGGAGGCGCCCTGGAGGGGAAGTACCCGTCTGACCCAAACTGCCTTTCCTGGTGCCAGCTTGGTGCCAAGGCCTCTTTGGAACCCTAGGGGGGCATCGATCTGACTGGGACCCAGCCTTCCTGCTCTCCAGTCCTCCCAGCCTAGTGGGGAGCGGACTTTACATGTGATAATAGCACACTTCCTCCTAGACCAGGCTCAGAGACAGCAGAGGCAGGGAGCTGCTGCTGCGGTGAGATGGGCACAGAGACCAGGCTGGACGGGGAGGCCGGGCATCTGGCGTTAGGGCCTGTCCTGCTGTCTCTCCCCTCTGTGTGCCCAGTGTGCCCCTGCTCCATGGGGAGGGGCTGGGGTGCTCTCCAGCACCCCTTCTGGCTTAGACTCCAAAGGGAACAGGTGCCTTCTCCTGGCTGAGTAATGGCTCCACTGGAAGCAGGTCCACCTCCTGCAGCTTCACAAGCTGTTGGGAAGTGTGTGGTGGGGGAGCTGGGTGTGTGTGTGTGTGTGTGTGTGCGCGCGCGTGTGTGTGTCTGTGTGTGCGTGAGTGTGTGTGTGTGTGTGTGTGAGTGCTGGGTGTGTGTGTGAGTGCTGGGTGTGTGTGTGTGTGTGTGTGTGGAGGGGGAGCTGGGTGTGTGTGTGTGTGTGTGTGTGTGTGTGTGAGGGGGAGCTGGGTGTGTGTGTGTGTGTGTGTGTGTGTGGTGGGGGAGCTGGGTGTGGGGGGGAGGGGAGCTGGGTGTGTGTGGTGGGGGAGCTGGGTGTGGGGGGAGGGGAGCTGGGTGTGTGTGTGGGGGAGGGGAGCTGGGTGTGTGTGGGGGGGAGGGGAGCTGGGTGTGTGTGGTGGGGGAGCTGGGTGTGGGGTGGGGGAGCTGTGTGTGGGGGGGAGCTGGGTGTGGGGTGGGGGAGCTGGGTGTGTGTGGGGGAAGGACGGGAGCTGGGTGTATGTGGTGGGGATGCTGGTTATTGACTTTGGGCTTCTTACCGGTGCTCGGTTGCCCTGCAGTTCAAGAATTAGAGTCCCCCTCCCTCCTCCTAGGTTTCACCTACAGCAGCAATCTGAGCAGCAAGAAATGCAGTCCTTGCTTGTTCCTGGGCTGGGGGCCGCTCTTTTGTAAGAGGTCCCCGCCCTCTGGAAGCCTGGTTCCAATTAAGTCCAGCCACTTATTGCCTGTGTGACCTTGGATTAGTCCTTTGTCCAGGTCACACTCTCATCTCTCCAGCTGCAGCCCTAGGACTTGCGTTAGGCGGCTCTGGATTTTTATAAGCCTGCCATCTGCAGCACCTACATCTCCCCCCGGGCTCAGCAGGGGCCTGGAGCAGGGGTCTGGGGAAGGCCTGGGCACAGGAGAAAGGAGGGCGTAGCCGCTGCCCCCTCCGTGGCTGGAAAGTCTGATTCAGGAGGCTCCACGCTGCCCTGCAGTCCTGGGGTGTGGCAGTATCTGGGGACTATCTGCCAAGCTGGCTGTAGTCACACCTGGGAAAGAGACAACAGCCTCTGGCTGGCTGACACAGCCAACCCCATGGCCTGACGCAGGCGATTTAACAAGGGTACTGCTACCTACTCACCAGGCCAGGTGCCATGCCCTGGGGTGGGCATCGGCCTGGGAGCAGGAGCTGGCACTGAGTCAGGCTTAGGCAGCTCTAATGGGACTCGGGAGGGGGCTGGTCTGCTCTGCAGGCCTGACCGGGGTCCTTGGGACGAGGTCTTTGGCCATTTCTCTCCTTGGCCCACACGGATACCGCTGCCAGGGTGCGGGTTAGAAGTCCCACGGGCTGGTCTGCAGCACCTGGCGCCTTGCCTCCAGCTCCCTGGCTGTCTGGCCAAGGATTCCTCAGCCCCCACCTTCTTGCTCCGTAACTACTCTGGGCTTCCGTGCCTGGAAGCTTTGGCCTCGCTGTGAAATGTTAAGAGGGAGGGAGGATTAGATCCCTGGTTTCTGGTCTCGGCTTCCTCTGAACCGTGGGAAATGGTAATACTTTGGAGTCAGCCAGACCTGGATTTGGAGGCACCTTGGGCGGGTGACTTCCCTCCTGGGAGCCGCAATGTCCAGTTTATAACTTAGAGATCCTGAAGCCCTCTCCTGAGAGTCCGGGGAGAAGGGCTAGTGCCTGGCACCTAATACTAAGGTGGCCAGACGTCCCGCTTCTAGCGGGACAGTCCCGATTTTTAAATAATTTGTCCCACATCCCGTGGCATTTTTTTAAAAAGTCCAAAAATTTGGAAAGAATCTTTCCAAAAATCAGGACTTTTTAAAAACGCCGCGGGACGTGGGACAGATTGTTAAAAGTCGGGACGTCTGGTCACCTTACCCAATAGCCCTCTTTCCCTCCCCCAGCTTCCCCCTCCTCTGCTTTAAGTTTTGACAGCCGGTTGCTCACGCCCCGTAGCCATGAGAATGCCTGCCCAGGCCCAGAGCCCTCCTCCCGGAAGCAAGCTCCGAAGCCTCAGATCACCCGCTGCATCTTGCCTCCTCAGCACTTGCATGCATTCTTCTCAGTAATTCCCCGTGAGGCCGGGAGGGCAGCCCCTCCAGCAGGCGGCAGGCGCTGACTTGGCAGCAAGGGTTGCAGAATCGCTGGGGGTAGGAATGCTGCCTGGTCACTTTGAGGACAGTGTGTGAAGTTCTCTGGTTCAGCCCAGCTCCCCTCTTCTCCCCTCCTGGTCCTAGGCCTGGGGAGACACCCCTGGCTAGAGGAGCAGGCTTAAAATGACTTGTAGAGCCGAAACCGGTTTGGCTCAATGGATAGAACATCGGCCTGCGGACTGACAGGTCCCGGGTTCGATTCCGGTCAAGGGCACGTACCTTGGTTGCAGGCACATCCCCGGTAGGGTGTGTGCAAGAGGCAGCTGATGGATGATTCTCTCTCATCAATGTTTCTGGCTCTCTATCCCTCTCTCTTCCTCTCTCTAAAAAAATCAATAAAGTATATTAAAAAAATTAGAAAAATAAAAGCTAGGTGCTGATCCAAGCACTTTATACATTAGAATATAGATTCGTGTAATTTTCACAATTACTGGGTGAGGTAGGAATAATTATCCCCACGTTACCGATGGGGAAAGGGAAGCACAGAGGGGCCAAGTAACTAGCCCAAGGTCACCCAGCTGGTGAATGAGAGCTGGGAATGAAACTCAGAGCCCATGTCTGAACCACTATGCTCTTCTACTTTCCTAAAACTGTAAGCAAAACACTTCGTTTTGTGTCAGGCAAAACGCCAATTGCTCAGATGTGTTTGGAACATAATTGTTAGTTCACACTCATTACCACATCACTCCTCACCATAATCCTACGTTTGAGTATTATTATCCCAATTTACAGGTGGGGGACCTGAGGCACAGAGAGGTTACCAAACACGTCCAAGGTCAGAGAGCGGCCAGGGTGAGACTAGAACCCACATCAGCTGGCTTCCCAAACCCATGCAAGTTCTTTTGACTCTGAGATACACATCTTCATTCATCTTTACAAGATCACAGCGAGGCAAATATTATGCCCATTTTACAGACGAGGAAACTGAGGCTTACAGTGGTGAGATATCGAGGGGAAGCCGTTCAGAGATGGCAGGCCTGGCCGTTAAAACCCAGACCCTTTCCATTCTTAGAAAGCCTCCCGACCAAGTGGGAAGAGATGGAGCCGATCCCATCTGCTGGCACAGGAACATGATAGGCAAACCTACAAGTAATTTTATTTATTTTTCATTTTTCCCTACAAGTCATTTTATTTTAATTTTTTTATTTTTAAAAAATATATTTTATTGATTTATTTTTTTTATATATAGAAAGGAAGAGAGAGGGATACAGAGTTAGAAACATCGGTTTCGGCTAGCACCTAGCTTCTAGTAAATTCTATGCTTGCATTTATCATTATTGCTGTTCTTTCTGAGGCTTTCCTCCAAATAGGCCATTCTCTAGCCTCAGGAATTTTGGCTTAGAAAATTAAATGTCTTTCCAAAGGCGTGACAGCTGATAAGTGGTCAGCAGACGTTGGTGCTGTGATCCCTATGACACGGAAGCCCAGGGCAGACCTGGGGCCGGGGGGGACAAGCTCCTGACACCTCTCCTTCCCGCCGCGCCCCCTGCAGGTGGTCCGCAGCAGCCTGGAGGAGCAGGGGCTGCGCGTGCACGGCGTGCGGCTGCACGGCTCGGCCGCCAGCCACGTGCTGCACCCCGAGAACGGCCTGGGCTACAAGGACCTGGATCTGGTGTTCCGCGTGGACCTGCGCAGCGAGGCCTCCTTCCAGCTGACCAAGGAGGTGGTGCTGGCCTGCCTGCTGGACTTCCTGCCGGCCGGCGTGAGCCGCGCCAAGATCACGCCCCTGACCCTCAAGGAGGCCTACGTGCAGAAGCTGGTGAAAGTGTGCACGGACACGGACCGCTGGAGCCTCATCTCGCTGTCCAACAAGAGCGGCAAGAACGTGGAGCTCAAGTTCGTGGACTCGGTCCGGCGCCAGTTCGAGTTCAGCGTGGACTCCTTCCAGATCACGCTGGACTCCCTGCTGCTCTTCGGCCAGTGCTCGTCCACGCCCATGACCGAGGCCTTCCACCCCACCGTGACCGGCGAGAGCCTGTACGGGGACTTCCACGAGGCCCTGGAGCACCTGCGGCACCGGGTCATCGCCACGCGCAACCCCGAGGAGATCCGCGGCGGCGGCCTCCTCAAGTACTGCCACCTCCTGGTGCGCGGCTTCCGGCCGCGGCCCAGCACCGACGTGCGCGCCCTGCAGCGCTACATGTGCTCCCGCTTCTTCATCGACTTCCCCGACGTGCTGGAGCAGCAGCGCACGCTGGAGCGCTACCTGGAGGCCCACTTCAGCGGGGCCGACTCGGCCGGCCGCTACAACTGCCTGGCCACGCTGCACCGGGTGGTCAACGAGAGCACCGTGTGCCTCATGAACCACGAGCGCCGCCAGACGCTGGACCTCATCGCCTCCATGGCCCTCCAGGCACTGGCCGAGCAGGGCCCGGCCGCCACGGCTGCCATGGCCTGGTGCTCTCCACGCCCTGACGGGCCTGTGCCCGCCACTTTCAATTACTACGTGACCCCTGTGCAGCCCCTGCTGGCCTGGGCCCACTCCTGCTATCCCACCTGGCTGCCTTGTAACTGACTCAGACCCTGGTCGGGAGAGACCGGGTCTCCCCAGACGGACTGGGGCCTCGAGGAGGGTGTGCAGGGCGTGGCCGGGGACAAGCAGCCCGTGCCGGGTGGCCCCGCGCTGCTGCAGGGTTGGGCCTTGGACTGAACAAGACCACAGACTCCCTGAGGGAGGCCCCCCGCGGGCTTACGGCCGAGCTGGGGTTCTTTGCTTATTGCCACACACTTTTAGCCCAACGTGATTGTGGGGTGCAGGAGCTGTTTGTCTTGGGGGTTCGTTGCCTTCAGGAGACAAAAGCATGTTTGGGGTGTTGGTCTCAATGTCCGTCATCGTGGGTTGATTGCTGTGGCCTAAGAAGGGTCTTTTTGGCTAGGGCCAGCCTAGAGGGAGCCCAGCAGCCCCGAAGGTCTGCAGCCCACTCAGTGGCTAAACTATGGTGCATTATGGGAACTAGTCACTTCGGGGTCAGGCTGGGCCACTCACAGGGCCTGGTAGTCCAACCTGGCTAATCACTGGGGAGGGGAAGGGAGGCATGAGACAGGTACCTGGAGAGGGATATGTTTGGCCCAGGCCCCAAACACTCCTAACCTGAGCAGTCAAGGTATAGGGACAGGACCAAGGGGCCTGGGGTAGGTAGGACACAGCCCCCTTCCACCACGTCACAAGGAGCCCTCCTGCTGGGAGCTTGTCCTTAGGAGGGTACGGAGCCCAAATTGGCCACAGTCAAGTGTTCCCACCCCGCTGGCC
This sequence comes from Nyctalus aviator, assembly GCA_036971965.1. Classification (NCBI taxonomy): domain Eukaryota; kingdom Metazoa; phylum Chordata; class Mammalia; order Chiroptera; family Vespertilionidae; genus Nyctalus; species Nyctalus aviator. The sequence goes on from CM072923.1 coordinate 179,617,473, forward strand.
TGGATACAGGGCCCTCAGCTCGGGGAGGAGAACCATGTCCCGCCCCTGCACTCTTAACACCTGCCAATAAAAATTGTCTACACTGAGCCCAGCACCCTGTACCATGCTTTCTCCTGGGAGAAGGGCCTTCCATGGCTGTGGGGCTATAGCTGCCTCCCCCAGCCTGAGTCTGGCTTATATTGGGGGAGGGTACTTGAGTGGGGAGGGGGGTGAGTCCTGGGCTGTGGCTGAGGGGATGCCCCTTCTTCTAGCAACACCAGCCCCAGCTTGACAACGGTGCTAGGAGCTCATGTCTACACATATGACTTGTCCCTGCACATTGCCTCAGCAAGCCTCCTGTTCGAGAGTAATCATTTCAGTGTCTTCCACCTAGAATCCGAATTATCTGAGCACTCACACTGTGGTGCTCAGGGCTACTTGACCCCATTTCTGCCCCTCTGCCCCATCCCTTCTCAAGAAGCAAGTGGAAAACAAGTTGGGTGGATCCAGACAGCAGAGGACTCCAATGATGGCAGCTAAGACTGGGGGGATTTCTAGAGGCTCCCAGAGCTTGAGCCCAGGTCTGGCTTCCCTGTCTGGGAGAGGTTCCCTCCGTCCTCTGGTTCTGTCACCCCCAGATGTGGGTGGGCACGTTCCAACTTGTCCTAAGCAGGTTTGCAGTCTCCTCTCCAGCACCAGAGGCCATGCCAGGCTGTCACCTCAGGGAGCTCTTCCCTCGGGGCATCAGCCAGTCATGGTCCTGGACGCTCCCCACTGTTTACCCAGCCCCTTTGATCCACGAATTGCAAAGCCCTCAACACATTCACCCTCATTAGTGGCCTCTGAAGTGGTTTCAGCCAGGGTGGAAAATAAAAAACACCCAAGGCCACAGAGGGGACCCCAGGTCATCTGGGTGAGTCCAGCCACCTCACCTGCTCAGTGGGTCCCTGCTGGGCTCACAATGGCTAGGAGGTGAGTGGAAAGGCTTTCTTTGCTGGATGATTAAAACAGCTCCCATCTTCACTCTGCCCGTGCCCACCTAACGAAGGTCCTGGGAGGGACAAAGTTTGTCCCAGCTCCTGATTTGGGCACAGAGGGGATGCTCACAGTATAAGCACAGAGGCTTAGCGTGTTGGGATATGTTTGTCTCAGAAGGTGAGAAGTCAGGAACCCACGGTACATACGTGTATATACCAGCAGTCAGCCCATGGTGAGCCAGCTACCTGTTCTAGTGACTGGGAATATGTCAGCAAACCCAAGACTAAGATAGCTGCCCTCTTGAAGATTATAGACCATAAGCTAAATTATATTGCCTTAGAAGGTCAGTGATGCTCAAAAATATACACAGCCGAGTAAGGGGTTGGAATCGCTGGAGTATGAGAATTTTAAAAGATGTCAGGGTGGGCCTCAGCAAAAGTGTGACATTGGATTGCACAGAATTAAAGGTAGTGGAAAGCAAGCCATGCAGATCTGCGGGGGAGGGTTCAGGCAGAGGGAGCTTATCGGATAATGTACCCACGTCTGGGGAGGGTGCATGCGCCTAAGGGTTTCTAACTGGCCTTGTGCAGGTGCCCATGCTCACGAGTGTGTCTATGTGACCTGCATGGGGTGAGAGGCAGGAGAGACAGGCGTTCCCAGTAACAGCTACTGTTTCTGGAGTGCTTTACTGCAGGCCAAAACGATGCTGGGTCTCCCGGATCAGTATCCCTCATTTCATCTCAACTCCACAACAGCAAGGATTATCTCCATGTCAACAACCAGGAAACTAATGCCAAAAAGATCAGAGAAGTTAGTCTGACTCCAAAGCCTTTGACTTAACCCCTGCACCATCCTGCCCCCACACTCCGATGTCCCATGGATGAGCATGACGGTATGTCTCCTATACATATATGTGACAGGGCATGCTGGCAAGTGGCAAGAGTTAATATTTCTGTGACGTTTGCCATTTATGTATGCCTATGGCGGAGTGTATCAGTGTGACAAGACATTTTCTTGATGTCCGTGTGACAACAGCCATGACCGTGGTGATCACAGGCGTGCCTGTGGGTATGTTTCAGAGTGGGGCAGTGGGTGTGAGAAAAACACTGACTCAGTGGCTGGCATTGTTCTCTTGTGGACAATTCCTGCAGCCATGAAAGATGCCAGGGCAGGCTGTTATCAAGAACTGGAAATGCCAGAGCCAGAGAGGGGAAGGACGAGGAAGGAAAGCCCCCATCGCCCACAGTGCTCTCCAAGGCGCACGCACACACACACACACACACACACACACCCGCTTATGACCACAGCAGGTGGGGAAACTAGAGGGCAAAGAAGCCCTGCTGTAGACATCAGGGGACAGCAGACATGCCCCACAAGCGGCTACAAAGGTACTGGCTCCTTCAGTCCCACTCTCCACTCTCCTGCTCTGTGCCCCGAGGAAGGTGACCTCTGGGAACTGTGCATCAATGACTCCCTGTTCCTGGCCTTCCTGTTGGGTTTGGCCAATGAGAGGCCCCAGCAGGAAACTGGAGAAGAATGGGGTGTTTATTCCCCTGTCCCCTCCCCATCAGGTTGTCTTATTCATCTCTCAGTCACAGGCCACTGCTCCTGTCAGGGACTCTCCACACAGCTGTCCTCTCCTCCCTCTCCCCTCCTCTGCCTCCCCCATTTTAGGTCCAGAAGTTGTAGAAGCTTCCAACTTTTGCTATCCCCAGGAGAGCGGCACCATTCCGCGTTGGTTTCTTAAGCCCACGTCTTTGGAAAGAGTCCCTTTACCATCTCTGCCCAGTGGGAGTGTGCCCTGTCTCCTGCTGGGACCCTGACTGACCAACAGGTCCATGCCGTTGCCAGCACCGTCATAGGCTGCCAGGTTGTCACAAGCATGCACAACCTCCCTCCCCATCACCCTTCTCCCATGTGCATTTCCAACCCCTAACTTCCTCAACACCGTCTTAATCAGGGGAGACTTCCTGGAGAGGGTCAGCTTTGAGCCAGGTCAAGGGAGACATCAGTCTGCAAATCAGTCCACAGACCCAGGATCGTCAAATGAAACTAAACAGAAACTGCTCGAGGAATTGCCAACCTAAAGAGTGGTGACAGACACATAAAGGAAAACAGGCAAGGGCACTAGCAAAGTAAACTCAAAACCACACGCAGTTGTCTCACATCATTGACATTTATTCTTCCTGAATGCATGAATCACGGGACTGACTCAATATACATTCATTTTGCAGAATTCTACAAGTTCTGGGTTGCGTGTGAGTAAATGTGGCCCTCTTCCCTCTACTGGCAGGACATCTGAATAAGCGTGGTTCCTTTTCGCATTTAAAACTGTGCTCAGGATTATGTAGCCACTGTCTCTTTCTCAGAAAGAGGCGTGTTCCCCGCGGAGCCAGAGCTGACCACCCTTCTGAGGGGCCCCAGGCGGGTTCCCACGGGGACGGGGCGCCAACAGAGGAGGAGGAGGGAGACAGGGCTTTCTCGAACTGGTTCCCCTCCAACAGGTCTCCAAGCTGTTAGACTGAGGAGCAAGGGCAGCTGCCAAGCCGTGTTGTGACTTGTTTAAGAGTGATGACTCTATTTTTTAAAGAAATCCTTTCCACTTTCACACTGGAAAGGGTTTGCTGCTCTCTTAATTAATCTGATGGCATCTCAGCGTCTTCCAATGGTACAACGTAAGCCAAAGTCAAATGTGGCACACACGAAGAAATCCATAGTGCGGGAACTTCCCCAGGGTCCTGCTCCGCCTGTGGAGGGTCCAGAGAAGTCTTCCTGGAGGAGATGCTCAGGGAAGGAACAGAATCCCAGGAGTTCAGATCCAGAGAGTTGCTGGGTGAAGCTGGAGAGAACAATTTCAAGATTTTCAATGACCTCGTCCCCACAGCCACCCAGCCCCACCCAAAGCCTTCAACATCCACCTCCTGAAGAGCGGCCGTTATGGAGAGAAGGTGCCGGGGTAATAGTATGGAGCTGGGCTCCATTGACTCTTGCCCTGGAAGGAGTGGGGGCTCCTGGGGTGAGCAGAGGTTCCCTTGAGCCTTTGTCCTTGGCTGGGATCCCCACGGGTCTGAGCAGCTGGAATGGAATGTTCCTGGAATGGAAAGCCTGCCCCTTCCTCCATCTCTCCCCTTATGGAGTTCCCCGGGGCCCGTGGGGGAGAGAGATGGGGAGCTTCCAGGGATTCCTGATATGGTGATGCTCTGGAGAAGCACAGGCCCACATCGCTGGGGGCTATGTCCTGGCAGCCTCTCCGAAGCCGGGCAGACCTGCTCCATCACACTGGCACAGATCTCCACTGTGTGTCAGGCACTTAGTGGGGCTCCTCATTTCATGGCAGAAGCTATCTCCTCCTTAGCTGCCCAACACACACACACACGAGAGAGAGAGAGAGAGAGAGAGAGAGAGAGAGAGAGAGAGGGAGAGAGAAACTGGCTCAGGGAGAAGGTAAATTATTTGCCTAAGGTCTCCCCAGCAGAGAATCCAGGACAGAATCCAGGTCTGTCTTGTTCCAAGCCTGGGGTACTTTCTGCCCCACTATGGCCTGCCATCCTCCTCCTCTGCCATCCCAGGATCTTTGCTCCCCTGGGCACCAAACGTCCCAGCCCAGGGCGGAGGGAAGCAGCAGTCCGGGGCAAGCACAGGCCCTCAGCACGGTTGGGCTGCCTTTGCCTTTGCCTGAAGCCAAGCATGCTGACTCAGCCTAACTCACCCCTCCTCCCTTCCCCGAACCCAGACAACCAGGCTGAGGAGCCAGCCTCTGGGGGTGTGCCCAGACCTTGGGAGGGACACCTTAGGCTGCCCCTCTTATCACATCACTCCCAGAAACAGGGAGCACTGACCCAGACAGAAAGGTGAGAGCCCAGAATCCTCCCACACTCATCTGATAAACAAAAAGATACATAAATGTTTAAGGGATCTCCCACATACAGGTTCTATGACCTTGTGCAAGTCGCCTGTGGAAATGGGAATAATCCCTATGCTGCAGAATAGCTGGGAGGACTGAAATGGTGGATGTAAAGTGCTTAGCGCAGCGCCACAGAGAGGCATAGGATTCCTTCTCCCATGATTCCTGGCCAACGTGCGGCTGATGAGGACTAATGAGGGGAGAAATAGGCCAGGGACCCCCTCCCCCAGCTTTCCCAAACACCTTCCCCCCCTCTGGCTCCAGACCTCTCCAGCCCTGAGAGGCCTGGGCCCCAGTTCCCTCCAGAGCCGCTGGCAGGGAAAGGAGCCTCCTGGAGACTGCCGTTTGCCGGCTCAGCTCGGAGCACCTGAGCCAGACCTGTCGCTTTAGCTTCATCTTTAGAAAACCACCTTGGTTCCCGGATGGCAGTGGGAGAGGGAGTGCGTCAATGTTTGTTGCACTATCTGTGTAAGGAATCTGAGAAGCCAAGTGATGGTGAAACCAGGAGGTGATCATCCACAGGGGCAGCCTCTTTCCAGGAAAGTCTTTCCTGATGGGACTGGCCCAACCAGAAGGCTTCCATTGAGCCTCTTCTCTAAGTGACCTCCCATAACCCCTCTTCTGCCAACCGGGAGGCTGGCTGGGGGCGGGGACACTGGGAGTCTAGCTGCTCCAGGCTACGCCCACGTGCCCAGGGAAGCAGCCCCACACTGCCCTCTGGTGGCGCCACCCAGAGACCCGAGAGAGACCTTCACTTGGCTAGGGCCAGCCCAGAGGAAGGGGCTTATCTAGGGGAGGGGCAGGTCTCAGGCTAGAACTCTGAACTGGATCCCCAGCCCAAGGCATGAATGAACCTGAAGGCTCCTGTTCCCTCATTTCCCGTTGCTGCGATCGCAGATTCACTAGCAGCATCAATGTCCTCAGCACACAGGTCCAGTCCCCAGGCCTGGAGGCCATCAAGGTGTTCAGGGAGTCATGGGGGTGGGGGCAGGGAAGGGGCTATAGTTATTTATAAAGGCCTAAAAACAGCCCTCCAAACAACACAAATTGCCCAGCCCCAGAGGGTCCCCTGGGAAGGTGACTGCCGGCGAAGGCTGCCTAGAGGAGGACTGGGAGACACAGAATCTTAAAGTTTGACCCTCTGATTAGGTGCTGCTTCTTGAGCCCCTGGACTGAGTCGATGTCAATGTTTGTTGATTGAGAAAAAAATGGAGCTTCCTAGAGGCGGCCCTGGGCTGAGGGGTGGTAGGCAGAGCACACCCAAGAGCTGGGGTTCAAGCCACTGAGCGCCATGTGACACAGCCGAGGTCCTGGTGGTCAGCAGGGACATCTGGAAGTGGAGGGAGGAGGCATATCTGCCTGTGACTCCAGGACCGTCTCTATTTCCTACCATCTCTGACTCCCTCCCCCACCGCCACCTCCAAATCAGGACAAAGCTGATTACTAATAAATCCCGAAGAAAGGCAGAATTGGGATAGCACGGAGCACTTTGCACCATTAGCTAAAAGCTTCTCTGGGCCAAGTGCTCTTCTGTGCAGCCCAGAAAACAATTTTGGTTACCCCCTCCCCCCCTCCCCCCCCCCCTGCGCCCAGCTGTGGCCAAAGCTCCTCCCTGGGTCACACCAGAGAGTCCTTGTCCTTTCTTCACCCCAAACCCCAAACAGAGTAGCTGCAGAAGGTTCTCCCCCCTGTGGAGGCCAGAGGATGTCAGGGCCACCTACTGTCCTGGTCCCCAAGCTCTCCTCCGTCTCTGAGACCTCCTCCTGGACTTCCCTTCCCCAGCTACCAACGGGTTCAGGAAGGCCTGGCTATTAGCTAAGAAACCAGCCCAAAAGTTTGGTACCTGGGGAAAGAAAAGGCTGATTGGAGGTGGAAGATCAGGTGAGAGAGAGCCTTGGGGCTCTGCCTTTCAGAGCAATACACCGGACCCTCAGGTGTTTAATCCCAAGTCCAGAATTAAACCAGATTCCCTTAACTCTGACATTCTCGTCCTACCCCCATCCACCCATTCCCAAGTCCTGACATGAGGAGGGACAGCTGTGTGCAGAGAGAGACTGAGGAAACCGGCCCGAAGAGGGGGCAGAGTTGTCCAGGTCGCACAGCAGACAAGCTGGGCATCAGTTCTCTCTGGCCCCTGCCCCTGGGCAGGGAGAGACACTGAGAGAAAGCCTGGGCTCTAGTTCTGTCCCTCTGCCGGCATGTGACCTGGCCACTCTGCAGAATGAGGATGTTAGATTAGCTCCTGACTCCACCAGCAAGGGCCCTGCCGGCTTCTAGGTGTGATTTCAGAGAGCAAACCATTCTTCCATGACCGATGGGGGAGAAGTCAGACCTCTGCCCTGGCTTAACCTCCCTACGGCGCTTCCTGGAGGTGAAGGCGGCAGCCAACGCAGCAGAGCAGCAGCGAGGCCAGTCACAGCTGAGGGGGCGCTGGGGAAGGGGAGCCTGAAGGGCATGGGGACAGGAAGAGAAGCAGAGCTCATTTCAGACGAGATCGGGCGCGTTCAGGGTGGTACGGCCGTAGACAGCAGAGCTCATTTCAGGTCTGGCCCTTTAAGACCCCCTTTCTAGAAGTTAATGACATAGCTGCCCCCGTGGGCCTGTTAAAAGATGTTCCCTGAGTCATAACGGGTTTGGCGCAGTGGATAGAGCTTTGGCCTGCGGACTCAAGGGTCCCAGGTTTGATTCCTGTGAAGGGCATGTATCTTGGTTTCCAGCACAACCCCAGTAGGAGGTGTGCAGGAGGCAGCTGATCGAGGTTTCTCTCTCATCTTTCTAGCTCTCTATCTTTCTCCCTTCCTCTCTGTAAAAAAAAAAAAAAAAAAAAAAAAAATCAATAAAATATATATATATTTTTAAAAGATGTTACTTGACTCCGTCCCAGGCAGAGCCACTTTAGAACCAGGTTGGGGAGCGGGGTCTCTCAGAGAACAAGTGAGGCTTTAGACAGTCTCCATGGTTATCTAAGGCTGTACTCTGAGCTAAGGTGCATGAGGGTGAGAGAAAAAAAACCTCTCCTAGAAGTGGAAGGGCTGAAGCTTTATGGGACAAAACCCCTCACTCTCTCTGGGATTCCATCTCACAAATGGAAAACGGGGGCCTGGGAGAGCACTCAGTGGGACATGGCTGTACCAGCCCCACCCCATCTCGGGACCTCACTATTCCGTCCGCCCAAAGGTAGGGAGCTAGGAGGTGTCAGGAAACAGCAGCCTCAAGGGCAGGACTCTTCTTACAGCCCCAAGGGACGCCGGAAAGTCAATGCAGGTGCGGGGGGGAGGAGGGGCGGGGAGGACGCTGCGTCAGTGCACAGGCTCCGATCGGTACAAGTTTGCGGGCACACCCTCCGTTTGTGCATCTCTATCATGGGGGCTTGGTGCTCCCGCCTCACTCCCCAGGGCTGGGAGAGGCCGCAGCCGAAAGCGGACACTTTATTGGGGACCCCGCGGGCTCCAGGAGCCCCAAGGCAGGGAGATCCGGGCCCCGGCACCCCCCTCCCCCGCCCCCTGGAAGCACCAGCCGCTAAGACCGCACCTCAGCCTCTCGGCCCGGTCCCCCGGCCGCCCGGCCGCGCTCCTGTGACCGACCGGTCCGTCCATCCATCCGCGTCGGGGACGCGCCCGCAGTCCGTCCTCGGCGCCGGGGCAGCGGCCGGCCGGGCGGTCAGCGCTGCGGGGAGGCGGGCCCGCGGGGCGGGCTGCGGCGGAAGGGCGAGTCGGGCTCCGGGCCGCGGCCCCGCCGCAGGCGCCCGGCGCCCCAGGGCACGCAGCCGCCCAGGCCCAGCGCCGAGGCGAGCAGCGCGGGCGGGCGGCCCCGGCGGCCGCGGCGCGGGCCCTTCTTGAGGCGGGAGCCGTGCGCCGCCAGGTGGAGCTCGGACTGCGCCACGCCGCCGCCCAGGCGGCTCAGGCTCTCGGCCCGGTGCGCCAGGCGCAGCTCGGCCGCCAGGAAGACGCGGTGCAGCTGCAGCACGCGGCTCTCCAGCTCCGACACCAGGCGCCGGCGGCCCTCCACCTCCAGCAGCCGCCGCCGCGCCTCGGCCAGCTCCAGGGCGCGCCCCCCGGACCCCGCCGCGCCCCCTGCCGGCCCGGCGGCCCCCGCAGCCCCGTGAGCGCCCTGGCGCCGGCGCTGCAGCTCCTGCCCCTCGGCCGAGCCCGCCGACGCCGGGGTCGCCTCTGGCGGCGGCGGCGACGACGAGGTCTGAGTCGGGGTCGAGGTCAAGGTCGGAGTTGGGGGCGGGGGCTGAGGGGATGGCAGGGGCTCCCGGGGCGGCGGCGGCGGCGGCGACCCCGGTTCCGCTGCCCCTTCCCGGGCCCCCGGGCCGCAGGCGCTGATGCGGCAGCCCGGCATCCCCCGCCCCCCGGCGGTCCGCAGCGGTCGGTCGGTCGGTCCTCGGCTTTGGCCGGCTGCCCCCGCGGGACGGAGGGTGGACGGCGAGAATGCAAGCGATGCGGCCGCAGCCCCCGCGCCAGCGCCTCGCCGGGCGCCGGGGCCTCTTATAGGATTGGGGGCGGAGCGACAGACCGCGCAGCCAATCCGGGGCCGGCATGCTCTGACCCCCCCGTCTCCGCCCCGCCCATCACGACAGCGCCCACTCCCGTTAGGTCCTCGGTCCCTCGGCTTTGCGAGGGCACCCGGTCTCCATCCCCGCTCCCAAACGCTCGGTCATAAGAACACTGCATCTTCTCTGTTTTGGCCCCGAGGCAGAGGCGCTGGTGGCTGGTGCTTAGGAATCACGGACTCCAGGCTCCACCTGGGAGAGGGTTTTGCCTGTGACAGTGGGAACTCGGGAGGCTTCGCTGTTTGCACAGTGCTCCTTCCCGTGCCGCACCCCGTGGCCCAATCGGTTCTGCCTGGTCTTCTGCGCCACAAGGCCCACGAGGACCCTCTTCTCCGGTCTCCCTGGGGCAGTGGAGAGGTTCACACAGGGGGGTCGGGGGGACTGCAATCTGGTAGGGGTTCGATGGGGTTTGTTCCCCACCAGGCAGCAAAACCAACCACAGCGCTGCCGCTGCGTCCGCCTCGGCTTTGTAAACCTTGATGGACCCCCCCAGAGAAGCCCCAGACCCTACAGTGTGCAAAATTCTTCCCATGCCCCTGCTCCCGTTTGCTCCTCTCAGGAGATGCCTCACGCCTTTACCCAGAGGGGAAACAGACCCAGAAAGTGCAGTGGTGCCTTCCCCAAGATCACATAGCAGGTCTGTCCCTGGATCTGGACCTCTGGATGGGAGCGGCTCAGCCATATGCCCTCTGGGGGCTCAGATTCCTGGTTCCTCCTGCCATTGGGGAGGAACATTGTCATTCTGGCAAAATAGAAAACGGAGCCCTGCCCATTTTCCCCACAACAGAAATGACCCTGCCATACCCTCTCGAACCACTGGCCCAGACGCCAGGGCCCTGCCTCCGTGTTCATCTCTTCAAAGGGTGCCGTCAGAGATGGGAGGTCCCTGTGATGGGTGGGGCGGAGGCTGGAAGGTTTGGGAGACCCGCCCAAAGTGTGGCCAGTGCGGTCACTGCCCAGGCTGAAGAGAGGCAGACGGGGGAGTGCACCGGCTTGATGAGAAGAGAATAGAGAGCCACCCTCTCCATGCTTTCAAGCGCCTTAAATTGAGTGATTAGGAAAAGTGAGCGAGACTGCTGGGCTCCTGAGAGGCAGCTCAGAGAGGAGAGAGCGCTCCATGAGGGGACCAGGCTCTGTGAAGGAAGGAAGCCTTAGGAGGAGTGAGGGAGACTCAGTGGAGGGCAAGTAGAGGGAGTCAGTGATGTTTCTCTCTCATCGATGTTTCTGACTATCCATCTCCCTTCCTCTCTGTAAAAATTCAATAAAATACATTTTTTAAATAAAAAAAAGAAGAGTCCCCTGCGTCATGCATTCACTTATTCATTCATTTGACAAATGTGATCATTACCTTCTCTGTTTGACTGGCTGCTGGAGTTCACAGCAATGATCCGGTGGGGCCCTGCCCTCAGGGAGCAAACAGACACGTGATGGCAGTTCAGTGAGTAGCTACTGCGATGGGAGAACACAGAGGCCTGGGAACACAGAGAGACATTAGGTCCAGTGGGTGGGGAGGGAATCAGCGAGAGTTCTCTGCAGGTGACATTTAAACTGAGACCTGAAGGATGAATCATAGCCAGTGATGCAACGATAGTTGAGGGTGGGGGAGTGGAAAGGAGACAGATTCACGAGGAGAATACTGCTTGCACAGGACCAGAGATGAAAGCTTTGGCATTTGCTCGCTTTGTTCCTGGCTTCCTTAATTGCCCTGGGCTCTGCACTCTCCGAAGTGGACAGGGACCACAGCCAACCACCTCTTAGTGCACAGCCAGCCTGGCAAACAGCACTGGGAATTAGGAAGTACATTTATATATTTTAATTTATTTTTTACAGAGAAGAAGGAAGAGGGATAGAGAGAAACATCGGTGAGAGAAACATCGGTGAGAGAAATCAATCATCTGCCTCCTGCACACTCCCTACTGGGGATGTGCCCGCAACCAAGATACATGCCCTTGACCGGAATCGAACCTGGGACCCTTGAGTCCGCAGGCCGATGCTCCATCCACTGAGACAAACCGGTTAGGGCAGGGAGTACATTTCTATACTGTACTAACCATTGTTTTATTCTGATCCCTTTAAAATGTTTTCATTGCTTTTAGAGGGAAAGGGAAATGGAGAGAGAGAAAAACATCGATGTGAGAGAGTAACATTGATTGGCTGCCTTCAGTATCTTCCCCCACCCCTACCCTCTCCCTCCTGCCCACCAGCCCGCATTGAGGATCAAGCCCAAAATCTAGGCATGTTCCCTGACTGAGAATCAACCAGTGACCCTTTGGTGCATGGCATGATGCTCAACCAACTGAGCCAGACTGGTCAGGGCTGTTTTCATTTTTTTTATAAGTTACACAGTCCTCTTTAAAAAATATATATATATTTAAAAAAAAATATTTGATTTTTTACAGAGAGGAAGAGAGAGGGATAGAGAGCTAGAAACATCGATGAGAGAGAAACATCGATCAGCTGCCTCTTGCACACCCCCTACTGGGGATGTGCCTGAAACCAAGGTACATGCCCTTGACTGGAATCAAACCTGGGACCTTTCAGTCCGCAGGCCGACGCTCTATCCACTGAGCCAAACTCGTTTCGGCTACACAGTCCTCTTGTAGAAAAGATGGGAAAGAGAAAAATATTAAAAATTTTAAAAAAGAAAAGAAAGGAATCTGGAATTAGAGAGACTTAAGTTTGAACTGAAGTTCAGTCCTAGCTGTGCAATCTGAGTAAAGTATGTTTTCTCTGTAATCTTCGGGGTCTGAGGAATGGAACTGCTGACACCTAGACAAAAGCATTGTTAGATGCAAGAATTTGTCCAAAATGTCAGAAGCTACACATATCTGTCCTTGGTTTGAGCAAGAGACCATGAAAGAGAAGAGGCAGCACTAGCCAGTCTGGCTCAGTAGATAAAGCATCAGCCTGCAGACCAAAGGGTCCCAGGTTCGATTCCAGTCAAGGGCATGTACCTTGGTTGCAGGCTCCTCCCTGGCCCACATTCTGGTCAGGGCTTCTGCAAGAGGCAACCAATCAATGTGTTTTTCTCACATTGATGGTTCTCTCCCTCCCTCCCTCTCTCTTCCATTCTCTCTAAAAGTCAATAGAGCCCTGACCAGTTTGGCTCAGTGAATAGAGCATCGCCCCGCGGACTCAAGAGTCCCAGGTTTGATTCTGGTCAAGGGCATGTACTTTGGTTGTGGGCACATCCCCAGTAGCGGGTGTGCAGGAGGCAGCTGATTGATGTTTCTCTCTCATCAATGTTTCTAACTCTCTCTCCCTCTCCCTTCCTCTCTGTAAAAAAAAAATCAATAAAATATATATATTTTAAAGTCAATGGAAAAATATCCTTGGTGAGGATTAACATAAATAAATAAATAAATAAGATGAAGTGTTTGAGAGAGAGAGAGAGAGAGAGAAGCTGATGAGGACTTGAATCCAGAGACTCGTCCATTATATCCACGCCTCTCCCGGGCAGCAGCCAGGAGAGGCAAGCCTTATGGTGGGCGAGTGTGGCTGTGGGCCAAATCAGGGTCCCCCCCATCAGCTGAGAGTGGGGTGGGGCAGGAGGTCAAGGCCTAAGAAATCTCCTTCCATCCCAGCCTAGAAGATTCAAGGCCTCTGCTAAGAGATCCAACCTCTCCCTTTCAGTCTCTGCCCTGCAACCTGAGCTGGCACCCTCCGGGATGTGATATCAGTTTAATAATTTAGCAGATGCAGATAAAGATAGCAACTCTGAAAATAAACCAGCGAGGCGCAGCCTCCATCTCCTCTTTCCCTCCGCAGACTTCCTGCCCTTCCCCCAAGGTTTCTGGTTGCCCCCATACCTGTCAGTGCCCCTGCCCACGAAGGGGCACCTGACTGGACACCTCCTCCTTTGCCTTCTCCGAGTCCTTCTCCTTCTCCAACCTCCTCCTCGCCTCTCCTTTCTCTCAATTCTCCTATTCAGAGCTTTTATTTTAATTAGAGCTTAAAAGAATCTTGTGCCGGAAGTCGGAAGCTTAGATTTAATTCATGATGTGCACTGAGCAGGTATGCCCCTTCTCTCTAAGCCTCTGTTCCCACATTTGTAAAATGAGGCCTCTGGATTCCCAAGTGTAGCAGGAACAAAACGTTGGGGCTGTGGCAATTACCTGGACGGGGGACTAGATGTCTTTCCCAGGAAGACACAGCTGCCGCGGCAGTGCCATCCCGGCCTGTGGCACTGCAATTCGTCTGCTGCTCCCTCTGGAGAGCTCACAGGTTCTCTTTGTGTTTAACTTCTCTTGTGATGGAAATTTTGCCCTAGTTATTGTTCCAAAAATAAAAGGCAGTACGTGCCTTGTGTTCACAATGGGTGTAGCAGGTTTCATGTGTTTTTGGTGCTTCTTCGTGTTTCTGACAACATGAGGGAAATTGTATTTCCCTCTGGGAAGTGGGGAAGAGCGATATCTCTTCCCCCTTGATGGGTCTTTGCTCAAGTCACCCCACTTCTACAGGTCTCGGCTCTCCCATCTCTAAAGTGGCCACGTGCTGAACAGTAAGCCAAACGAGGGAAGGAGGACTCCACCATCTTTAGACTGTGAGCTCCAAAAGGGATGAGATCACTTCTGTTTTCATGAATTCATTCAACAAGATAATTAGCACTTACTCTGAACCAGCCACTAGGGAAGGTGCTAGGGGCACAGAAAATAAACGCAGCATAGTCCTGCCCTAGCAAGTTAGGCTCAGTGGATAGAGTGTTGGACTGTGGACTGAAGGATCCCGGGTTCGATTCTGGTCAAAGGGCACATGCTAGGTTTTGGGCTTGATCTCCAGTAGGAGGTGTGCAGGAGGCAGCAGATCAGTGGTTTTCTCTATCATTGACTAGAGGCCCAGTGCACGAAATTCATGCACGGGGGTTTGGGGGGGTTGTCCCTCAGCCCAGCCTGGACCCTCTCACAATCCAGGACTGCTGGCTCCCAATTGTTAGCCTGTGTGCCTTCCTGATTGCCCCTAACCGCTTCTGCCTGCCAGCCAGATCACCCTAACCACTCCCATGCCAGCCTAATTGATATCTAACTGCTCCCCTGTCAGCCCATTTGCCCCCAACTTCCCTCCTCTGCTGGGCTGGTCACCCTTAACTGCCCTCCCCTACTTGCCTGATCACCCACAACTGCCCTCCCTTGCAGGCCTGGTCCCTCCCAACTGCCCTCCCCTGCAGGCCATCTTGTGGTGGCCATCTTCTGTCCACATAGGGGCAGAATCTTTGACCACATGAGGGCAGGCATATTATGTTTTGGAGTGATGGTCAATCTGCATATTACTCTTTTATTAAATAGGATGTTTCTCTCTCTCTCATCTCTCCCTTCTCTGAAAACAATAGATAGATAGATAGATAGATAGATAGATAGATATAGATGTATAGATAGATAGATAGATAGATAGATAGATAGATTTTATTGATTTTTTTTTTACAGAGAGGAAGAGAGAGGGATAGAGAGCTAGGAACATCGACCAGCTGCCTCCTCCACACCCCCTACTGGGGATGTGCCCACAACCAATGTACATGCCCTTGACCGGAATCGAATCTGGGACCTTTCAGTCCGCAGGCCGACACTCTATCCACTGAGCCAAACCGGTTTCAGCAATAAAAATATATTTTTAAAAAGCAGAGTCCCTATTCCCTCAAAGCTTACATTTCAAAAATCAAAATAATTAAATCCCAAGGCATGTGCCATGAAGGAATAATAAAATGCCTGCTAATATTTACTTGGTGCTTCCTCTATGCCAGGTTCTGATCCTATAAGGTGCTATTATTAATATACTCCACTTTATATATTAGGAAACTGAAGGACAGAGTGACCTGGTAAATGTGGCCAAGGTCACAGAGCCAAGGAGTGGCCAAGCCCCGTAAGATTCAACACGCAGGCAATCTGCTTCCAAAGCCTGTTTCGACCACATAGCCACAGGGCTTCGTAGAAATTACGAAAAGGAATACACCGGGGCCACAATGGAAGGTGCAGTTACATGGTGATGTTAATCTGAGACCTGAAAGATGAGTAGGAGACAGTTATTGGAATTGGGAAAAGAGCTTTCCCAGCAGAAAAACACACACCAGTGTGTGCAAAGGTCCTCAGACCGAGAGATTGGTGTGTTCAGTGTCCGGTAAGCTAACAGGAAAGTGGCTAGAGCTGAGGTCAGAGGAGTAGGCTGGAGGCCAGGGTGAAGGTTTTGGGTTTTACTGTAAGAGCAGGGGAAGCCTTTGAAAGTTTTAAGTGGGGTTCAACATGATCTGATTTTTTAAAAGATTGTGCTGTTGAAAAAAAAAAAAACCATACACAGCATCGTGCTGTTTGCTGCGCTGATAATGAACCTAAAGGGAATAATGGAGACCAGTTAGGAGATTGCTGCAGTAATCCAGCAGACATAGGTCAGTGCCGGGCCAGGAGTGATTTATTCTCCTGCTGATTCTCAGAGGCAGTAGTCTTGCCTCAGGGAGTCCTACCCAGAATGGCTGGGGAGACCGGGATGGGGCAGGAAGAAGAGGGCAAAATAAAATAGCTATCTAATGATCATTTACCATAATCACCACGTGAAACTTACCACATTCACTTTATAGGCCAGGTACAGAGAAGTTCTGTAACCTGGCCAAAGTCACCCAGCTAGTAAGTGGCAAGTTTGGGGCGCATATTTAGGCTTTCTGGATGAAGAGTTCACACTCCGAACCACTGTACATCCTACTTCACATTAAGGGCTAGGACGAGAGATGCTGAGGTTCAGAGAGGTTAAGCTCACACTGCCGCTGAACAGGGAGGGCTGTATCTAGGACTTCAACTCTGATCTTGTGACCATGAAGTTCTGGCATTTACGCTGTTGGGTGCTGCCCTCTAGCGTCCCCTAACGGGAGAAGTGCCCCAAAGGCAAGCAGCAGATACCCACAGCTCCTGACGCCCAAAGCTGTAGGTCTTACAGATACTACCTTGTTTCCCCGAAAGTAAGACATCCTCCGAAAATAAGACCTAGCGCAACTTTGGGAGAAAAAAATTAATATAAGACACTGTCTTATTTTCGGGGAAACAGAGTAAATGTCACTCTAAATGTCTCCATAGATACAGTCATGCTACTTCTTGGCTATCTTACAAATCCCGCAATTCATCAGGTCTAACACCATCTTTGTACTTTTTCACCTCAAATTTGCCCTCAGTCATTTCTTCTTTATTTATTTATTTTTAGATTTTCTTTGGGCTTATGAAATAGCTCCGCATCTTTTCTTTTTAATTTGATTTCAGAGAGGAAGAGAGAGGGAGAGAGAGATAGAAACATCAATGATGAGAAAGAATCACTGATAGGCTGCCTCTGGCATGCCTCCTACTGAAGATCTAGCAACCTGGACATGTGCCCTTGACTGGAATCGAACCTGGGACCCTTCAGTCTGCAGGTCAATGCTCTATCCACTGAGCTGAACTGGCTAGGGCTGTATCTTTTTTAAAAATATATATATATTTTTATTGATTTCTGAAAGGAAGGGAGAGCGAAAGATCAATGCTAAGAGAGAATCATCAATAGGCTGCCTCCTGCACTCCCCACACTGGGGACCGAGCTTGCAACCCTGACAGGGAATTGAACTGTGACTCCTGGTTCATAGGTTGACACTCAACCAGCCAGGCCTCCTCAGTCATTTCCATTCATCCAGTAACACAAGCCAGAATCCTAGCCATCCCACAGCTCAGGAGTCTGCATGGTAGCAAGGAAGAAGACCAGATAAGTAACCAGTGGACACAGTAGAGTAACTGGTGGAAGCAGAGGATCAAGACAATGTCCCTCAATCATGGCATGAGGCAAAACTGAGCTTGGGGGGGCTCCAGTTAGAAAGGCAGGTCTTTCTGCTTAGAAAGAAGCCCAGCCGAAACCGGTGTGGCTCAGTGGATAGAGCGTCGGCCTGCTCACTGAAGGGTCCCCGGTTCGATTCCGGTCAAGCCCATGTACCTTGGTTGTGGGCACATCCCCAGTAGGGGATGTGCAGGAGGCAGCTGATGACGTTTCTCTCTCATCCATGTTTCTAGCTCTCTATCTCTCTCCCTTCCTCTCTGTAAAAAATCAATTATATATATATATATATATATAGAGAGAGAGAGAGAGAGAGAGAGAGAGAGAGAGAGGAAGAAGAAGAAGAAGAAGAAGAAGAAGAAGAAGAAGAAGAAGAAGCAGCCCAAATGCAGCTTTATGGCTGGGAGGAGGGTTCTATGCTGGGAGCCGAAGGGCTGGGTTCCCCCCCAGCTTCACTACTCAGTCATAGTAGGGCCTTCGGACTTGATGAGCCTCCGTTTCCACATCTGTAAAATGAGTATGACAATGCCAATCTAGGCCTATTGAAAAGGTCCAATTAAAAAGTGTCTGCTTTGCTCTGGCCCTGTGGCTCCGTTGATTGGAGTGTCATCAGACATCAAAAGGTTGTGGCTTAGATTCCCATTCATGGTTCGTACTTAGGTTGCAGGTTTGACCCCTGATCGGGGAGCATATGGAAGGCAAAGAAGGCAACTGATGGATGTTTCTCTCTGACATCAATACTTCTTTGTCTCTCTTTCTCTCTCCTCCCCCTCCCACCTCCCTCTTTTCCATTCTCTCTTAAAAATCAATGGAAAAAATATCCTCCATTGAGGACTAACAAAACAACAAAACAAAGAAGTCCTGGAATCTACCATCCAACCCAAGAACCAAACATCACTAAGAATTAAGTCTGCTAAGGGGTTCTTTGCCATCGCTGACCCCTCCCCCAACTGACCCCAGGCAATCACTACTCTGAATTTTGTATTCCTCATTCTCTTGCTTTTTAATATATATAAATACACACACACACACACACACACACACACACTGTATTTTCTGGCATATAAGATGACCCCCTAATTTTACAGTTAAAACATAGGTTTAGGCCTATATTCGCTGTATAAGACTACCTCCCACTTCCGAGGCAACACCAGTTCTTTTTTTAATAGACCGCCTCTCTGACTCTGGCCAATTCAAGCAGGCTTTTGATGCATGCAAATTATACATGTTCTGTACCCGAAGCTACACTGTGTTCTAGTAAAAAGCCTGCTAGGGCGGTGGTATAGTGCCATCCTAGATTTCCAAGTGAGCTGCTTTCTATCCGTCCTCTTTTCTCTGTTCCCTCTGCTAAGACCTGAATTCAGACCACTGAAAAAGCCCGGTTGACTTTTTTTCATTTCAAACATCGTCTTATACATCGGAAAATACAGTGTGTGTATATATATATATATATATATATATATATATATATATATAATCTCAGAGAGAAGGGGAGAAGGAGAGAGAGATAGAAACATCAATCATGACAGTGAATCATTGATGGGCTGCCTCCTGCAGAACTCATACTGGGGATCAAGGATGAAACCCAGGCATGTGTCCTGACTGAGTATCAAACCTGGGACCTCTTGGTTCACAGGTTGATGTTCAACTGCCAGCAAGGCTCATTCTCTTGCTTTAAAAAAAAAAATGTTTTTATTGACTTTAAAATTTTTATTTTGTTCTTTTTTTGTTTTCTTTTTTAAAATATTGATTTTTTAATAGAGAGCAGAAGGGAGGGAGGGAGATGGAGAGGAAGAGGGAGAGAGAGAAAAATTGATGTGAGAGAAACATCAATTGGCTGCAGAAAGAGATAGAGAAACATCAATGTGAGAGAAACATCAATTGGCTGCCTGCTATACACAGCCTGACCAGGGATCAAACCCAAAACCTGGGCATGTGCCCTGACTGGGAATCAAACTAGCAACCTTTCTGTGCATGAGACAACACTCAGCCAACTGAGCCACACTGGTGGCCAGGGCTCTCTTGTTTTTCTTTAATAGTTATTTTTTCATACATAAGTTATGCTTAACCTTATGAATTTGCCTTTTTTTCGGTCAAAACATGTCAAAAACAATAATTTCATACGATTCAACCCACAACATAACAGTTCTGGTTGTATTTGAACTTTGTGAAAAGGATACCATTCTGTATGCACTCTTTTGGGATTTGCATTTTTTTCACTCAATATTATATCACCATGATCCAGTCATATTGCTGTTTTTCATTTTTAAATCTTTTTAAATATATATATGTATATATATATATATATATCTTAAATATATTTTATTGATTTTGTACAGAGAGGAAGGGAGAGAGAGAGTTAGAAACATCAATGAGAGAGTCATCAATCAGCTGCCTCTTGCACGCCCCCCACTGGGAATGTGCCCGCAACCAAGGTACATGCCCTTGACCGGAATCGAACTTGGGACCCTTCAGTCCCCAAGCTGATGCTCTATCCATTGAGCCAAACCGGTTTTGGCTATATATATTTTTTTAAAAAAATATATTTTATTGACTTTTTACAAAGAGGAAGAGAGAGGGATAGTTAGAAACATAGAGAGAGAAACATCGACCAGCTGCCTCTTGCACACTGCCTACTGGGGATGTGCCCGCAACCAGGGTACATGCCCTTGACCAGAATCGAACCTGGAACCTTTCAGTCCACAGACCGACACTCTATCCACTGAGCCAAACTGGTTTCAGCAATATATATATATATATATATATATATATATATATATATATATATATATATATAATTTCAGAGAGGGATTGAGAGAAACATCAGTGAGAATGTCTCCTGCTCGTCCCCCACTGGGGGTCAAGCCTGCCGCTCAGGAATGCGCCCTGACCGGGTATCAGCCCCGATCTCCTGGCTCATAAGTCCGCACCCGGCTGGGCTGAGCCTGTAAGGCCCGGCGGGCGCTGCTGGGCCCAGAGATGCCGGGACCGCCTCCCACCGCGGAGGAGAAGGGGTCCCGGCGTCCGTCCACTCTGCCCCGAGGCCTGGCTTCCTGGACGAGGCGGGGCACCGCTCAGAGGCCGCGGGCTCGGCGCCCCGGCCGGGCCTCGGTGCCAGCCCCGCGCCCAGGGCGGGGCCTCGGCCAGGTGAGCGCGGCGGCGCTTCGCGGAGCAGGAAGTGTGTCCCCAGCGGCGGCCCGTGCGGCGCTCCCGCGAGACGCTCACCTGCACCCCAGGTGAGCGGCGGGCGGGGGCGCGGAGGGGGCGGGGGAAGGGGCCGAGCCGGAGGCGCTCACCTGGCGGGACAGGTAAGCCCCGCGCGGGCCCGAGGGGGCGCGAACCGGGGAGGTACCGGCGTGGAGGGACCTGGGAGGCTGCGCGCGGGCGGGGGAGGGTCCCGGGCCGGGTTCGCGGGGACCACCCTCCCACTTCCGGGGTGCGCGGGCCGGGCCGGGGAGCGGCCTGGGCAGAACCCTGGGCCGGGCCGGCGGAGCGGGGTCCCGGGTCCGGGGTCCGTCCTCGCCCTCGGGCCGCGCTGGCTCGGGGCGGGGGCGTGCACACCCCGCGGAAGTGTCAGGGCGGCGGGAGGCTGGGTTCGCGGGGCGGAGGCCTCTGCAGCCGGAGGGGTGGTGCTCGCCCCCGGGGCACTCACCGCTGATGTAGGAGCTGCGGGGGTTCGAGGGGCAGCCTCCCCTCGGGGTCCGGTTCTCTCTCGCCCGGGACCCGGGGCCCGCGGGTGCGGGAGTGGCAGGCTGAGCCTTGGGAGCGGGAGACCGAAGGTGCAGGGACGCCGGGCGCGAGCCCGGACGGCTGTTTCCCGAGTAGGATTGGGTGTCCCTCCCGCCCGGAGTGCAGGACCTGGCCGCGCAGGGGTGGGGGCCGAGGCCGGTGCAGCGGGCCTGTCCCAGGACCTTGGGAGGAGGGCGTCGGTGGGGAGACAGACCCCGGAGTGTGTAGGTTCCCAGGGACCACGGAGGTGGGAAGCGCATCAGTAAGAAGTGTGGGGAGGGTGGGTGTGGGAGCCTCTGGCCCCGAGGAAATCTCTGCAGTGTCCTGGGGCTCCCGGTGACTCAGTCCCTCCCGGGTGCTGCAGCCCCTGCGCGCAGGGTCTCATTTAAACTTCACCTGGTGCGGGAAGATACTCATCTCACCCGTTAGAGATGAGGAAATGATGGCCAGCGTAGCTGTTAGTTAGTGTCCTCCGGATATGCCAAGATTGCTGGGTTCGATCCCGGTCAACCAATAAATGCATAAGTGCAACAACATCGATATTTCTCAAATCAATTTTCCTCCCTCTCTCTCCACCCCATCCTCTTTTTTAAAAAAATCAATAAAAAAAATAAAAATAAATAAAATAAAAAAATCAATAAAAAATGACAAAAAGATGAGGAAACAGCCTAGAGTCTTGGGCTAGACCTCAATAGAAGCAAGGGCTTGGTTTTGGCTCTGTGGATAGAGCGTTGGCCTGCGGACTCAAGGGTCCCAGGTTCGATTCTGGTCAAGGGCATGTACCTTGGTTGCGAGCATATCCCCAGTAATTGGTGTGCAGGAGGCTGCTGATTGATGTTTCTCTCTATCCCTCTCCCTTCATCTCTCTGAAAAATCAATAATATATATATATATATATTTTTTTTAATTAATTAAAGAAAAAGAAGAAGAAGCAGGGGCTCTCCCCTCACAAAACCAAATGACCAAGTGTTCTTCTTAGGGTTTTGGAGGTGGGGCAGCAGCATTGAGGGGAAGATAGAGCCTGGATGAAATGGGCTGAAATTGACTTCAGGACGGTTCAAGGCCTAGAGGGGAGGGGAAACTGAGGCTAGGCATTTTCCTTACCTCAGATTTTGCTTCCCATCCCTCCATCCCACTCCCATTCGAGATGTTTGGCACAGAGCCAAGTGCATGGGCTCTGGAGTCTGGTGGACCACAGTACAAATCCAGCTCTCTCTTTCCAGCTAGGTGTCTCTGGACAAGCCACCTCAGCTCCCTGGGCTTCAGTCTCCTCGTCTGTAAAGTGGAGATATATTTACAGGGCAACTGTGAGTGTTACATAGGGCTCGTTTGGCATGTAATCCTCTTGGGCTGGAGCCTGTTCCTGGCCCATTTCCTGCTGTTTCTCCAGCATTTAGCACAGCTCTGGGCACTCAGTGCTCAGTAAAAATTTAAGTGCTCAGTAAAAATTTGTTGGATGAATTTAATGATTAGTGGCAAATCCTAAAGCCTCAGAGGTGGAAGAGACAGTGATCCAGAATGTCATCAGTAACCCCTTATTCTTATAAACCCCAGGTACCCCAGAGTTCAGTGTGGTTGAAACAGTGTTCATACATTCACCCTTCTCCTCATCCAAGGTCTGAGCTGGAGTCAGGCTCCCTCTGTGGACCCTCCTCAGGGAAAGGCTTGTTTATGGAGCTGGCAGCTGGCCACCTTGCCCCTTTTCTCCCAAGTAATAGACAGGATGCGGTGGCGGATAAGAGTATGGATCAGCTGGAACCGGTTTGGCTCAGTGGATAGAGCGTCATCCTGCGGACTGAAAGGTCCCAGGTTCGATTCCGGTCAAGGGCATGTACATTGGTTGCAGGCCCATCCCGGTAGGGGGTGTGTAGGAAGCAGCTGGTTGATGATTCTCTCTCATCGATGTTTCTAGCTCTCTATCCCTCTCTCTTCTGCTCTGTACAAAAAAAAAAAGAAAAAAAAATCAATAAAATATATATTTTTTAAAAAGAGTATGGATCAGGCAGGTTGGGTACAAATAAATGTGTGGCTTTGAACAACTTATTTAGCCTCTCTGTGCCTCAGTATAGTAACAACAATAATAATATCTAAAAGTAGGGTTATGATAATTAATTGGTTTAATATATTTAAACACTTAAAACAATGTAAGCCATCAATAATAAATCACTAGGATGCAAACTCCTGAGGTAGGAAATGTTGTCTGTTTTATCACTGTGTCCATAGAATTTAAAACAGTGTCTGACTCACAGTAGGACCTCAGTTAATATTTGTTAATTGAGTGAATGAATAGTAAATCTATTCCCACCCCCACATTGTTCAAGCCAAGGCTAAGGTTTTAACCATTTGTCTTGCCTCTCTGAGCTGTGAGGGACTATTACAATGTCAATTTGTACATTATGGAGAGGGCATTTCACACACACACACCCCTCCAGACACTGCCACCTCCACACTGATCAGTCTAGAGCCCAAGTCCTGATTTCCACCCAGTGATCCTTGTTCTACCCTGAGGTCACACAGAATGCACTTCTTGTACCCAAACCTGTTTTCAGAAAGGAATTAGACATGGTCCCTGTCCCTTAGAGTCTTACAGGCTTATCTTCAAACAATGGGTTCAAGGCTGTGGGGAGAGACTTGGGTTCTGGAGAGTCCTTGGAGAAGGAGTGCTGGTGGGGACAGCAGAGTAGTTGAAGAGCTGCAGGAATAGTTAAAGAACTCCTGTATCCTCATCCACAGGCGCCATGGCTAACAATCCCTCCCTCCCGTTCTTTCTGTTTTTAGGGGAAACCTTTTGAGATATTCCAGACATCATGCTCCTTTATCCCTAAATTCTTCAGTATATATTTCCTAAGAAAAAGAACATTATCTTATATAACTATAGATTATATAGGTCCGGGAATTTATTTAACACTGTCATATCTTTTAACATTGACACAATGCTATTAAATAATATACAGCCGATGTTTAAATTTCACCAGCTATCCACATTATCCAATTTCCAATTTTTCCTCTTGATCCAGGATCCAGTCCAGGATCACACATGGTGCTTAATTGTCATGTCCTTCAACTTGGGCTTGTCTGATGTTTCCTCATGATTACTTTTAGGTTATGCACTTTAGGCAGGAATACTTCAAAACTGATTCTGTATCCTTAGCGTGTAGTATCAAGAAGCACATGATGCCAATACACCCCATTATTGGTGATATTAACTTTGATCATTTGATTAAAGTGATGTTTGCCAAATTTCTCCAGATCTGTGGGCTTTTAAGTTCTCACTGGCTGCAGTAAGTAGAAAGGAATGGAGGTGGCCAGAATGGGGTCTTGAAAGTACCTGGGTGAGAGATGAAGGTAGTTTTGTTTAGGGAGATGGTATTGATTTGCCCAAAGCACATTGTCTATTAAAGCCAGAACTAGGATTAGAATACAGGTATCCAGATACCCAGTTCTTCTCCATCACCAGTTATAGAATCCCCAGTGCCATTAAATCAGGATTAAAAAGATAAGGGATCAATATTTTAGAAAATCCAGGCTAAGGGAAATTACTGTCCTGCAAATCCCTACATGTGATCAGGGACCCTCCCAAATATATCAGTACATAATGTTTTCCCAACTCTCTCCACTCCCTTCAGCAGAGTTATTTACTCCCATAATGCCTCAGCTAAACTATATACGCCCCCACCCCATCAAAAGTAAAACCAAAAAAAACACACACAAAAAAACACCACTACACAATAATAAACTACATGTTACAAAACCATGTGTAAATTACAAGAACAGGGTCTAAAGTTCATTCATCTTTGGTTCTACAGTATCTAAAAGGACCAGGCTCAGTATTTATGAAATGAATCAGCTCTTAGCTTGCTAGTAACCAAGTCATAAAGGGAAAGACGAATTTTGTGGCTCAGCTTCCTTGTCTAATCATATTTAAATCCTACATTTAACTGCTTGGTGTTAAATGATTCTAGAAAGGGCCGAAACCGATTTGGTTCAATGGATAGAGCGTTGGCTTGGGGACTGAAGGATCCCAGGTTCGATTCCGGTCAAGGACATGTACCTTGGTTGCGGGCGTATCCCCAGTAGGGGGTGTGCAAGAGGCAGCTGATCGATGACTCTCTCTCATCGATGTTTCTAACTCTCTATCTCTCCCCCTTCTTCTCTGTACAAAATCAATAAAATATATTAAAAATAAATAAATAAATAAATAAATAATAAATGTTTCTAGAAAGGCAAATCTGAGTCAGACTAAAATACTGATGCTAAAATACTGATGGAGTACTTGTTATATTCCCATCTCTGATTTGAAGGGAGAGAGTAAGAGAAGATGGTAATGATAAGTTCTGTAGCAAGTTACATGGAGAGGCTTTTATTGAGCAGCCTCAGAGGCTGTGCTGGGTGGGCTTACCAACAGTGGGAATAAACTGGGGGAGACCATTCCCCAGGACAGCAAGATCCCAGGAGATTTTTCTTTTTATCTGGTAAAATATCCATAACATAAAATTTATCACTTAAAAAAATTTTTGTGTGTGTATGTGGGTTTTTTTGGTTGTTTTTTTTGTTTATTTTTTTAATATATTTTATTGATTTTTACAGAGAGGAAGGACAGAGAGAGCTAGAACCATTGATGAGAGAGAAACATTGACCAGCTGCCTCTTGCACACCCCCTACTGGGGATGTGCCAGCAACCAATGTACATGCCCCTGACCAGAATCGAACCCAGGACCTTTCAGTCCACAGACCGATGCTCTACCACTGAGCCAAACCGGTTTCGGCTGTGTGTGTGTTTTATTGGTTTTCTTTTTTATTTGTTTGTTTATTCTTTCCTCTCATTTTTTTTTTTTGTTGTTGTTGTGTATTTAACATTTAAAAAATCTTTATCAGCCGGGACTGGTTTGGCTCAATGGATAGAGCGTCAGCTTGGGGACTGAAGGGTCCCGGGTTCGATTCCGGTCAAGGGCATGTACCTTGGTTGCGGGCATATCCCCAGTAGGGAATGTGCAAGAGGCAGCTGATCGATGACTCTCTGTCATCGATGGTTCTAACTCTCTCTCTCCCTTCCTCTCTGTATAAAATCAATAAATATATTAATTTTAAAAAATCTTTATCAGCTGAAACCGGTTTGGCTCAGTGACTAGAGTGTCGGCCTGCGGACTGAAGGGTCCCAGATTCTATTCCAATCAGGGCATGTACCTTGGTTGCGGGCACATCCCCAGTAGGGAGTGTGCAAGAGGCAGCTGATCGATGATTCTCTCTCATCGATGTTTCTAACTCTCTATCCCTCTCTCTTCCTCTCTGTAAAAAAACCAATAAAATATATGTTTTTAAAAAGAATGAAGTAATGTATATTTTTAAAAAATCTTTATACTATATAATAGAGGCCCAGTGCATGAAATTTGTGCACTGCAGGTGGAAGGTGCCCTCTTGTAGTCCAGGAGCCCTCAGGGGATGTCCAACTGCCGGCTTAGGCCTGCTTCCCAGGGGGAGCGGGCAAAAGCCGGCAGTCTCTCGCAGTCTATGACCCCTCGCTCCTTACCTCCCACCTGATCCCTTAGCGCTGTTGCAGAGGTGGGAGAGGCTCCCACCACTATCGCTGCACTCACTGGCCATGAGCCCAGCTCTGGCTGAGTGGCACTCCCCCTGTGGGAGTGCATTGACCATAAGGGGGTCTGGACCCTGGTGATCAGTGCACACCATAGTGACCAGTCATTCTGGTCGTTCTGCCATAATGGTTGCTTAGGCTTTTATTATATAGATTCCCGTGGAATTAAACACAGTCATAATGTTGTATATCCATCTCCAGAACTTTTCATCTTTCCAAACTGAAATTCTATCCATTAAACACTAACTCCCCATTTCCCATGCCTCCAGTCCCTGGCAGCCATCATTCCCCTTTCTGTCTTTATGAATGTTACTATTCTAGATATTTCATATTTGTTCTGTTATGTCAGGTTTATTTCACTTAGCACAATGGCTCGAGGTTCATCTGTATTGTATGTAGCATGTATCAAAATTTCATTCCTTTTAAAAGCTGAACAATATTTCATTGTGTGTGTATACATCATGTTTTATTTTATTCATTCATCCATCAAGGGACCTTTGGGTTGCTTCCATCTTTTGCTTGTGAACAATGCTCTGTGAACATTTGTGTACACATATATGTTTAAGTCCCTGTTTTCGGTCCTTTTATATATACCCAGAAGTGGAATTGCTGGATCATATCATAATTCTATGTTTACATTTTTTGAGGAACAACAGACTGTTTTCCACAGCAGCTGCGCCATTCTGCATTCCCACCAGCAATGCACAATATTTATTAATTGAGTGAATGAATGAATCCAATTTCTCTACATTCTCTCCAATGCTTGTCACTTTCTGTTCTGTTATTTTGGTGTATGTGTGTCTCTCCCCCCTCAGTAATAGTCATTCTAATGGATGTGAAGTCCTAGAGATTTGGACATGTAGGTTAGACCATAGAGAGAACTTCCTCCTTGGGCCAACCTGGGTCTGTCCACATCACAGGCCTCTCAGAAAACCAGAAATCTAGACGAAACCGGTTTGGCTCTGTGGATAGAGCGTTGGTCTGCGGACTGAAAGGTCTCAGGTTCGATTCCAGTCAAGGGCATGTACATTGGTTGTGGGCACATCCCCAGTGGGGGCTGTGCAGGAGGCAGCTGGTTGATGTTTCTCTCACATTGATGTTTCTAACTCTGTCCCTCTCCCTTCTTCTCTGTAAAAAAAATCAATAAAGTATATTTTTTTAAAAAGAAAAAAGAAACCAAAAATCTAAAACTCCTCATTTCTGATCCTGACTCCTTCCTGGTCTCTCCCCACAGGTGTCTGGCTACAGTAAACCATGTAATGAGCCATGCCCCGCCCTGGACACCCCCGCCCATCATCTGGGCCCCCACGCTTGGGACCCTGGGAGCGGCCCACAGAGCTGTGTTTGGAGACCTATGACGAGCCATCTCAGCCCCCACCAAGCCGCCGCACTCGGAAGCCAGACCCCAAGGATCCTGGCCACCATGGGCCAGAGAGCCTCACCTTCATCTCTGGCTCTGCTGAGCCTGCTGCTGAGCCCCCAGCCTGCTGCCTGCTCTGGCGACCTTGGGTGTGGGACTGGTGCCTGGCTGCCTTCTGCCTCCGCCGCTGCCGGGATTGCCTCCAGCGCTGCGGAGCCTGTGTTCGGGGCTGCAGCCCCTGTTTGTCCACCGGGGACTCCCCTGATGGGGCTGCCGAAGCCAACTGGGCCAAGGAGCACAATGGAGTGCCCCCCAGTCCCGACCGTGCACCACCCAGCCGGCGGGATGGCCAGCGGCTCAAGTCCACCATGGGCAGCAGCTTCAGTTACCCTGACGTCAAGCTCAAAGGCATCCCTGTATACCCCTATCGCACTGCCCCAGCCCCCGATGTGGACTCCTGCTGCAAGGAGCCACTGACCGAGCCCCCACCCATGCGGCATAGCCTGCCCAGCACCCTCGCCAGCAGCCCCCGAGGCTCTGAGGAGTACTACTCCTTCCACGAGTCAGACCTGGACCTACCTGAGATAGGCAGCGGCTCCCTGTCGAGCCGAGAGATCGATGTGCTCATCTTCAAGAAGCTGACAGAGCTGTTCAGCGTACACCAGATCGACGAGCTGGCCAAGTGCACATCAGACACTGTGTTCCTGGAGAAGACCAGTAAGATCTCAGACCTTATCAACAGCATCACCCAGGATTACCACCTGGATGAGCAGGATGCTGAGGGTCGCCTGGTGCGCGGCATCATTCGCATCAGCACCCGAAAGAGCCGGACCCGCCCGCAGACCACAGAGGGGCGCTCAACCCGGGCTGCTGCCCCTGCTGCCATGGCCCCTGACAGTGGCCATGAGACCATGGTGGGCTCTGGGCTCAGCCAGGATGGTATGTGGGGCCCCCAGGGCTGAAGGGCAGAATGGAGGAGACTCTGGTCAAGGGAGGGCAGCGCTGGGGCCTTTGGTCGCTATGGGTTCACCTTTCAACCAATCCCTGCTCTTCCTCCTCCTCCTTTTTCTCAACTCATCTGCATCCCCTAACAGGCTCCTTCTATCTTCCTTTTTTTTTTTTTTTTTTTTTTTTTTTTTTAATATATTTTATTGATTTTTTACAGAGAGGAGGAGAGAGGGATAGAGAGCTAGAAACGTCGATGTGAGAGAAACATCCACCAGCTGCCTCTTGCACACCCCCTACTGGGGATGTGCCCGCAACCAATGTACATGCCCCTGACCGGAATCGAACCTGGGACCCTTCAGTCCACAGGCCGACGCTCTACCACTGAGCCAAAACGGTTTCGGCTCCTCCTATCTCTTGCTACCAACTGTCAGGGTAGCTGCCAGATCTGGTCTGGTTAACAGGACTCAGGAACCCATATGAATTTGGACCTCTGACCTGTCCTGGCCTAACCAATATACCCATCACCCACCACTGTGTGTACCCATGAGCACATGCACAGACACACATCCTCTATCTGTCTTTGTTTTATACATTGTTTCTTTAGCCTGGCTAAAGTAGTTCAGTGGCTGAGTGTCAACTTATGAACCAGAGGACATGGTTTGATTCCCGGTCAAGGCACATGCCCAGGTTACGGGCTCAATACCCATTGTGGGGCATGCAGGAGGCAGCCAATCAGTGATTCTCTCTCATCGTTGATTTTTCTATCATCATTGATGTTGTGATAAAGATGTCTATCTTGTATCTCTCCCTCTCCCTTCCTTTCTGAAATCAATTTTTAAAAATTATACCTACATACATACAATGGCCCCGATGTGCTGGGTACAGAAGTGGGAACTGGAGTTGAAAAGTTGTGAAAATGACCACCGCCCCATCCTGTTCCCTTTCTAGAACTCACAGTGCAGATCTCCCAGGAGACGACTGCAGATGCCATCGCCAGGAAGCTGAGGCCTTTCGGAGCCCCAGGTGTGGTCCTGACCTGATGAGTGTGTTGAGGAGAGGGGCGTGACCTAGGAGCCCCCATGCCCCTCTCCCAGCTTCCTCCTGGGGTGGGTGAGGATGGGATCAGAAAGGGACGAGAAGCCTGAGAAGCCACAGATGCCATCCCAATCCTACAAGCTAGCTTAAAGGGTTCAGTTGGGAGAGACTCAGGGGCCTGCCCCTGAAGCAGCAGGATGGCTCCCAGAACAGGCAAGCTGGAAGTGACGGGACCCCACCCTCTAAGCTCCAGGCACTGGGGAAGGAAGTGGGGAGCAGGAGGCCCTCCGGTCTGGTGCTGAAGACACTCTGTGATTTCTACTGCTGTCTTCTTGGCCTTCACGAGCTCTTGGGAGCCTGATGGTTACCCTGGTGCAGAGGAAGGCTGGGGCTCAAAGTTTAAGGAACTGAGTGGGTCGCCCAGATAGGATCAGACTAACCCAGGTTAAGTCCCATTCTGCCCTCTTAGGGGTTTCTCCCTGCCCCTGGGACCTGGATGAGCTTCTTTCCCTCTCAGCCTGTTTCCTTCTCTCTTCACCCTCAGGATACCCAGCCAGCCACGACTCGTCCTTCCAGGGCACAGACACAGACTCCTCAGGGGCACCCCTGCTCCAGGTGTACTGCTAACCCCTGCTGGCCCAGTGGCCACACCCCTTCTGAGAGGAGCACAGCCTGCAGAATGAAGAGGGGGACCAGGACTCCCTTAGGGAGAGGCAGAGCCCACTCTGGCTCCTCCGATCTTGGCTGACTGGTTCTTGGACCACGTGCATTTCACTGGGCCACAGTGCCCACATCCCCCTGGACCCCCAGCTGGCCTGACCTGTCCCTTTCTTCAGGCAGCCTGGGCCATGGAAAACAGACTTAGGAGCTACCTTCTGGGATTGAATCCCTGCTCTACCCCTATAACCTGCCATCCTAACCAATCATGCAGGCTTCCCCCTCCCTGTGTGGGGGGAAGAGTGTGACAGCTGTAAGCAGTTTATCTTAAATAGATAGGCTTAGGGGGCAAAAGGGCCTCTGTTGAATTCTGTGGGCAGTGCCTACTCCACGTTTCATTCTGTTGAGCAGTTTGTTTCTTCGTTGATGTTCTACATATTGGTGTATGACCATAGTTACAGGTACCAAGGAAATAAAGATGTCTACCTTGTTATCTTGGCTGTCATACTGTCCTTCCAGTCCCATTTGCCTGACTGCTGCCCAGAGCAGGAAACAAAACAGCATCTAGCCTGGCAGTGTTGTGGGGTCAAAGCCAGAAGGCTGAAATGGGAGAACACCTACCTCTCAGATTCACCGAGTGCCAGGAGATAGAGCCAGCAGTTTGTACTTGAGGTTTGTCTCACATGGTTTGTCACTGAGGTTCTAGGCTGCCTGCCTGGACTACCCCTGCTGCCCAGGCTCACTGCCGCAAACCGGCCTGCTTCTGGCCACCCCTAGTTTCCCCAAGTCCCCAACCAGCCACAGACCTGCTGCTCCCTCCACCTCTCCTTGGTGTCGAGAGCATTATGTTCAGTTACCTTCTTGACCTTCCCAACAATACTGGAGTGGGATCCTTTCAGAGAGGTCAAGAAATGTAATGGGTCAGAGCTACTAACTGGCTCTGAACCTGGATTTCTGCCCTTAAGCTGGAGAACTGACCTGCTTGGAGCAGAAGCAGGGTTCTGGAGACCAGCTAGGTACAGAAGGGTCTACTTAGCTACTCACACAGAATCTTTCAATGGTGAGGCCAGAGCAGGTCCACCAGGCCAGTTACAAACTAGGTGCCCAGGACCTCTGCCCCCACCTCACCTAGTCCCCTTAGCCCTTTTTACTACTCTCATGGGCATCCACTGCAAAGTGACAACTAGTACTTGTCTATCCAATTTCCTATGGCACACCCAGGATGATCCCTTGGGATTATCATCACTGGGCCCAGTATGTGATAAAACTGGCCTCTTAAGATGTGTCATCCAGACCAAACCTTCTCCAAGATTGAAAATGACCTCAGGACGCTGGAGCCCAGGATATCACAGGACATAGGATTCAACACTCCTTCACCCTACCCTTCACTCCAGGGCAATTTCCCGAACACAGCCTTGGGAACCAATACTGGCTTTCTCAAATAAGCCGGGGTGGGGAGCCTAGTTGGTTTGGCTCAATGGATAGAGCGTCAGCCTATGGACTGAAGGGTACCAGGTTCAATTCCGGTCAAGGGCACAAGCATAGGTTGCAAGCTCAATCCCCAGTAGGGGGTGTGCAGGAGGTAGCTGATCAATGATTCTCTCTCATCATTGATGTTTCTCTCCCACTCCTGAAATCAATTTTTAAAAAGGAGAAGGGGATTGTCATGTTTGGGAAACAAAGCTAGGTACTACATAGCCTCCTGAAGTCTTCAACAAGCTATTCTAAAATATCAAAAGGATATGGAATGTTCCAGAAATTCAGGGGGCCCCTTCACACAGAGCAAACCACTCTGGGTGAGTCAACATAGACATTCCTGCTGTAACCATAACCTCTTGGCTACTACCCTCAGTGACCTCCATTCTCTGGCCAAAGTGGGGTAGGGTGAACTCCGGGGACTGGATTTGGGCAGAGGCGAGCACCTCTCCAGCCCTAGCACTGCCTTGGCAGGTGCCTGAGAAGTCCTGGAATCTGTAGAGGTCAGGTCAGAGGCACAGACAGGGCCTCACTGGACTTTGCTCTGCCCTCCAGGCAGGTGTCTGTCCCACACTCAGAGCAGACGGAGCCCAGGGCTGTCCCCAGCCTTTGTGGCTCTCGGTCCCTGGGAAACAACAGTGTGCAGCTTCAGAAATGACTGATCCAGAGCTGGAGGACCCACTGCAGTTGAAAGTTGTCTTAAAGATGAAAATGAAATCAAGTCCTGGTCTTAAGCTCTGCTGAGTCATGGGCCCCTATGAGAATCAGACGTATGTTCTGGTCCTGTAGCCAGAAAAACTCACCTTTGCTCAGAATTATACACAAACTAAAAGTCTCGTTTTATTCTCCAAGTAATGAGAAACTGAGCCCTAGAGAGAGGCAAGGATTTGCCCTAGGTCACATGGCAGAATCAGCTAAAAGACAAGCCCCCAGCTCCTGCAGCAGCCATAGGGGGCCTGACCCCCAGTAAGATTACAGCAAGCATGTCAAACTCAAAGGCTAACACAGGCCAAACAAACGAGGCATGTGGTCCCCGGGGCCAGGAGTTTGACATGCTTGGACTAGAGGGAAGAGAGAACACAGTGGAATTGCGCCAACAGTTTTAATGTGTAACAGTGTGTCATTAGTGAAGACAAGACCTCCAAAGGCCCAGCCCTTCTCCCGTGGTGCCCTGGGACCTCTGTGCCTGGACCAGTCCCATGCCTGTCCCAGCTCTGAGGACCTCAAGTCTCAGGGAAGAGTGGAAAAGAAAGGTTGATGGCTGAAGGCTCAGCTCCAAGAGTTCAGGGAGGCAAACAAGCTAGTTGAATTTGGCCTTAGAAAAATCCATCTCTGGATGCTGATCCATGAACCTGGGAAGGGAAATAGGAAGATAGTGAAACAGACTGTCCCTCTTCCCTAAAGTTAGTCCCTTACTCCTAGCCTCCCACTTGAGGTCTAATCTCTTTAGAACCCTAAGCAACCTGGAGCCAGGCCAGGCAGCGTCTCTGAGGCTCATCTGAGCCCGAGGCTAGAAGCTGAGGTGCCAACATAGGCGCTTTTCACCGGTAGATGGCAATGACCACCTATTACCTTCCTTCTTTCCTATCTGCAGGTGGCCTTGGCCTCAAAATTACCTCAGCAGGTGATTAGGATTGGCAAGCCAAGGCTATAAAGCCATAAACTCGGCAGCTCATTCTGGAAGGGGCAGGGCAGCTCCGTGCCCTCCTCAGTGACCTCACTGCAGCTGTCACCCAGATCCAAGGCCCCCCCACCCAACTCCCGTTTTTAAAGTGCTCACTTTTTCAGAATTTCCTGTTTCTTCTGCTCATCTGAGGTGGGCAGCCCCATGGACTTCTGTCTCTGGTCATACATCATCTTCTCCACCATGCTGCGCGTCTCACTGTCCAGGTCTGACAGCTGGGGGCAGGCAGCAGAAGGGACAGGTGAAGCTCTTGGACCACCTGGGCCTCTCATCTCCCAGTTGAAGCTCCCCCAACCAACCAGGGCTCACCTTGGAGTTCTCAGGGTTGATCTTCTTGGTATTGATCTCAGGATCACTAGACACCAATCGGCTCCACCACTCCATCTTGTTGATCTGTGAGGAGAACCACCGGCCACTCATTCTGAACCACCTAGGAACCACCCATCAACCAACTCTCTCCCACCCACACCCTACACTTAGGACCCAAAGCAGGGCTATGCTGGGACTGAGGTATAAAGGAGCAAGACCTCTCCCGTCCACAGCGGCTGGCGTGGTTGGGAAGACTGACCCGAATACAGTCACAAATCAGAACAAGCAAAATAAAGCACAGAGGAAGATACCATCCAGGGTGAAGGGAGAGAAGCTACAGAGTGACATCTAACTGGGACAAGCAGTTTGCCAGTTGTCCTTAATTCAGGGAAGGACATTCCAGTTGAGAGGAAAAGCAAGTGCAAGGGCATGGAGGGATGACCGAGAGGCAGCCATGGCCAGTCAAGTAGGCTGGGACAGGCCTTGTGTGCCATGGGGAGTTTTCCTCCATGTTTGGCACTTTACAGAGACCATCTTTATTACTGGTGTGTCTGTGTCCCATATCTCTTTTTGAGGGGAGGGGAGAACATAGGTGTCCTGAGGGCATATTCTACGTTTTGTTCATTGTTCTCTCTCCAGTATATAGAACAGTGCCTGGCACATAGTAAGTGTTCAAGTGTTTGTTAAATTGAATACATGCTTGAACCTAAGGAAAGGTGAGGATTTGGTTAACAAAGACTATTTTAATCCTGACTCCACCCTTTCCTAGAGTAAGAGCCTGGGCAAATATATGAGCTACCCTTTCCTGACTCTACAACGGGATAGACCTGCCTGCCGGCATGGCTTAGTGGTTGAGTGTCCACCTATGAACCAGGAGGTTGTGGGCTCACTCCCCGGTATAGAGCATGCAGGAGGCAGCCAAACAATGACTCTCTCATCATTCATGTTTCTATCTCTCCCTCTCCCTTCCTCTCTGAAATCAATAAAAAAAAAAAAAAAGTACCCGTATATTTTTAAAAATGGGACAGCCCTAGCTAATTTGGCTCAGTGGACAGAACGTGGGTCTTTGGACCAAAGGGTCCTGGGTTCAATTCTGATCAAGAACAAGTACCTTGGTTGCAACTCCTCCCTGGCCCAGGCTAGTGCAAGAGGCAGCCAATGTATATGTTTCTCTCACATCAACGTTTCTCTCTGTCTTTCCCCCTCTCTTCTACTCTCCCTAAAAATTAACAGAAAAATATCCTCAGGTGAGGATTAAGAAAATACTTTTTTTTTCCCTTAAAAAGGGACATACATACTGTAAGTATTACGGAATTAAATAAGAAATGTCCACCAGGTCCCTAGCATGGTCCCCGACTGAATGAGCAGAAACCCTCCCTCTTTCTCCATTAAGATGCAGCCAGAAGGCCGGGCCTCTTCGCACCTTCTCCAGATGCACCGTCACCACCTTGCCGTCCTCAATGAGCCAGGAACTCTCCTCCACCTTCACCTCGTTGTAGAGCTCCCCGTCAATGATGGCAGGCTGTCCCTTGAGCCCCACCCGGAGATGCTTCCGCTGGATGTCCACCACCACATCCTTCCCTTTCAGCCGGAAGTTCACACGGAAGGGCACTGCCAGCTGCATGGCACAGAGACAGTCAGGAGGGGCCCCAGGCTGGCTCCCTCACCTCTGCCCTGGCCCTGCCACTCACGTCCAGCTCCGACAGGGTCTGGGTCCAGCGATAATTGGACAGGTCTGCCCCGTTGCCGAGATTGGGCTTCAGTTTCCCTTTGTCCTTCTCGTCCTCCTCCTCGTCTTCCTCTGCCTCCTGCTCATAGTCGGAGTGCTCAGTTACTTACTTGACAGACACAGACTGAAACTCTCTGGGCCAGGCCCAGAACATACAACCACAAAATGAAACAGACTTGTCCTGCCTACTCCATGGCGCACTGGGAGCACAGGTGAAACATAGTTCTGATCACACTGGGGGGCCGTGACAGTGAGAGATAAACCCATAGGACCCAGCTGGGGGAGTCAAGCCAAAGGACTTAGAAAAACAAAAGGTCACTAAGTAACCATGAGCAGGGTTGTCCTAAAATAAAACCAGACACCCCCCCGAAACTGGTTTGGATTAGTGGATAAAGCATCGGTGTGTGGACTGAAGGGTCCCAGGTTCGATTCCGGTCACGGGCATGTACATTGGTTGCAGGCACATCCCTGGGTGGGGGTGTGTGCAGGAGACAGCTGGGCGATGCTTCTCTCTCATCGATGTTTCTAGCTCTCTATCCCTTTTCCTTCCTCTATGTAAAAAAATCAATAAAAAAAACAAAACAATACCAGACACCCCCAGCTGGTGTGGCTCAGTGGTTGTACACTGACCTATGAGCCAGGAGGTCCCAGTTCCATGCCTGGTGAAGGCACCTGCCTGGGTTGCAGGCTCCATCCCCAGTGGGAGCATGGCATGCAGGAGGCAGCCAATCAATGATTCTTATCATTGATGTTTGTATCTCTCTCCCTTCCTCTCCAAAATCAATAAAAACATCTTTAAAACGAATTTAAAAAATAAAATAAAACCAGGATGCCTAATGATCAGCATCCTTTTTCTGTGTCTGTAGGGTTAAGACCACTAGTCTCGCATCAGAACCTCTGAAAAGCCAAATGAATGCCCCCAAAATCGTTTGTGAATCTGGACCTGAGTAAGCGGGAGAAGCTCTGAGGGGCTTGTTCGCAGATGTGTCAGAGTGACCCCCCACCAAGGCCCGGGCTGGACCCCCAGACCCGGGCCACCTGAATGGCCCCTGCACAGGCACTGACTGCCCTCTCTTGCTTTGGGGCTTTCTTGCCAAAGCTTAAGGCCAACGGGTTTTGGGTGTTTTTAATACAAACCCGTTGGTCCAATATCTGAGTGAGATCTTGAAGTATGGGGAGGATCACAAAGCTGAGGGAAGGAGGGCAGGGGAGGGCCTCCTGGAGACAGGGTAAGGTGGAGTCCCTGGAAGTTCCCAACCCCTGGCTAGTCCCAAGCACCCCCAGTCCATCTCACCTGCTTCTCTGGTGAGCCAAGGCTGCCATTCTTGAGCTGGGCCTCATGATTCTCTGCATCCTTTTTCTATGGCAAAGGGCAAAGCAGTTGGCAAGAGGGTCCCCTCTTCTAGTGCCAATACTTGAGGGGACAGGGGAGGGAAGTCCACTCTCACCTGGTCAATCTCCAGCTGCAGCCTCTCTGCCTCCTCATCAGTCAGCTCCTTGATCTGAGGCCCAGAGCTCTCTGACTTGGCCTCCTTGGCCAGCCTAGCTGCCCGCTCCGCCTTCTCCCGCCGCTCCGTCTCCTGCCGAGCTCTCTTTTCCCGCCGGGCCTTCTGTGCCAGCTGGTTGTGGTGGTTGAAGGTCTGTGTGATGAGCTGGGGACGAAAGTGAAAGCAATGAGCCATCAAGATAGGGATAGTATCCCAAAAGCACAGTCCTGTCTCTATCTGCCGGGTGCCTAAGGAAAGCACTGCGCTTAGAACCCCAGTTTCCTCATCTAGAAAATGGGAAAATACACACATATCTGATCGAGTTATAACAACAATATCTGCAAATACCTGGCTCAATAGACAGTGGCTACTCTAAAAAACCAAAACAGTTTTGGCCTGGCTGGTGTGGCTCAATTGGCTGGGCATTGTCCTGTGCACCAAAAGATCACAGGTTCGATTCCTGATCAGGGCACATACCCAGGTTGTAGGTTCAATCACTGGTAGGAGTGCATATGGAAGGCAACCGATTAATGTTTCTCTCTCTCTCCCTCTCCCCCCCCAAAGTCAATAAAAAATGCATTTTTTAAAAACAACATTCTAACAACTAAGAGTATGGACGTTGAAGTTGAACAAGCTTGGGTTCTAATCCTGGCTTTGTCACTCACTAGCTATTGTATTTTCAGCAAACTATTTAACCTCTAGAGCTTCAAAACCTGCATCGGTAAGGACGAATCCCATCTCACAGGGTTGCTGTGCAGACGAAATGATCAGTGCTCTGAAAGTTCTTCAATAGACAGTGAAGCTATAAGAACTCCAGACTCAACCCCTCTAAGGAGCCTCTCCTGAGCTCAGGCCCACTGGCCCACTTGCTCTGACTGATCCCTCTTCCTCCTGTGTATCTGTCTCCAGG
Source organism: Nyctalus aviator (assembly GCA_036971965.1). Taxonomy (NCBI): domain Eukaryota; kingdom Metazoa; phylum Chordata; class Mammalia; order Chiroptera; family Vespertilionidae; genus Nyctalus; species Nyctalus aviator. Next base: position 179,655,576 of record CM072923.1, read on the forward strand.
ACTGCAGCCCCAGCAGTGCAGCACTGAGCACCACACCCAAGACTGCCCATTAGCAGAAGGCAGAGAGAGCTTTCTTTCATTTGTATTTTTATTGACTTCAGAGAAAGAGAGAGGGAGAAACATCAGTGATGAGAATCACTGATTGGCTGCCTCTTGCATGACCCCTACGGGGTATCAAGCCGCAACGCAGCATGTGCCTGAAGGGAATTGAACCTGGGACCCAAACCAGCTAAGGCGAGAGAGTTTTATTGAGGGAAAAGGAGCCTCTTCCTCTCCTCAGCCTGCAAGCTATCCATTTCAAATCCTTTCTCTCCCACTATTCCTTCCCAGGATGCTTCCAACCCATAGCCTAACTGGCCTCCCTGCTGCCCAGGAGCTACCCCAATACTACTGCCACCTGTCACTGCCTGTCAGTGTGGCTGGGGCAAGCCGACAACTTTGACATTTTCTAAGCCTGTTTCCTCACCTATCAAGAGGATCAAATATGACCAACAGTCATCTAGAGCCTGGCATAGTCCTTGGCACATCACACAACTTGCCTGGAGGATAACCAATGTCAGCTGTGGGGCCTGGGAGAAGCACTTTCTCTGCAATAAAAATGCAATGGGAACGACGGCTCCCCTTCACTGTTACACTAGTAGCCCTCAAAGTATTGTTTCCTCAACTGCAACATCAGTACCATCCAGAAAATAAATAAATAAATAAATTAAATAAATAAATAAATAAAATCTTAGGCCCCACTCCAGACTACTGAATAAGAAATTTTGGAGGTTGCCCAGCAGCCTATATTTTTAATCAGCCTTCCTGGCTAATTCTCATAAACACCGGAGAGCCACATCTAGATTTGAGTTCCTGGTCTGCTTCCTTTGCCTGTGTGACCCTGTGGAGCAGCTTTCTCTGTGCTTCTATTTTAGTCTAAAATTGGTTTTTTAAGCTCTGGCCAGGTAGCTCAGCTGGTTACAGCATCGACCTGATATGCCAAGGTTGTGGGTGATATCTCTGGTCAGCACATATATAGGAATCAACCAACAAATACATAAATAAGTGGAACAACACACACTCCCTCTCTTGCTTCCTCCCTCTCTAAAAAATCAATAAATAAAAATTAAAAATAGAAGTCATCTTGCACAGCTGCTCTTTGCCTAGAATGTCCTTGTTCCTACTCCCAGGTCACCTGGCAAACTCCTACTCATCCTCCAGGACCAGGTCAAGTGTCTCCTGAGTTTCACTTCTTCATCTTCGCAGGCCCAGAAAGGGTGTGGCAGTTCCTCAAAAAATAAGAATAGAACTACATCCAGCAGTCTCATGTCTGGGAATATACCCAGAACTCTACGTTGATCCACACACCTGGAGGCCTCACAGGCCACCCACTACGTGATCAGTGGTCAATAAACCATCTTTCAAGAATTTCTGGGCCCGAGACGGAAGGATGAAGGAAGCTGAAAGGGCCTTGAAGTACTCCAGGTCACCAAAGTTACCCATAGGCTCCTGAGCGAAGGCTCTGCCAAATGTGACTTCTCATTCATTTGATGCCAATTCCTCCGGCCACCCCAAATTCCCAACCCCATGCCATGCTATAGTAGCTCTGTACTCTACAAAGTTAAAAGGGCACTGGACCCCCCAAACCAACTGGGTTAATAAAATGGAATGTGTGAGAGAGAAATGAGCTACCTGAAGGCCACTTAATATAATTAGTCATGAGACAATTACACCAGCAGAGGCTGTTCCATCACAGGGCCTTGGTCCCAAGTCCCTAATCAGGGAGACCTTGAACTCAAGCCATTTGCCAACCAGTAGCCAAGGGTAGGCGGGAACAGGGTCCTTCCCTCTCCTGGCCCCAGTGAATCAGGTTACATCCCATCTGTCCTATTCCTTCCCAGCTGTGAGGTAAGGTGAGGGCAGAGCCGAACCACAGGGCAGAGTAAAGACCAATCACAGCAGCCTCTGAAGCTGCCACCCGGTCTCCTCCCACCATCTTTACCCAGCCCCAGCCCCAAGCAGAGACCCTAGGGGTATGTAGCCTACAGAGGTGCCAACTGACACCTCTGGCTGCCACAGTCAAGCTCTTTCACTGGAGCATCCTTGGGAATCATAGCCCAGGAAAGTGGAGAAGGGGTGAGAAAAGCTGAGCTGGCTCTAGAAGACAGGTCCTAGTCTGCTCAGTGGACACATCGAACACAGGTTTTTCCTGGCCCAGGCTGGTAAAGAGTGGTTCCCACCAGTCTAACCAGAGAAGACACAGAATCCAACGGCTGAGATTCTAAACCTGTGTGTGGGAGGGGAGAGGAGTGGGGGACGTGTCTGAAGATGACACACTTCTATTCTAGAACTTCATATAAATGGAATCTTACAATATGTGTTTCTTTTGTATGCTCATCTTCCTTTAAAAGGCTGAATAATATCCCATTATACGTATATATGATGTTTTGTTTATCCATTCATCTATCAATGGACAGTTGGGTTGCTTCCACCTGGTGGCTATTAGGAACAATACTGCTATAAACAAAACTCTCTCCAAAACCTTGCTTTCAATTCTTCTGGGTATATTCCCAGAAGTGAGACTGTGGATAGTTAGTGCTATTCTGTTTTCCACAGCCACACCATTTTATACTTCCACCTAGAGTGCACAGGCTGCATTTCTCCACATCCTCACCAACACTTGGTAGTTTGTGGGGTTTTTTGACGGAAGACATCGGAATGGGTATGAGGTGGTATCTTTTGGTTTGATTTGCAATTCTCAGATAATAAGGAAAGTTGAGCATCTTTTATAAAAGTTTTTATAAAGAGCTACAACAATTCACTTTTACCAGCAATGTCCAAAGAGCAGCCTTTCCCCACATCCTTACAACCAATTATTTAGAAATTTTTTTTTTTTTTAAATATATTTTTATTGATTTTTCACAGAGAGGAAGAGAGAGGGATAGAGAGCCAGAAACGTCGATGAGAGAGAATCATTGACCAGCTGCCTCTTGCACACCCCCTACTGGGGATGTGCCCGCAACCAAGGTACATGCCCTTGACCGGAATCGAACCCGGGACCTTTCAGTCCGCAGACCGACGCTCTACCACTGAGCCAAACCGGTGCCGGCATATTTAGAAATTTTTTGATAGGAATAAAGAGCATGTGTTTCTTTAACTTACATTTCCTTGACTACTTGTGAATTTGAGCATCTGTTCAAATGCTCTTTAGATTTGCTCTCCTTGTAATTGCCCATTTTTTTGTTTATTCTTTTCTTGGCAACTTACAAGAGTTCCTGCACATTAAATCAGTTATTAAATGTTACCTGTCCTCTGCATTGCATTTTCCCAAATCTATTGTTTTTCAGTTGACTTTATATGTCAACATCTCTTTTGCCATACAAAAGTTTTCAATCTTTGAAGAGACAGATACCTTTTTCTTTCTTTCTTTTTTAAAATACATTTTATTGATTTTTTTTACAGAGGAAGAGAGAGGGATAGAGAGTTAGAAACATCAATGAGAGAGAAACATTGATCAGCTGCCTCTTGCACATCGGGGATGTGCCCGCAACCAAGGTACATGCCCTTGACCGGAATCGAACCTGAGACCCTTCAGTCCGCAGGCCGACGCTCTATCCACTGAGCCAAACCGGTTTCGGCCAGATACCTTTTTCTTTCATAGCATCTAGGTTTCTATTTGTAAAGCTTCCCCCCATAAGATTATACAGTTTCCCAGATTTCCTTACAAGGCTCTACTTGACCTGCACTTTATTATTACATAGGAATAAACAGATGGAAAATTTTGGTTTTCTACAAATAGCCACTTATAGCAGCATGACTCATTAAATCATCCTTTGCCTACAGAAATGAATTGCCATATTAGATACATATTAAACCCTTATATATGCTAGACTTTTTCTAGGTTCTCTTTTCTGCTTCACTGGTATAGTTCTCTTTCTGTGCCCATACCATAATGACTTGATCATTATGGCTTTCCTCAAATCTACAATTTCTCCCCCATAATTCCTAGCCCCCAAAGCCACAAAAACTAAAAGTGTTTCTGTACTTTTTGTAAGTTTGTGGCACAAAAGTATTTAGTTTCTTATCTCCCACTTGGTATGAATATTAATAGACATTTCTCTGGCTGGTGTGGCTCAGTTGGTTGAGTGTCATCCCATGCACCAAGAGGTCACAGGTTCAATGCCTGGTCAGGGCACATGCCCTGGTTTCAGGCTCAATTCCCAGAAGAGGGCATGCAGGAGGCAGCTAACTGATGTTACTCCCTCCCTCTCCCTTCCTCTCTCTCTAAAATCGATAAGAACTTAAAATAAATAAATATATATATATATATATATATATATATATATATATTTTTTTTTTTTAATGTGCTTGGTTATACGATGCTGTTCCTGACCTCTGGGTTGGGGTATTGTATGAAATATAGAGTCTACACTATTGCCTCATAAAGTCCAAAGAATTCTAAATCCCCAAAGCATATGGCCCAGGAGGTTCAAAAAAGAGGCTCTGAACTGATATTTCCATATGCCAGGCACTTCATCAACATTACCTTCTTTTAAAAAACAAAACCAACCATGATTTTATTAATTTTTTAGAGAGAGAGAGGGAGAAGAAGAAACATAGATGAGAGATAAACATCGATTGGCTGCTTCCTGCACAATCCCCTCTGGGGATCAAGCCGGAACCCGAGCATGAGCCCTGACCAGGTGCTGCACCTTTGCCCTCTCAGTGAATGGGACACCCCCATATGGCCAGGGCTCCATCTCCTTCTTATCCTCATGACAGCCCCATAAGATTATCATCCCTGCTTGTAAGAAACTGAGGCTCAGAGAGAGAGTAATTCAGATGCCACACAGTTGTCAAGTGGGAAGTGAAAAGACCAGGATTCAAACTCACGTCTGCTTGATTCCAGGGCCTTTGCTCTTTCCCCCTCACTATACCTGGAGATGTACCTGGCAGAGCTACACCCAGTGTGGTCAACACAAAGGAGTTACTGTGTGCAACTGGAGACCAGTGGAAAAGGCTGGACAGGTTTATGCCTGCCTAAGAGTCGGACCAACCTCCTAGGAAAGAGCTGAACCTACAGTAACAAAGAGCCAAGGAGCATAACAAGATGTAAGAAGTGACCTGCAGACAGCCAGTAGCTATCATCACCGCAATACTTCTGAGGCTTCTCAATATTGATCTCCTTCGCCGGGACCGGTTTGGCTCAATGGATAGAGCGTCGGCTTGGGGACTGAAGGGTCCCGGGGTTCGATTCCGGTCAAGAGCATGTACCTTGGTTGCGGGCATAGCCCCCGTAGGGGGTGTGCAAGAGGCAGCTGATCGATGACTCTCTCTCATCGATGTTTCTGGCTCTCTATCTCTCTCCGTTCCTCTCTGTACAAATCAATAAAATATATTTTAAAAAATATATATATATTGATCTCCTTCCCTTCTACCAGCTCCATCTTACTCATCCTTCACGCCGCGCACATTACGTCCTCATTAAGTCTTCCTAAATTAGTCAACAGAGCAAAATATCAACAGTACAATGATTGAAATTTCTTTTGAGAGCCAAATTTTTTAAACTTAAACTATATAGGCAGGTACCTTGCTATTAACTTAATTAGGGTACTCCTAAGCTGGCCTTTGCTAAAAACTCAAGGGGCTCGTGAGCTGCAGTTTGCCGACAACTGTCCGAAGCCCACAGCCTAGGTTACTGCTCATTTTAAGCTCCCAGGGCTTCTGCCCTAACACCTTCTTCATTTTCCTTTCCTTTTTTTTTTTTGTGTGTGTGTGTGGGGAGGGGGGGGGGGTGCTATATTGTGAGATCCATGAAAACAAAGGCCATGTCTGTATTTGCCTCTGTAATCCTGAAGGATTTGGCAGAGTATCTAACACAGGCAAAGTATTCAATGTTCAATAAATATTCATTGAAAAAAATGTTAATAAATGTTTATTGAACAAATGAATGACTGCTGATATTATAAGGTAGTTTGGCCCACAGAAAAAGTGGGAGGTTCTAGTGCCAATACACAAGAATATTTGAGATAGAACAGGTCCTATAGATCAGAGTCTACCTTTACCCATTTTACAGATATGAAAAATTAACAAGACCAGAAAAATGGTGAGAAGTCAACCAAGCCACACAAGTAGGCCAAGAACTAGCCCAGGTCTGCAAGATGCATTATAGTGCATTCTAGAGCCTGAGAGGCCTGAAGCTACAGAAAAGGGCTTGCAAAATGTCTCCTTCTTGTTACTATGTCTCCAAAGTTTAAGTGAAAACAAGTATTATGGTTATAAAAATCATAGTTCAGTGAGGTGGCACCATGATTTACCAATCTTATTATGCTGAAGAAAGACCAGGTGAGCTTTTCTTCTGAAAAAACAGAACTACCAAAAGAACAGCAGCTCCCAATACTCACCTTCTCTGCCATCCCCTCTTCTCCTCCAACGAAGAAGTCTGTTTTGCGTCGAAGAAAGCTGAAGAAAGTGTTCACAAGCTGAAAAGACAAAAGAAGACTGTAACTATGGAGATGTCCTTCTGGGATCCCAGCAACTGCACGGAAGTCAACTTCCTTAGTCTACGAGGGAACTGGGAGCGTGACCATTTCATCCCTGAACCTCTCAACTGAGAAATCCTCTCACACAGGCTAACCTTAGTCACTTCTGCCAGAAAGCCTAACTTAACCTTACCCCCATCACCTGAAAGGCGGGTTTCTCATTCTCCCATATATGTGTGCTCACGTTTCACATTCCTTGTGGCCTAGAGGCAGCCTAAGGGTAGGGAGGACTCCTCCTGCAGACAGGGCTTAAAAAGCTTGGAGACTTGACTATGGGTGATGAACACACAATACAACATACAGATGAGGTATGATAGAACTGTACACTTGAAACCTCTATAATTTTTTTTAATACATTTTATTGATTTTGTACAGAGAGGAAGTGAGAGAGAGAGAGAGTTAGAAACATCGATGAGAGAGAGTCATCAATCAGCTGCCTCTTGCACACCCCCTACTGGGGATATGCCCGCAACTAAGGTACATGCCCTTGACCGGAATCGAACCCGGGTCCCTTCAGTCCCCAAGCCGACGCTCTATCCATTGAGCCAAACCAGTCTTGGCTGAAACCTCTATAATTTTATTAACCGGTCACCTTGATAATTTCAATAAGATTTAAAAATAAAAGATATAATTTAAAAAAAAAGAAAAAATATCAAGCAGACAGACAATAAACAGGAATCAGACAAGGAAGCAAGATAATTTCAGATGGATATCTGTTTTAAGCAAGAAATAAAGTGGTCTTGCCCCAGCCAGTTTAGCATAGTGAATAGTGTCAGCCTGTGGACTGAAAGGTCGTGGGTTTGATTCTGGTCAAGGGCATATGCCCACGTTGCAGGTTTGATCCCTAGTTTGGAGCGTGCAGAAGGCAGCCAACCAATGATTCTCTCTCATCATTGATTTTCCTCTCTCTCTTCCTCTCTGATATCAATTTAAAAAAAAAAATTTTTTTTTAAAGAAAGATACTGGTCTTGTTATAGAGCAATAATACTCAAGATGTGGTCCAGAGACATTAATTTGTCTTTTTCATCTCATTTCCTTACAAGTGTATATACAGTGGCGTTTTCCAGAGGCTACATGACATGTGATACTGCAAGACTGAATGAAGAAGCTGACATGAGTATCCAGCAAAATCTGTTTTCGATTAAATCAAACATTAAAGAGATTTAGCCCCCAAAAAGTAAAAATAATGCTTCGCCCTAATTTTATTTTAGAAACAGTTCTTTTTCATAAAGAATGTTATTAATATTATGCCCTAACTGGTTTGGCTCAGTGGGTAGAACGTTGGCCTGCGGACTGAAGGGTCCCAGGTTCAATTCCAGTCAGGGCATGTGCCTTGGTTGTGGGCACATCCCCTTAGGGGTAGGGGTGCAAAAGGCAGCTGATCGATGTTTCTCTCACATTGGTGTTTCTAACTCTGTTCCTCTCCCTTCTTCTCTGTAAAAAAATCAATAAAATATATTTTTTAAAAAGAATGTTATAATATTAGCATGCAATGAGTTTACTGGTGTTTTTTCCCAATGAATTCATAAGTTAAACAAACAAACAAACAAAGCCTGGGGCTAGCCTTCCTCTCCCAAGAGTAAAAAGCCCAAGTGCAGAGGCAACAGCTGAGTTACTAGGACAGCAGCAGCAGGAGGGGAGCAAATGAAGCCACTTCAAAGAAGGTTAAGACCAACTAACTCTGGCTGGGACACCAGTGTAGCAAATAAGAGCATGGGTTTTTGTTTGTTTGTTTTTGTTTTTAATATATTTTATTGATTTTTCACAGAGAGGAAGAGAGAGGGATAGAGAGTTAGAAACGTCGATGAGAGAGAATCATCGACCAGCTGCCTCTTGCACACCCCCTACCAGGGATGTGCCCGCAACCAAGGTACATGCCCTTGACCGGAATCGAACCTGGGACCTTTCAGTCCGCAGGCCGACGAAGAGCATAGGTTTGAGTAGCAGATTGGCATATATTAGGTCTGTGACCTTGGGGAAGTTTCTTAACTCTGTGAAAAGCAGCAGGACCTATTTCTAGGTACCTTGTAAGGATCAAATGAGACGTTGGAGGTGAGGGCCTTACAGTGCCTGGCCTGGAGCAAGAGGCCTGTTGCTTCAGTAACTCACAAACAGGCACCACAAACCATGGCGCATTCTGTCTACACCCCCAATGCCTGGCACCAAATCTGGCTCCGAGTACATGCTTAGTAACACTTTTGCTGAGTGAAAAATCTAGTGGTGACCTAGGGTAAACCCATATAAGCTCTTTTATTTGCCCAAATGAATGATCCCAAATCTGATGCTACAATTTATTTTAATGGTTTCAACTCCTGCTTCTAGACACTTTAAATTCATTCAAAAATGAATTCATATCCAAATTCAGTTTTGTGTCAACAACTTAGGGGGGGAGGAGGGAGAGAACCTTTTCATACTTGCAAATTGGAACTCTCTTCCCACCTCAGAGGGCTTAGGAGTCTTTTTGGCCACCATAGGCACCTGGGTAAAGATGGGAATGGAAAGCTCAGTGAAAACTCGTCCCAGTGAGATAGAGAATCAGCAAAGAACTACAGAAAGCACACAGGCCTAAGGAGTCTGGTCCCGTTAGGTCAGGAACCTGATGGATAATGTTGAGCAAGTTCTCTTTGTCTCTTTACAGAACGAGAGTTTTGGACTGATTTTAATGGGCTTTTCTATCGCGAACTTTCCATGTTTCTGGTCCAAAATATATTGGTCCATGTTGTTCATACTCTAAACAAAATAACTATATGTATTATTTCGTGTGGTCACTAGGTATGAATTATGGTTTTGAAAAGCTCTTGTAAGCTCCATCAGGCCGAGAGGTTTTGGCTCGGATCTGAATCCCTATGTCCTACTCCAATGAGTGTCTGACCCATATCAATCATTCAACACATTTCACTTCCAGACACTACGCCCCTACAAAGATTAAGAAAACAGGGATTCACAACTCTCTTGCGAACACAAAGAAACTACCGTATTTTCCGGCGTATAAGACGACTTTTGAAACGAAAAAAAGTCAACCAAAAATCGGGGGCAAAAGACCAAAATTGCACAAAAATTACCTGCAGATCTTGACGGCAAAGTAAGTCTTTTCTTTGAAGTGGGGGGTAGTCTTATACAGCGAATATAGGCCTAAACCTATGTTTTAACTGTAAAATTAGGGGGTCGTCTTATACGCCGGAAAATACTTAGGAGACATGTAAGGGTCCCAAGCGGGAGTGGTGGAAATCAATTGTGAATCCAGGCCTTTCATTCCCCATGCAAGGCCTAAAAAAAAAAAAATACGTGTAAACATCACCCCGCCCCCCCAAACCCTACCCCACACCCACTCCTCGGCTCGCTCCAAGCCGGTAGCTGCAAATCTCAATGTCTGGGAAGGCTCCTGGGATGTTCTTTGCAGGCAGCCATCAGAGAGGAAACGTGGCCCTAAGAATGTGTGAGGCTTAGGGGAGGGGAATCTCACTGCTTTGGGGGTTTCCCAGGGATGCCAGAGTTGCTAAGATAGAAACTCCTGAGCAGTGCCCGGGCCCGGGGCTGATACGAAGGGGACACACAACCTTAGGCGGGGAGACCAGACCGGAAGCTGGGGCGCGGGGAGGCTGTGGGGAGGGGGGAGCCCTGAAGCCCGGAAGGCCCAAGCGTGGATCTCAGCCCCTGAAGGAGAAGGGCTGCGGGAGCCTGACTAGGGCCGCCGGGGTGGGCGAGCTCCGGTAAAGCGGGCCGTTACCTCCTGCACGCCGCCCTCATGTTGCTGCGCCATGGCCAGCAACATGCCATCGAACCGCTCTTCCTCCTGCTCTCCGCCCATCGTGTCGGCCGCTAGCCACGCTCCGCGATACGAGCTCCGCACTGGCGTCCCGCGTTCGCCCAGCTCCTACGCTTCGCGTCCGGCCCAACGACTCCGACCCTCCGCCTTCCGCAGCGGAGCCGGAAACACGCACGCGTTCCGCCCGCTCCGGCCCGCCGGCCCGCCCTCTATTCCCGCCTTCCTCTCGGCGATCAACCAATGAGCGTGCGGCCAACAGCCCGCGTTTCCGGCTATTGGCCAACGCGCTGAGCCAATCAGCGAGAGCGTCCAGGAAGCGGAGGGCGGGACCGAGGGCCCCGGAGTTTGGAGTGAGTTGCTATGGTCACCAGACGCTTTGGAGCTTTCCAGAAATCGATGCGCTAAAAGGGGGTGAGGGGAGTGTTGGAAGTTAAAAAGGGACAGACTTGACTCGCCCGTCTTGAGAGGGGCCTCCCAGTTTGTGGAATGGTTGAGCTGAAAGTGTCAGGCATCTTTTCCTGTCCTCTCAGAAAGGAGAAGGGAGAAAAAAACCATCCATCAAAAGACCACCGGAAGGATGAGCCCAGTGAGAAAAAACCATGTCAGCCTGTCTACAGATAAAAATTTGAAAAACAAACAAAAAACATCTATCCCTGCCTGGGTAGTTGTTGATTGAAGCATCATCACATACACCAAAAGGTCATGGGTTGGATTCCCAGTCAGAGCACATATCTACCGTGTTTCCCCGAAAATAAGACATCCTCCGAAAATAAGACCTATTGACAGGTTTCCTTCTGAGTGAAACATAAGGCATCCCCTCGAAAATAAGACCCCCCTAGGCTCTGTCTCAGAATGCTATTACTAAACATGAGAGATATGGTCCAAGGATTCTGAAAGAAATGGAGTCACAAGAAATTCACCAGGAAATTCAGGAATTGGATTGTTATGATGATGTCCCAGAAGGTGATGACATGATTGTCATTGTATAAATGAGTAAATTCTTGATACTGTAAAAGAAAAGAAAGAAAAGAAAAGAAAAGAAAGAAAGGAGAAGGGACCTGCCCGAAGAGCCTACCTACCTCATTGCAAACACCATGGGCATACACCGGGTTCAGAAGCACTGGCCCCGAGTTTAAAAGGACTCTGTGCTTGGTTGAATGCTCTTCTGTTGCAGTCCTGAAATTCTTAATACTTTTTAACAAGAAACCTCACATTTTCATTGTGCACTAGGCCTTGCAAATTGTGTAATGTTTTGTATTCAACCTTCACTCCTGTTGATGTGGGGAACAGGTCCCAAACATCTAAGCCCAACTTTTCCACTTTGCGGTGAATTTCATCATCCTAGTCTTTCAGGGACTCTACCCTTATTATTATCCTTTAACTTCTGTCTCACAAATTTGTTTCTTCTGGATCATTCCCTTCAACTTTCAAACATGCTTAATGTCACTTACCTTTGTATTATTATGTGACCCACTTTATCTTTCTACCACCCCAATTCACAGAAAAACTTGGGGGAAAATGCTATATTTGTTTCTCTACTTCCTTACTTTCCATCTCACCTTAGTTTAATCAGTCTTTTCTTAAAAGCTACTGGCCAATGTGTAATGATCTCCATCCATGCCAAATCAATGGACCACTATTATCTTTCTCAGCTTCTCTGCTGCATTTGACACAATTGACCCCTTCCTTTTTGCTTAAGAAAACACCCAAGGATATTTTTCCATTGATTTCTAGGGAGAGTGGAAGAGAAAGGGAAAGACAGAGAGAAACATTGAAGTGAGAGAGAAACACATCAATAGGTTGCCTCTTGCACATGAAGAGGAGACTGCAACCAAGGTATGTGCCCTTGACCAGAATCGAACCCTGCACCCTTTTGTCCGCAGATCCACCTCTATCCACTAAACCAACCTGACTAGGTCTCATGTTTTTTATTACATATGTATAGGTATGGAACTAAATAGAAATGTGTGTGTGCATGCACATTCACCTATGTTCCTTAGCCCTGGGAGGGCCTGGGAGCAGTGACACCATAATAGCAATGAGCAGATCTTGGTCTCTAAATATGACTTAGTGCCTAGATCATTGTTTTTTAAATCCTATTCTCCACTAAGAGATTAAACTAGAGCTTCTTGGCATAGTGGTTGACTTCAGAGGCTGGAAAAATGACATCTTGTTATACCAGAAAATAAAGGATGTCCAGAGAATGATGGGGAATGTCAAAGGATATAGACTCCACCTTGAATGGGACTCCCATTGGCCAAACCTATGACAATCTGGCATCAAAATAAATAAGGATGATAACAGTTTACAAGCCACTGTATAAAATAGGAGACCATGAGTTCATACTTAAATACATACATACATATATGCATTCAAAGCATGAGGAGGAATAGCTATATCATTTCAAAATGCCTCCTCAGCCGGGACCGGTTCGGCTCAATGGGTAGAGCGTCGGTCGGCTTGGGGACTGAAGGGTCCCGGGTTCGATTCCGGTCAAGGGCATGTACCTTGGTTGTGGGCATATCCCCAGTAGGGGGTGTGCAAGAGGCAGCTGATCGATGACTCTCTCTCATCGATGTTTCTAACTCTCTATCTCTCTCCCTTCCTCTCTGTATAAAATCAATAAAATATATTTAATAAAAAAAAAATGCCTCCTCAAAAAACACTGATTCATTACAAAAAGGAAAGAGAAACTATAGTGAAGTTTGGCAGACATCCTTTAATCAGTGACCAAAGTGGGACAAGTGAAAATGTGTGCTTCCTGATAGGATGTATCAAGAACACAGGCCCTAGCTGGTTTGGCTCAGTGGATAGAGCATTGGCCCTCAAACTGAAGGGTCCAGGGTTATTTTCCAGTTAAGGGGGTGTACCTGGGTTTCAAACTTGATTCCCAGACTGGTCAGGGTGTGTGTGGGAGGCAACTAATCTTTGTGTCTCTCTCACATCTATGTTTCTCTCTGTGTATCTCTCCCACTCCCTTCCACTCTCTGTAAAAACCAATGGAAAAATATATTTGGGTGAGAATTAGCAACAACAACAACAACGAAAAGAACACAGCATTGCTTCTGTGATATTCCTACTAAAGACACATAACTTGAATCTAATCATAAGGAAGCCTTGAACAAACCCAAATTGAGAGCTTTGCTACCAAATAACTACAACTCTTTCAAAGCATCAAGATCTGAAAGGCAAGGAAAGACTGAGGGAAAGTTTCCTGACTGACAGACTAAGAGAAATTATTTTAAAAAATGTATTGTGAGCCCTAGCCGGTTTGGCACACCTGGATATAGCGTCAGCCTATGGACTGAAGAGTCTCAGGTTCAATTCAGGTCAAGGATACATGCCCAGGTTGTGGGCACAATGGTCAGTAGGGGGTGTGCAAGAGGCAGCCAATTAATGATTCTCATCATTGATATTTCTACCTCTCTCTCTCTCTCTCTCCCTTCCTCTCTGAAATCAATAAAAATATTTTTTTTAAAAAGGAAGGAAGGAAGGAAGGAAAGGTGGGAGGGAAGGAGGGAGGGAAAAAAAGGAAGGAAGGAAGAAAGGAAGGAAAGAAGGAAGGAAGGAAGGAAGGAAGGAAGGAAGGAAGGAAGGAAGAAAGGAAGGAAGAAAGAAAAAAAGAAAGAAAGAAAAGAAGAAAGGAAGAAAGAAAGGAAGAAAGACACTGTGAAATTCTGGACTGAGCCCTCTCACTGTAACTTATTTCATGAGAGCATGTGGTGAAACTGAACTAGGGTCTGATATTAGAGGTTCAATTACACGCTCAAGTATTTGAAAGTTCGAAGGTATCAGGTTTAGCAATTTACTCTCAAATGGTTCAAGGTTTTTTAAAAAGTTCCCTGTAATGTATTTGCAACCTTTCTGTGTTTGTATAGTCTCAAAATAAATAGCATTGACATGGGAAGAGGTTAGCAAAAAGCATACAGCTAAAACACATTGGCAAATATTGTCAGGAAACTGATCAGTAAAAGTATTTTGTTATTCTCCTATGTTTGAGATGTTTCTGTTTTCAGTCAGTTTATTTTATTTTGTAATTGGTAGTAACTTATTTTCTCATTTTAAATATCCACTTTTACACCTGCTTTTCTATTATTAAAGAGAGTGCTCCAAATTGCATAGGCTTCAGGTATTGCCTTTATATACTATCGGGGTATTGCCTTTCTTGTCACCCTTTTAAGGATGAGCAAATGAAGCACAGAAATCTCAAATGACTTGCCCAAGGCCACTCAGCTAAGTGATGAAGCAGGATTTAGACCCAGCCAGTTTGACTCCAGAGTCTCCTTTGAAAAGTGTGTGAGGATTCAGCGAGAAAAAAAGAAAAGAAAAAAAAGACATGACAGGAACTTTATAAATGTAAGGATTAAGATTACTAACAATCAGCCAAAACCGGTTTGGCTCAGTGGTAAAGCATCGGTCTGTTGACTGAAAGGTCCCAGGTTCGATTCCGGTCAGGGGCATGTACGTTGGTTGCAGGCATATCCCCGGTAGGGGATGTGCAAGAGGCAGCTGGTCAATGTTTCTCTCTCATCAACATTTCTAGCTCTCTATCTCTCTCCCTTTCTCTCTGTAAAAAACCAATAAAATATATTTAAAAAAAAAATTACTGCTGAGACGGTTTGGCTCAATGGATAGAGCATCGGCTTGGGGACTGAAGGGTCCCAGGTTCGATTCCAGCCAAGGGCATGTACATTCGTTGCGGGCACATCCCCAATGGGGGGTGTGCAGGAGGCAGCTGCTCAATGTTTCTCTCTCATTGACGTTTCTAGCTCTCTATCCCTCTTCCTTCCTCTTTGTGGAAAATCAATAAAAATATATTTTTTAAAAAGATTATTAACAATCAAATGAAAAATTCATGCCTGTTTGTCGTCGGAGGCCTGGTTCCTTAGGCAGGGACAATGGGGAGCAAAGTCCTATGTATGCCAGAAGCTGCTTGGAATATGACATCCCGGACCTCACTTTGTCCACGCAGCCACCCTGCAGGCAGGCGTTACTGTTCCAGATGCAGCTCCAGAGGCCCACAGAGACTTGGGGATCAGCTCAAGGTAACACAGCTGGGGTCCAGGAGCAGAAGTCAGGGATGGTGATAGCTGCCCAGGCTGGACTTGGCCACAGACATGACACAGCCAAGGACCTTCCCGCCATTTTCACACTCTATGCTCCACCATCTGAGACCGTTGCCAGAACAGTCACCATGTGGCTAGTGGCAGAACAACATTTCTGTCTAGATCATAGGTGGGCAACATCTGCAGACAAGGCAGTATCAAAGTGAGGGCCCAAGTAGCCACCAACTCTGAGAAACTCGGGCCACATAGCTCTGGCTGCACAATTGGGCCAATGGGTCCAGAAGAACAAACAAGGACTTTGAAATCAGACAGATCTGGGCTCTCCCTCTTCTTAGTGGCATGACCTTGGGAAATTCACTTCACCTCTTTGAGTCTCAAAAAGTAAAAATCTTAGCCCTGACTGGTTGGCCTCAGTGGTAGAGCATCGTGCTGTGGACTGAAGGGTCCCGGGTTTGATTCCAGTCAAGGGCATGTACCTTGGTTGCAGGCGCATCCCCAGTGGGAGGTGTGCAAGAGGCAGCTGATCGATGTTTCCCTCCCATCGATGCTTCTAACTCTCTATCCCTCTCCCTTCCTCTCTGTAAAAAGATCAATAAGATATATTTTAAAAAAGAAAAAAGTCTTAATCATAGGGAAGACCAGAATATCCGAGTAGAAAGTTCCTGGCACACAGTAGGTATTCAGTAAACAGCAGCCATATTTTATTATCCTTCTGTAAGGGCTTCTCAGCAAACACAGCCTCTCAGGAGCTCTAGAAACCCAGGCTGGGGAAAGAGAGTTCTTAAGGAGCTTGTTTCTGCAGGGCCTCCAGAACTGGAGTCAGAGGAAGGGGCCTCCTAAACAGCACAGCGGACAAAGTCCTCGCAGCCCCCCAAGGTCCTGGCTCCCTTCCCTGCAGCTTGTTCCTCACCAAAAACAGGAGCTGAGCCCCAAGGTTAGGCAAACAAGCTAGCGATAAGGCACTTCCAGGTTGGGCCTGTGTTGGGCTTGTCTAGCTCTACATCTCAGCTTAGCAAGGGTCCTGCAGGCACCAGTAGGGACACCTGCCGTGGCCACCTGCTGAATGTGCACCTGAGGCCTTGGTGCCCTGGTACGGCTTGGGTTAATGACCCTGTTTATCCACTTGAGTCATCCGATAAGGGGCAGCCGGGGCAGCAGCGAACGGGTGGCCCCATGCCCTGCGCCATCCACTTCATTGACTAAAGTGATATCAGGGCCACGTGAAGCTTCCAAGTCCCCTCCCCCGGCACTTCCCCACCAGTCCTGCCAGGGTCAGTGTGTGGTTGGTTTTTTTTCTTTCTTTTTTTTTTTTTTTTTTCAATGAACATGACTTTCTAGAGTCAAGGTTGTTGAACCATCCCCCCCCCCTCCCCCCGCCTACCCTTGTGGATATAAATAGCACCCACAGCGCAGATCAGAGGGCGGGAGAGCTGGGAGGAAAGAGGAACAGATTCTCAACCATGAACTCCAGCCAGCCGGGGACCTGCCCATGCCAGCATGCCGCAGGGCGTCCCGCCATTCTATATGCACTTTTGAGCCCCAGCCTCAGGGCCAGGCCTTCTGCGCCCCCAGCCCATAGGCATTGCCTCTGCAAGCAGCACCGGCCTGTCCAGCTGTGTGCTCCTCATCGCACCTGCCGGCAGGCCTTGGACGTTCTGGCCAAGACAGTGGTCTTCCTCAGGAACCTGCCATCCTTCTGCCAGCTGCCCCTCCAGGATCAGCAGCAGCTGCTGCGGGACTGCTGGAGCTCTCTCTTCCTGATTGGGTTGGCCCAAGACACTGTGACCTTCGAGGTGGCAGAGGCCCCTGTTCCCAGCATACTCAAGAAGATCTTGCTGGAGGAGCCCAGCAGCAGCGCGGGCAGCGGCCAGCAGCCAGATCTGCCTCGGCCCTCGCTGGCTGCGGTGCAGTGGCTTCAGTGCTGCCTGGAGTCCTTCTGGAGCCTGGAGCTGAGCCCTAAAGAGTATGCCTACCTGAAAGGGACCATCCTCTTCAACCCTGGTGAGCTCCCGGACACTCCAGGATCAGGGCCAAGGCTGGAGGGGGGCAGGGCCCTGCCAGGGAAGACACTTCTAAGGGTTTGACATTTGTCACCTCTTTGTGTCCTTATTACAACAGTCATCTCATGAAAGAGGCTCAGAGAGGCTAAGTGACTTGCTGAAGGTCACGGCCAGGTAGGGGCAGAAATAATGTCTGTTCACCCTTGCCATTCTGCCCCCCAAAAATTGGCCCTAACCCACAAGGAGGGTAGGTATAGGAGAGGGGGAGGGAGTAGACACAGCTGTGCCTCAATCACAGGTAATCTCTGGGTTCAGAAAGATCATATAGAGCAGTGTTTCCCAAACTTCTCTCATGATGAGAATCACCTGGTGGAGTTGTTAAAATACAGATTCCTGAATCCCAACTAAGAAGTGCTAAACTAGAATTTTTGGGAACATATAGGTAAAATTGTATACTTAACTTAGAGCACTAGTTAAGTACTTCACTTGGAGCACTAGTTAAGTACTTCACTTGGAGCACTAGTTAAGTACTTAACTTGGAGCACTAGTTAAGTACTTCACTTGGAGCACTAGTTAAGTACTTAACTTGGAGCACTAGCTAAGTACTTCACTTGGAGCACTAGTTAAGTACTTAACTTGGAGCACTAGTTAAGTACTTTACTTGGAGCACTAGTTAAGTACTTCACTTGGAGCACTAGCTAAGTACTTAACTTGGAGCACTAGTTAAGTACTTCACTTGGAGCACTAGCTAAGTACTTCACTTGGAGCACTAGTTAAGTACTTCACTTGGATCACTAGCTAAGTACTTCACTTGGAGCACTAGCTAAGTACTTCACTTGGAGCACTAGCTAAGTACTTCACTTGGAGCACTAGTTAAGTACTTAACTTGGAGCACTAGTTAAGTATGCAATTTTACCTATATGTTCCCAAAAATTCTAGTGCTCTAAGTTAAATGTACAATTTTACCTATATGTTCCCAAAAATTCTAGTTTAGCACTTCTTAGTTGGGATTCAGGAATCTGTATTTTAACAACTCCACCAGGTGATTCTCATCATGAGAGAAGTTTGGGAAACCCTGATATAGAGGAATGAAAGTGAGTGGATGTGGGAGAGGAGAGGTAGGAGCCTTTATAAAATTCAGCTAGGAGAGCAACGGATAGAGGTAGTGTTCTTTGTAATCTGGAGAGCATCTAGATGATAAGTCCTCACCACGGGGTCCTTAAGCAATGTGTAAATTATAGTAATTAATTATAATAATAGTAGGGAAATACTCATACTACACGTACCATATGTTAGACCCAATTTTATGGTTTTTACATATACAGCTCATAATGAACCTAAGAGGTAGGTATTTATATCAATTTTATTTTATTTTTAAAATATTTTTATTGATTTCAGAGAGGTAGGGAGAGGGGGAGAGAGGTAGAAACATCAATGATGGGAAAAAATTATTGATTGGCTGCCTCCTGCACGCCCTCTACAGGGGATCTAGCCCACAACCCTGGCATGTGCCCGTGACTGGAATCAAACCCGGGACCCTTCAGTCTGCAGGCTGACGCTCTATCCACTGAGCCAAAATGGCTAGGCTATACCTATCTTACATATGAGGAAACCAAGGCACAGAGATGACATAATTTGCCTGAGGTCACACAGCTAATAAGTGATAGCCTGGGATTCAAACTCAGACAGCGTGGTTCTTCACCATTACTCTATACTGCCTCTCCATAAATGGATGGATAAATAAAATGATAAATAAGTAAATAGAGGAAGTAGTAAGGGGCCTCAAAAGACTGAGCTGTGGCCTCAGGTCTGGGGCCCATCTCACCCTGTGGTGGCAGGGAGTGGGGAGCTCATCACCCCTCTTTACCCTCTGCCTACAGACATGCCAGGCCTCCAGGCCTCCACCCACATCTGGCATTTGCAGCAGGAAGCTCATCGAGCACTCTGTGAGGTCCTGGAGCCCTGGCGTCCAGCAGGCCAAAGCCGTTTGGCCCGTGTCCTCCTCATGGCCTCCACCCTCAAGTCCATTCCCCCCAGCTTGCTTGGGGATCTCTTCTTCCGCCCTATCATTGGAGATGTTGACATCGCCGGACTACTCGAAGACATGCTTTTGCTGAGCCGACCTGCTCCAGCCCAAACAGAGATCAGCTGTAGCCTGGGCAGAAGCTGGCTGCGATGATTTGGCCAGGTTGTCCCCAGCGGTGATCCAATGCTCCCGGAGGAGGCAAGCCTGTACAGACCCTGGCCCAGCTAGATGGACTGTGTGAATCCTCACTCAGACACACCCCATCTTGTCCTTCTTTGGTTTGGACATAGTGCTCCAGCTGTCTGGCTGGCGCTTGGTAGTCCACAGATTCTCTGGACCAAGATTCCTATCGTCTCCTGGAATGGCGATGGAAGCTTAGACTGTCCGTTGGGCCAGACATTCTACTGACTTTGTACAGAACTGACTTAAGTTATTGGGTTTTGTAATAAAAGGTTTTACATCCATGGATCCTGACACTGTGGAAGGGACCTTTGTGCATGTGGAAGAAACCTTCTCATCTCAGCCCCCAGCTCCCAGTGCCTATCAGAGAGAGCCCAAGAGGAAGGAACCATGAGGGATGCAGGAGCCAGGCCTCAGAGAACTGGGATATTAATTTCAGAGTGGATGATTTCATTTCTGGGGATATTTATTTTGCCTGGGTCTGAATCCAGAGGCTAGGCTCAGTTCAGGACCCCGTCACCTTCTTGTCTTTATCTTCGGGGGGAAGGGGTTTCTCTCTGTCCACAAACCCCTCACTGATCCTTCCCCTCCCTCAGCTCCTACCCCCTAAAGGCTCCCTCTCACCTCAGGGAGAGTCAGATCATAGCCAATAAAGAAAACTGAAACGGACAAGGTCACTGGAATTTCTGTAGATTGGCACCATTCACTTCCCTTATGCCTGCAGAAAACAGAAGAGGAGGGTCCATTGTTCTCCCAATGGGAGGGGTCAAGGACACCTAGGGCTAGCCTGGCAGCTGCTCCAAGGTCAAGGCAAGCAGAGATTTAGCTGCCACATTAGCTGTTGAAGTCTGAAACACTTCATGACAGTTGGTTCATAGCCACTGCAGAAGCTCCCCCCGCTCCCTTGCACTGTATCCTTCCCAGTCCTTCTCCTGGAATCCATTCACCTTGTCCAGCAACTAGAGAGACCATGGTTGGCATAGCATGGCCTCCAGAACTGCTCCATTTCAGAGCACGGCTTATATCTGTACTGACTGGTCAACCTCTGTTCCTCACTGTTTGCTCACTATTTTGAATAGCATCCAGGACAGGGTGACTGACCTGCAGGGAGGACAGGAGGGAATGATAACAACACACATGCCTATAGGACCCCCTTTCAAACCTCCTCCTTTCTCTGGCAGTAAGGCCTGTCTCGCCAAAACTGGTTTGGCTCAGTGGATAGAGCATCGACCTGCGGACTCAAGGGTTCTGGGTTTGATTCCAGTCAAGGGCATGTACCTTGGTTGCAGGCATATCCCCAGTAGGGGATGTGCAAGAGGCAGCTGATCGATGACTCTCTCTCATCGATGTTTCTTTCTTTTTTTTTTTTTTTTAATATATTTTATTGATCTTTTACAGAGAGGAAGGGAGAGAGATAGAGAGCTAGAAACGTCGATGAGAGAGAAACATCGACCAGCTGCCCCCTTGGGGATGTGCCCGCAACCAATGTACATGCCCTTGACCGGAATCGAACCTGGGGACCCTTCAGTCCGCAGACCGACGCTCTACCACTGAGCTAAACCGGTTTCGGCTCATCGATGTTTCTAACTCTCTATCTCTCTCCCTTCCTCTCTGTAAAAAAATCAATAAAATATATTTAAAAGAAAAAATAAATTAAGACCTGTCTCCACCAGGTCCCACCCCCTTCACCAACACAGTTTGAATTCTTCTCACGGGGGACAAGTTAATTATTGCTCAATGAGAGGTCATTCACTCAGGGACAACATCTAGGAGCCAAGCAGCTGAATTGGTCCTGTATGCATTAGGGACACCCAGTGGCAGCAGCAAGGCCCTCTGTTCCTTACCCTGTCACCCACTCACCACTCAGAAACCCAGAATGAGACATATACACAAAGCTCAGATCCCACACACAACTCAGACACACACGAAGACACATACAACTCAGACCTACAGCTCTCTCTCACACACACCCATACACTAAGATGTACAGCTCAGACGCACCTACACAGATCCATAAAACAGACCCTCCATCTACCCATACACAGCATGGAAATACAGACACACTTACTCAACACATACAACAGGCCCAACCAAACACATTCACACTGCAGAGAAATGCACGCAGGCCAGACGATCACACATACACCCCTGTACCCAAGGGTGGGGCACACAACATAGAGACACCCTCATACGAGGATATGTTCTACATCTTTTTGTGTCACAGTAAAAGGAAAAGTGACCCCCAAAATAGGCAGAACTGCATCTGCATATCTACCAGGTCTGTTCAGAGGCTACAAATTCAGGCCGAACTGCTCTGCCTGGCATTTGGGGCCTCCACTATCAATCAATCAACCCCTTTCCCTATGGTGACACCAATAGACACTCTCTTCTCCACCAGATCATGCCCTGTTCAACAGTTCCTCCTAGCCAGGACCTAATCAAATCCCCAAACGGAAGCATCCTCTAGAGCCCAGAAAGAGTCCTGCTTTTCCCTTAACCCCTTATCCCCCTCCAGACACCCCAGACCCAGGCCTCAGGCCCTCAAGCACTCTGCCCTGCCCTGCCCCTCTCACCTTGCAGATGCAGGAGGCCATTCTTTCCAGAGCAGACGCCTTGTCTCCCATAGGAGGTTCAGGGATTTGGGGCCATTTTATTGTTTGTGTCTCTTCTCTAACTGATCTCATGAATTTACTGTTGTGCTTCTTCGAACCCTCAGGCTGAGTCTCCAGCCCTGAAAAGCCATTAATTAGAAGACATTGCTCTCCACTTCCCACCTCTGCCTTTCCCCCTCAACTTATGTTCCAATCACCCAAATAATTCCCCTTATTAACCCTACCTTGCCCCTTTTAAAATGTCTTCCCTACCCTCCCTGTGATTTGGGAGCTACGCGTATGTCTGTTTCTCATCTGTATCTCGAGTCTCTTCTGACAACCCTGGCAGAAACCCAAAGACAAATATAGCAAAACTAAAGAGAGAATTGTAGGACAAGGCAATTAGGAAGAGAATGCTTCTTCTGTGAGCCTGCAGGCTTTCCAAATGTGGGGGACTGTTTCTCCACCATCAGCATCGTAGGAGTGGGACCTGTGTCTCATCAGCCAGGGAGAGTAAGGAAGAAATAGGCTCAGACAGGGTTTAAAACTTATTCAAGCCCTGCTGATATGTCTCTGTGTTTGAACATTCACCCATGAACTAGGAGGTTGTGGTTCAATTCCCAGGTAGAGCACACGCCTGGGTTGCAGGCTTGATTCCCCAGTGAGGGAAATGCAGGAGGCAGCCGATCAATGATTCTCTCTCATCATTGACGTTTCTACCTCTCTCCCCCTCTCCCTTCCTCTCTCTGAAATCAATAAAAACATATTTTAAAAATTAAATTTTAAAAATGTACTTAAGATCACTGTGCTGGGATTTGAACACAGGCCCATGGGACTCTGGAGATCATGCTTTGCCACCAGCACAGGCTGGAGTGAGTCATGGTCAGGGTCAGGCTGTCTGGAGCCAACTCAGCCACTGTTCAGTGACCATCTACCTTTCAGCCTTGATCTCTGTCCTCAGGTCCAGACAGGAATGACTCACTAGGAAGCAGGGTCAGCCTCAGGTACTACTTTATTATTATTATCACTACTTTCATTAGCTAAATCATTGACTGCTTATTAAGCAGTTAGCCAGTGACGTGGGCTGTGCCCTGCACTGACACACCCTGGCCTTGGGATAGTGACAGATCCTAGAATCGATGATGCCACAAAAAGCCAACACTCACTCACCATCCATCCATCATTCCATCATTCAACATTTCTCTTGACATCCACTGTGCCAGACCCTGGGCTAGATGCCAAGTGACACAGAATAAATAAGATATGGTCCCTGATTTCTTTGAACATCCTGTCTATGGCGAAGAGAGACACATAAGTAGTACTTATAACACAGAATGATCTGAAGTGTAATAGAAGGAATACAACCGGCAGCAGGAGATAAGAAGAGGAAATGATTAAATCTGCCTTGGGGGTACACAGATAATAATTTAATTTAAAAAATGTAATAAATAAATAAATAAATAAATCTGCTTTTCGGGGTTGGGGGTAGGGGAATCTGCCTGGAGGTGGGGAAAATGCTTCAGCCCAGTGGTGACTGCTCTGACCTAAAGAGAATGAACAGGAGTTATCAGGCAAATCAAGGGAAGAACATTCCAAACAGACGGGATGGTAGGTGCAAGGGCATAGACTTATCAGAGAGCGAAGGTGCTTAGCTAACTACAAGTAGTCTTGCCGCTGGGGCCCACGGCAGCAAGAGGTGGTAGACAGAGACAGAACAATGGAGCAGAGAAAGGCAACCCCAGGGAGGAGGAGACACACAGAGAGAGAAACATCAATGTGAGAGACACATCAATTAGTTGCCTCCAGCATGTGCCCCACCAGGGCCAGGGATTGAGCCTGCAACTAAGGTAGGGGTCTCTTGACCGGAATCAAACCTGGGACCCTTTGGTGCATGGCCAACACTCTATCCACTGAGACAAACCAGTTAGGTATGCTATTTTGTGTCTTGAAAGGTCAGGGATGCCAGGACCGGTTTGGCTCAATGGATAGAGCATCAGCTTGGGTACTGAAGGGTCCCGGGTTCGATTCCAGTCAAGGGCATGTACCTTGGTTGCGGGCATATCCCCAGTAAGGGGTGTGCAAGAGGCAGCTGATTGATGACTCTCTCTCATCGATGTTTCTAACTCTCTATCTCTCTCCCTTCCTTCTCTATACAAAATCAATAAAATATATTAAAAAAAAAAAAGTCAGGGATGATGAATTGGAAAATAAATACCAGCACCCAGACTCCTTTCCCTCCCCAGGGCAGAATGAGAGTGAATGTCTAGTGTTGGTTACTTTGGGTTTGCATTTTTGGTTTTTGGTTTTAATATATTGTCATTAATTTCAGAGAGGAAGGGAGAAGGGGAGAGAGAGAAACATCAATGATGAGAATCATTGATCAGCTGCCTCCTGCAGGCCCCCTACTGGGGATTGAGCCTGCAACTTGGGCATGTGCCCTGACAGAATGGAACTGGTGACCTTTTGGCTCCTGGGTGGAAGCTCAACTGCTGAGCCACACGAGGCTGGGCTGGATTTAAGTTTTGATGAGAAACCTGGCCTGTGTGTTCTCCCACGGAAATGGCCCCACATTTTCTAGAGAGAGTTCCCAGTCAACACCCAGTGGTACATCCCCATGTTAGTGCCAGGAATATTCATTCCATCAATGATGATTTACTGAGAGTCTTCTACACACCTTACCTAGCATCATGCGAGATCCTGGTAATTTAGTCACACAAATGGCAACTGTGGCCAAAACGGAATCGAAACTGGGACCTTTCAGTCCACAGGCTGACGCTCTAACCGCTGAGCCAAACCGGTTTCGGCAATAAAATATATTTTTTTAAATGGCAATTGTGTGTAATAATAAGATAAATGTCAATATCTTCTTTCTTATAAACAATGAAGCTATGAATATTCATGTATACTGTCAAATAAAAACAGATCTGGAATTAATAAGGAGAGACTTTATTTGAAAGTAGCCAAAACCAGTTTGGCTCAGCGGATAGAGCGTCAGCCTGGGGACTGAAAGGTCCCAGGTTCAATTCCAGTCAAGGGCATGTACCTTGGTTGCGGGCACATCCCCCACTAGGGGGTGTGCAGGAGGCAGCTGGTCGATGTCTCTCTCATCTATGTTTCTAGCTCTCTATCTCTCTCCCTTCCTCTCTGTAAAAAAATCAATTATATATATATATATATATATGATATTTTATTGATTTTTTTACAGAGAGGAAGAGAGAGGGATAGAGAGTTAGAAATGTCAATGAGACAGAATCATTGATCAGCTGCCTCCTGAACACCCCCTATTGGGGATGTGCCCGCAACTAAGGTACGTGCCCTTGTCCGGAATCGAACCTGGGAACTTTCAGTCCACAGGCTGACGCTCTAACCGCTGAGCCAAACCGGTTTCGGCAATAAAATATATTTTTTTAAATGGCAATTGTGTGTAATAATAAGATAAATGTCAATATCTTCTTTCTTATAAACAATGAAGCTATGAATATTCATGTATACTGTCAAATAAAAACAGATCTGGACTTAATAAGGAGAGACTTTATTTGAAATGATATGGAAAGGGAGGAAACAAACTATTGCTATAGAAAAAGAGAAGCTTTGCCAATGGGAGAACACTCTGACCATAAGATCTACACGTGTTTCAAGAGTCGGGCAAAAAAAGTCGCTTCTTTCATAGGGAAGAGTAAACAAGGCTAGAAAGAACTGGGTGTGAGGATGTGGTATGACCATGAGTGGCATGATGGGTCAATAGATCAGAGAATGTTTGCCCTGAAGCCAAACTATTCTTTGGAGGGGCTGTTAAGGAGGGGTTGTTTGATGGCTTAAGCTGAGGGGAATCTGGGGGTCATAAAGTTCAGAGACCTGGGGAAAGGAGAGAAGCTTAATCATAGTTGTAGTTAACAAGCCTTTTACTATTATTATTTATATTTTTCCAGTGATCTTTTAGAGAGAGGGGAAAAGAAAAAGACAGAAATAACAACGTGAGAGAAACGCATCCTGCAGCAGCCCCCACCAGGGCCCAGGGCCGATAGGAGCCTGCAACAAGGTAAGTGCCGTTGGTGAGAATGGAACCCTGGAACCCTGGAACCCGGGACCCTTATGTCAGTAGACCCACACTCTATCCACAGAGCCAAACCGGGTAGGGCCTTAACAAGTCTTTTGTTGTGACTGATCAGTGAGGACAAACAGACCATCTAAGTGTTTATGAGGTGAGAATTGGAATTTGGAGTCTGTCTATTGTCATAGGTAAACAAGAGGGCGCCCGTAAGTTTTATCTGTCATAGAACCGTAAGTTTTATCTGTCATCGAAGGGTGTTTCTTTGCAGTAACCTATGTTTCAGAACACAGAAGGGTGGGAGGGGTTTTATAACCCTCCCTATTTTCCAGGATCACAGGGTTGGTAAAGTGAAACAACATCAATAGGTCTCCTGATAAACATAAGCAAGAATTTATTTAAAGTATATACTTATAAGTGACTTATGGATTAAAAGATGTGTGTAACTTCACTTTTATTGGGCAATGCCAAATTGTTTTCAAAGTTCACACTTCCACTAACAGTGTATGGTATCTCCACTTGCTCCACATTATCACCAACATTTAAGGATTAAAACATTTTTTAAAAATATTTTTATTGATTTTGTACAGAAAGGAAGGGAGAGAGATAGAGAGCTAGAAACATCGATGAGAGAGAGTCACGGATCAGCTGCCTCTTGCACACCCCCTACCGGGGATATGCCCGCAACCAAGGTACATGCCCTAGACCGGAATCGAACCCGGGACCTCTCAGTCCCCAAGCCGACGCTTTATCCATTGAGCCAAACCGGTTTCGGCAGGATTAAAATATTTTTTGGCAATCTGGTGGGTCTTATTGCCTTTCCTTGATTAATGAGATTGAACATGTTTAAGTCTCTTCTGTGAAGTGACTTCCGCCCACTTTGCAACTGGATTATCTTTTCTTTCTTACTGATTTGTGTGGGTCCACTAATATGTCTTGGAAGATAAATGGATGAATTTTTAAAGTCTCTAAAAGGAGATTAGGTTTGGAAGATCCCCGACAACTGAAAATCTTGAAAACTACGCGCCTCCCACAGGCTTCTAATTTGATTCTCAAGAGTTTATGAAAGTCACCCCACTTCTCAGGTGATTTTTCCCATCATCATCGGCTTCTCTCTGTAGAAGAAGTACCCGAACAACTTATCCCGCCGCTCTCCAGCTCCAGGTTCCACATCTACGTCCACATCCACAGTCTCGGCAGCCGGATCCGGGATCACGCAATTGTGACACAGATTCCTGCGTCATGTGGCGTTCTCGCGAGAATTGGTTCCAGTAGATCATGTGACAGTCCAAGATGGCGGTGCCCGGCGAGGCTGAAGAAGATGCGGCAGTTTACTTAATAGTGAGTGGCATCCCCTCGGAGTTGCGCTCGGCCCAGCTACGGAGCTACTTCAGCCAGTTCCGGGAACAGAGCGACTGTGGCTTCCTTTGTTTCCATTACCGCCATCGTCCTGAGCTGGCCCCTCCGCAGGCCACTCCCGCATCTGCCCTAACTCCCACCGGCCAGAGTCCAGCCCAGACTTCCGTCACCGATGGCCGCACTCGGGACTCTGCCCCGGCCCAGACCCGCACCTGCTGCTGCGTGGTCTCCGTACGAGGGGCCGCTCAAGCCCAGAAGTTTCTTCGCATGTACTCCGGCCGCCAGTGGTTAGATTCACAGGGGACTTGGTTGCCCAGTCGTTGTTTCATCCGCAGACTTCGGCTACCTACTGAGGCAGCAGGTACAGTTGGGGAAGATAATAGACTGGGTCTGGAACGAAGGCACATTTCTCTCTTTTTCTTTTTAAAAAGAATATATTTTATTGATTTTTTACAGAGAGGAAGGGGGAGAGATAGAGAGCTAGAAACGTCGATGAGAGAAACATCGACCAGCTGCCTCCTGCACACCCCACATCGGGGATGTGCCCCCAACCAACGTACATGCCCCTGACCGGAATCGAACCTGGGACCCTTCAGTCCGCAGACCGACACTCTACCACTGAGCCAAACCCGTTTCGGTTCTTTCTTTTTAAATATATTTTTATTGATTTCAGAGAGGAAGGAAGAGGAAACATCAATGGCGAGAGAGAATCATTGATCGGCTCCCTCTTGCAAGCCCCACACTGGGAATCGAGCCCGTAACCGGCCATGTGCCCTGACCTTATTATGTCCCCTTTCGGACCCCTTTTTCTTTTTTTTTTTTTTTTTTTTTTTTTTTTCTTTTTTTTCATGAAACATCCAGGTACATATATTTTAGTATTCCTTGGCAATGATCTGGTCTATAAACAGAAAATACATTTTCCAAATCTATCAACCACTTTCCCTTAAAATCTCTTAAAGTAATTATATTCCACATTTAACATTATTCACATTGAAACATTTAGACTGGAAACTATTTTCATCAATAAGAATATCAGGCAGATAATCACAACGGACCCCTTTTTCTATCCAAGGGGTTGATTTTGCATTGACACAGAAGGGTCAAAAGGAAGTCAGGTTTCCAATCCTCTTATTATCTTTATCTCGCGCTCCTCCTGCTCCCCACCCAGTCTTCTCTTGACAAGATACAAATGAAGAGACAGTTTTTCTCAGGACAGCTTCCATTTTCATTGGAAATTACTTCGATGGGGAACAGGAAACAGTGCGGAACCTTTTAATTCATTCAACAAACCTAGCTTATACTGTTAGGCCTAGTGTTACTCTAGCTGGTAGGTAAAGAATTGGACACGTTCTTGTGCAGAGTCCAGAGATTTGTAATAATTGTCACAAAGATGCCATTCTTGTTAATATTTACTGAGCACTTTCTGTGTGCTTACCATGCACTATTCTAAGCCTTTCATTTTTAAAAATTGATTCTTCACAAAAAAAAATTTTGATTCTTCACAACAATACTATAAGGTAGGATCTATTGTTACTCGTTTTATAGGTGAGGAAATGGGGGTGCGGAAATTATGTTGCTTGCCTAAGATTACAGAGCTAGTAAATGGCAGAATCACAGTACAAATCCAAGCATTTTTACTTCAGAGCCTATGCTGTTTGTCACCGAGTGCTGTGAGAAGATAGAGGAGGAAGAACCAGATTTCCAATAGGGATCAGGCTTTTCTTGAGAAAGAGGACAAGTTTGTGGGGAAGAATGGTGTTCAAAAGTAAATGGTACTTGCAAAGACACAGGTAGAGATGTGAAAGCCCATGAGACTTTCAGGGCATGTTAAACTGTTTCATGTGGCTGGAGCACATGATAGGAAGGTGTGCAGGGGCTCACGGTTGGTGGTAGTTGAGAATCAAAAGATCAACAGGAACCAGATCAGGAAGAAACGTGTGCTCAGCAGAAGTGATGAGAAATAGCATGAAATTACTAATTGGTTCTGGTCGGGGAATGGAGGAAGGGATTCTGGGAATTTGAAAGGGACCAACAACATTGGACTAAAAGATTTAAACCTTGACCGACTTCTGGCTCAAGCGTTCCTGGAGGCTTCTAGGTTTCAAGCGCCATTCTTTTCTCTGTTTTCCAAGGTTTGGGCTCCTTTCCCTTCAAGACCCGGAAGGAACTGCAGAGTCGGAAGGCTACGAGTGAAGCCTTCACTCTCGCTGACCTGAGGCAACTGCCAGAGCTGAACCCACCAGTGCTAATGCCCAATGGGAATGTGGGGACGCCCCTGCAGGTCTTTTTGGAGTTGATCCGGGCCTGCCGCCTGCCCCCTCGGATCATCACCCAGCTGCAGCTCCAGTTCCCCAAGACAGGCTCCTCCCGACGCTATGGCAACGTACCATTCAGGTATGAGGACTCAGAGACTGTGGAGCAGGAAGAGCTTGTGTACACGGCTGAGGGTGAGGAAATACCCCAGGGAACCTGCCTGACAGACATACCAGCCAGCCCCTGTGGAGAGCCCGAGGAAGAAGAGGAAAAGGAAGAGGAAGAAGAATCACACTCAGATGATGTGAGTACAGTGAGCCATCCTTCCTTGCTGGCAGCTTAGAGAGGCCAAGGCATTAAGAATACCATTCTCACCCATTGTGGCTCAGAAGTTGAGCATCAACCTATGAATCGGTAGGTCAAGGTTCAATGCCCAATCAGGGTACATGCCTGGGTTGCAGGCTCCATTCCCATTAGGGGTTGTGCAATAGGCAGTTGATTGATGATTCTCTCTCATCATTAATGTTTCTGTCCCCCTTTCCTTCCTCTCTGAAATCAGTTTAAAAACTAATAATTCATCTATGTCCCCAGAGTTCCAAGCAGAGTTGCTAACACATCTGGACCACATCCTTATGTGGTACTGACTTGACTTTTCTCCAGCACCTATTCTGCAACAGTGATTCCTGAGGTCTCTTGAAATTTAACTCAGACAGGGGCCCCCAAGATTTCAAACCATGAGTCATCTTATCATTCCATAAGTCCAGTCAAGCAATTGTAAACATAGCAACTATCATAGGAGTCCCAAGATAGTCTAAGACCATTTCCTGCCTTCAAAAAGCCTTAAATATCCCTGAAAAGAGAGCAGCAGCATCTGGAAAGGCTGTATGGGGTGGCAAGCTGGTTTTGAATGCTGGCTCTGCCACTCTCTTGGTTTATCTTGGGCAAATCACTTTACTCCTCTGAACCCAAGTTTCCTCATCTGTAGACTGGGGATAATGGTACTTATCTCACAGCATTGTTGGGGTGATTAAAGGAGCTAAGTTATGTGTAGGGCCTGACATCCAGTAGATAGTAGGTATTACTTCTTGCCCTTTCTTTGTGATAGCCTATATAATAAAAGGCTAATATGCAAATCAATGTAACAGTGGATGATATGATGCACACTAACCACCAGAGGGCAGATGCTCAACCCAGGAGCTGCCCTCTGGTGGTCAGTGCGCTCCCATAGGGGAAGCACCGCTCAGCCAGAACTGGGCTCACGGCTGATGAGTGCAGCACCGGTGACGGGAGCCTCTCCCACATCCACAGCAGCGCTGAGGACCTCGTGGGGGATGTCCAACTGCCGGCTTAGGCCTGTGGACATCCCCTGAGGGGTTCCGGACTGTGAGAGGGCACAGGCCAGGCTGAGCAACAGCCCTCCAGGGTACAAATGTTGTACACCAGACCTCTAGTCATGTTTAAAGACCTAAATAGGGTGTACAGATTAAAACTGAGTTCAGAGACCAATGAGACTACTGTGGGCCTCAGTGTGGCCAGCTCCATGTAGGCTGTAAAACTTGAGGGATGAAGAGGATTTTACCAAGTAAAGAGAAGGTGGTGAGAGTGAAAAGCAGATATTTCAGGTAGGGGGAACAGTATAACCAAAAACACAGAAATAAGAGTGAATCAGGTTTGTCAGGGGAAAGAGCCATGTTGAGAAACAGATGGAGAAATGTGTTGGTCAAGACTTCAAGGGCCTGCCAAACCGGTTTGCCTCAGTGGATGGAGCGTCGGCCTGCGGACTGAAGGGTCCTGGGTTCAGTTCCAGTCGGGCATGTGCTTTGGTTGCAGGCACATCCCCAGTGGGGAGTGTGCAGGAGGCGGCTGATCGATGTTTCTCTCTCATCAATGTTTCTAACTCTCTGTCTCTCTCCCTTCCTCTCTTAAGAAATCAATAAAAAATAATAATAATAATAATAATTTTTTTAAAAAAAGACTTCAAGGGCCTAATATGTGTTGCATCTTGGAAAAATTTGGAGGAATGATGCTGAGGACTTATCTCATGGGCCTCCTGTACCTTGAGCTGCCCTCCTTGTGGGCATAAGGTCAGGAAGCTAAACAGGCAAGTCACCTCTCCTCTTTCTCCAGGACGATGACCGGTGTGAGGAGTGGGAACGGCATGAGGCGCTGCATGAGGATGTGACCGGGCAGGAACGGACCACTGAGCGGCTCTTTGAGGAGGAGATCGAGCTCAAATGGGAGAAGGGCGGCTCTGGCCTGGTGTTCTACACAGATGCCCAGTTCTGGCAGGAGGAAGAAGGAGGTGATGCTGGCACCAGACTAGGACGGGAGTATTCCCTGCTGCATTTGCTCTGGGCTTTATGTTCCACAGGGTGGAATCCCTGACAGTGCCCAATAAAAGGCTAGGAAAGTGGCTAACCTTGACTGTATATGAGACTAGTCATCCTTTTTTTAAAATTTATTTTTTTATTTAATATATTTTATTGATTTTTTACAGAGAGGAAGGGAGAGAGAGAGCCAGAAACGTCGATGAGAGAGAAACATTGACCAGCTGCCTCCTGCACACCCCCTACTGGGGATGTGCCTGCAACCAATGTACATGCCCCTGACTGGAATCAAACCCGGACCCTTCAGTCCGCAGACCGACGCTCTACCACTGAGCCAAACCGGTTTCGGTGAGACCAGTCATCCTTTTTAGGGGTGGAGGGATCAGTGGAGTGGAGAGAAAGTGCCCTCCCACAAATTCTGAATGATTCTCCCTGACGAGAGATTTAAAACTATCAAAAGCCCCAAGTTCTAGAACATATGTCTAAGTCTAGATTTAATTCTCAACAGAACTGAGAGTCCTTAAGCTGACTCTGTTTGATGCTTTTATACCTACAGACTTCGATGAACAAACAGCCGATGACTGGGACGTGGACATGAGTGTGTACTACGACAGAGGTACTGGGCCAGGAGTTGCATTACTGGGAGGTGGAACTGGTGGTCTTGCAGTGACACTTTATCAGAGCTGCTTAGCAAAGGCTGAGACAGAACATCAGTTCTCTTGTGGCAGCTCACTGAGAGGTTCCTTCTCTTAAGAGATCTCTAGTTGAGTGCCTTAAGTGCTGGTTGTAGGCAAAGCCTTTTTCTCTCTTTGTGAGCAAGGAGAAGTAGGGATAGTCCTCAGGGAACTCTGCTTCTGGTAAGCAGACCCTGGAATTGTGGGCATTGGTAGCTCACGCTCTGGTTAAGAATTTAGATTCTAGTGTCAAAAATGACCTGGGTAGGGAGAGGAGGGGAAGACCTGGCTCTAAATCTCTCTTTTTGTTGGCTCTGTGATTTTTCTGCACCATAATTTTCTCATTTGTAAGATGGGAGAACCATGGTTCCTATTCTTGGTAAGCTACCAATCTAATGAGAAAATTATAAGGTAATCATTATAAATATGAATATGTAAATTTTGAGGAGATCTTAGACACCTGACTTACCCCCTTCTGCAAACTGGGCTCTGCTCCTCAGATGGTGGAGACAAGGATGCCCGAGACTCTGTCCAAATGCGCCTGGAACGGAGACTCCGTGATGGCCAGGAGTACGGCTCTGTGACTGAGTGCCAGGTGGGCACCTTTGAGCGCCACACCAAGGTGAGGAGCATGCCCAATCCATTGACCTCTCTTTTCCTTCTCTACCCCATTCTTCCCCCCACCCCCACCCCTGCCCTCCATAAGAGCTCTAGCTCTTGTTTTTTCCCTTCCCTCTGCAGGGCATTGGACGGAAGGTGATGGAGCGACAGGGTTGGGCTGAGGGCCAGGGCCTGGGCAGCCGGTGCTCAGGTGTGCCTGAGGCCCTGGATAATGATGGCCAGCACCCCAGATGTAAGCGTGGACTGGGGTGAGTATGACAGGGATTTCCCTAGGGGTCCAAGCTAGCCAGCCTTTCAGCCGTACCCTGGTCCGCCTTCCCTCTGGCTTTGGGATAGATGCTGGAACGTCCTAGAGAGTGAACTTCAAAGTAGAGTTAGAAGGAAAAAAAATAGGTGTGGATCTCCTGGTGGGGTCATTACTCCTAGTCTGAGGAGTTTGGACTTGATGATTGCTTTTGAGGGGTGACTGTGAGTCAGAGTGGTGACAGTTGTTCTAAACTTTGTACACTATTTAAAATGAAAGCATTGAGGCCCCTGGTTACTGGCACTGTCAATGAATGGATAAAGAAAAGTTCAGATTTAAAGGCTCTGTCTTGGGGACAAACCAGATGCAGTAGCTATTTCTCTGTCCTTTCCCAACCCCCTTAACTGGGGTTTGAGAGAGCCGTCCTCTCATCGAGAGCCTTTTTTAATAATCCAGGTACCACGGAGAGAAGCTACAGCCATTTGGGCAACTGAAGAGGCCC
This sequence comes from Nyctalus aviator, assembly GCA_036971965.1. Lineage (NCBI taxonomy): Eukaryota > Metazoa > Chordata > Mammalia > Chiroptera > Vespertilionidae > Nyctalus > Nyctalus aviator. The sequence continues at coordinate 179,689,754 of CM072923.1, forward strand.
CGTAGAACTGGTTTGGGACTCATCTCCACCATCTATGATGAACCCCTGCCCCAGGACCAAGGGGAGTTGCTGCTCCGACGCCAGCCACCCACCAGCATGAAGTTTCGGTCAGATATGACCTTTGTGAAGGGTTCCAGCTCCGCCTTTGACAGCTTCTCAGAGCCTGAGTGACAAGTTCAGGGACTTCCTTAGTTAGGATCACTCATAACTGCCCTGGCCTTTTCTCCACTGAAGCAGGAAGAAGATGGAGCAGCAACTTGCCGCACTCCTTCAGGGTGCTTTGTTCTGAACTGGCCTTCTGACTCTCTACCTCAGGGGCATTTTTCAAAAAGCCCCCTATTCTCTCCTTTGATATTAGGGCTTAATGACTGCTCTTCGTTGATCTCCTAATCCTGGTCCGTTTGGGCTTGCCCCTGTCACCTCCCCCTGTACATGAAAAGCTGGATTGATTGAGGTTATCAACACAACCTTCTTTGGGTGGTGTCACCTTGAAGAGCAGAAAGAATGAGAAAGGGACCTGGAAGAGAAGATTTGTGGTGTTCGGAACTGACGGTATCGGGGCGGGCCTTCCACTGCCTGTCCCCCTGACAGGCTGGGACTAGACGGCAGAGAATCTGAGGGAGGTGGTCCGGATCTGCGATCGAATGGTAGAATAAAGAAGTTTTTGCCCTAACCGGTTTGGCTTAGTGGATAGAGCGTCGGCCTGCAGACTGAAAGGTCCCAGGTTCGATTCTGGTCAAGGGCATATACCCTGATTGTAGGCACATTCCCAGTGGCAAGTGTGCAGGAGGCAGCTGATAGGCGTTTTTCTCTCATGGATGCTTCTAACTCTATTCCTCTCCCTTCCTCTCTGTATATATATAAAAAAAAAAAAATCCATAAAAAAATTATTTTTTTAAAAGAAATTTATGACCGGATTTCTTTCTCTTCTAATTTGGGCCTAAAGTTTCCTTGCCCCACCCGAACCCATCTCCTCGCTCTGGTAAAATGTGCGCGCCGCCAAGACCTTCGGCGCTAAGCTGTGTCGTCACCGTGGGGGCGGGACTTCCTCTCCGGGACCCTATCACTTCCGACGTCTTCCGGAAGTTTCTGGTTTGCTCAGTACCGGGCGATTTACTCTGTGTTGCCGGGCTCCCACCGCAGGCAACTCCGGGGCACCGCCACCCGCCACCCCCAAAGTGTACGTCGGGAACCCCGTCGCCCTCGGCTCCCGTCTCTGGCGCGGTCGCCCGCCTTGTTTCCCCGCCGAGCTTCCCCGCTGCGCACGGGGCCGAGTGCCACCCATGGCGGGGGCCGCTCGGACCCCGGCCTTTGGACAGGCTGTGATCGGCCCGCCGGGCTCGGGGAAGACCACCTACTGCCTGGGCATGAGCGAGTTCCTGCGCGCGATGGGCCGGCGCGTGGCGGTGGTGAACTTGGACCCGGCCAACGAGGGGCTGCCGTACGAGTGCGCCGTGGACGTGAGCGAGCTGGTGGGTTTGGGCGACGTGATGGACGCGCTGCGGCTGGGGCCCAACGGCGGCCTGCTGTACTGCATGGAGTACCTGGAGGCCAATCTGGACTGGCTGCGTGCCAAGCTTGACCCCCTCCGCGGCCATTACTTCCTCTTCGACTGCCCAGGCCAAGTGGAGCTCTGCACGCACCATGGCTCCTTGCGCAGCATCTTCTCCCAGATGGCTCAGTGGGACCTCAGGGTGCGTCTTGGGTCGGGCAGGCCTACTTTGCAGATGAAGGAACTAAGACAGGGAGGGCATGCCACACCCCCATGTCACACGGCGAGGCAAGGGTAGAGTTGCTTTGGACTATAACTTTCGAAATCTGGCTCTGCCACTGACACGGTGTGATCCCGGGCAAGTCAGTTGATCTTTCTGAATCTCAGTTTTCTCATCTGTAAATGGATGTGTTAGCACCCAATTTGGGATTATCAGAAGTAAGGAAGGAGTTATGTGGAAAATGGCATGGCGACTGTTGTTGTGAGTTGGGGGCAAAGGTAAATGAAAGATTGGAGTCAGATGTAGTGGGAATTGAACCAGTTGCCCACTGGGAGGCCCAGCCCAAGGCATCTTCTAAGAAAAATGCCCGTATCTCCTGGGAGAAGGAAATGAGTTGTGGCCGTTAGAACGAAACCGAAGGAAAAGACTAATGGGGAACACGGGCATCCCCAATCTTATGGGGGAGACAGGTAGGCCCTGATGTTCCCTGCCTCCCCAGCCCCCTCTCATCCTGTCTCTCCCTCCCCTCCCAGCTGACTGCTGTCCACCTGGTAGATTCTCACTACTGCACAGACCCTGCCAAGTTCATTTCAGTACTGTGCACCTCCCTGGCCACCATGCTGCATGTAGAGCTGCCCCACGTCAACCTCCTCTCCAAGATGGACCTCATTGAGCACTATGGGAAGCTAGGTGAGTGCTCCCGTTTGGGCCAGGCAAGGTGTAGGGCAGAGGCTGGGCTGGAGTGATGCCGAGATCTCAGCTGAAGGAAGCTTCCTTCAGGGCCACAGCCAGGTGCTGACCCCTCCCCATTTATTTTGTTCCACTTATGTTCTGGGGATTGGGGACAAGAAAACTATAGATGGTAATATGTATTATGAAGGAATTAAAATGAAATGATGGACAGTGAGTGGTGGGGAGTGAGCAGTGCCATCTGAGCTGAGACCTGAATGGTGAGGAGCTAGCTAAGGGAGAACTGTTCTAAGCAGAGGAACCAGTAGTGAGTAAAGGCCCTCAGGTAGCAAATAGTTTTTTTGGGTTTTTTTTTTTGTTTTTTTCAAGGAAGGTGGGGGTAGGGTAGCTGAGATAGCGTTTAGGGGGCGGGTGGTAGGAAATGAGGTCAGAGAGGTTGGCAGGGGCCAAAACTTGGACTATTTAAACACAGAGGAAAGTCGTTGATGAATATTAAACAAGGGGATAGCATGAACTGAAAGGTCACTCCGGCTGCTTTGGGAATGAATTGAAAGGGGCAAGAATGAAAACACCCCTTCCGTATTTTTGCAACAGCCCAAGCAGAGGTGGTGGGAATGGAGAAAATGAGATTCAAAACTTGCTCAAGAAGTAGGACTTATTTGTGGATTGGACCTGGAGACAGAGAAATTAAGAATGTCAGCACCTCCTGGTTAGTCAGAGTCCTGGCCCATCTCTTGGCAAGCCCACAAGCCCCATTTTACCTAAGTGCAGATTTGCAGTCACCCAAAGCTTCTCACTCCCTTCACAGCCTCCACCAGGTGGCTGCATGGTGGTCTTTAACCTTCCTAGTCCTGACTCTTCATAGGCGCCCTCACAAAAGGCTGATAAGCAAATCAGATGAGGCCATTGAGGCCCAAGACTTTACATGAATCACACAGCTAGTATGTTCGTTGAGGTGAAATCTAAACCCAAGTGTACCTGGCTCTAGTTTCTTAATTCTCATTGAGAAACCTACCTGTCAAGCAACCCAAGAAGTTTGTTGGAATGCTTAGGACATTCTTCCTTGTAGGGGTGTCAGTTTCTAATTAGAGCTGATTAGAGCGTGGAAGTCAGAGCACACCAGTGAGTTGATCAATCTCTGATGGCCCGTTTCCTCGGCTCATCTGCCGAATAGCCCAATCACTTGAGTTTTCCAGGCTGAAATGGACAGTGCAAGCCCACTTTACTTCTCTTGGTGGGGAGTTTGTAGACATAGAACTGAGTCAGAAACCCCAGAGTCATCTAGTCTGGTTTGCTCATTTTACATTAAGAAGGAACTGGCCCGGAAAGGGAAAGAGATTTGCCCAGATGCCACCCTGCTAAAGTCCTTACAGTGTGTGCTGGGTCCTGGGGGTACTACCTGACCGAGCTTCATGAGGGCAGCACCACGCACTGTACTTGGTACATGTTCGGTATCATTATTTGCTACCACTGATCAAGCACTTCTTTATATCAGGCATGAGGTTCATAGCATTTAATCCTCAGCAGCCCCATGAGGTGGGTATCTGTCCATAGAGAACCAGCCGGTGAGAGAACGAAGGCAGAGGAAGGAAGAAAAAATATGGTCTCTGTCCTTGGGGTTTTAGCCTGATGCCACCTGCTCCTGACTGGTTTCTCTCCGTAGCCTTCAACCTGGACTACTACACTGAGGTCCTGGACCTCTCCTACTTGCTTGACCACCTGGCTTCTGATCCTTTCTTCCGCCACTACCGTCAGCTCAATGAGAAGTTGGTGCAGCTCATTGAAGACTACAGCCTGGTCTCCTTCATTCCTCTCAACATCCAGGTACCATGGACTAAGAGGCCTGTTCCCTTGGTATAGCTCTGACAGTGCCCTGGGCCTCGCCAAGCCAAGAGTACAGGAGGCTTTGAAGCTCAAACAGTGGTCTTTGTCCTGGGTCATGCTATCATTCGGTCCCCCTTGGTTTTGGTAGAGGGGCTCTGGTGGGCAGGATTCCACTAAAGAGGTTGGACCAAACTTTGGCCCTGTCTATTCTGTGTCCACAAATGTTCCCTGAAAGTCACCAGCAAGGGACTTGACCAAGGTCAGGGATAAGTCTGTCGGGCTCCTTGAAGATGAGCAACTGCTTATTGACTTTGCAAAGTAGTACCAACCCCTGTGCCTCTCACCTTCACCCTGCAAAGATAACCTGGGAGCCGAAACCGGTTTGGCTCAGTGGATAGAGCGTTGGCCTGGGGACTGAAAGGTCCCAGGTTCGATTCCGGTCAGGGGCATGTACATTGGTTGTGGGCCCATCCCCGGTGGGGGGTGTAGGGAGGCAGCTGGTTGATGTTTCTCTCTCATCGATGTTTCTAGCTCTCTATCCTTCTCCCTTCCTCTCTGTAAAAAAATCAATAAAATATATTTTAAAAAAAAAAAGATGGGAGACACCCATGCATGTTGAGTCCTTTCTGCAGTACATGTTTGAGCAAACTTGTCTCTTTCCTTTCCTTTTTAATGCCACACTCTTCTCTAAAAATGAGGTTAAACCTATGATATTAATCTTAACTACCACTTACTGCAGGTTTTCTTTCTTTTCTTTTTTTTAAAATATATTTTTATTGATTTCAGAGAGGAAAGGAGAGAAACATTAATGATGAGAGAGAATCATTGACCGGCTGCCTCTTGCATACCTCACACTGGGGATTGAACCAGCAACCCAGGCATATGCCCTTGACCAGAATCGAACACAGGACCCTTCAATCCACAGGTGGATGCTCTATCCACTGAGCCAAATGGGCTAAGGCAGTTTGGTTTTTTTAAATACTTTTATTTATTTTCTTTTATTTATTTCTTATTGATTTCAGAGAGAGGGAAAGAGACAGAGAGAGAGAGAGAGAAACATCAATGATGAGAGAGAATAACTATCAGCTGCCTCCTGCAGGTCCCCCCCTGGGATCAAGTGGCAACCTGGGCATGTGCTCTTGACGAATCGAATCCGGGACCCTTCAATCCTCAGGCCGACATTCTATCCACTCAGCCACACCAGCTAGGGCCAGGTTTTTTAAATTAGGCATTGTGGTAAGAATGTAATACCTTGTTGTTATTAATCCTCACCCAACGATATTTTTTCCATTGATTTTTAGAGAGAGTGTATGGGAGGGAGGGGGAGACAGAGAGAAACATTAGTATAAGAGAGACATATCAATTATTTGCCTCCCACACACCTTTCAGCCGGGGCCAGGGATCAAACCTGGTACGTGCTCTTGACCCAAAATCAAACCTGTGACTCCAGAGCAAGGGCTGACTCTAACAACTGAGAAACACCGACCAGGGCTTTTATGCATTATTTTGATCTTTCCTTCCTATCATGTGATGTATGAATTGTTCTTATTACTTTTATGTGGATAAATAAATAGGCTACATGCATATTTATTCGGTGCTTACTGATAGCTAAGTACTGAGCCAGGCACTGGAAATACCTTGACCTTGGAGATCAGTGGAGTAAGGGAGGCAGATGAGTTAATAACTTACTAGGAGTCAGTAAGATGGTAGGATCAGCCGAGACCGGTTTGGCTCAGTGGATAGAGCGCCGGCCTGCGGAAGGGTCCCAGGTTCGATTCCGGTCAAGGGCATGTACCTTGGTTACAGGCACATCCCCGGTAGGGGGTGTGCAAGAGGCAGCTGGTCGATGTTTCTCTCTCATCGATGTTTCTAGCTCTCTATCCCTCTCCCTTCCTCTCTATAAAGAATCAATAAAATATATTAAAAAAAAAAAAAAAGATGGTAGGATCAGAGCTGCAATAGGAATAAATCCAGGGAATTATGGCTGTCCATAGAGGAGCTTACCTGCTCTAAATTAGGTGGGGTGGTGGTCAGAGAAATGGAATGTAGCCAGGCCTCTGGGAACATGCAGAACTACTTCAGGCCAACGAAGCTGTATATACAGAGACTTAATGAGGCAAGATTGAGGTGGTGGTTGGGGCCTGCAAGCAGTTTGGTACAACTTCAGTTCCACACCTCCATTTCACTCAGAGCTGTTTCTCTCTTCCCTGCCCAGGACAAGGAGAGTGTCCAGCGGGTTCTGCAGGCTGTGGATAAAGCCAACGGCTACTGCTTCGGGGTCCAAGAGCAGCGAAGCCTGGAGGCCATGATGTCTGCTGCAATGGGAGCTGACTTCCACTTCTCCTCTTATCCTTGCTCTTGGGTATGAGTAGTGGGGTATGAGTAGTGTATGGGACTCAGAAATAGCTACATAGCTACTTATACTTTTGTAGATGACTGATTGATTTTGACCAATTGCCCGGCCCCCGGCCCCCCCTCCCCACCCCTCCGGTGACTGTCTTTCATGTTAAAAGGCTGCTTCAGGGTTGGTTGTACCTTAGGACAAAGGAAGATAGTGATCAGAAGGAGCAAAAATACAGAGACCTAGGAATGAAAGGGCATTGGTCACTTGAAAGAGCGGTAAGGGGTTCAGTTTGCCCGGCGTCTTGAGGGTGAAGGGGAAAGGAGGAGGCGCAGGCTGGCGATGGGGGTGCTTGAGTGCCCTTGTAAGGCATGTTGGCTTCGGCTCACAGGTGCGCAGTAGGACCAGCAAAGTGGTGTTGCTCAGGCCATGAACAAATGCACATTTTTGAAAAGCCCTCCAAGTGTGGAGATGCATTTGAGGGATGTGATTGGAGGCAGGAGAGTGTTTACAGTTTCTAGAAGAGAAGAGATGAAACGTTAGTAGTGAGAATAGAAAGAACTGTGTGGCCAAAACGGGTTTGGCTCAGTGGATAGAGCGTCAGCCTGCGGACTGAAGGGTCCCGGGTTCGATTCCGGTCAAGGGCATGTACCTTGGTTGCGGGCACATCCCCAGTAGGGAGTGTGCAAGAGGCAGCTGATAGATGATTCTCTCTCATCGATGTTTCTAACTATCCCTCTTCCTCTCTGTAAAAAATCAATAGAATATATTTTAAAAAAAGAAAGAAAGAAAGAACTGTGTGAATTGGGAAAATATTAAGGTGATAGATAGTTAGAGGTAGAGGTAGAGCAGACTTTGGACTTCAGGCTTAGATGGTATGGGTTGTGCTAGTCGCTGAGGTAAGAAAAGAAAGAGGAAGGTTTGTCGGTTTGTAATGGAGATGAAGGGATGGGAGCTAGCAGATGTGCTATGTGTGAGGGGGACCTGGGACATTCGAAGCTGTCTGGGAGGCAGCTAGACCTTAAAACTGGGCCGGCGGTGGTAGAGCTGAGGTCCTGTGTAGGCGTCTCTCATGTCACAGAGGCCACAAGTACATGTGAGGTAGGACAGGCTTTCTAGGCTGGTTTCAGAGATTTGGCATCTACACGGGATGCTGGAGACAAGGCAGGGTTGGGGAGGTGCACTCCAGAGTCCTTGTGTAGGGAGGAAAATAGTTCCAGCCAACACTTACTGATCTGTGTCAGGCCCTTTCACACGTGGGAAACAAAGTTCACAGGGAAGTAGACTAGTTACAGATGATGGCACTAGAGTGTGCCATAAGTACCTGAAGAAGGGATGAGGACCTGCCTCACACAACATGCTGTTAGTGCCAAATTCAACTGCACGTACTCAGCAAAAAAAGGGGAAGGGCACTTTAATAGGGCTGTGATATTTTGCACACTGTACATTACTTTATGCAGTCATATTCTACTCATAAAACCATGTATACCAAGCATGTCAAAGGCTAACACGGGCCACATAAACATGGTTTAAGTTTATATGGCCACAAAAAAAACACAAAAAACAGCTTCAATCTTCATAGAAACATAGGTTTATTTCAATAGAGACATGCTGAATACAAATGGCTGAAAGAAGAAATTGTTAACACAAAATAATAGAACATTTTAATAAAAATTAATATTTTTCTTGAACATTAACTTACCAGACACTGACTAACTGCACAAATTAATAAATGTAATGCAAATAAAACTATTTTTCTTGTTTTCCGAAAGCGAAATATTTCCTGTTGGTACACCAAACAAGTCAGTACAGGACTAATGACGTGGCAGTCGGCTGCTAAAATATTCGCTGCTAGTATTAGTGGAGAGAAATGGTGCGCCTGCACTTAAGGCACATAAGGGAAATGAATGCAACACAATTGTAGTAATCAGTCATTAGTGGATGTTGTAGTTATTAATAATTATGTATAACAGGATATTATAAAAATTAAATTAGAAATTTGTATTAAGACGTTTCTTACATATTGTTACGTTGGCTGGGCCACAAAAATATTCGTTGTGAACCTCAGGCGGCCCAAGGGCCACAAGTTTGACATGCTTGGTGTTTACTGTATTTAATAAGTGACTTAAGGAGTTTTAAGGTTTTTTTGTTATTGTTCTGATTCCCTGAATTGCTTTGGTTTTTAATTTTTCAGTTACAGTGTACTTTCAATATTATTTTGTATTGGTTTGAGGTATACAGCCTAGTGATTAGATAATCATATACTTTACCAAGGAATTTTAAGGGTATTTCTCACCATATACATTTATGCTGATTTTAGATTCTGTCCCTCCCCCCTAATCTTCTTAAGGTTCAACTTTATTCTGTGTATTAGGCAATTAGGGATTGGTATAAACATGGGAAAGTCAGCTTTGCTGAGGAGTGAGTCAGTAAAGAAAGCTTCAAAGTGGTAGTGACATTTGATTTGCATCATCTCAAAGTGAGGGTTAACCTGGCTGATTAAGAGGAAAAGGAAATTCAAGGCAAAGAGAACAATGTATACAAAGGCTTAGGAATTTAAGACTGAGACATGTCTGGAGGGGGTTTGCAAGTAGAATGGTGACTTGTGGGCAGGACAGGACTTCTGGCTGGGGAGCAGTGATAGTGCCAGGAGATAGGCAGGAGAATGCAGGGTTCATGTGCCCTGCTTAGGAATGTACGCTTCAGGCCAGAGATAAGACAGGTTTGATGTTATTCCAAGTCAAGCAAATGATCCTCAGGACTGACTTGCACAGGAACAAGGCATTGTCTCCCGAGGAGAAGTGAAGGGAAGAGGGCATAGGTTCAGAGTCAGTTTGTGTCGAGTTGAGATGGATCCATGAGGTGGTAAAGAAAGGCCTAACCCAGTGGTCGGCAAACTCATTAGTCAACAGAGCCAAATATCAACAGTACAATGATTGAAATTTCTTTGGAGAGCCAAATCTTTTAAACTTAAACTTCTTCTAACGCCACTTCTTCAAAATAGACTCACCTAGGCCATGGTATTTTGTGTAAGAGCCACACTCAAGGGGCCAAAGAGCCGCATGTGGCTCGCGAGCCACAGTTTGCCGACCACAGGTCTAACCTGAACATCGTTTGGGGGGCTACCTACTCCATTTGCAGGATGTTACTTAATCTTTATTCAACCCCCTTTTATAGATGAGGCAGTTGGAGCTCTTAAGATGACCCCAATGTCCCTCACTCAGCATGTGTTAGAAGAACCATTCAAATCTCGGTCTCCCTGGTTGTAGAGTCTCAGTTGCTGACACTGGAGTCATCTAGTAGAGCAGCCATGGTGGCCAACATGGTCAACCCCTATCTCCCACTCAGACCCCAGACCCTGACTCAGGCCAGCCAGTCTTACAGGGTTCCATCAGCAGTGTCATGGTCTTTGTCCTTGTGAATCTGGTTTATGTCCTTGCTGCTGTCCCAGAGTGGTAGAAGGCACCGTATGGCCCAAGCAGAAATTTTTTGTTTTCTTTGAGCTCACTGGTGTTCCCTCCTTTGGCAGAAGAGAAGTCACAAACATTTCTTAAGTACCTACTGTGTGCCAGGTGCCATGCTAGGCACTCTAATCATTACCTCATTTGATCCTTATAACAACTCTTGTTTTACAGATGTTGTAAATGTTAAGTCAGGATTTAAATCCCCATGGTCTGGCACTAAGCATTTGTCATAACAGAGTTGAAGGGTTATCATTCTGGTCTTCTTTTTTTTTTTTTAAATATATTTTATTGATTTTTCACAGAGAGGAAGAGAGAGGGACAAAGAATCAGAAACATCTATAAGAGAGAAACATCTATCAGCTGCCTCCTGCACACCCCCCACCGGGGATGTGCCCGCAACCAAGGTACATGCCCTTGACCGGAATCGAACTCGGGACCCTTCAGTCCACAAGCTCTATCCACTGAGCCAAACTGGTTTCGGCAGCATTCTGGTCTTTTGATCCTCAGCAATTTGAGGAAGAGGAGCATTTGAATCTCATTGCTTTGATAGGTTTCTCAGACACTATTGTCCCTGTTGCCTGAAGCTATAATTATGAGCTAGGGGAAAGGATGGAATTACTCTACCAGACATGGTTGGAAGACGGGCATTAGTAGCGGTCAGATCCCACTCAGACCAGTTTCCCATCTTTGCCCATGCTATTATCCTTGACGTGCTCTCTCTCAGCACCCTGGGAATCCAGGAGAAGTACCTGGCACCCTCAGACCAGTCAGTGGAGCAAGAAGCCATGGACCTGTAACAACAGGCTATGCTCTGGAGAACAAGTCATGTAACCCAGTGCTGGGGAAAGCTGTAACCCCAGTGAACGGTGGACAGCTCAGCAGGCTGCAGACCCAAGAACAGTCTTCCCAGCCAGAGGGAAGGCTGATGGAGAGACACCCAGCCCTGCAAAGGACTTTTGACCAAAGTCAGATGAGGTGCAGGCAGAGCACCCACCACACCCTCGGTGCGCATGAGCTCTGGGCACTGCCACCAGGAATTCAGCACTGGCTCCACTCAGACTATTGTGGAATGTGAATACAAAAGTTTATTTTCTCCTACATGCTGTGACTTTACCTTTCTTCAACCATCCAGGGAGCTGGGGTAGAATGAGTGGATGTCACTTTCCCTCAGAATTCTATTTCTTCATCCTGGGCAGTATTTCCACAAAGAACAGGATAATACGGAGGTTTAACACTTATCTCCAGTGGTGCACTCCAATTTTAACTGATCCTGAAGCTTGAGGTTTACAGGGGATACTTCTTATCTAGATCTTCATGTTTTATTTTCACTGTATTCATTTGGCAGGTTTTATTCTATTTTGGCAAGTGCTTGCTAGTTTTCATTTATAGTAGTGATTAAAAGTTTACTTTAAAATGAAATTATTTATACAAAATGCATTGTTTAAAGAAAACTATTAAGTATATAATATGGCATGAGAGGCATGGCAAAAATTAAGGTGGTTTAAAGTTGGACTGGTGACGATTGCTTTCTTTGCTCTTCTTGCAACTGGTTGGGTGCAATTTATATTGGCAACCAATAGGTGGCACCCCAGGCTTAGTTTTTCAGTCGTAGCTTGTAGCACAAGAGGGACAGATGGCAGTTGTGCCAGAAGGTTTATTTGCAGATACTTGGTCCTGTTAATACATTATGAAGGGCTTGGCATTATACAAAGTGCCTTCATACACATGGTCCTCATGTGGTTCACACAGCAACTTCTAGAGATACAAACAAGATTGGGACTATTACTAAGCCCCACTTTCCATAAAGGAAACAGATGTGTTTGGACTTCAGTCAGCCTAGCTCTCTCAGTTTACTTTGCTGACTTCTTAATTGTGGATACTAATGGTGAAACTTTATGGCTCATATCCCACAGGATTTGAGGTCATTTGGAAGAAAGAATTTTGACACCTGTAGAGTATTACTGAGTCACAAATCAAGGGGCAGTTAGGTCACTGGTGGTTTGGGCAGTTTAGGAAGATCTATTCAGAAGTAGTCTTGAGATGGCAATGACTGCTCTGCTTTCCAGCTTTGACAGCCAGAGCAGACTGAAGGGCTATGAAGAGGCTGCTGTGGCTGGAACAGTATGAAAGCAGCCAACCTCCGCTCCCACGCCTGGCCTTATAGGGGATAATAATTGGGTGCTGCTTCCCCAGCCTCTTTCATCTGCAGAGTTCAAAGCACCTCATTCCTATTAATACCCTGCACAGTAGGTAGAGAGTATCAACAGAGCAAGCCAGGGAAACTGAGGCCAGGAGCCACAGCCTTCGGCTGGCTGTGAGTCACCTGTGGGGCCTGGAGTCCAGGAATCCTGACGCCCAGGCCACTGAACAGGTCTCTCATCAGAGACTGAGGATGCATGCTGTGTTTTTGAAAATAGAACCAATAGCTGTGGTCATGGGTTTTTCTTTTTTAATATATTTTTATTGGTTTCAGAGAGGAAGGGAGAGAGAAAAAAACATCAATGAGGCATAATCCTTGATCAGCTGCCTCCCGCACACTCTGACGGGATCAAGCTCACAACCTGGACATGTGCCCCTGACCAGAATCGAACCTGGGACTCTTCAGTCCACAGGCCAACACTTTATTCATTGTGCTAAACCAGCCGGGGCTGGTCATGGTTTTTTTGTTTTTTTTTAAAAAAAATAATAATATATATATATATATATATATATATATTTAATATTTTTAAATATCTTATATATTTTTATATTTTTGATATATATTTTAGATATATTTTATTTTTTTACAGAGAGGAAGAGAGAAGGATACCTAGAAACATCAATTAGAAACATTGATCAGCTGAGACTGGTTTGGCTCAGTGGATAGAGCGTCTGCCTGCGAACTGAAAGGTCCCGGGTTCAATTCTGGTCAAGGGCATGTATCTTGGTTGCGGGCACATCCCCAGTAGGGGTGGTGCAAGAGGCAGCTGATAGATGACTCTCTCTCATCGATGTTTCTAACTCTATCCCTCTACCTTCTTCTCTAAGAAATCAATAAAATATATTTTTTTTTTAAAAGAAAGAAACATTGATCAGCTGCCTCTTGCACACCCCCCACCAGGGATGTGCCCACAAACAAGGCACATGCCCTTGACTGGAATCGAACCCGGGACCCTTCAGTCCGAATTCATGGATCATGGATTTTGATGCTTACTCCATCACGGAGGCCACAGCCATCACCAAAACAAATCAGTTGGAGAGAGATGTCATTAGAACTTTATGGGCTTGTATGAGCATTTATTCTCTGCAGACATGGAGTAGACATGGATGGGATAATCCAAAACTTTTTCAGGCATTGGTATGACAGCAGGGTTGTTTTCTCTAATAAACGTATCTCTCCACCTCCCACTGATAGCAGAATGATTTTCATCTTGAGGAGGGTATAGCACAGTGCAGAAAGGACTCTGGATTCCATGTGAGGTCTGTTCATCATGAAATGTACAGGGTAGGAGAAAGACTGTCCTCCAGTATGGCTGGGATATGGCAACGGTCCTTAAGATTTTTTTTTTTTAATTTAATTTCCTGATAAAAATAGCAGTGGAAAAAAAATAGCAGTGAAAAACTTGGAAAACAAAATTAGGCTAATAATCCCATAACAAATAAAAATACAACCTGTAATTTTATATTGAAATGTATATTTTGTTTATTTTCTTTTTCTATACATTCCGAGGGATAGTTATAGCATTTATATAAGTGAGATATATTATTGCTTTGTAACCTGCCTTTTTTTGTTGACACTTTCATATAATTAAAAATACGAAGTCCTGCCAAAACCGGTTTGGCTCAGTGGATAGAGCGTCGGCTTGGGGACTGGGGGGACCCGGGTTCAATTCTGGTCATGGGGCATGTGCCTTGGTTGCGGGCATATCCCCGGTGGGGGGGTGTGCAGGAGGCAGCTGATCAATGACTCTCTCTCATCGATGTTTCTAGCTCTCTGTCTCTCTCCCTTCCTCTCTGTACAAAAATCAATAAAATATATATTTTTTAAAAAAAATACGAAGTCCTTTTAATGTTTACATCATAATATTCTGTGGTATGGCTATAATATTGTTTACTTACTCAAATTCCCATGGTTAGCCTATAAATCATTACCAATTTTTTGCTATTGGAAATAGTGCTATCTGAATCTTTTATTATTTAAATATATTTTATTGATTTTTTACAGAGAGGAAGGGAGAGGAATAGAGAGCTAGAAACATCGATGAGAGAGAACCATCGATCAGCTGCTTCTTGCACACTCCCCTCTGGGGGTGTGCCCGCAACCAAGGCACATGCCCTTGACCGGAATCGAACCCGGGACCCTTCAGTCCGTAGACCGACGCTCTTTCCACTGAGCCAAACTGGTTTCGGCTGAATCTTTTTTTTTTTTTTTTTTAATCTTAAAATGGGAGAGAGAGAGAAACATAGGATTGATGGCTTCCCGAATATGCCTGGACCAGGGATCTAACTTGCAATCTAAGTACATGCCCTGACCAGCAATCGAACGCAACACCAGCCAGTCTGCTCTCCACTGTTTCTGAATTAGCAAAAAGCTCCCCTCCAGTCGGCTGAGATAGGAAGCTTGATCCCAGTAGGGTGTATGGGAAAGTTGATCTTGGAAAATCTTTGACCTTTCTCAAGGCTCCCTTTCAAGAAGGGCAGGGGAGTGATTTCAGACCCATCCCAGCGTTACCAAGGGCCACCCAGTTTGGTTGGTTGGTTGGTTTGGTGGGGTTTTTTTTAGTGTTTTTTTTTTTAATATATCTATTGATTTGAGAGAGGGAGAGAGAGATGGAAATATCAATGATGAGCAAGAATCATTGATAGGCTGCCATCTGCACATCCCCCACTGGGTGACCTGACTGGGGATTGAACTTGGGGCTCTATACTTGAGCCGAATTCATTGAGGCTCTATACTTGAGCCGAATCAGCCAGGGCCCCACCCAGTTTTTGAAAGTAGTGGGGAGGCCCAACTGCCCCAGACACCTGGAAGGAAATTCTCTAGTAAGCTGAGTAGCCCCCTTCCTGGCCCTCCCCTTTTCTTTCTTGCCCCTGGCCCTGAGCCTTTACCCAGCCTGATCTGGTATGCCCACCCCTACTTCCTATCCCCTGAAGAAGGAAGAATCCCAAATTAGCACATATCTCAATGGCATTGTGCCTACTGAGGACAGGGGAAGTCATAAGTCTCATTAACAACTGACTGTCCTTCATTTCCTGCCAGGAAGCCAACTTCAAGATAGCACTAGAAGTTCAGGTGTCCAGGAGGCTTAAGGCTGAGGAGCTGTGAAGGGCTGGGCTGGGGATTTGGAGCCCAACTAAGATGAAAAAGATGAGTTTTATAAAAATGTGCTGAACTAAAATACAGAGCAAAGCTGGAAAGTTTCCACATCCAAAACCCTGAAGCAATTGTGGAAAAGGGAGATGAAAGGCCCCTTCAATCTATCCCAAATGAACGCAAACTCTCAAGAAGTGTGCTTACTGTGCAAGTACAGCTCCCTTCACACTGGTGGCCTCTTCCTGTATATTCATCCTGGAACCTCCACATTGCTCTGTGGAATCATATAAACTGCAGAGAAGGGATATTGGGATATGAGTGAGATTTCTCCCCAACTCATAAAGCATACCAGTGGTTGCACAATCTATTCTGAATTAAACATAAGTCCCCTGTATACTCAGAAGAGGAAATTTCAGGATGACTTTATTCTGGAGGAAGAAGGGGAGGGGGTGAGAATGTGTCTTCCTCCTCCCCTCCATTCTTCCCTCCCACCTTCTCTTTCAACATACATTTCTTAAGTGCCATAATCTGATGTATGAAGTACTGTATGTAGCCATAGATTGAAGACTCCATGAGTTCAGAGTCTGGGATCTCCCTCTTTTATCTCTAGACAAATAAAGAGTTAAATTTCCCAGAGAACAGTAAGGAGAAAATTGGGTGGAGATGAGAGATGAATCAGCCTTTGACATACCTGTCTACTGCCCCCGCAGACATTCCTGACCCCTGACTCACTGTGTAGGTGGGGCTGGGGGTTCTGAGAGGTGGGGGGCCTACTCTGCAGAAACCTGCTTTTCTCCTCCTCTACCCCCAATCCTCCCCCTCCCCCTCCCCCCCCCCCCCCACACACACAGCAAGGATTGGGGGATGAGTAGATTCTGTGAACAGGTAAAGAATTGAAAAGGAACAAAGATGTAACCAGATTAAGGAAATTGGTCCACTACAGTTTTTTTTTTCTCACTTAAGACAATTCCTTTCTGCTGGGCCCTAGGGTGGCATTAGATTGAGAGTAGAGTAAGCCTTTCTTGATTTTTAGAAGCAGGGCAGCATAGCATAACATGGTTCTTTTCAAGCTTATTTTTAAAAATATATATTTTATTGATTTTCTACAGAAAGGAAGGGAGAGAAATAGAGAGTTAGAAACATCTATGAGAGAGAGCCATCGATCAGCTGCCTTTTGCACACCCTCCACTGGGAATATGCCCACAACCAAGGTACATGCCCTTGACTGGAATCGAACCCGGGACCTTTCAGTCCCCAAGCCGATGCTCTATCCATTGAGCCAAACCGGTTTCGGCTCAAGCTTATTTTTAACTCACAATTATAGACACTTGTGTGGCTATTTTAGCTATATGTGGAAACGGGAAACCCTGACCACTGGGCTCCTGCCCTTGCTAGTTTCTGGGGAACCCTCTGAACACAATTTGAAAACAGCTGTTGTAGTCTAAAAGCTATGGACGTTGGAGTCCGATCCATTCCATTCCCCAGGCACATTATTAGGTTAGTTAGCTGCATTGAGCCCATTCTCTTCATCTGCAAAACAAAGATGATAATAGCAGTCATGTCTGTTGCTGTTTAAAAAAATATATATATTTTGAGAGAGAGATTGATTTGTTGTTGCACTTATTCATGCATTCATTGGTTGACTCTTTAAATGCCTGACCTCAGAATCTAACCTTGGCGTATAGGACAATGCTCTAACCAACCACGCTGCTATTATTACAGTACTCTGTTCTCTAGGAAGAAGCAGGAGTGGGGCACTGTTGGACAGAACAATCTTGGTGAAAGCATCTGAAATCAGGTTTCCCCCCAAAGGCACTGAACATGTATACCTTGGACATAGGTATACATGTTCAGTATATAGGAGTGTGTATAGACATCAGTGTGTATAGGAGTATCTTGCCTGTCTAGAAGGAGCCACAGGGGTCTGCCTAACTCTTGGCCTCCCTAGGGTGCCTGTTTGGTTCTGAGAAGGCACTTTGAACCCAATGCCTTGCCCTCCATCACCTGTGGATCTACAGAGCCAATTAAATTAAGAGCATGTATCTGCCCTAGAAAACCTTAAGTTGCAAATTTTCCCCATATTAATCAAATCCTTTTTAAAAATATATATTTTATTGATTTTTTTTTTTCCAGAGAAGAAGGGAGAGGAATAGAGAGTCAGAAACATCGATCAGCTGCCTCCTGCACACCCCCTACTGGGAACGTGCCCACAACCCAAGGTACATGTGCTTGATAGGAATTGAACCTGGGACCGTTCAGTCCTCAGGCCGAAGCTCTATTCACTGAGCCAAACCGGTCAGGGGCAAAGTTACTTCTTTTAGAGAGCTTTCTGAGGAGACAATAAATAAACCCAGGACATAGTTACAAACCCAAAGGTAGAATCAAGTAGATATGAAATCATAACTGAATAAATGCACTTAATAAATGAAAGGAGTTGGTAAGAGAGCACATATCCAAAGCTCTGTATATGCTGAAGGGAGAGGGAAGCTGGTTAATCATGTTTTGACCTGAAGCTGGGCTTTGAAATTTAGAGGTTATAACAGGTGCTCAAGTGGAAAGGATAATGTTGTGAAGGGGAAAATGGCCACCATGAAATTTCCAGTGGAACCTGCTTTGCCTTTTGAGACTGATTTTTTTTTTTTTTTTTTTTTTTTTTTTTTTTTTAGAGAGTATGAGAGAGAGAGAGAAGGCAGAGGGAGACATTCAGCCAACTGGGCCACACTGACCAGGGCTTCTGGGACAGATTTTTATATTGTTTTAATGTATTTTACTGATTTTTTTACAGAGAGGAAGAGAGGGATAGAGAGTTAGAAACATCGATGAGAAAGAGACATCAATCAGCTGCCTCTTGCACACCCCTTACTGGGGATGTGCCCGCAACCAAGGTACATGCCCTTGACCGGAATTGAACCCGGGACCTTTCAGTCCGCAGGCCGACACTCTATCCACTGAGCCAAACCGGTCCCGGCTGGTACAAATTTTTAAAACAGTTATAATTCACACACTATAAACTTTATCCTTCTAAAGTGTACAGTTCAGTGTCTTATATGTTCACAAAATTGTACAAATATTACCTCAGTTTAAATCCAGAATATTTTGTCCTGGCTGGGTAGCTCAGTTGGTTAGTGTCATCCTGATACATCAAAGTCGTGGGTACAATCCCCAGCCGGGGCACATACAAGAATCAACCAATAAATGCAAAAATAAGTGGAACTACAAATTGATGTTTCTCTCTCTATAATCAACTTAAAAGCCAAAATAAATAAGCTCAGAACATTTCATACTCCGAAGGAAACTCTATACCCATTAGCAGTAGAACTAACATTTCTAAAACAGCAATGTAGGCCAGGGAAAGATGGCAGGAAATGCTGACGGAAACCCCACTCTGGGTAATATTAAGAAAACTTTACAGACCTCTGGCCGGTGTGGCTCAGTTGGAGCATTGTCTCATGCAATGTTTCTCTCTCTCCCTTCCCCCCTCTCTGAATTAAATAAAGTTTTAGCCAAAACCGGTTTGGCTCAGTGGATAGAGCGTCGGCCTGCGGACTGAAAGGTCCCAGGTTCGATTCTGGTCAAGGGCATGTACCTTGGTTGCAGGCACATCCCCAGTAGAGGGTGTGCAGAATCAATGATTCTCTCTCATCCATGTTTCTAACTCTCCCTCTCTCTTTCTCTCTGTAAAAAAATCAATAAAATATATTAAAAATAAAAAGGTCTGGAACCTTCATGGTCTGATGCCTAAGCCAGCTTACATTTAGCCATCTGATTTGATGATGTTCCAATCCACACCATATACTTAAAAAACAACTTTATTGTTGAAAGTATTACATATGTCCCCTCCCCTACCCACCTCACCCACCGTTGTCCCCTCCAGCCCAGCCCACCCCTACCCCAGGCCCTCACCTCCCCATTGTCTGCGTCCAGGGTTATACATATATACATACAAGGTCTTTGGCTGATTACCTCCCACGGCCCTCCCTCCCTTGCCTTGCCTCCAAGATTCCATCCTCTGGTCCATGCCCCCATGTTTCTGGATTCACTCCTTTCATCAGTTTATTTTGTTAATGAAATTCCACATCTGAGCAATCCACCCCATATCCTTTAAAAAATGTATATTTTATTGATTTCAGAGAGGAAGGAAGAGGGAAAGAAAGAGAAACATCAGTGATTAGAGAGAATCATTGACCAGCTGTCCCCTGCATGCCCCCTACTGGGCCTCAAGCCTGAAACCCGGGCTTGTGCCCTTGACTTGACACCATCAAACTTGAGACCCTTCAGTCTGCAGGCCTATGCTCTATCCACTGAGCCAAACCAGCTAGAGCCACACCATGTACTTCTGAAATCCTTCAACACCAACATGCTCATTTCTTTCCCCACAGGGCAACCATGAGTGGTGTAGGGAGGCTGAGAGAAAAGAAAGGAGGTTCCTTTCCCAGGACCTACCCCTTTAAGAGAAAGTTACCAGACCTGTCTGGTAAGAGAAACCGGGTCACTTTCAGATCTGAGGGGGAGTCACTTGCCCTAGCCCAGAATCTCTGCCAGGTTTGGAAATCCAACACACTTCCAGGAAAGGAGGGGAGAAAACAGGGGCTCAGAAGGCATCGCTGTGGTCTTGCCAACTTCCCCTGTAGAATTACTACTCTGATAAGAGCCCTTCAATTTTGAGTCTCATGGGTGTGACCAAACTTGGGCTCTGGGAACCTGATGGGGCTGGACTGAGTTCCCCCAATCATGCCAGGTGAGGAGTGACCACTTGAAGTCAGGCCAGCATCCTGGGATGGCCCAGTGAGCATGCAGATCAGCTGCTCCTCAGAACTGGGTCTGACTGATGATTCTGCTTTAAAAAAAAAAAAAAAAATATATATATATATATATATATATATATATATATATATATATATAATTATTATTATTTTTTTAGAGAGGCAGGGAGAGGGAGAGAGAAACATCAATGATGAGAGGGAATCATTGATCGGCTGCCTCCTGCACGCCCCCTACTGGGGATCCAGCCTGCAACCTGGGCATGTGCCCTTGCCCAAAATCGAACCCAGGACCCTTCAGTCCACAGGCCAATGCTCTATTCACTGAGCCAAGCCTGCCAGGGTGATGATTCTGCTTTTGGCACAGAAATGCTGGGTAAATCCTAGACTACTGATGCTAGAAGGATTGATAATAGCTAACATGCACTATGAGCTACTTTAAGTGCATTTATTTTCTCAAACTTCATAGTAACTCTTTTTTAAAAAAATATGTTTTATTGAATTTTTATAGAGAGAAAGGAAGAGGGGTAGAAAGCCAGAATCATCAGTGAGAGAGAAACATCGATCAGCTGCCTCCTGCACACACCTCATTGGGGATGTGCCCGCAACCAATGTACTTGTCTTTGACTGGAATCGAACCCAGGACCCTTCAGTCTGCAGGCTGACGCTCTATCCACTGAGCCAAACCCGTTTGGGCAATAGCATTTCTTAAGAAGAGGAAGGCACTGTTTTTTAATCCCCACTTTATAAATGAGGACACAAAAAGTAAGCAAGGTAAGAGCCTTGGCAGAGGCAGGCTGGGAGGCAGGCCCAGGCAGCTTGACTCCAGAACCCAGATTCGTCAGTGTTCCTTAGGGAGCCTTTAGTTCCAGCCCCTTTGACACAGAAGGGAAAACCGAGGCGCAGGGAGGTATAAAAAGACTTTTCCAAGGTCGCACAGCCAGGTCTGGGACACAATCTAAGTTTCCCCGCCACCCGCCAGGCTGCCTGGACTTTGGTGCGTGGCGGAGACGCCTTGGTGGCCTATTCCCAGCCATCCTGTCAGCGGGGGCCGTCGGTTAAGCGATGACTCAAAGGGCGGGGTTGCTTTTCCACACCGCCCCGTCCCGCCGCCCCGCGCTCCGCGGAGGCCGGGCTCTCCGGCCCGGCGGGTAGCGACTTGTCTGAGTGAAACCGGAGCACGCCGCCCGAAGGCGCCTCAGCCCCGCAGGGGCGGCTCCGAGCCTTCCGGGCCGGCGGCCCCCGGGAAGGCGCGCCGGAGCGCGCGGCCGCCGCTCGCGCTCTCATTGGCCAGTATCCGAGCATCGCCCGCCCGTGATTGGACGCTACCGGCCTCAGGCCCGCCTCCAGCCCGGGCTTTTAGGGCGGGACCGAGGGAGGAATGCCGCTCCTGGACTGAGGTGGCGGGTGGGCTGCCGGGGATCGGCCTCCTCTCCCCCCACCGGCCTCCGCTCCCCCCCCCGGCCTCCGCTCCCCGTCATCGGCCTCCGCTCCCCCTCATCGGACTCTGCTCCCCCCACACTGGCCTCCTCTCCCCCCACCGGCCTCAACTCCCCCCCACCGGTCTCCGCTCCCCCTCTCCCCCCCGCCACCGGCCTCCGCTCCCCCCACACTGGCCTCCTCTCCCCCCACCGGCCTCCTCTCCCCCCACCGGCCTCCGCTCCGCCAGCCCATCTCGTTCGGTCCCATCTGCGCACGCTGGGGGGCGTTCCCCTCGCTTCCAAGCTGGGCTTTTCCTGGTGGCGTCATGCCCCCGCCTCAGATCTGCACGTCTAAGGGGGACAAGCCCCCCCCCCCCTCCCACCTCCCCCACCGCCGAGCTTTCAGACCTGGTGCTCAGTGCTGCTCACTACTGCGTATCCCCGCGCGCTGTGCTCGGACCTCAGAGACGTCACTGTTTCCCGTCCCCTCAGAGCTGAGGAGCCTCTTTGGCGCTACCCGACCCTCCCGAGACCAGACCGGCTTGTTTGGGGCCCCGGTGGCGGGGAGCCTGTCCCCTGGCCGCTCGCCAGGAGTCACCGGCCCCAAAGTCTGGCCTGCGGGTCACTGAGCCAACCCCATGGGAGGTTCGGGCCCTAAATCAGAGGTCCCAAGTCAGGCTTTCTGTAAATCATACACCAATCCCAGTCCCAGCCCTCTGCCAATAACTGGAAAAGACAAGGGGAATTGACACAAGGGAACTTTATTGAGAGGAAACATAGTCACACCCAGCAGACATGCTTTCCCTCTCATTCTGTGCTCTCTCTCTCTCTCTCTCTCACACACACACACACACACACAGACACCTCACTCTCATCTCCAGCCTCTGCCATACGGTCCAGTTCTCAGTCACTGGGTGGGACGCTCCTCAATTCCTAAGATCCAGAGGCAGCAGGGGCAGGAGAGGGTCAAGAGGGGGGAAGAGGCAGAAGTGGCCGGTTCACGGGCAGGGTCTGGAGGGGGCACAGAGAGCAGGGCTGGGTGGAATGACCAGTGGTTAGGAGAACCCGACAGCGGCAGGAAGAGTGGGATCCAGTGGCTCCAGGGGGCCTCCGCTCTGCCGGTCCCTCTCCATGAAGCCTCGCTGAGCTGGGGCCCAGCATTCAGGGAGAGCGTCGGGCCTCCCACCCCATACTAGTCCTCTCTGCTGGGGGTGGGGGGGACTGGAGCGGGCAGGGCAGGGCAGGGAGGGTAGCAGCTTGGCTCAGCTCTGGGGCTCCTCGGGTGCCTCGCCCCCCTCTTCCCCAGCGTTGTCGGCCGTCCACAGAGTCAGGTTGTCTCGCAGCAGCTGCATGATGAGGGTGCTGTCCTTGTAGGAGTCCTCACTGAGCGTGTGCAGGTCAGCCATAGCCTCGTCGAAGGTGGTCTTGGCCAGTGAGATGGCCTCCTCGGGGCTATTTGCGATCTCATAGTGGAAAACGGAAAAGTTCAGGGCCAGGCCCAGGCGGATGGGGTTGGTGGGCGGCATCTCCTTCTTGCTGATGTCCATGGCCTCCTGGTAGGCTGACCGGGCAGAGTCGATGATGCGCTTCTTGTCATCGCCGGTGGCCACCTCGGCCAGATAGCGGTAGTAGTCGCCCTTCATTTTCAGGTAGAAGACCCGGCTCTCGGCGTCACCGGCCTCCTTGATGAGGTGGGAGTCCAGCAGGCCCAGCACGGTGTCGCACACGCCCCGGAGCTCAGTCTCCACCTTCTGCCGGTACTCTCCCACCTCTGGGCCCTTCTCCTCCGAGCCCTCCTCTTGGCCTTTCTGTTCGATACTGGACAGGACCCTCCAGGCGGCCCTCTGGCCACCCACCACGTTCTTGTAGGCCACGGACAGCAGGTTTCGCTCTTCACAGGAGAGCTCCTCGCCCTTCTCCACAGCACTCTTCATGAAGGCTGCCATGTCCTCATAGCGTTCGGCCTGCTCTGCTAACTTGGCCTTCTGGATCAGACTTGCTCTCTCCATGGCTCAGCTCGGGGCAGACAGGCAGGCAGGCAGGCGGGCGGCAGGCGGCAGGCTAAACGGCTGCCTCGGGGACCAAGCAGGATTCTGTGCTTCCCCAGATCGCTACCTGCCTTTTGGCTGGATGGCCTGGCCCAGAGCAGGGTGGGGTGGGGAGGGGCAGAGGGCGGGACTGAGGCTCTGGACCTACCACCTCGCCTCTCCTCTCCTCCCCACACCCTTTCCGGCTCTTCCTTAAAGGTAAAAGGGCCGGGATGTGGGGGTGAGTCATCGGGACAGTCAGCAGGAGAAATCTGGGTGTTGGCTCCACCTGCACAGGCACCTTTCCACGCTCCAAGCTGCCCCCTCTTGTTCAGGGCTTCCATTACATGGGTGCCCACATGAGGTAGCTGCCCCAGTTTCTCAAATCAGATTCTCCTTCACGATGTCCTTCCAGGGGCTAAGGATGGCTCAGCCACCAGGCTGCCTCACCCCAGGCAGACCCATAAAGCCAAGTGCAGGAGGATGGGGTTCTTTTTTTTTTTTTTTTCTCTTCATTCTAGAGATGGGGTTCTTATTCCTGCCGGATAGATTCCCCCCTTGGTTCAGGTGAGAGGACTCATGTGTAGCTAGGGCTCCAGTTACCCAACCTTGGTATCCAGTATCCAATCTAATCCCTGTGATGTCTCTGTGAGGTGGGCAGGATTATGACTACTAGGTACCCCATTTTAGAGATAGGAATACTAAGGCTCAGAGAGGGATGAGATTTGCTCAAGGTCACACAGCCACTAAGGCCCCTGCATCCTACTTCCTTGACTTCTCACCCATCAAGCCCTCTGCTTTGTGAGCTCCAGGATGTATTTAGAAGTGTGATCCGAGCTTCTTGGAATGGTTCCATCCCCCATCCTCACTCTCCCTCAGGATCCTGTCCCCTCTGAACTCCCAGAGTGCACAGGTGGCAGCTTTCAGGGTGCCACTTAATGAGGTGTTTAATGAGCAGCCTCTGACGCTCCAGCCCAGCCGTGGTAATTAGTCACTCAGTAGGTTTGTTGGACACCTTTCCCATCACAGCACAATTTTCCCTTTCAAGTTGGTGGCCTGTTGCCACTTGTTTGAGGACTTACCCTCTGGCTCTCCATGCCAGGTCACCTGCCCCCTCCAAGTCACCAGCCATCCTGCATGAGTGGGGCTCACAGAGGGTGGGGGCCCAGATGCTGGCTGGCCCACTTTCCTGCCTGACTCAGCTCACCCTCTGTCAGAAGCTGGGAAGCAGGCCACCTGGGTGCTCAGCCCAGTTTGGTTCCCCAGGGGGGACGCTAGCAACTGGGGAGAGAGACAGGGCTAAGAAAAAGGAGGCGACACGTACCATTTTGTTTTATGGGGCAGTAGTCCCAGCTGAGGACTGCCTCCCAAAGCCTGACTCTCAGGAGTTTTCCTGCCCCTTCCCTTTGACCATGGCCCCACCTCTGTCCTGTGGCATGGATGGAGAGGTCTCTGTTGCCAACCTTCTGTCCCTGTTAGCTGGGTGGCAACTATTGTTGTTAGCTGCCCTCATGTCAGTAAAGGGTTTCTTTCATCTAAAGGTGCCCATGAAGGTGGGTTCCTGCTGAAGGTGGGTTCCTGCTTATCTGCCCCACCCTTAGCTATAGCTCCGATGGGGCTCAGGGGTGGGGCTCCTCTCACTGGGATCTAACCAGCTTAACCCTGAAGCCAGGACCATGTCACAGGCCGGCCCTTCCCTGGGTTGTTCTTGGTGTCTGAACACCCATCCCCTCTTCTGGAGGGAGGGAGCCTAGAACACTGAGGCTCCAAGATGAGATCTGCCCCTTAGAAGGAAAAACAGGGACATATCTGGGCTAATGCTATAGGTTTTCCAAAGAAGCAGAAGGGATTTTAGGCTTAATATCTTGAGGGCTTAGCTCAATCCAGACAGGAAATGATGGAAAGGAAATACTAGTACACTAAAATACAACTTACTGAGGGTGTCTTTAGGGAGTGAAACTGACTTTTTTCCTTTTCCTATTCTACTCAAATCATCAATCATGAATGTGTATTATTTTTCTGAGAGATAGAGTAGCGAGTATATTTGGAATCAGATCAGCCAGGTTCAGTTCTTACAAGCTGTTGTGGCCTTTGCCAAATGATTTAATAACCTCTGTGTGCCTCAGTGTTCTAAGTTTAAAATGGGGTTGTGAGGATTAAATGAGTTAATGGAAAGTACTTACTTGAGTGGTGGATGGTAACTACTATTATCATGTAGGAAAAAATCCAACTTCATTATTATTTTTTTAAAACATTTAAAAAAATATTTTATTGATTTTTTTTTTTTTTTTACAGAGAGGAAGAGAGAGGGATAGAGAGTTAGAAATATCAATGAGAGAGAATCATCAATCAGCTGCCTCTTACACACCCCCTACTGGGGATGTGCCCGCAACCAAGGTACATGTCCTTGACCTGAATCGAACCTGGGATCTTTGAGTCCGCAGGCCGACACTCTATCCACTGAGCCAAACCGGTTTTGGCTATTATTATAAAAATATACACTCACAGCATGAACATGGATCTGAAGCCTATGAAATGAAGAAGAGCCCCTCACCAGGCCCAGCTGGGTGTCCACATGGGAAGGAAGACAGATGAATGGTCAGATATGCTTATTCAACACTGCCTCTTCCTTCTCCATCTTAGACATTCATCTGGCCTATGAAAACCCTGGGCCCTTCAAGGACCTTCTTTTGATTAGTCACCCAGCCCAGGCTTTCCAAGTCGGAAAGCTGGAGGTCTCAGAACAACATAAACTTGGGACCTGGCAATTTTGGAAATATTTCAGTCTCTAGGGAGGGAGTATTCTCTTTCCCATCACTCAAACCTGGAGACCTAGTGGCATGCCCTTGGCACAGACTCTGGGTAAGAGAAAGGAAGCCCCTCTCTCTCCTTTCCCTGATGAATCTGGGAGCCAGGCTGCCTGACATCTCCTGCTGGCTCTGGCCTGTCGATTCTGAGATCCTGATATCCTGACTCAGATCCTGTCTGATGCACCTCCCTTTGCCTCCAGGCTTCCATTTCCCAAGTCCAGAAGCCCAGGCAGGCAGCAGGCAGCAGGCAGGAGGCAGCAGGCCCCGGCAGGGCACTGAGTTCCACAGTCAGCTGCCTGAGTCAGCAGGACAAGAGCTGGGGCTGCAGCCCAAAGGGGCTTTCCTCATCTTGCCTACCTCCCTCCCTTCTATATAACATCCATCCTACCAACATGCTTAAGGCCTCTGGTCTCAGAGACAACCAATCCTTAGCTGGTAAATAGGCTTTGGAGGGTTGTAGCAGAGAAGAACGCAGCAACTAGTTGTCTATCTCTACTGAGAACAGAGGACAGGGCTCTGATTGCAGCAGGAAGGACTGTTAAGATTCCAGGAAGAACTTCCTAGGACATTTTCCCGGTTTTAGAATGATGGAAC
The DNA here is from genome assembly GCA_036971965.1 of Nyctalus aviator. Lineage (NCBI taxonomy): Eukaryota > Metazoa > Chordata > Mammalia > Chiroptera > Vespertilionidae > Nyctalus > Nyctalus aviator. The sequence goes on from CM072923.1 coordinate 179,716,690, forward strand.
TAAACAGGTGATCATCTTCTCCCCCTAATTATAAACTAGAGTTCAGTTATCCAGTCAAGAGCTCACTCTACTAGTTGCCTTTGGGGGTGTTGGTGGGGGGATTAGATTACTTTTAAGTGAGTCAGCTGTCCTGAGACTTTTCCTCCATAAGATACTGCTGTTTAGAGTATCCCACATTTCCTAGACCAGTCCAGTCTAACGTGGTGTGGAATTTTTTTTTTGGAAAAATGGAATGAGTTCAGGGTGTGGGACTGCATTCCAGCTCAGGTATAAAGCCTTGGGCAGGTTCCTTCCTCTGGGTCTGTTTCCCCAATGGTTCAAGGAGGCTTTACAGGTCTTCTCTAAGCCCCCTGCTGGCTATGAATGACATTCTCTAATTTTAGAGTTTCTCCTCTTGAGATTCCCTTCTCCTGAAGCAGCAGTAGTCATTCTTTGGGTAGTGCAGAAGGGTTAGAGGTAAGGGCAGAGATCAGGTTCAAATACTGAATTTGCTGCTTTTATATGCTGGGAGACCCTGAGCAACTCCTATGCCTTCCTTGAGCCTCAGTTCCCTCATCTGTAAAGGCTGACAGCACTTTCCTCATAGGTTTAGGTGAGAAAATGGGCCTGGCACTTGGCAAGTCCTTGCTAAATGGCCACTGTGGTTATTATTATTACTATTATTTAGCTCCTAGCATACTGTGTGTGTATTTGATGTAGGAAAGCATCTGGGAGAGGGAAGGCTCCATGAGAGTGTTACCCCGGGCTAAGCTCAGTTCAGGGGTGTGACAGTCCCAGACTGAGTCAAACCCTCTGTCCCAGACAAGGCTGGGACCTTTCAGAGTTCAGAGGTCAGCTAAGGCTAAAGGGTCTCTGGAACTGAGACCAGGAGTTATGGAGGGGCACAGTGAAGAGGATGCTGGTCATTCTCCCTGTGTCACTTCTGACTTTGTTATGTCTTTTTTTTTTTTTTTTTTTAATTTATTTTTAGGGAGAGAGAGAGCAAGAAACGAAATTAATTTGTTGTTCATCCATCCATTCATTGGTTGATTCTTGTATGTGCCCCGACTGGAGATGGAACCCGCAACCTTGGCATTCTCAGGACAACATTCCCACCAACTGAGCTACCCAGCAGGGATGCCGTGCCTTTTAAAAATCTCCAAATAGCACTGACCAGCTGGAACAGAGCTGGCAGCTATAAGCAGTGGTTCTCCTGCACACTCATCACAGGCCCCACCCCGAAAACCCCAAAAAGGGTGGCACCAGACAGTCAAAGATATGGCAAGAAGAGGGAAATCTTTATTTTGGTTAAAAAAGGTACAGGACAGCAGAGAAGCAGCCCCCAGCCATGGGCTAAGCAGATTTCGGAGGTCAAGCCCGGTTTTCTTTAATTTCTCTGGAGAACAAGGGGCTGCCAGAACTAGCTCAGTCCCTTGGTGCCTGAAGCAAAGGGTACAAGCATCTTCCTTGCAACCTTTCTACTCAAGTGCTGGGGTGGAGGGGGCCGTGGGAACAGAGTCAAACCAGTTGTGCTTAAAACTGTTACCAAACTTGTTCAGCAGCGTCATCAACCATAACACCCCAGCCCAGACAGCTCCTAAAGAAACCTGCTCAGCTCGACTATGGCTATGCCTGATTGGGGGGGGAGGGGGGGGCAGGCTGTAAGGCAAGATTCCTAAAGAGTCTTGACACCTTACAAATCTGGGGAAGGGGACGTAAGGTAGAAGAGGGGAGGGTAAGTTTCAGCATAGTGTTACATCATTGTGCTGACAGCTGCGTTATGGCTTTTCTATACTCTGGCCAGCATGGAGTGGGGACGGGGCAAAGAGGTCAGTCCCCTGGCCCCTATGGGGGGACCCTAGAGAGCACACATGTGGGCAGGCTTGGGGGTAGACCCTGTAGGCACAGATGGTGGCAGATGGGCCACAGGTTAGGCAGGTGGAGGTGCCAGGTGCTTGGCTCCCCCCAGGCCACTCCTGGAGAGGAAGAGAGCAGCGGTCCTCAGGAGGTCCTTAAGCCCCCGCACACACTGGAGATCCCGGAAAGACAGCAAAGAAGGAGAAGAGAGAGGGTTAGTGGATTGGGAGGAAAGAGGAGGCCTACAGGGGTCCCACAGAAAGGCCTCTTCCCCACAGGAGGACCAAGGCTTGGGCAGCAGGCAACGAAGCGGGAGAGAAAACGGGCAGGTGAGAGCAAGCTCAGCAGGGACAGAAAGCCAGGACACCGTGTTAGTGATCAAAGGCCCCTGTACACCAGGACACCACCAGAACAGGCCCAGGCATCTGAGAGCAGGTAGCCATCCTTTCCCCACCCTCACCCTTCACCTCCTGCATCAGTCGGAGAGCTGTTATGTGCGAAGCTACTTCCTCTTTCGGAGGGGGGCTGGGCTCTTCGCCCTGACCCCATCCATCTGCTCAGGGGGGAGCCCTGGGGACCCTACCACCAACAGCATACACACCACACCACACACCAGACAGATGAATGGGCTCCATGGGGTTGTGAGGCATGCGATGAGGATGAGATGGTGTGTGAGGGGAGCGGGCAGTGCCGGCTGACAGGGGGGAGATGGTCTTACCAGCTAACCCTCTGCAAAGAGGACTGTTAGCTCCCCTCAGGCTGTGCAGGAGATGGCAAAATCCTGACAGGTGTCCTCCTGGGGGAGATACCAGAGAGGTGGGCCAGTGTTATGAGGTGTCTGGCTGGGCTCTGCTGCCCAGACAGAGGGCCAGGAAGGCTCCAGCTCTCAAACTGGAATCTATCGTCTCAAACATTTTCTTAGCTGAGCCGTCACTGGAAGTCAGAGTAAAAAGAGAGCAAGGAACAAGAACTTGGGGGTCTCCAAGCCCCTGTGGCAGGGGAAGGTGGAGGGGACAGGTGGCCTCTTCTTACATGCCTCTATCCCTAGCCTCAGTCCTCTCTGTTCTGCCTCCAGCAGACAGACTCCAGCCAGGAGAGAACTTTAGCCAGGTCAGTGGGCTGCCTGCCTTCTCTCTGTATCCCCAGGAAAGACAAAGTTTGACTGAAAGAATAGACAGCTGCCATTTGGGGCCTCAGCAAAGAAGAGCAAATAAAAACCAAACCAAAGCAAATCAACTCTTAAAAACAAAAGTTTATTACAAGCAGAAACAAAGAATACTAGCTTAAATAAAAGTCAGGTGGGAGTCAACCTCCTCTAGCCAGCTTCCTGCTCCCCTCCAAGTGCCACTGCAGCGTGGTGCGGGCACTAAGGCTGGGTGAAGGGAAGCTATTTTCCCAGAGGATATCTGTGGCTGCCACTTCGCAGTTTCCTGTGACGCACTAGTCTCTGGAGCAAGGAAGGGCAAGATAAGGGGACTTCCTAAGTCATTTTCCAAGGACTTCAGCCCTTTTGAAGGACCAAGGAGGGGGAGAGAGGAACAATTTCCTATGTATTTTGACAAAAAACTATAGTTCCCAGCAGAGAAGGGACATCCTCTGAGTTTCCGGCCTAGATTTAGGCCAATTTCAGTCGCGTTGGCCCACCTTGCTCCTTCATTTCTTCCTTCCTTTCCTCTGGATGGAGGCCTCCAGTTGGCAGAGATTCCCTGTCCTTTCGCCCTTGGCACTGGGTCCCATACTCAGGGCTTGGAGGAGGGGGTGTGGCTTGTAGGGTGGCAGCGGCTCCTCCTAGCCATTACCCCATGCACCACACCCAGCCTCAGCCTGTCTAGGCAGATCCCAGCCGGAAGCCTGACCTGGGGGCTGGGTGGCAGGGTTGGGGTTGGGGGTGGCTGAGTCCCAGCCACTGGCTGTCTGAAGTCCCTCGAGGAGGGGGGAAGAAGGAGGATGTGGGCTGAGCCACACAGGAGCCCAGGGGTCTCTTGTAACCACTGCGCACATTCCTTGTCCCCATGGCTCAGGCGGTACTGCTGTTGCTGGCTGACACTGGAGGGGGATGGTGAGGAGGAGGGTAGCCCAGGGGATGTGGGGAAGTGGGAGCCAGCCACATTTGTACAAGGGCAAGCATACAGACACACACACACACACACACACACCACATATACTCACAGTCAAAAGGTCTTTTGTAATAAACTTATTAAAATCAATTTTTTCTTCTGATAACCTTTAACCTGGCACTACACAGACAGAAAAATGGCTGACTTTTTAAGAATTCTTCTTCCATTTAAAAAATGTAGAAAAGAGGTCTATAAAATTGTGCAAAATACCCAGCATTAATAAACCCGTTTCAAGTATTGCCAGCATGAGTATTACCTACCCATCCCAGACCTGACTTGGGAAAGAGATGGGGGCCCAGCCTGGGATCCCATAGAGAACCCTCTATGGGCGGAGAAATGGCGAGGCCCCACTTCCTAGTGTGCTTCCCAGGAATCATGCTGGAGCTGAGGTCTTGGGTGCCTGGTCAGCTGGTTTGGCTTCTCTGACACAGGCTACCCTGCCTTCCCTCGCCCCATCTACCTCCAACTCTGCCTTCTCTACCTAGGACCCAGCTCTATCCTATTGGCCAACTCCATATAAAAAAAACAAAATCGAAGAAAAACAATGATCATCACAAAAAGAATGAAGGAGCTGGCAAACCAAAGTAGCCCATGGGAACATCCTGTCCCATAGCCCACTGTCCAAGGCCACTGCTCCTGGGTCTTGTTTCACCCCCGAACCCCAGCTCAGCAGCTCCCCCAACCGGGAGGCATTCCACTCAGTCCGCACCCTCACTCACATAGGGCTCGCCCTGGCACAGAGACTTGGTGTGGTCCTCTGGGCACCTGGCCCTGACCTCTCTATCCTGTCATTCCTGCCACTGAACAGCTGGAGGGATCTCAGGCCGTGGGAACCTGGGTCTGAGGAGCGGAGGGTACAGCCATGGAACGGTGTGGGGACAGCACGCAGGGCAGGAAATAAATACGAAAAGACTTGAGTCTTTGGTGGCTCTACTTCCCTCGGGTGGGATGGGAAGGGTCCCGGCAAGTGTGGAGTGCGGCAGGTGAGTGCGGAGGGCAAACAGGCCAGCAGGTGGCAAATGCTGAGCCAGGTTCAGGGGTGGCCTCCTACCATGCTGGCATCGGCCTTGGCTCCACAGGCTGGCTCGTCGCTTCTGATGGGCGAGGGCAGCAGGGTGTCAGGCTGCACAAATCCCCTCCGGTCAATCAGGCTTCAAAAACACAAGGTGGACATGTGAGGGCTCTGCCTGACACCAGGGCTCCAGACTGGGGGCTGGATGGCAGAGACTTGGTGTGGTCCCTGGGCACCTGGCCCTGGCCTCTCTATGCTGTCCCTCTGGGGGGAATCTCACACCTCAGGCCATGGGAACCTGGGTTTGGGGAACAGAGGTGTGGGGTTAGCACACAGGGTGGGAAATGAATGGCCCCACTAAGGGAAGTCCAGGCAAAGGGAGCTGGCTGTCTTCCTGCTGGGAACTCAAGACTCCCTCCTTCTGGAAGGGTCCTTTCTCCACACTCCGGACACCTGGCTTTTGGCCACAGAATTTATTCAAACTAGCTCACCTTTCTGTGTGGCTGCCAAGAAGCCAGGCTGCAGGCGAGAGGAAAGGGATGAAAGGGCATTTGGAGATAGTGCGACTCCTACTGTCCCTTTTCTGGCAGAATTGGTGGGAGGAGAAGGGGACAGTGTGGGAAATTTTGTTCCTAGTGTCCATTGCCAATTAGCTCCCATCTGGCGCCCTCTGCTGTCAGAATGGATGGGGCGCTTCTTAAAAGGACTGAACCACCAGGGCTTTCTCCTTCTAGGAGGGAGGAGGAACACCCCCCCCCTCCCCCCGCTGCCCCCCAGTCCACCCACCCCCTGCCCCAGTCTGACCAGCAGCACCAGAAGGGCAGCGCTGCTCAAGTGTGGCCAAACATTAATTGTGGTTATCCTTGCGGAGTAAGATTATCTGTGAGACCTAATACTCTTCTTTTTCATATTTTGTACTTAATTTTTATCTACAATGAGCACGTGATTTAAAATTACAACTCTCCATAGAACTCCTTTATGTGACAAATGCTCTGAGAGCGTTCAGCAGGGGATGGGGACAGAGGAGTGTAACGTGGGGAGAGGTCTGCTGATTCCAGAACCTCTTTGAGAGATGTGGACTCACAAGGTCACCTGTCTCACCTGGGCGGTAGGGGGCTGCAGAGCACAGCACAGCAGTTGGTGACAACACTTTTATGGCTGTAGGGGTTGACAGAGGCCTCGCCACCTCTCTTGCTGGACCACGAGCCTTTGATCTGTAAGTAGAAGGACTGGGTCAGACACCTATCTCCCTTTGCTTGCTTTTCTAAGAAGGGGGTCTAGGGGCATGGGGAAACTGGCAAATTCTAAAACCAGTTCCAACTAGACTACTGGAGAGGACATGCCTTTAATTGGGGCCATTCAGAGAGAACGTGGGGCACTTTGGGATGGTGGGGGGCACCTAGCGGAGAGGATACCCCCAAACAGGAAGGAAGACAAGGGAGAGCCATAGAGAAGCCTCCAAAGGAACTTTTGGGGTGCATCCTCCCTTCTCTGGCCAGCCTCCTAAGGTGGAGGGCAGGACAAGGGCGCAGGGCCCAGGCTGCGTTCCCTGCCCCTGACTCTCTGCATAACCCCGGATAGATCACTACTTCTCTGAATCCTCATTTGAAAAATAGGGAACTCTCTGATACCAACTTTCTCATAGTACTGTTGGAGCACAGACGAAATCTCGCCCATCTCTAGCTCCGTGAAGCCTACTATCAAAGGCACTGAGGAGTTTAGCAGTGAAGGATACCTGCTTAACTTTAACCCAGAGATTTCCAAATTTATTTGGCTATATCAGTCCTCTTTACTTAACCCCTTAGTAATATCCTACAGAACCAGCACCCAGGAAACCACCTTAGGAGATTCTGCTCTGTACTAATCACTAGGCACATGATACCCTATCATGTGTGTTAAGTTTTGTTTCACTAAATGAGAAGCTGAGGTCACAGAAGGTATTTTCTGTTGGTCGATGGGCCCCTTAGTATCACATAGTGACCCTGGAATGGACACTCTTGTTTGCTGATTTGTTATCTGGGAGAACGGGAATGGGGAGGTCAGGTCCCTGGCCCACGGCTGGGCACATAGTGAGTGCTCAGACATTGCTTGTTGGTGAGGGTCTGTAAGGCAGCAGGTAGGGAGGACTGATGGAACCTCAGGGTCTTGTCCTGGCTGTCCCCCCTCAATAAGGAAGCCCCAGGGAGCCTCAAGGACACCTCAGAACAGTCACATCTCTGCTGTCTACAATTGCAGCGGGGGGCAGTGAGCATGGACATAGCACCTGGGTGAAATCCTGACTCTGTCCCTTCCCAGCTGCGTAATCTTGGGGCAAGTCACTCAGCCATCAAACGGAGAAAAAGCATCCCTCAGAGTTGGCAAAAGGACCGAGAGATGATGGGAACTGAAAGAACTCTGGTCACCACAATGTGCTGGCCGAATGTGATGACTGTTATGGTGCGAGTACTCCTTTTCTGGGGTTAGGGAGACAGCATCTTGGGGGCCCCGGGAGCCTGCACTGAGTGTCAAGCCATGTGGGAGCCACAGAAGCCTGCCCTTGGTCTCTCAGGGCCAAGCCAGGAGCACTGAAGGAGCCATCTGGCGGCTAACATCCCCACCCACGTTCCCCAGCAGGCTGAGAGTCAGGCCCGCACTGCTGCCACTCCAGCTCCTTCAGCCCTGCCTCTTGCCAAGGGTCCTGCCTGGAACCAGGGGTTGCTCCAGCCTTACTCACATCTTCGTTAGTTGTCAGGTTGGAGGCGACGAGGTAAGTGTGAAACCCTGAGAGGCCCAGGATGGACCAGATGGAGAAGAAGCAGATCACCAACTCCAGCACAGTGAGCAGGCGGTCAAGGACCCACAACCAGGATCAGGGCTGGGAGCCTCCCCTGCGCCGGAAATCTTGCCACGCCCAGCCTTTCTCCCCTCTCCTTCCCCAGAAAGGAAATAAGTGTGTAACCTTCCTATGGTCCCCTCTCCTCCCCCAGAAAGGAAATAAGTGTGTAACCTTCCTGTGGCAGTCACCCCTCTCAGCGGAATCACCTCCTGGGCCTCAAGAAGGGTTGGAGAGCTCCCAAGAGCAGGACCAGCCCAGGTTGATGGACAGTAGTTGGAACTAAGGGTTACATGCTACTGTGGACGTGGTCCAGGGAGCTTGGTGCCTTAAGGGAAGACAGGGACCATGGCTCCTGAGAGTTCCCGGACACCCCGTCCCACAAGAGCCCATTTAAGATCGGCTCAAGCCTGGGTGTATATTGGATTCTAGAGGACAAACACCTGCTTTACATCACTGCCCTCTGTTTATAGGATGAGGTGTGGGAACCCACCCCAGTGACGGGGCCTCAGTTCCCACCAGGCTGCCCACTAGCAGACAAAGGCAAAGGATATCTTGCTGGTGTCTCCTTCAGAGTGGAGAGGAAATTGCTTCCCTGAGAGCCTGGAAGAGACAGGAGAGGACACGGCTCAGAGGGACGGCGACCACGGCTCCTCAGCCTGGCTGAGCTGGCTGGCCCGCCCTCTGCCCGTCCCTGCTCCCACTGCCTCTGCCAACTCACGGAGCGTCAGGTGGGTGACCACGCAGGCGAAGATGAAGGCCGTCAGGAACGAGAGGGAGAGAATGAACGCATAGAAGAAGCGGTAGTTCCTTCTCCCCACACAGTTGCCCACCCAGGGGCAGTGATGGTCAAACCGTTCTGGAAAAGGGCCGGGGGAGAGGTGTTAGTGCAGGCCTGGCTGGCAACCAACCAGCACAGGTGTTCAGAGGCCTCACACCTTGGCTGGCTTTCCCACCCCCTCCCTCTCTGCACCAGCAGCTCTGGTCCTCAGACACTCCCTGTTTCTGGTCCTGTGAGAGCTCATACATTCTTCCCCCTCTTTCCTGGTGAAGGGAAATTCCTCTTTCATGTTTGGCTGCAAAGTCACTTCCTTAAGAAAGTGTTCTCTGCCAAAACCAGTTCAGCTCAGTGGATAGAGCGTTGGCCTACGGACTGAAAGGTCCCGGGTTCGATTCCAGTCAAGGGCATGTACCTTGGTTGTGGGCACATCCCCAGTAGGGGGTGTGCAGGAGGCAGCTGATCGATGATTCTCTCTCATCGATGTTTCTAACTCTCTGTCCCTCTCTCTTCCTTTCTGTAAAAAATCAATTATATATATATATATCTATATCTATATATATATATATCTATATATATAAAAGTGTCCTCTGACCCCAGGCAAGGTAAGGGTTCCTGTTATCTGCCCTGTTTCCCTGGCACTTTTTTTTTTTTTTTAATATATTTTATTGATTTTTCATGCCCTTGCCTGAATCGAACCTGGGACCTTTCAGTCTGCAGGCCGACGCTCTATCCACTGAGCCAAACCAGTCCTGGCTCCCTGGCACTTTTGCAGCACTTTGTCCATGGTGTTCACATATTTATTTACAATTAGTGGACTGGCCAGTGTCCCCTGCTCAACTGTAAGCTCCATAAGGGAGGCCTGTGTTGGCCTCACAATGAGCTGAACACCAGGGCCCAGGTGTGCCTGGTACAAGGAAGATCCACAAAAAGTACCTGTTGCCCAGCCTACGAACCCTGCCACACACCACAAACTAATGACCCTTGTCCCTCGAGCTAGAACTCGAGGCCCACGGAGGGGCTAGATGGCTATGTAACTAGTGGAGAACTGGCACCTGAGGCCTGGTCAGAGGGCTGATCTCATACCAGCACCATGTCCCCGGGGGCAGGGTCACACCCAGACTGGAAAGGAAAGTCCCCTGTGGGAATATGGGTCACAAGCCCGTTGTAGGCCTCGCACCAAGCCCAGCACCCTGTGCAGGGAGTGGGTGGGGCTGATTCTCACAGATGAATGACGCCCACTGAGTCACCCACTTCACTGCCTGTCGTCATGGGGTGTTCCCCACTGTTCTCCTGCTCAGGGAATGCTGAGCCAGCTTGATGAGCTCACTGCCCTGGGGACTGTGCACAGTCGCAGAGGCACAGCTCACCGGGCCCTCTTGCATAGCATTTACCTTACGATACCTCCCAGGGGCACACCCTTGGTCCCCATCAGAGCTGCCAGCCTCTGGAAAGCAGGGAGAGGGGACAACACAGTCTCTGGTTCCCCAGCAACCACTGCAATTGTGGGTCAGCAGCTCAGCTTCCAATCCCGGCTACTCTTCTCCACCTCACCAGCTTAAACCCCTCTGTTCCCAGACTCTTGTCCCTCCCAAATCCTGAGAGGCAGATCAAAGTATTTCAGTAAAACTGGTCCCAGGCACTAGGTGGTAAATCATTTCCTTTCTGGCCCAAATGCATCTAGAATGTTATTGGTCCAAGTCTCTGGTTTCTGGGACCCTGGACCTCTGAGGACCAGGCTGAGGCCTAAAAGAAGAGTTCAGAGCCTCTCAGTGTCTGCCGCACTTCAGAGCTGGGGGAAGGAATCCACTGATCCCAGGCTGAAGCCAAGACACCAGTGCTCACACTCAGAGCCACTGGTCATTCTCAGGTTACTCCTTGGTCAGAGCAAATCGGAGGGAACCAGACCTCCTGCCCAGCCCTGGATCTCTCCAACATGCCATCCTGCTCCAGCCGCACAGGAGGGACTCCCTTTTCTCCGGTCTTCATCTCTCTCGGGATCTCCACATCCCTCCCTGTGGCCCCTCACATACCCACACAGTTATCGCAGACACTGCAGTGTGAGGTCCGGGGTGGTCGAAACATCTTGCAGGTGAAACAATACTTCAACTTCACCATCTGCCCGTTGATCATCACCTCCTGGGTCCGAGGGGGTGGCCGGTAGGTGGAACTGCCTGTGTTGTCTGAGGGTGGGAGACAAAGACGGGGGGTGTCCAAGCCTGGATCCAGGAGCCCCAGCTGGGGAGAAGCCACTGCTTCCTGGCTGGGACAAGAGAAGCCTTGGGGAAACTTTCCAGGGAACAAATGTGAGAGTAAAATGCCAGCCTAAGGTGGAACAAATAATGAGAACTGCTACCACTTACCGGGACTGGGAAGTGTTAAAACTTTACATGCCTGCTCACACACGGAGACCCTTACACAACTCTGAAAAGGCTAGCAGAGAAGGCCCCGGAAGGACGTGGTAAGGTTTATCTGCATCTATTCAAGCCTAGATCCAATTTCCAAATTCAGGAGGCTCAGGATGTGGAGGGACAAAGGAAGCAATGCTACGAGAAATAGTCAGATCCAAAATGTGGGGAACCTACAAGACCACTGGCCTGATCACCAACAAAAGTCAGTCACTTACAAAAAGAGAGAGGGAATGGTTCTAAGTTAAAAAAGATTCAGGAGCCCTAACTGGTTTGGCTCAGTAGATAGAGCATGGGCCTGTGGACTGAAGGGTCCCAGGTTCCAGCTTGGTTTCGGGCATATCCCCGGTTGGGGGTGTGCAGGAGGCAGCTGATCGATGTTTCTCTCTCATCAATGTTTCTAACTCTCTAACTCTCTCCCTTCCTCTCTGAAAAATCAATAAAATATATTTTAAAAATAAAAAATATATATTTTATTGATTTTTTACAGAGAGGAAGGGAGAGGGACAGATAGTTAGAAACATTGATGAGAGAGAAACATCAACTCAGCTGCCTCCTGCAAACCCCCCACTGGAGATGTGCCTGCAACTCATGTACATGCCCTTGACCGGAATTGAACCCGGGACCCCTCAGTCCACAAGCCGAAGTTCTATCCACTGAGCCAAACCGGTTTCGGCAATATATATATATTTTAAAAGATTTTAGGAGACTTAAGCAATGCATGATCCTAGCTTGGATCCTGTTTTGAAAAACAAAATAAAACACAGCAACAAAAGACAGTTGGAGGGTAATTGGCAGAAAACGACTATAGATTATAAATTTGGGAATTATTAATTTTCCTAGATGTGGTCTTGGAATTGTGTTGATGTTGGAGGCTGCCTTTAAATTTTGAAGATAAAGCTTGGCCAGTGTAGCTCAGGGTTTGAGTGCTGACCTATGAACCAGGAGATCACAGTTTGATTCCCAATCAGGGCACATGCTCAGATTGCAGGCTTGATTCCTAGTGGAGGGTGTGCTGGAGGCAGCAAAAACAAAAAAACAAAAAAATAAAAAATAGAGTTCTAATACAGCAATGAGAATGAATGATCCACAACTACACACAGCAATACAATGATTCTCTCTCATCGTTGATGGTTCTCTCTCCCTCTCCCTTCTTTTCTAAAATCAATAAAAATATATTTTTTAAAAATAGGAGAATGGTTTCATGACTTTGAAGTAGACAAATATTTTTTAATCAAGGCCCAAAAGGGCTTGCCTGGCTGGGTAACTCAGTTGGTTAGAGTATCGTCCCAATATACTAAGGTTGAAGGGCCAATCCCCAGTCAGGGCACATACAAGAATCAACCAATGAATGCATAAATCAGTGGAACAACAAATCGATGCTTCTTTCTCCCTCTCTAAAAAATCAATAAAATTTTTTTTAGCCGGGACCGGTTTGGCTCAGTGGATAGAGCGTCGGCCTGCGGACTGAAAGGTCCCAGGTTCGATTCCGGTCAAGGGCATGTACCTTGGTTGCGGGCATATCCCCAGTAGGGGGTGTGCAAGAGGCAGCTGATCGATGACTCTCTCATTGATGTTTCTAACTCTGTATCTCTCTCCCTTCCTCTCTGTACAAAATCAATAAAATATATTTAAAAAAAAAAGAAAAATCAATAAAATATATTTTTTTTAAAAATAAAAAAAATAAAAAATCAATAAATTTTTTTAAAAAGATACAAAAGGGCTAATCATAAAAGAGCAAGTTGCTAAACTGCATATGTCACAATTAAGAATTTCTGTTCATCTAAAGATATCATTTAAAGAACGGAGAGGTGACTTTCAGAGTAGATGACATAATATCTGACAAAAGACAAAGGATTTATATCCAGAATATAGAAAGAAGTCTTATAAAATCAGTAAGAAAAAGTCAGACGACTGAATTCAAAGTGGACAAAAGATTCAAAAAGGCATTTCATAAAAGAAACTGTCCAAATGACTAATAAGCACATGAAAAGGTCCTCATACTCCTTAGTCATCAGAGAAATGCAAATTAAAACCACAATATGCCACCACTACACATGCACCAGAATGGCTAAAAATAAAAATTAAATCCAGTGTTGGCAAAAATGTAAAGCAACTAGAAATCTCCTATGAGCACTTTGGAAAACGGGTACTAACTATGAAAATTCACCATAGGCCCCCCAGCAATCCCACTCCTGGTGTTTTCCCACCAGAAAAGTGCGTGATGTGATGTGAGCCAAAAGCTGGACCTACCCAAACGCCCATCAACAGTAAAATGAGTTAAAGAAAAAAATAGTATATTTACACAATGGAGTTCTAATATAGCAATGAGAATGAATGATCCACAACTACACACAGCAATACAAATGAATCTCATCAACATTGTGTAAAATGAAGAAATCACACATGTAAGAACACAAAATGTCCAAAAACAGGTAGAAGTAATCTATGGTGTTAGAGATCAGACCATGGTTACACTTGGCGGGGTGACAGTGATCAGAAAGGGAGAAAAGGGGACTGCTCATACAGTGTTTCTTTTTCTTTTTTCTTTTTTTTTTTTTTAAATATATTTTATTGATTTTGTACAGAGAGGAAGGGAGAGAGATAGAAACATCGATGAGAGAGAGTCATGGATCAGCTGCCTCTTGCACACCCCCTTCTGGGGATATGCCCGCAACCAAGGTACATGCCCTTGACCGGAATCGAACCTGGGACCTTTCAGTCCCCAAGCCGACGCTCTATCCACTGAGCCAAACCGGTTTCGGCTCTTTTTCTTTTAAAAAAAAAAAATATTTTATTGATTTTTTACAGAGGAAGTTAGAGGGATAGTTAGAAACATCAATAAGCTGCCTCCTGCACACCTCCCACTGGGGATGTACCCACAACCAAAGTACGTGCCCTTGATCAGAATCGAACCCGGGACCCTTCAGTCCACAAGCCGATGCTCTATCCACTGAGCCAAACCGGTTAGGGTGTTTCTTGATCTATATGCTGCCAACATTCTATATTAGCATATAGACACTTACGATTTGTACACTTTTGGTAGGCCTGTTACACTTCAGTAAAAAGCTAAGAAAAAGAAAGGACCGAGGTCACATCCAAGCTGGAATGCTAGCAAAACAGGAATCTGAAACCAGGTCTACCAATGCAAAGCCCACAGTTCTGCCCACTGAGCCTCTTGGTACCCAGGCCACAGAGGACCAAGTCCCCAGCGCAGTGGCTCCTTCCTAGACAGACTGCCTAGTCACATGGGGCTGCCTGTGGTTCCCAGCACTCAGCCACCACTTCTGTTGGACAGACTCCCCAGAGAGCTCCAATTTGATGACTTGCCTCCAGTGATTCTTCACTGACTATGTACCAAGTGCAGGCACCATTCTAAGCACATGGCAGGCATCAATGAAGCAAACAGACTCACATCTCTCATGTCCAGCTACTAGGCTGTTTCACCATCACCTCAGTGTGCTTGAAATGGAACTAAGTATCTGAGCCTCCATTTCTTCTTAAAACCCAGCAGCATGGTAAAGGGCAGGGGGATTGAGGCAAATTACACACTCTGAAACCTGGTTTTGCCACTGACTGGTTGTGTGTGAGCCTCAGTTTTCTCATTTGTAAAATGGGAATAACAGGTAGACTGGCACATGAATCCTGGCTCCCCCTCTTACTAGCAGGGTTTCTCCTGATGATACCATTGGCTGTGGCAGGGCAAATCATTGAACCTCTTTGTGACTGTTTCCTCAGTCACTGAAATGGGGATTATGGTACCCTCCTCATCAGGTTATTGTGAAATAGCACAAAGTAAATGCTTAAGAAGTGTGCCTGTTATTACTGGCTCATAGAATAACTAAGAGGAAGAAGGGGAAAGACGCCCTAGCTGGTTTGGCTCAGTGGATAGAGCCTTGGCCTGCAGACTGAAGGATCCCGGGTTTGATTCCAGTCAAAGGCACATGCCCAGGTTGTGGGCTTGATCCTCAGTAGGTGCAGGAGGCAGCCGATCAATGATTCTCTCTCATCATTGATGTTTCTATCTCTTTCTCCCTTCCTCTCTGAAATCAATAATATATATATATATATATATATATATATACATATATATATATTAAATGAAGGGAAAAAGCAAGGGAAAGAGAACACTTCACTGAGGGTCTACTGTACCAGGTATGCTGAGCACTCTATATACAGTTATCTTCTTTAACCCTGATAACATCCCAAGAGGTTAGGTTATCATTATCATCAGGTTACGGAGACTTTATTTTTTTTATTTTTTTAAATTTTTTTTAAAAAATATATTTTATTGATTTTATACAGAGAGGAAGGGAGAGCAATAGAGAGCCAGAAACATCGATGAGATAGAGTCATCGATCAGCTGCCTCCTGCACACCCCCCACTGGGGATATGCCCGCAGCCAAGGTACATGCCTTTGACCGGAATCGAACCCGGGACCCTTCAGTCCCCAAGCCGACGCTCTATCCATTGAGCCAAACCGGTCCCGGCAGGTTACGGAGACTTTAAAGTGAGCTTACGTGACTTGTCCAGTGCCACACAGCTAGTAAGTGGCAGAACCAGGATGTGAAACAAAGTTTCCAAAGCTTGGGGTTGAGGTTTTCGTGTGTGTAAAATTTAAAGTGTCATAGTGAGTGTTATTTATCCCTGCCTGGTTCCTTATTTCTGCCGGTGGCACAAGCAAGAGCTGGCAGGAACCTCAAAGAACAGACTACACAGCCTCAGCACATGGCAGACCATTGATAAATGTCCCTTTGCTCATTGCCTCTGTTCTAACCCATTCACTTTATAAATAAGAGGCCCAGCAAGGTTAGGGAATTTGCCCAAGGTAACACAGGCAGTGACAAGGAAACCCAGTTTGGAGTCTCTTTAAAAAAAAAAAAATTTTTTTTTAAATTGATTTCCAAGAGGAAGGGAGAGGGAGAAAGTGCTAGAAATATCAATGATGAGAGAGAATCATAGATCAGCTGCCTATACTGAGGATTGAGCCCGCAACCTGGACATGTGCCTTGATGGGAACTGAACCATGACTTCCTGGTTGTATACAACTGGAACATTCCTCTAAATAGCCCCTTTTGAGTCACCTCTCAGCTCAAAACCATTCATTCGCCTCCCCTAAAACACAAAATAGAAGAAAAGCTTCTTGTCACGATGGAAGGGCCCTTCACAATCTGGCCCAATCTCCATTCCCGGCTTTCCTCCCACTTCTTTTCCTTCATGAGTCACCGGAGCCTAGGGCTTCCGGCCCTTACTCCTACCGCGTCCCAGCTCCTCCCTCGTAGTTGCTCACCAGGGTTTGCTGGAGGCCTGTCTAATCTCTAACAGCTTCTTTGGCCACTTCAGCCTCAGTGCTCTCACGGCCTGCCCACAGCGTCTCATCCTGCTCACGGCTATGCCGAGGTGTGACAGGACTGCTGTGTGCACACTGTCTCTCCAATAGACTACACATCCCTGAGAGCCAGGAGGGTGGAATAAACAGGCAGTCCCAGGCCTACGAGCTGTGAGGCAGCAGGCAACGAGGAAATAAAACACGCTTTGGAGATAGGCAGCCTGAAGTTCAAATGTTGACCCTTCCATTTAAGAGCTGGTATCCTTAGAGAAGTTACTCAACCTCTGTGAGCCTGTTGTTGCCTCTGTAAAAGCAGACAAATAAGAACATCTACCTTGCCGAAACCGGTTTGGCTCAATGGATAGAGTGTCGGCTTGGAGACTGAAGGGTCCCGGGTTCGATTCCGGTCAAGGGCATGTACCTTGGTTGCGGGCATATCCCCAGTAGGGGGTGTGCAAGAGGCAGCTGATCGATGACTCTCATCGATGTTTCTAACTCTTTATCTCTCTCCCTTCCTATCTGTACAAAATCAATAAAATATATTTAAAAAAAAAAAAAAAAGAACATCTACCTTGAAGGGTTGTAAGGACCAAACTACTACACATAAAGGAACTGGCACCTGGTGAGTTACCTATTAGAAGCTGTTTGCAAAAGGGGCAGCAAGGGGCAGGCTCTGGAGTCTGAGACCCTGAGTTCAAACCCTGGTTTTGCTAACCGCTTGCTACGTAAGGAACGGCCTTCACCTCTCCGAGACTCAGAGTCCTCATCCACATAATCGAGATAAGAGAGTCTCAATCTCAAAGGACTGAATGAAACGCTGCTAGGACAGCTGAGCACAGCATTAGATTCACGGGAGCCTTGGTCCTGACAAACAGTTCATGCTGTGGCTGTGCTCAGATGTGTGGGTATGAATCTTGACTCAACTACTTACTAGCTGTGCGATGAGGGTCAAGTTGCTTAGCTTCTCTGTGCCCTCATATGCAAATGGGACATAATAAGGTCCACCTTTTTTTTTTTCTTCTTTTTTCCTTTTTTAGTGTTGTTAGGAGTATTAGGTGAGAATTCATTAAATGGATTTAGTCAAGTGTCTAGTACTGGCAAGAGCTTAAGAAATATTAGCAACCCTGGCCAAGTAGCTCCCTTGGTTAGAGGGCCATCCTGATATGCCAAGGTTGTAAGTTCAATCCTTGATCAGGGCACATACAAGAATCAAACAATGAATGAATAAATACGGTAAGTGGAACAACAAATTGATGTTTTCCTTCTCTCTTCCTCTCTCTCTCTCTAATATCAATTAAAAAAAAAAAAAAAAAAAAAGAGCCATGGCAGATGTGGCTCAGTTGGGCAATGTCCCATGCACCAAAAGGTTGCTGGTTTGATTCCCAGTCAGGGCCCATGCCCGGGTTGTAGAACAGGGCATGTAGGAGGCAGTTGACAGATGTATCACTCTCACATCAATGTTTCTCTCTCTCCCCCCTTCTCTAAAAAAATAAAAAATAGCCTTGCCAGCATGGCTCAGTGGTTGAGCATCGACCTATGAACTAGATACAGTGGTTCTCAACCTTCCTAATGCCGCAACCCTTTAATACAGTTCCTCATGTTGTGATGACCCCTAACAATAAAATTATTTTCCTTGCTACTTCATAAGTGTAATTTTTGTTACTGTTATTAATCGTAATGTAAGTATCTGTGTTTTCCGATGGTCTTAGGCGACCCTGCTAGCGGTTCTCAACCTGTGGGTCTCGACTGCTATAGATCCTAAGGCCATCAGAAAACACAGATATTTAAGACCATCTGAAAACACAGATATTTACATTACCATTCATAACAGTAGCAAAATTACAGTTATGAAGTAGCATCAGAAATAATTTTATGGTGGGGGGTCACCACAACATGAGGAACTGTATTAAAGGGTCTTGGCATTAGAAAGGTTGAGAACCACTGAACTAGGAGGTCAGTATAAGATTCCAGCCAAGGGCACATGCCCAGGTTGTGGGCTTGATCCCCAGCAGGGGGCGTGCAGCAGGCAGCAGATCAATGATTCTCTCTCATCATTTGTGTTTCTGTCTTCTCCCTTCCTTTATGAAATCAATAAAATAAAATAAAAAATATATATATCAATATATATATCAATCTTTTTTTAAAAAAAGAAGTATTACAAAAAGCACAAAAAGTAAACCAAACAAAAATACAAAAGAAAAACATTAAAAAAAGAAATATTAGCAAATTGCTTTTTTTCTATGTAACACTATATTCCAAACAACTGATTTACAAAAAAAAACACACACAAAAACCTTCAGAACACAACCCATTCTAAGGGAAGGACAGCACAGACCCGCTTCAGGACTAAAAGTATGGGTGTCCTTGCAGGGTTCCCACAAGCCCTCCCCAGAGCAGGAAGAGCCCAAGGCTCTCTTCCAAGGCAGGGAGGGAACTCCTCCCAGTATATTCTGGCCTCAGGGCCAGGATTCCCCTCTCCAGAACTCAGAGAAAGTAAAGCTCTGCACACCCAACTTCCTCAGGCTGCCAAGAGCCAGAGGCAAAGGAGCAAGGAGGCCACCCAGATGCTGAATGAAAGCCACCAACTGCAGGGCCCTATATAAGCTGGACCAAAAGAGGCTCTGTGGGGATGCCCCTACAGAGGCTGAACCCCATGCTTGTTCTCAGGCCAAACAGTCCTGGCCAGTCACCACCCTAGATCTGGCCTCAGAATTCTCCTCAACCCATTCCTCCCAGCACCACTACCGATGGTAGCTTGTTAGTGCCCCGAGCACGTCCCTTTGCCATTCTTTTTTTTAAAATATATTTTATTGATTTTTTACAGAGAGGAAGGGAGAGAGATAGAGAGCCAGAAACGTCGATGAGAGAGAAACATCGACCAGCTGCCTCTTGCACGCCCCCTACTGGGGATGTGCCTGCAACCAACGTACATGCCCTTGACCGGAATAGAACCTGGGACCTTTCAGTCCGCAGACCGACACTCTACCGCTGAGCCAAACCGGTTTCGGCTGCCATTCTTATTACAGGGCTCAAGCCTCTTAAGTTTTAATAGAGGAAAACAATTTTCAAAGTATACTGACATTCCCTGTCTCACTGATGCACTAAAAAGTGCTCTGGGCTGGGAAAACTGACTTCACCCCAACAACATAAGATGGGGCTGAAATAAAAATCTTGGTCTTCCAATTCATTCATCTGTTCCTTCTTACGAACATTAACATCTCCTATGACAAGCAATTGTACAAGGCCTGACTGAGGGTGACCAGTAAGGAGAGAAAAGCAAGTACATACAGATGAGTCAAACATGTTTTGTTTGGTCACCAGTTCAGAAAAGAATTTGTTGAAGAAATGAGAGCTTGGCCAGTGTGGCTCAGTAGTTGAGTGTCGACCTATGAACCAGGAGGTCACGGTTCGGTTCCTAGTCAGGGCATGTGCCTGGATTGTGGGCTCCGTCCTCTGTGGGCAAGCGGGAGGCAGCCACTCTCTCTCATCATTGATGTTTCTATCTCTCTCTCCCTCTCCCTTCCTCTCTGAAATAAATAAAAATATATATTTAAAAAAAAAAAAAAAAGCCAAAACCAGTTTGGCTCAGTGGATAGAGTGTCGGCCTGTGGACTAAAAGGTCCTGGGTTTGATTCCGGTCAAGGGCATGTACCTTGGTTGTGGGCACATCCCCAGTAGGGGGTGTGCAAGGGCAGCTGATCAATGATTCTCTCTCATCGGTGTTTCTAACTCTCTACCCCTCTCTCTTCCCTCTGCAAAAATATCAATAAAATATATTAAAAAATAAAAAAGAGCAATGAAGAGAGCAATAAGAGAGATGCTACCCCTACCGAAAGGGAATCTAAGATCCACTCCAGGGCTCTTTCTACTTTACGATCTTCCCCAGGAAGTGAAAAGGCGCCCTCCTGCAGCGAGGCCTTCCTGCTGCCTTCCTGGGGGACACCACGCCCCTGGGGAAGCGGCAATGGGGGGAAGACTCCTTCCCACTGAAGGGCCATGACAAACCAATGGGTCTCCAGATATCCTTCTCCTGCTACACCCCAGCCACAACCCACAGAGAGGAGCGGCAGGCGTCCTGCAGTTAGAACCCACAGGGCTGGGGCTGTGAATGAAGCCAGTGGCTTGCCTGGAAGTCCCCTGGGGCCGGCCATGACCTTCTCAGAAGGCTTTAGTGAGGGGAAGGCGGGATCTCTGCCCGCCCCGCAGGGCCCTGTCGCCCTTCTGCTGTTCCCACCTGTGGAGGAAACGGCTGTAGGCTTGCGGTCTCCCCAACTTCTGGTTCAGCTCAAGGTCAGTCACAGGCTCAGGCTGTGAGTGCTGGGTGGCACCCTGACCCACCTGACCATTTCTGTTCATTCCAGAGGTTTATGGAGCCCCCACCACATGCAGGCTGAGTGGTACCCTGGGAATACAGGAAGAGCTCCCTCTGAGGGCAGCAAAAGCCAAAGTGATAATTACAGAGTCAGTGTAAGAGGCTCCGTGACTCAAGCGTGGTGACTCCGGGGCCGGCCCGGCCTCATTTTGAAACCTACCCTGGCCATTTGTTAGCGTGTGACTTTGAGGAAGTTGCTCAACCTCTCTGAGCCTGAGTTTCCTCACTGGGTAGTAGTATCAACCTTGTGAGATGAAGGTGCACATTAGAGATGACGTAACGGAAAAGTCTGGCCCGTAGCTAATCAATTCATGGTATTACTGATGTCTAGATTCAATACTGTGAGCATACACAGGGAATATGTGGGGTGGGGCAGGAAGCAGCATTCAAGAAAGCAACAAAAGATGAAAGTGGCAATTACCAGTAAGTTGGATCAGGGGGAAAAACGATTCTTCCTTTGCTCACTGCCAGGGAAGGCGGGCACGGCAGCGAGCAAAGGCTCCAAGGCGTTAATTGCACCGCGTGGCCGGGAGAGCGGGAGAGTGGCAGGAGATGGAGGAGGAGGGGCCTGGAGCTTGCCTGGATCCTGCAGGCAAGTGCGCCTCTGCGGACAGGCCAGTTTTCAGGAAAGTGGAAGATACTTTGTTTACTGACCATGACACTAAGCAACCTTGAATCATGTGATGAGAAAGTTAATTCCCTTTTTATTTATTTTAATTTTTAATTTTTTAAACCTGGGCATGTGCCCTGGCTGAGAATTGAACCATGACCCTCCTGGTTCGTAAGTTGATGTTCAACCACTGAGCCATCTTGGCCGGGCTATTCCCTTTTCTTTTCTTTTTTTTAACAAATCCATTTTATATCTTTACTCTTCAATAAGTTTACATTCTTGAGGGGTGCAGCATTACACGGATTCTGTGTCCAATGGCCTTAGTGGGAAGGTTGCTTTGGAATTGAGCACGAGCCATGCCACTGTTCCCGTGAGCACAAGTTCCCTTTCCCTGGATTACTCCGGTTTCACTCCTTTTACCACGAGTCACTTGTTCTTTGCTTTGTACACATAAGCACATCTCTTGCCTAGATAGACTTCAGTTTCATCTTGAGCATAAGCACCTTTAATTTTTTAAATAAATAAATAAATATATATATATATATATATATATATATATATATATTATTCCAGAGAGGAAGGGAGAGGGAGAGATAGAAATATCAATGATGAGAGAGAATCACTGTTTGGCTGCCTCCTGCATGTCTCCTACTGGGAACTGAGCCCACAACCTGGGCATATGCCCTTGACTGGAATGGGACCTGGGACCCTTCAGTCCGAAGGCCAATGCTCTATCCACTGAGCCAAACAAGCTAGGGCAGCAGCTCTAATTTTAAGAAGAGCTGTGTGCTCCCTCTGGTTCTGGAGACCCTGCTGAGAGACAACGGAAGTGGCCTTGAACCACAACCTTCCAGACATGTGTGTTGTTTCAGAAGCCCTGCTCCCATCAGACCTCCACAGGCTCCACGATGGAGCAAAGAAGGCAACGTTATTCCCTTTTCAGCTCTGTTTCAAGCCTTTCCTCCCATCAAGAGGAAGTCTCCACTTTTTAAAAAAAAATTATTATTATTTTTTTATAGTGGTCATTCTTTTATTTGAAAGTGAATAGATGCTCAGGCCACACACTCTGGTATGACAGTACTGCTGCCGCTGCACAAGAGTGATTCCGTCCGGGAAAACGCTCATCACAGTGTGTCATTGTGACCACCTACACTTGTTTAAAGTAATAATCATTTCTCTGGAGATATATTTTCAATTTAAAATTTCCCCATAAAGGGAGGGGGCGGAGGGTGGGGTGGGAACCTGGTGGAGGGGGGAAGAAATGAGGAACCTTTGTAATAATATGAACAATAAAGACTGATTAAAAAAATAATAAAATAAAATAAAAAATTAAATTAAATTAAATTTCCCCATCAAGAATCTTTTTACAAAACGCTATGAATCAATATAACCAAGTGCAACTCTGAGGAAGTCTCCACTTTTAATACTAACACCTGTGGTCCTCACTGGCCCCAAAGCGGCTGCTCTCGGCAGGCAGCTGCAACCACCAAAAATCCTGTTACGTTATGTTTTGGTTTTAGCTGCCGTGCAGAACAAGCGGCTTTCTGCTTCCAGGGGTGATATAACGTTTCCTTGTAAACTACATTTAAAAACAAGCCCCTGGAAGGAAAATACCAAGAAATGAAGGTACAAGGTCCGATGCAGAAAAGGCAAAAGTCACAAAGGTTGTACACAAAGGCTGTACTCCAGTGACTGAACTTCAGGAAATGCTGCGGAGGGCGCTAGGGAGTCACCCAAATTCTGAGCCTGGGAGGGCCAGGGCCACATAGGAGTCTTGGAGAGACAACCATGATCGAAAGGAGAGGCCAGGGGTCCAGGCCTGGTCGGCAGAGCCCATCGGGATGGAGTCAGTCCTGGGACTGTGGACGGACCTGAGAGGAGACATCCTGGGGACAGCATGTGTGGCCTGCTATGTGCTGGCAGAGGAAGAGGCCTTCGTGTCTGTCCTATGTGCTATGATTCTAGATGAGTGTCTGTCCGTGGAGTTTAGATGTTTCTATCCTCTCCCATCACAGCAGGAGGCTATGGGCCTCCTACCCCTTTGCCAACTGCCCAGTGCATTGAGTTCTGTGCGGCCCTGCAGGTGATCAGCTGCATGACCTGCCCGCTGACAAGTCAGAATCTCAGACCAGGGTGACCAAGGGCCCGGTGTGCCTGCAGCTGAGGGGTTTCCCCAAGACAGGAGACTTCAAGTGCTAAACGAGGGACAGGGACAGGGACAGTTCCGGGAAAACTGGGAAGCCCTGGTCCTCCAACCTCAGACAGAGCTTGTGGGGTGGGAGCGGCGGGAGCCCTGGGCCTGATCCTGTTGGGCCGCTGGTCTGAGGGCCAAAGTAAGATGCCCACAGGCTGCATGGAACCAGGCCCAGCAGTCCGTTCACGTTTATGTGAACAGCACCACCAGCCCAGAGCCAGCCCCCAACCTTTTCAAAAACTCCCAGTGAGCCCTGGCTGGTTTGGTCAGTGGATAGAGCGTCGGCCTGCAGACTGAAGGGTCCCAGGTTCCATACCAGTCAAGGGCATGTGCTCTGTTGTGGGCTCGGTCCCCAAGAAGGGGCTTGCAGGAGGCAGCCGATCAATGATGATTCTCTCTCATAGATATTTCTCTCTCTCCCTTCCTCTCTGAAATAAAGAATTAAAAAAAAAATGCTCAGTGACCTTAGTCCTTTTCAAGAAATGTTTCACCCCGATTGGAAGCCTCCAGTTTGAGAACACAGAGTCCCCAAAGATGCCACTTTCTAGGCTTGGCAACTTCTCAAAGGAAGGTCTCCAACTCTGACCTGTGGGCCCCAGTAGACTGCCATCACCCCATCCATCCTCCAAGGAGAATTTCCCAAAGTCTCTGAAGCACCCCCTGTTCCAGTCAACATGACCTGTCCCCCTTCCTCCCAATCTGACCTCCTCCTTCTGTTCCAGCCTGGAGGGCTTCCCTCTCACATCTTCCTGTGCTTGAACTCAACCCAAACTTTACAGTTTGGCTCAATGCACCCCTCTATGAGGCCCCCCATATCCTCTGGACAGAAGGTACTCCTGGTTTCCTGATCCTCTTCCAAAGCCTGACCTCACCTGTGGCAGCCAGTCAGGCCTACCTTTGCCCACCGCTCCCCACCCCTGTCCCAAAACACACACAGTTAGTAGTCAGCATATAGAATCCACACACAAATGGTCAAACCGTAACGCCTAATTGGGAGAAGTTCCACTGTCTCTCCACCGTCCCGGGGGGACAGTAAGGAGGCTCAGACATTGGGCCCCAGTCACTCAGCTGTGCAGAGACTCGGTGGTCTCTGAAGAGACTCGGTGGGAAAGGCTATTGGGCTGCCTGACAATTCCATGGATCATCAGGCAGCACAGGACCGAGGCGGCAGGAAAAGGTGTTTTGGGAGGGTGTCATGGGAGGTGTGGCCCAACTGGGGTCACAAAGGCATTTGAGCAGAGACATGAGGATAGGGGTTTGGGAGCCCAGGCACGCAGTCTTTGCATGGGCGCGGCCGGCTGCCGGGAGGATTTGTGGGGATAATGGACGGGAAGCCCTCAGCACAGTCAAGCTCTTCCCACACCTGGGGGATTACTGTCGTCAGCATCACCCGGACAGCTCACAGGAAGCAGAGGGCTCCAGGCAGCCAGGCCTCTGAGCTCAGGTTGCGCTGGATAATAATCCTGCCTCCTGATTAGCTCGGCCGGGAGGGAGGAGGAATGGGGCTGCAGCTGAGCCTCCCCGCTGCCGGGCGGACTGGCCCAGGTCAGACCTTGCGGTTCTGACAGAGCAGAAACCGGGCCGAGTGACTCAGACGTGCAAGAGGGAAGGAAGCTGGATGCAGGCAGAGGAAGACAGCAACCGAGGGCGTGACTGAGGACGGGCCTGGGAGGAGGATGAGACAAGGAGCAGACAGAGAGCAAGAGAATATCCTCTCCCCTCCCGCCCCTCCCGAGCTGCGGCAGAAAATCAGTGGAGTGACTCCAGTGATGGGTGCGGCAGGCCTCCGCATTTATAAACCACGAGGCCTTCTCAGGGCCAACTGGGTCTTTAAAAGCTTGTCTGAAAGGCACCCTGTTAGGGGAAGGAGTCAACCACGAACCGGAAACCTGTGAGGTGTACAAATACTGACGTCACTTCTCAGCAGGAAGGAGCTTGGGTGGAGCAAGCTGAGATTAAGGCCCTGCCTCCCTTCCTGCACCCGCAGCTGCCCAGCCACCAGGGGGACCCGCACTGAGGAGTGCCTGGGAGCACACACCTTCTGCCACACCGGCTTTCCTGCCCTTCCTCACACACACACACACACACACACACACACACACCTACTTATTTACAACTCCAGGGTTTTGTTTTTATTGTTTCCAAACCACATATTACCAGCTCCACTGCACCATTCAGGGCTCATCTCAAGTGCCACCTCCTCCTAGAGGCCTCCCCTGACTACCTCACCTAAATTAGCCCACTCCCCCACCTACTGTGCTCTCCCCTCAGATCCTCACAACTCAAACCCTCATCTCCGCAGGTTTTCGTGTCTTTGCTCAGATGTCATCTCATTCACAAAGCCTTCCCTGACCACTCTCCCCCAGCTCTCATCCCACCTCCCTGGTTTCCTCTTCTCTGTCTCACTTCCTAGATCTTTCTTTCTTTGCTGTTTAATTCTTTCCGCTGGAACGTCAGCTCCAAGAGCAGGGATTATTGTCAGATTTGTTTACTGCTGCGTTACCAGCCTCTAGAAAAGTACCTGGCACATAGCAGGGATTCAATAAATGTTTGAGGAGTGCTGAAACCGGTTTGGCTCAGTGGTAGAGCGTCGGTTTGGGGACTGAAAGGTCGCAGGTTCGATTCCGGTCAAGGGCATGTACCTTAGTTGCAGGCACATCCCCAGTAGGGGGTTTGCAAGAGGCAGCTGGTCGATGTTTCTCTCTCATCGACGTTTCTGGCTCTCTATCTCTCTCCCTTCCTCTCTGTACAAAATCAATAAAATATATTTTTTAAAAAATAAACGTTTGAGGAGTAAATGGATAAGTGTATACACATGTTTAAGAAGAGGGGCTCTGGTCAGACTGCCTGGGGTCTCATCTCAGCTCTTCCACTTACTGTGTGATCTTGGACTATTTACTTAACCTCCCTGAGACTCTAATCAGCAAAAGGAGAGTAACAACAGTTACTTGCCTCAGAGGATTATTGGGTGATTAAATAAGATCATGCAGCCGAAACTGGTTTGGCTCAGTGGATAGAGCGTTGGCCTGCAGACTGGGGGGGTCCCGGGTTCGATTTTGGTCAGGGGCATGTGTCTGGGTTGTGGGCGCATGCCCGGTGGGGGATGTGCAGGAGGCAGCTGGTTGATGTTTCTCTCTCATCGATGTTTCTAACTTTCTGTCCCTCTCCCTTCCTCTCTGTAAAAAAATCAGTAAAATATATATATATATATATATATATATATAAATATATTTTATTGATTATTTACTTGCTAACACTTTTTGTTTATTACTCCCTTCCTTATCATTCTGGTGTCAGCTCCCGCCTCCTTCCTCACTACTGACCCCCAGTTCCCAGCACGGTGTGGAGAGAGAAAGCCAGCCTCCTCTCCCATCGGGGCACGTGGACCCACACAGCTTCCACCGAAGTCGGGCCTCACCGATCTGCTTCTCCAGGGCGGCTGCTTCGCAGACGGTGGCCCGGGGCAGGATCCCAGGGTCGGTGAAACTCGTCTGCAGCAGGCAGCTCATGACGAAGAAGAAGAGCAGAGCAGCGATGATGGGGATGGCGAGGGTCAGCTGGCGGGCCAAGAAGGGGCAGCTGGAGGGAGAGGGAGAGACAGACGGGCAGTTACCCACAGGCTCCCTGGGCACAGGGCTAACATGCGAGGCAGCTATTGCCCTCCCAGCAAACGCCCCCGTACGTGAACGGAGCCTCTCCCAGAGGCAGCGGCCACTTCCCCACGAGCGCCTGCCATCGCTAATTAATCCTACGCTTCCGCCCTGGGCCAGGGCAGATGTGATCAGTACATCCCAGCACTGCACTGAGCTGCAGCCTCAGAATCCTCCCAAGCACAGCGCCTCAGGCAGCTTCTGCCAATTCACTGGAATGTCACTGGAGATGACCCACCCGTGACAATGTCCACTCATTCATCCCGTCAGTCAGTCACGCCACAATATTGACGGCGGCCTTCCACATGACGGCGGCCTTCAGTGAGAAGCAGAAATACTTGGCCGTGATAAGACAAGCGTCCCCTGTTCTCTCAAGGGGCTTAGGTCTAGTGAGGAGAACAGACACGTAAGCAGAGAACTGCCACACGGCCCTGCACAGTATGATGGAAGGGAAAGGCAGTAGGACAGTCAGGAAAACAGACTGGCTGAAGGAGACGCCTAAGCTGAAACCTGAAGAATGAGTCGGATTAGCCTGGCGGTGTGGCTTAGTAACTGAGCATCATCCTATGCACTGCGAGGTGGCTGGTGTGATTATGGGTCAGGGTATATGCCCAGGTTTGCGGGCTCAACCCCCAGTAGGGGGTGTCCCCTGCAGGACCGGGGGGGGGGGGGCAGCCAATCGATGCTTCTCTCTCTCCCTCTTCCTTCTCTCTCTCTTAAACCAACAGAAAGCATATTAAAAAGGAAAAACAGCCTGACTGGTGTGGCTCAGTGGTTGAACATCGGCCTGTGAATCAGGCGGTCATGGTTCGATTCCCGGTCAGGGCACATGCACGGGTTGCAGGCTCGATCCCCAGCAGGGGGCATGCAGGAGGCAGCTGGTTAATGATTCTCTCTCATCAGTGATGTTTCTCTCTTCCTTCTTTCTTCTCTGAAATGAATAAAAATATATTGAAAAACAAAGAATGAATAGAATCAGCCAGGTGAAGGGGGTCCGGAGAAGAGCATGGTCCAGCCACTAACACTGTTACCCAAAGACGGGTGTCCCAAGTCCGTTCTGTCAGGCCTCGGACCCCAGCCGGCTTGGAGGACACTGTGTGCGCAGGTCTGATTTTGAGGCCCTCCCCTGTTAAAAACCACGGTCCTCTGCTGCCTTCCTCCCACTGAGTGAGGAGCTGCTATTTGGAGGATAACTGGCCGCTGGGAGGCCCGAATCAGCCAAGATTCCAGGAATTGGCATCACAGCAGGAAGCAAACCTGTGGGCACCTACGTGCTATTTCTGGAGCTTCCATCATTTGAGGTTCTGGCTACCAGAGAGGCCCACACCTTGAGGAGCAGAGACTGCCAAGGCCAAGGGCTCCAGTGGGACATATTCTGCTCCAAACCTCTCAGTGCTCCCAGGTGCAAACCTCAGAGCTGAGCCTTCCATGTCACCCACATGACAACTCGACCAGTTCACGTCCAACCAGACTTTTTGGGGGAATAGAGAAAACTTGAGGTCTGAGAGTTATAGAGCCCTCAAAATCAGCAAGTCCCAGCGCCCAGATTTTATAAAAGGGGACTCAGACACACACAGCCATAGCCAAGGTCACCCAGCCAGTAACAGGACTGAGTCTCTAGGGGCGCCCAGCAAATGCTCTGTCCATTCATCTTCAACAAATATATATCGTATTGAGTGGCCACTACACACCAGACACTATTCTAGGCACTAAGACTACAATAGCGAGGAGGATAAAAATCCTGCTCTCACGGAGAGAGGCCTGAAACAAAATGTACACATATGGTATGTCAGATGAGAATAAGCCAGGGCAAAGGGACTGGTTTGCCATGTTACAGGGATGGTAAGGGAAGGACAGAAGAGGGAAAGGGCGTGAGCCACGAGGCCACCTAAAGATGAAAGACCTGGGGCCGGAGTGTGCCAGGAGGCCATTGTGCCTGGAGGGGAATACACAAGGGGAGCGGGAGGAGATGGTACGGGGAGAAAGTCCTTTATCAGGGCTCTGGCCCTAATCCAGAGAGCCGGGGAGGACCTACAATGAAAGATACACCATCTGGGGTGGGAAGCAGGGCAGAAGCTGGGAGCCCTGCTTGGAGGCTGTGCAATAATCCACCAAACAAACAACGAAGCCAAACCATTCTCAGCAGGAAGGCCCTAGAGAGCCGCCTCTGCCTTTCCCCAGAGCAAGAGGCGAGCATGAGCACCTCTCATCCTCCACACCCTCACCGACAGCATTCCCATCATGCCACGCCAGCTCCCTCCTGAGGTTCACCCCAGGCCAGACTGAGGGGAGCTCTTGGCCCAAACCCCAACCCCCTGCCAACTCCACTACCCCAAGTGGAAAGGAGCAGAAATAGAGATGTTTCACAAGCTCCCCCCAATCCCAGAAGTCCTCACTTCCTCCCATCTGGGGACAACTCTGTCACCAGTGAAGACACCCACTCAGCCCAGAGAAAGTCCTGCTTCTGAACTGGCCAAATCCCACACAGCAGGTCACGGGGCCCACCCACGGCAAGCACCGCTTCCTCCTGCCCTCCTGCCCTCCTGCCCTCAGAATACTGGAAAGGGAACTTTCAAAACATCCCCGAGGGCAGGCCCTAGGACATGGATCTGAAACTCAGTCAGGGGCCAGGGAGGGGGCGCTTCTGCTCGTTAAACTACCCCAGAACTTCGTGTCCACCCGCATCAGAAGGGAAGGGTGAAAGGAGAAGCGAAGCGGTAGGAAGTCCTCACCTTGCTTCAAGGGGAAAACCAAGGTTGCAGATAGGTGACCTGGCAGCCTGAAAGGCTACCCGGGGGCTATTGTCTTTGTGGCAGCCTCATTCATCATGGCCCCACGCCCCAGGGAATAGTTTTTGGCAAAGATAACAGTCAGAGCTGCCACTAGCATTAAATTCCTGTTATAGGCTGAAAGCCACATGAGTGACCATGCCACCCTCATGACAGCCTGAGGGCGTGGGTACTGTTATAAACCCCATTTATAGATGAGGAAACTGAGGCTCTGAGAGGTGACGTGACTGTCCCACAGTTACCGCGTGGTGGATCCGGAATTTGAACCAGGTCTCTTGGCGCCAGAGATGGCATTCTTTAACTACACTGGATCATGATGCAAGACCACAAAAGATGGGGAGACCTCGGAGGGAAAGTGGAGCTCATACAGCATGGAGTGGGCGTGTACATGTGCGTACATGTGTGCGTGCAAGGAACCATCTAGCAGGTAGCTGAAGCTGGGGACCCAGGGGAAGATGGGAAACTTCTGATACAAATATGTGACCCTCGTAAAATAACAGGTGCTCCCTCCTCATCCATAAGCTGGAGTTAGCATGTGGGCCAACCTGGGGACATGAAGACGTTAGAACTCACGGGAGCAGACATGACCTGTCACACAAAAGCACTCTGGACTCTCCCGAAAAACAGAGGCACCGCAGCTCCTGCCAAGGGCAGGCCGGAGGGATGCCCGGTGCTGAGGGCGGGAAGCCAGGAGGTGAGGAGGAGGAGGGGTGGGGAGCAGTCTTGGGGGAAACAGGGGGAGATGGAGGGAGGAAAAGAAGCTCTGAAGAAGCTAAAGTGCTGGGGAGGGAAAGGGGGTCTGAGAGGCCCAAACATGTCTGAGGGAAGATTGCCCGAGCACCTGGCAATGGGAGAGGAGCAAGGTGAGACGTCAGAGCAGAGAGATAACCAAGCGCGTCCTAGAGGGACCCTGAAGCTAATGGGAAGACCGCTAGGAAACCTGTGGTGGGGAGTACGCAGCCAGAAGCCATGGCAGAAACCCAGAAGTTATCAGGAAGGGATAAGATCGAGGAAAGATGCCTCAAGGGGTCAGAAAGAGCCTGGGGGAAGGAGGGCCTGGCCTGGGGATAGGTAAGGAGAGAGATCGCCAAGGAGCAGGAAGGGCGGTAGGGGTGGGGGCAGCGGGAGGGGGGTCGGGGGCCAAGGGACATGCGAGGGCTGTGTTCCTGGCAGAGGCTGGCAAAGGCAGGGTGCCAGGGAAGGATGGGGTGCCAGGGAGGGAGCACAGAGAATGGGGTGGCTAGGACGGTGGATGGGGACCAGGAAGGAAGGATAAGATAAGAGATAGGCAAGGAGGAGGGGCCTGAAGGCAGACTCTCAGGCACCGGGAGGATGCAGGCCCCGGAGCCGGGGATCGGAAGGTGCCTGCAGGTGCTGCGCAGGGTGGAGAGAGAGAGGACGGTGCCCGGCGGGGACCGGAGGGGCTGCATGCCCATCAAAGGCTGGCGAAGCGGGGGAGGGGCGTGCAGGGCCGGAGGAGGCCGGAGGGGATGGGGTGCCGGAGGGGCTGGGGCTGGGGCACTCACTCGAAGACGAAGAAGAGGACGGTGGTGGAGAGGATGAGCAGCAGCGTGAGCGCGAAGACGCTGCCGTGGCCGGCCAGCATGAGGCGGCCGCCGCAGTAGAAGCGGTTGCGGCCCGGGAACACCTCCCACTTGCGCCGCGGGCGGTGGCCGATGCTGCCGCTGCCGCTGCCGCTGCTGCCCCAGCGCGGGGCGGGCGGCGGGGGCCCGGGGCCGGCGCCGGGGGGCGCGGCGGGGCCGGGGCGGCGCGCCCCTGGGGAGGCGGGCGGCGGCGCGGCCCCGGGGCTGATCTGCTGGTACTCACAGTCCTTCATGCGGCCGCGGCCTCGCTCCGCGCCCGCGGCCCGGCCGCCGCACCGGGACCGGCCGAGCGGCGGAGCTGGCGGCGCGCGGCGCTCGCTCCTCGCCGGGGGCGGCCCCACCCCGCCCGCCCCGCCCGCGCGGCCTCCCGCCGCAGCGCCCCCTCCGCCCGCGCCGGGGATGGCGCTCGGGCCCGCGCCGGTCCTGCCCGGTGCCGGCGCCGCCGGTCCCTCCGCCCCAGCCGCCGGCCCCTCCGCACAGTGCCTGGGCGGCAGATGCGCACTCAGGGCTTTCCGTTCCCTTTCCAGCGAACCATTTGGGGGGCGGCCCCTGGGTGCGCGCACCCTGCCCAGCGCCGCGATTCGGTGGCGGAGTCTCCTTCTGCAATTCAGGGCCGGGCTCCACCTGTCTCAGGACTGACCGGAAAGGCATTTTCCGGGCTAGCAGGAGTGGGAGTGGGGACAGGATCTTATTAGAAAGCCAGGGGCCTGTTAACCGCCGTCTTGCAGTTCAAAGTGCCCAGGCGTTGTGTGTGGCACATGCTCTGGCCTTCCTTACCCAGCTCTGTGATCTGGACACAGACCCAGGGATCCAGGTGGCACCTCATGTCACAGGTCCCACTTCAACACAAGAGGAAGATTCGTGCTTCAGGGACGCAGTGTCTTTCGGGAATTCTGGGTACATTCATTTGCTATTGGTGTGTAACAGATCTAGCGGCTTACAGCGACACATTATCTCACAGGCTCTCGGTCAGGAGCTCCCCGCACAGCTCAGCTGAGTGCTCAGCGTCTCAGAAGGTTACAATCAGGGAAAGGTGTGAGCCAGGCTGCATTCTCCTGTGGAGACTCAGCCGGGGAAGAATCCACTTGCAAGCCCATTCAGGTTGTTGGCAAACCTGATTTCCCTGCGAACGGATGACTGGGGGCCCGTGATTTTTGCTGGCTGTCCATTGGAGGTGCCGCTCAGCCACCTGCAGCTCCTGGAGGTCAGTTACCAGGGTTCCGTGCCACGTGGGCTTCTCCAGCAGGGCGCTTACTTCAAGCCCACAAGGAGAGTCTTAGCTCTAGGCTGTCAGGACAGAGTTTTATATATTGTGACTTATTCTATTGTCCAGCTGACCCTTGAACACCATGGGTTTGAACTACACTGGTCTGTTTATACACAGATATTTTTTTCAATAAGTACCTGTATTTTTTCCCCTCCCACAATTGGGAGTCCACGATGGGAGGGCTGACTATATGCACTGATGTACACCGTTTTCTATTGGGGACTTGAGCATCTTCAGATTTTGGTACCTGCCTGGGTCTTGCAACCCCCGTTCCCCCATGGATACCGTGAGAGTTAAAAGTTAAACATGGATTTTTAAAAATATATATTTTATTGATTTTTTCACAGAGAGGAAGAGAGAGGGATAGAGAGTTAGAAACATCGATGAGAGAGAATCATCAATCAGCTGCCTCTTGCACACTCCCCACTGGGGATGTGCCCGCAACCAAGGTACATGCCCTTGACCGGAATCGAACCTGGGACCTTCTAGTCTGCAGGCCTACGCTCTATCCACTGAGCCAAACCGGTTTCGGCTAAACATGGATTTTTGACTGCACAGAGGTTGGTACCCTCAACCCCTGCATTGTTCAAGATTCAACTTATATATGTAACGGGAGCAACATCCCAGAACTTCCGCCATATCCTTCAGGTTAGAAGAAAGTCAGAGTCTCTCTTTAACACACGAGGAGAGGACTGCACAGAGGTGTGAATATGGGGAGGCAGCAATCACTGGGAGTCATCTTAGGGTCTGTCCACCAGACTGGGGTTATTGGAAAAGTATAGGAAGAAGGCTGGAACTAGAGTGGGAATGAGTAAGAAAGGAAGTCAATATACACAACGGGAAGGGGTAGAAAGGCCACAACAATAACCTCAAGGAACACTAATTGGTACAATGCCCAAGGCCACCCACATGCGCCCTTGGTGCCAAAGATTCTGCATTTGATAAACCCTACCTTGGAGTGAACCAAGTTGTGGGCTTCCTTCCTTCTCACTTGTTGGCTTTGGGAAAAGTTACAAAACTGGACACACTGGTTCCTGTACACATTCCTGCTGTCCCGCCTCAAGTGGGTCCTCTTTAATCCCTAAATGTCTTCTTGTTCCTTGTCACTGTGTACAAACCAACTTGATTTTCAGCTTTCCTCCTCTCTACCTTATCATTTCTATTTGAATCTATGCTTTCCTCTTATCTATGATAATAAAAGGGTAATATGCTAATTAGTCCGGAAACCCTTCCAGACAAAGCTGGGGCCGGAGGGAAGCCAGCCCGGTTCACAGGTGCCAGAGGAAAGCTGGTGGCAGCAGCTGGGAGAAGGAAGGCCTACTTCTGCAGGAATTTTGTGCATCAGGCCTCTAGTCCTATATAATAGAAAGCATCATATGCTAAGTGTCCAGTTGTCTGGTCATCTGTTCAACCAATCAAAGCACAATATGCTTATGATATGCTAAGGATGCTCAACTGCTTGCTATGACATGCACTGGACACCAGGGGGCAGACGCTCCAATAGGTAGGTTAGCTTGCTGCTGGGGTCTAGCCCATCAGGACTGAGTGAGATGGGCCAGACATGCCCTGGAGTCCTCCCTTGGTCCCTTCCTGGCTTGCCAACCTCCTGCATCCCTCCCCAGCCCCAATCATGTGGGGTCCCTTGGGCTAGCCTGCACCCTCTCACAATCCGGTATCCCTTGGGAGATGTTGGAGGACCGGTTTCAGCCTGATCCCTCAGGCCAGGCCGAGGAACCTCACTGGTGCATGAATTGTAGTCTTAAATATGTGGACCTGCCTATGGCCAACCCTCCACTCATGCCTTATTTCTTCCTGTTCATTGAGACTGCAAACACATACTCAATTCTCCTCTATCCATTAAAAAGCAAAACTAAACTAAAAAAACCGACGACAGCCTGGCTAGTATGGCTCAGTGGTTGAATGCCAACCCATGCACCAAGAGGTCACCAGTTTGATTTCTGGTCAGGGCACATGGCCTGGGGCTGGATTCCCAGCAGGAGACAGCCAATTGATGTTAATGCAAAGATGTTTCTATCTCTCCCTCTCCCTTCCTCTCTCCAAAAAAATCAATAAACACATATTTAAAAAAACACGACAGAGCCCTAACTGCTTTGGTTCAGTGGACAGAGCGTTGGCCTTCGGACTCAAGGGTCCCAGGTTCAATTCCAGTCAAGGGCATGTACCATGGTTGCAGGCACATCCCCAGTAGGGGGTGTGCAGGAGGCAGCTGATTGATGTTTCTCTCTCATCGGTGTTTCTAACTCTCTGTCCCTCTCCCTTCCTCTCTGTTAAAAAATTAATTTAAAAAATATTTTAAAAAAACAAACACGATAGAAACAGCTTCCCATGTTTGGCTACCTCTTACTCTAGCTTCAGGCTTATCTTTTTCTCTCTCTAATAGAGTCACGTTAAAGAGCAACTACAGTTTCCTGGTCACCTATTCATTCCTTAGCTTCTTTTTTTTTCTTTTTTCTTTTTTTAATATATTTTATTGATTTTGTACAGAGAGGAAGGGAGAGAGATAGAGAGTTAGAGACATCGATGAGAGAGAGTCATCGATCAGCTGCCTCTTGCACACCCCACACCGGGGATATGCCCGCAACCAAGGTACATGCCCTTGACCGGAATCGAACCCGGGACCCTTCAGTCCCCAAGCCGACGCTCTATCCATTGAGCCAAACCGGTCTCAGCTATTCCTTAACTTCTTATAATTTGGCCTGTCTACATCACTCTCCTAAAACTTCTACCTTAAATGTCCCTAGGGATGCATTTTTAAAAAACATTTTTATTGATTTCAGAGAGGAAGGGAGAGGGATAGAGAGACAGAAACATCAATGATGAGAGAGAATCACTGACCAGCTGCCTACTACGGGGGATCGAGCCCCAAACCCAAGCATGTGCCCTTGGCTGGAGTCGAACCTGGGACCCTTCAGTCTGCAGACTGATGCTCTGTCCACTCAGTCAAACTGCCTAGGGCAGTAGTGATGCATTTTGTATGGCATTCTCACCAATTACCCACAGTTCCCAGACTCTTTTATAAATAGGCATAGCCAAGGGACTGAATTCTGGCTAATAGAATATGAGTGAAAATGACAGGCTGGCCCATAAAACTCCCAAGTGCTGATCCTTGCTCTCTCCCATCTGCTAGCAGAACAGAGGAGACTCTAAAGACCTAAAGAAAGTCAACCAGATGCCCCTATTCCAAGTTTCAGGATCCCACTCATTTTTAATCACAAAAGACTTATTAAGCCAAAGCCGGTTTGGCTCAGTGGTAGAGCATCGGTCTGCGGACTGAAGGGTCCTGGGTTTGATTCCGGTCAAGGGCATGTACATTGGTTGCGGGCACATCCCCAGTAAGGGGGTGTGCAAGAGGCAGCTGGTCGATGTTTCTCTCTCATCAATGTTTCTAACTCTCTATCCCTCTCTCTTTCTCTCTGTAAAAAATCAATTAAAAAAAAAAAGACTGAATTACCAACAGACGCTGCCGAGTTTTCTGTTCATGTCGAGGTTGAAGCCTCATGATGACTGGTAGCATGGATCTCTCTCACCCAGTGAAGCGAGCTGGGCCCTCCCTGGAGAAGAAACCAGGGTTCCCCAAGATAAGTGATCAGTGCTGGGGCCCCGCCAGCAGGCAAGGAGATCCTAAGGCAGGAGCTGGGCGTGGAGGCCACGGGGGCATAGGCTACCAAGGAGACAGAACTGAACCTCACATCACCCTGCTTGGCCCAGGAGGATGGCTGATTAGCCAGAGACGGGTAAGATTCCTCAGGGAAGGAACAACCTAAGACAAGCACAGTCGAAGAGGGGCCATCAGGAGAGAACTTGGGGGTCATCTGAGGTGGGGCACAGACCCACACCCCCCAACTTTGCAGAGGCCTGAACCCTCACCCTTGATGAGAGAGTCTCCTGCCCCCATGGCTGATTAACTTCCCATGCCCAGCTCAAATTGGGACCCGGGGAAAAGACAGAGACTTGGCTGACAGCAGCTGCCCTCTCACTACAATAAGACGTGTTTAAGTTGTCTTGTACCCATGGTGTGGGGAAGTGGGTTTTTGATATCTAAATCCAGCCTACCACCAGGAATGCTCAGGGCCTACTCAAGAAGGCAAATAATCCTTTCCACTAATATTTACAGGGTAAAATAAGATTGTTTTAGAGTAATAAGTTTGACAGTAAAATAGTAGACAAGTTTTCAGGGTAATTTAAATTGGCTAATTGAAATAAGCAAATATTCTAGAAAAATTAATTGCACTGGACAAAAAGCTGTTCCTAAAGTGTTTACTAAAATTTTTATTGGTAGTTCATCTCATGATAAAATCTCACAACAGAAATGAACCTAAAGCAGTCATATTAAAGTGCAAAAAATTAAAATTTATTAACTTATTTATTTTAAAATATATTTTATTGATTTTTCACAGAGAGGAAGAGAGAGGGATAGAGAGTTAGAAACATCGATGAGAGAGAATCACCGATCAGCTGCCTCTTGCACACCCCCTAATGGGGATGTGCCCGCAACCAAGGTACATGCCCTTGACCGGAATCGAACCCGGGACCTTCCAGTCTCCAGGCTGATGCTCTATCCACTGAGCCAAACCGGTCCCAGCCAAAAAATTAAAATTTAAAAGCTATCAAGACTACATTATAAAATTTTCAAAAGCCTCCTAATATTTAAATCAAAAAAGGGGGAAAGTAGAAGAATATCATATAAGAAAAAAAATATCCTATAAAGAAATTACATCTAGAAAATTTGTACTTTAGAAAATTAATTGTAATGCTAACAGCAAGACACCCATGAAAAACACACATGGTGTCAAAACAAGCCAGAGGAAAATCATTTGGGCAAAAAAAAATGAAAAAGGATCCCAGATTTCTTTATTAACTTTTGGTCAAGAATATGTTTGTATATTTTCAGAAAATAACTCTGAGACCATGTGGATTTCGACAACAGAGAGGAATTGACAGGACCACTCCAACCATGAAGACAGAAGAAAAGCAGTCCAGAGATGGAAGATGCTGATGATGCCTTGCCATAATAGCAGTCAGCAGCTGTGTATCACTGCAGGTTGTCCAGCACCAAACCAGAGAGGGTTGGACCTGCATTTGTCCACCATCCAGAACTGAAATATCATTGCTGACATATACACATAAGGAACTGTTTGACATTGAAATTGGGTCTCAAAAGAACTATTGGCTCAGAAAGAAACTCACTACAGACTGATTCATATGTCTTTCAGCCTAACTATTATTGCTTGTCTCATTTTTGATTCTTATAAGTGTATTTCCAGTAGGACATGATCTCATTCATCTAGGAGAAATGGTGAACAACATAGACTGATGAATAAGAACAGACCCAGAGATAAGGAGCCATGGGTAAGACTGTTGGACCTCAAAGGGAGGGTGGGGATAAAAGGACTTGTGTGCATACATATGAGCCTAACCAGTGGTCAAGGACAATAGGGGGTGGGGGCATGAGTGGGATAGGTGGGGGATTGGAATGGGGGGTTGAGGACAAATATGTGATACCTTAATCAATAAAGAAATATTTTTTTTTAAAAGACTGAATTAAACAGATATAACTGCACCATGCATAATTTTTGTTTGTTTTATTTGTAGCAAATAACTCTTGTGGCTATAAGAAATAAGAGATTATTTTATGGCTATCATAGAAGCTTTTTGATTCTCTTACCATGATTAGAGGGGGGAGTTTAAAGACCCAAATTTGTCATTTTCTGCAAGGACTCATGCATTCAGAATTCCTCCCATATCAAGTCCCTGTAGTCATCACCACTGCCACAACAGTCAACTGCAACAACCATTTGGGCCTCCAAGGCACTTGCTTTGGTTAACACTTCATCACAAATAGCCCCGGGTGATAATTTGATTAATCATGATGCCACAGCATGCCATGGATTAGTAGCTTCACATTTCTCATTGGCAAGGAGCTTACTTAGCACATTCAAACTCAATGACACAACCAAGCCAGTTCCCTAATCCTAACTTTCAAAGTCTATTTCCTAGGACCAGTACTAATACCAATTTCTTTTTTGTAAATGTTGTGTGTGTTTTTAAAAATATAGTTTTATTGATTTCAGAGAGGAAAAGAGAGAGGGAGAGAGAGACAAACATCAATGATGAGAGAGAATCATTGATCAGATGCCTCCTGCATGCCCCCTACTGGGGCTCAAGCCCGAAATCCAGGCATGTGCCCTTGACTAGAATCAAACCCGGAACCCTTCAGTTTGCAGGCCAATGCTCTATCCACAGAGCCAAACCGGCTAGGTCAAGAGTCCACTTTTTATAGCAGTCAGAGTCCAGCCAATGAGATAGTAATCATACCATTCACTAGGCAGAGAGACTCTTATATAACAATATATAATAAAGAGGTAATATGCAAATTGACCATCATGCTCTTGCACAAAATGGCCACCCTCATGTGGTCACAAGATGGCTGCCACAAGATGGCTGGCAGGGGAGGGTAGTTGTGGGCAACCAGGCCTGCAGGGGAGGGCAGTTGGGGGTGACTGGGCCAGCAGGAGAGGGCAGTTGGGAGAGATCAGGCCGGCAGGGGAGCAATTAGGTGTCGATCGAGCTGGCAGGGGAGTGGTTAGGGGTGATCAGGCTGGCAGGCAGAAGCGGTTAGGGGCAATCAGGCAGGTGAGCAATTGGGGGGCAGCAGTCCTGAATTATGAGAAGGATGTCCAACTGCTGGTTTAGGCCCGATTCCACAGGGCCTAAACTGGCAGTCGAACATCCCCCGAAGGGTCCCAGATTGGAGAGGGTGTGGGCTGGGCTGAGAGACAGCCCCCCCCCCCCCAGACATGAATTTTGTGCACTGGGCCTCTAGTTTAACATAAAGAATGGTTAGAATGGTTAACTAAATATCGAGTTGCTAA
The DNA here is from genome assembly GCA_036971965.1 of Nyctalus aviator. NCBI lineage: Eukaryota > Metazoa > Chordata > Mammalia > Chiroptera > Vespertilionidae > Nyctalus > Nyctalus aviator. The sequence goes on from CM072923.1 coordinate 179,756,361, forward strand.
CTAGACAACTGAAAGGGTAAAAAGAAAACTCTGAGAGGTAACAACAACAGGAAGCATCTATAATTCCCAGAACTAGGAGAGCAAAGGAAAGAGCTTGGAATTACTAAAACTTAGACACTTAGGAAAGGGGCTCTACAGAGTTGAAACTCAGACCTCCAAGTCTGATGCTGGTGTCTCTGAACTTGGAAGAGGGACCGACACCTCTGAGGAAAGGGGTGCTGCCAGTTGATGCTGGTGTCTCTGAGTGGGACACTACGAAGCTGCAGTTGTTGGAGAAAAAACTGCAAAGTGGAATCAGCTCCTGCTACAGGAAGGAACTGCTGCCGCCAGGGTGAAGGAGCATCGCTGGGGTTACCTCACAGCACAGGAAGCAAACAGTCTTCTTCCTCCTCCCATCTCAGTATCTCCCTCTGGTGGCCATCATTGGCAGAGCCAGACATAGGGCCAGCTGACAAAGCAGAAATGTGATTTGCAGAATCCCAGCTCCAGTATCTCCTAGCAGAAAGTAGGATGGTGGGTTTGGGGCTGAAAGACAATAGCTGAATAACTAGCACAGGTTCCTTTATAAAGTATTTGAAAGAAGAGGTGGACTTAGGTGACAAGTAGCTGGAATCCAAGCAGACACGGAAGGGAAATACAGTGTGGGGCAAAAGTAGGTTTACAGTTCTCAGTACATGGACTCACAGTTTATTCTTGTATTGTTATTGTTTATTAATTATTGTATTATTTTCCAAATGAATAACTGTAAACCTACTTTTGCTCCACCCTGTAGAGAAAGTCTAGAGGTGATGGGACTTTCAGGGTGGGAAAAGCTGACGACAAATAAGATTGAAAAAGGAGATTGGCCCTGGCTGATGGGGTTCAGTTGGTTGGGTGTCATCCCATGCACCAAAAGATTGCCTGTTCGGTTCCCAATCAGGGCTCAATTCCTGGTAAGGGGCATGTAAACAATCAATGTCTCCCTCTCACATTGATGTTTCTCTCTCCCTCTCCCTTCCTCTTTCTCTAAAAATCAATAAAAATATTTTAAAAAAGATATTGAGCCACAGGAATTGAAAGATGTGACCTCTAGGCAAATACCCAGTGAAGAGCAGGATCTTCCCAGTTAATTCACACAGCTTTAATGGAGCCATCATTACGCTGAGAGTCAGGCAAGGGGTGAAGAAGCAAATGAATGTCTTAGGTTGAGAATTATATCTAGGAAAGAACTTGAGTGTGGTTAGCCTCACGTGACTATGACTACCAGCAAATAGAAGAGAAACCTGTTGTGTTAATTTTGTATGTCAACTTGGCTAGCTGCAGTATGCAGATATGTGGTCAAATATTATTCTAGAGTAGAGACCCGGTGCATGAAATTTGTGCCCTGCTGAAACCAGTTTGGCTCAGTGGATAGAGCGTCGGCCTGAGGACTGAAAGGTCCTGGGTTCGATTCCGGTCAAGGACATGTACCTTGGTTGCAGGCACATCCCCAGTGGGGGGTGTGCAAGAGGCAGCTGATTGATGTCTCTCTCTCATCGATGTTTCTAACTCTCTCTTCCTCTCTGTAAAAAAATCAATAAAATATATAAAAAAAAATATTCGTGCCCTCAGGGGGGAGTCCCCCAGCCTGGCCTGTGCCCTCTCACAGTCCGGGAACCCTCAGGGGATGTCTGACTGACATCCTTAGCGCTGCTGGGGAGGTGGGAGAAGCTCCTGCCTCTGTAGCTGCACTCGCCAGCTGTGAGCCTAGCTTCTGGCTGAGCAGTGCTCCCGTGAGAGCGCACTGACCACCAGGGGGCAGCTCCTGTGTTGAGCTTCTGCCCCTTGGTGGTCAGTGCACATAATAGTGACCAGTCATTCTGCTGTTTGGTCAATTTGCATATTGGCCTTTTATTATATAGTACTAGTGGCCCAGTGCACGAAATTTGTGCAAGGGGGTGTCCCTCAGCCCAGCCTTCGTCCTCTCCAATCTGGGACCCCTCAAGGGATGTCCGACTGCCGGTTTAAACCAGCAGTCGGACATCCCTCTTGCAATCTGGCACCACTGGCTCCTAACCGCTCACCTGCTTATTAGCCTGCTTGCCCCCAACTGCCCCTCCCACTGGCCTGCTCACCCCCATCTGCCCCTCTCTTGCGGGCCTGCTTGTTCCCATCTGGCCCCCCCCCCCCCCCCCACTGCTGGCCTGATCACCCCTAACCACCTCTGCCTCAGCCCCGCCTCCATAGCTTTGTCCAGAAGGATGTCCAGAAGGTCTCCTGGTCTAATTAGCCTATTACCCTTTTATTAGTGTAGATTTTTAAAAATATGCATTTTATTATTTTTTTTACAGAGAGGAAGGGAGAGGAATAGAGAGTTAGAAACATCGATCAGCTGCCTCCTGCACACCTCCTACTGGGGATGTGCCCACAACCAAGATACATACCCTTGACTGGGATCAAACCTGGGACCTTTCAGACTACAGGCCGACACTCTATCCACTGAGCCAAACGGGTTAGGACAGTATAAATGTTTTTGTGAAGGACCCTACTGGTCCTTCAAAGTCCAGCTCGAAGGCCATTTCTCTAGGAAGCCTTTGCAGGTATTCCAAGCTGGAAGGGGTCTCCACCTTATGTGAATTTACAGAGTTCTTACTCTTTACCTCAGTGACCTCTTCCTAAGCATGGGAGCAAAGCTTTAATTCATCCTCTTCATAAAAAGTCCACGTATAGAGATACAGAGTGAGACGTTTAAGTATCCCTTCATTCCCCAGAATTGATCAGTTTCTATCTTTAAGAAAAACCACATTTTTATTGATTTTAGAGAGGAAGGGAGAGATAGAAACTTCAATGAGAGAGAATCACTGATTGGCTGCCTCCTGCACGCCCCCTATTGGGGATCGAGTCCACAGCTCATGCACGTGCCCTTGATTACAGTGAACCTGGGTTCTTTCAGTCTGCAGGCCCATGCTCTATCCACTGAGCCAAATGAGCTAGGGCGATCAGTTTCTATCTTTTTTTTTTTTAATTTTTTTAAAAAAATATATTTTATTGATTTTTCACAGAGAGGAAGGGAGAGAGATAGAGAGCCAGAAACGTCGATGAGAGAGAAACATTGACCAGCTGCCTCCTGCACACCCCCCACTGGGGATGTGCCCGCAACCCAGGCACATGCCCTTGACCGGAATCGAACCTGGGACCCCTCAGTTCGCAGACCAACGCTCTACCACTGAGCCAAACCGGTTTTGGCCAGTTTCTATCTTGATTAATGTTTCTATGTATCTGCTAGCAACTCTATGAGACAGTTATATGAGAACAGGAGGTATAGCAAGTCATCTTTATTCCCCTAAAATAGGAACAAATAATTGCTGAAAGAATTGTTTCCAATCCTTTGAACCTGCACACATTACATTTTTAGATGAAGGTGAGAGAGTCTGTTCAAGAAAAATAGCCCCCACCTCCCTTGGGGGACTGGTGAAGACATGTCAAACATTCCCTCTCCTCCCACCTTCATTAAAGAACAAAAAAGCACCGATTTGTAGGTACAAGAAGCTCTGGTTTCTGTTTCAGCTAGGTCTCTGGAGGAAATTACTTTTCTCTGAAATTGTAGACGCCCAATCCAGCTGCAGCATTGTGAGACCTCAGGGTAAACAGGAAGCTTCCTGCCCTGGGCCCTTCATGTCCTTCTCCCAGACTATTAAAAGGCTGTTATTAGGATGGTAAAAAGACAGCTGCTGGCCATAAAACCATCCCATCCCTTAGATCCTTAGAGAAGAGCAGCTCCATCCTTCCAAGGTCAAAGAGAAAACTGTTGTCTCCGGGCCACACAGGTGTGTCCACCTCGCTGGGGCCCTTAGTTTTCGCCTCAGTGATCAATTGGAACCATATTGGTCTTTGCTGAACACCAGAGTGGTTTAGTTGAGAAGATGGGATTCCCATTTATAAGGTCTCTGGGATGTGAGGGCGATCTGGCTGCGACATCTGTCACCCCATTGATCGCCAGGGTTGATTCGGCTGATCTGGCTGGCTAGGCGGGTGTCCCCCTCCTCCCTCACCGATCCATGTGCGTCCCTCCCGAAGCTGCGCGCTCGGTCGAAGAGGACGACTTTCCCCCAAGAGGAGAGGACCGGTCTTCGGTCAAGGGTATACGAGTAGCTGCGCTCCCCTGCTAGAACCTCCAAACAAGCTCTCAAGGTCCATTTATAAGGTCTCTGATCCTTGGAATCACTTGGTTCTGGGGGTTTTGAGATCTAGTGTAAAGGTTAGGCTGAGACTGCCTGGCAGTGAAATCACCCTACCCTGTGGAGTTTGAGTCACCTTTCAGTCCTGATTGTCCCCCAAGAAGAGACTGCGTGAGAGCAGAGTCTAGCGCTCCTACCTCTGCAATGAAGAGCTGAAACAGGACCGCAGTTCTTCCTGCACAGAGTGGAAGTCCCTGGGTTTGCAGCTGTTGATGAGGTGGGAGGACACAATTCCTGCCAACTGGAAGGACAGGGATGATCTTTTGCCAAGAAGGGCACTCGGTGTCTTGGCAGAAGGCAGAGGGCTGCCCCAATCTGTGTGTACATTTTCAGAAGCATTTGACTCTGGACCAAATTCTCTCAGCTGTGCTAAAGCTGGGGTAATGGATGGGAAATGCTTATTGGCCAGGCTGACTGGAAGCTCCAACAGAGGGTGCTGGGGCTCAGCCAGGAGCTTCCCTTCAGCTGGCAAGTTTAGCTTTCTGTCATGGTCAAAGGGAGCGTGTCAGAATTCCAATTCTCAGGGCTCTCCAGAGCTGCTTATGATTAACCATTTATTTTGAAGTTTCTGCTTGTTGGAATTTTTCACTCAAACGGGGAATGAATGGTGATGATGCAGAGCCTCTTATTTTAGCTCAAAGAATGGGCAAAAATAGCTCCACAGGGATCAATGACCTTACTCCCATTCAAGTGACGGGCTCATAACCAAATGAGGCCAGTCAGATACCATTTCATTCAACCTACAAATTATCAGCTCATTGTTGGCTCCTCTGACCCATGCCCACCAATCAGGCAAGCACAGGTACTTGGGCATGGCAGGCAAACCAGTCACCACTCTGGCCATTTATTGCCTGGCACTGGTTTACCTATGCAGAACAAGGAGCCTATTTGCCAGGTACCACAGCTTTCCCTCAAAGAAAAGGTCACTTAAGTTACTCCTCTTCCACCCAAAGAGGGGGAAGAGTTCCTTCTAAGAGCTGAAAGCAGAACTATTTTCTCCTAAAATCATTTTTGAGCCTCTATATAAGTGTTTAGATTGGGATAATTCCATTGTTTAAGGCAGTTCTTAAGATCTTAGAGAAAGGGACCTATAAGAGATTAATACCACCCCCTCCACCCCAACTTCCCCTATGGGTACCATTTCCTCTAGCTTCAGAAGAGATGCTAAGGCTCTGAAAACTCTCCCAAGGTAACATAGCGGATATGGGAGGTCTAGAATCCAGGTCTGCTGCTTCCTTGTGCAATGCTTTTCTTATTATGACTCCCCCCCAGCGTCAATAATTTGCATTGTTTTTTTAAAAAGTTAACTGATTGCTCCTTTAACCAAGTTAATTTGCATATCTTTGTAAGACTTTCCATATAAATAAATGAATCCAAAAAATCATCAGAAACAATGTCCCAATTAGAAAAGAAGGTTCTACTTTACTTACTACTGCCATGACACTGTCCAGGCCTCTGCCATCATGTGTGGACTATCATCAGCCTATTAGCTAGAGCTTTTTTTTTTTTTTTTTTATAATATATTTTATTGATTTTGTACAGAGAGGAGGGGAGATAGATAGTTAGAAACATCGACGAGATTGAGTCATCGATCAGCTGCCTCTTGCACACCCCCCACTGGGGATATGCCCGCAACCAAGGTACATGCCCTTGACCGGAATCAAACCCGGGACCCTTCAGTCCCCAAGCCGACGCTCTATCCATTGAGCCAAACCGGTCTTGGCTAGCTAGAGCTTTTGATGAAATTTATATTTATTTATTTTGAGAAACATTGATTTGTTATTTCACCTATCTATGCACTCATTAGTTGATCCTTTTTTAAAAAATTCTGTTGATTTAAAAAAAATATATATATTTTTTATTTTTTTTACATAGAAGAAGGGAGAGGGATAGAGAGTTAGAAACATCGATCAGCTGCCTCCAACAGGGGATGTGCCCACAACCAAGGTACATGCCTTTGACCGGAATCGAACCCGGTACCCTTGAGTCCACAGGCCGACACTCTATCCGCTGAGCCAAACCGGTCTCAGCAAATTCTGTTGATTTTTACAGAGGAAGAGATAGAAACATGGATGAGAGAGAAACATGGATCAGCTGCCTCCTCCTGCACAGCCCCTACTGGGAATTGAGCCTGCAACCAAGGTACATGCCCTTGACCAGAATTGAACCTTGGACCTTTCAGTGCACGGACCAACACTCTATCCACTGAGCCAAATAGTTAAGGCTCATTCATTCTTGCATGTGCTCTGACTGGAGATGGAACCCGTAACCTTGGTGCATTGGGGCGATGTTCCTGAGCTACCCAGCCAGGGCTGATGAAATTTACATTTAAATAATTTACATGTGGGTCCTGGCCAGTTTGCTAAATTGTTAGAGCATCCTCCATCTCCCTCCTCCCCTCCCCTTCCCAAATACCAAAGGGTAGCAGGTTCCATCACCTGGGGTGCAGGTTTGATCCCTGGCCCCAGTTGGGGCTTATGCAGGTATGCAGGAAACAACTGATCAATGTATTTCTTTCACATGGATCTTTCTCTCTCTCCCTCTCTCCTCTTTCCCTCCCTTCCACTCTATAAAAATCAATGGAACCCTAGCCAGTTTGGTTCAGTGGATAGAACATCTGCCTGTAGACTGAAGGGTTCTAGGCTCGATCCCCAGTAGGGGGAGCATGCAGGAGGCAGCCAATCAGTGATTCTCTCACATCATTGATGTTTCTATCCCTCCTTCTCCCAAATCAATAAAAAGATATATTTAAAAAAATCAATGGAGCCGAAACCGGTTTGGCTCAATGGATATAGCGTCGGCTTGGGGACTGAAAGGCCTCGGGTTCGATTCCGGTCAAGGGCATGTACCTTGGTTGCGGGCATATCCCCAGTAGGGGGTGTGCAAGAATATCCCCAGTAGGGGGTGTGCAAGAGGCAGCTGATCGATGACTCTCTCTCATTGATGTCTCTAACTCTCTATCTCTCTGCCTTCCTCTCTGTAAAAATCAATAAAATATATTAAAAAAAAAAAAATCAATGGAAAATATCCTTAAGTGAGGATTAACAACAACAAAATTACATGTGGGTCAGTGGTAAGTTTAAAACTATTTCTGCTGTTCTTGGTTGAAAGAGACAAATCCAGGTATACTTTATTTATTATTATTATTTTTAAATGTAACTTTTATACTTTAGAATTGGAATATTATTTTTTTACTTTCTGCAAAAATAGTTACTATTCTAAAATTTCCCAAAGCCAGGACCATAGGGGATCTCCAGTGGCTCGTATTGTTCCCGCTCCTAACCAACCTTCAAATAGAGAAGGTTGGAGTGGCTCAGGAGATGGAGTGTCGGCCCACAGACAGAGTGAGGATCCGAAGGCAGTGCAAGCAGTGTTTTTATATATTTGTACTTTCAGATTCCTGGTTAAGTTGGCTTCCAGTCTGTCCCCTGAGACTCCAGGTCATGTCCAAGGCAGGAAGTTGCAATGCAGAAGTAGTCCCAGGAGCCAGTAAGTCAGGAAGTAGCCGAGAATGCATCGTGTGACTGGAGAACAGGCTTTCCAGTTGTACAAAAGTCCAATGATAGCGTTTCTGGGGACGTTTTGTCCTGGTGGGGAGTCTTCTGCAGGAGGCTTCCAAGGCACAGTCTCTAGAGACCTCAGCAGTGGCTCCTGATGCTGAAGCAAGTAAGCTGGAAACCAGTACACGACAGGAGTGGAGGACCCCAAAAACCTGGTGAGAACCTGGAAATCATAACAGGGGGAACCCACACATTTATTGGAATGTCACTGCCTGAAATTGGACCAGCCTGGGGCTGGCCTGCTGCTGGGTGAACTATAACCCCATGACTAGAAATGTATTACATTGGATATAAAATTTAGTATAGCTTAGGATATGCCTTATAAAGCTGTGCATGATACCAGCCAGGTGACTTCAATGTTACAAATGAAGATAGCTAAATTAATTACTACAATAATGAGTTAACCAATAAAAATAAAAAACAATAAAAAACAACAACACCTCTTTGGGGTTCAATTATACCCTAGGGCTTGGACTCTAAACTCTAGGCTGTGATGTGGAGCTTTGGAATGTAAGGTGGTTCCCTCATCCCATGGGGATGCGAGCAGAGGGAAAGGGGGCAGAGGATACTATTTTTTTTTTGTTTTGTTTTGTTTTTTTTAAAATATATTTTATTGATTTTGTACAGAGAGGAAGGGAGAGAGATAGAGAGTTAGAAACATCAATGAGAGAGAGTCATCGATCAGCTGCCTCTTGCACACCCCCTACTGGGGATCTGCCCGCAACCAAGGTACATGCCCTTGACCAGAATCGAACCTGGGACCCTTCAGTCCCCAAGCCGACGCTCTATCCATTGAGCCAAACCGGTCCCGGCAGAGAATACTATGGTTTAACATTCTCCCTTCTAGGGGCGTTCAGAGCCAAATGGCCTCCCTCATCTATCTGGAAATGCTAACGTTTGCTGGCGTTCCCTCTACTAGCTAATCCAGCTACAAACACAGAATAATGCTATTTTCTGTTTCCCCTCTGCCTCTTATTCACACAGTTCAGAGAACTTTACAAAGTTTACATAGTAACTCAGAAAGGCCAATGTGTGCCTCCAAGAGGCAGAAACTGCTAAGGAGAGGCCAGCATGGAGACAAGAAGACTTCCTCAGAGTTAAGTTGAAACTGGAGCCACAGCCAGAAACAAAAAAGATGAAATTGCCTTAACCATTTTGGCTCAGTAGATGGAGTGTCGGCCCACAGACTGAAGCGTCCCGGGCTTGATTCCAGTCAAGGGCACATACCTTGGCTGCAGGTCCCCCAGCCCTGGTGGGGGTACATGCAGGAGGCAACCAAACGATGTGTCTCTCTCACATCGACGTTTCTGTCTCTCCCTTTCTTCCACTCTCTAAAAGTCAATGAAAAAATATCGAGTGAGGATTAAAAAAAAGAAGAAAAAAAGAGATGGGATTAATAATCAAACCTTTCCCATCCCTTTATATTACATTACCACCCTGAACATTGATTGCACAAGATGTCTCCTCTGAAAACTGAGCACCCGCTGAGTACCTGAGAGCCAACTCTCAAGCTGACATTTGGGTATAACTGAGTATTAGGGGAAGGTCTCAGATGGATTCCTTGTGCCCATTCTTCTATCTCAGTCAAATCGGGTCCTCTTACAACTCTCATATCTTTGCACACACCCTTCATTTGCCCAGGATATTTTCTTTGCTTCTTAAATGGAATTTCTTCTTATTCTTTACAACCTGGCCTAACTATAACACCCTCCTTCAGTCAGCTACTTATTTCCTCTGTGCTCCCCACAATATTTTATCTCAAAACAGCAAATTCTCTCCCATCCCACTGCCCTATAATTTTACCTGTTCAATGTCTGTCTCCCATTTATACCACGAGACGCATTAGGACAGCAATCTTATCTTACTCATGTTCCATCTTCAGTGGTCTGACCCAGGGTCTAACACAAACAAAGCCCTCACATAGTTGTTGAACAAACAGGTACGGTTCACTCAGATGGGAGAAGTTAGCTGTCTTCCCCGTTCCTGGCCCAGGGATTCTGTCTGTATTCACATCCTTTCCTGGCCAGGAGTCCACCTCACCTGAACGTGCATGCACAGGCTGCCAAACAGCAGCAGCGCTGCAGCGTGGACCAGGTACACAAACACCCGAGGACTGAGGAATCCGGGATCCGGCTTCTCCAGAGTCTCATCGCTCTTGTTCCTTCGCATCCCAAGTGTAAGGCAGAGCCAAGGGTGGGTGGTCACATATGTCCATGTTGCCCAGGTAACCAGGATAGCCACTGGTGCAGCCAGCAGGAAATTGGGCACCTGCTTAAGCTCATAGTATCTCAGAAAGCCAACATTCCAGTAGACATCCTGGATATAGCTGTATATCAGAGGAAGTTCCCAGGAGCACCAAGGAGGTGCGTTTCCCTCTGCAATCCGGTAGCCCTTGTCCACAGCTAACTGCAGCAAGGGCTCAGGGATGGAGCGGGCTGAGCCTGGCAGACAGAACTGGGTGTAGGCATAATACTGAAAGAGGGCAAAGGGAAGCCCAAGGGTGAGCACAGACAGGAGCACAGAGCCCATGAGCTTCAAGAGCTGTCTCAGAGGATTCCGCACCAGGAGAGAAGAGAAGAAGCCTCGGCCCTGGGAATGCACAAGGAAGCCAATGCTCACCAGCCCGTTGGAGCGTACCCCAGTAGCGAGGGCAAAGAGGAGCCCGCTAGTCCAGCTCCGGCCCCTTTCCAGCTGCCCCATGGCGGCGAATGTCAGGAGGGCAAACAAAGCTTCTGAGTAGCCGGCAGCCAGGAAGACACTGGCAGGGCTGAGGCAGAAAAGCAGTGCTGCATAAAAGGCCTGGCGGGGACAGTGCAACACCAGACAGCCCAGGTCGTGAAGGGCAACCGCAGCCAGGATGGAGAACAGGGAATTGAGCAATGCTACCGAGATTAACAGGCAACTCCGCAGGCTCAGCAACCCCCGCAGGGGTCTCAGCAATTCAGTCCCCACCAACAGGGCCAGGGGGAAACCAGGGAAGAAGGCAAAGTTGTGCTCATACAGGTAGCCATGCTCAGCAATGAACAGAAAGTGCTCAGCATCCCAGCGAGACAGGCCGCCCAGAAGACCTTCCACGAGTTGGTCCGCAGAGCCCGAGGGGGCAAGGCGAGGAGGAGAGAAGGCTTCTGCACGGTGATCTGGGATAAAGGCATTGAAGAGAGCCTGTGGGATGCAGAGAACCAGGAGTTTGGTTGAACAACTAGACGAAAATAATTATTATTTTATAAAATTAAGAACAGATTTGTTTGGGGGGGAATCAGTCAGTTTTGGACTGGTTAAATCTGAGTTGGACATTCCAGTGCAGAGGTCAATGAGGCAGTGAGATATATGAGTCTAAAGGTCAGAAGAATGATCAGGGCTAGAGATATAAATTTGGGAATCATAAGTAATGGGCAGTATTTAAATGTATGGGGCTGAATGCGAGCACTAGGACATACAGATAGAGCTCCAAAGACTAGTCCCTGGTCACATCAATATTTAGTGACTTGAAAGGGGGTGAGGATCCGGCAGTGAAGATAAAGAACAGTCAGGCACACTCCTCCTCCCGAGAGCACCCCTATACCCTTCCTTTCCCTCCTTCTTCCCTTCCCGGCATGGATCTCCTAAACTCTAAGGGACCGCAGGAGACTTGCAACCAGGGGAACAGTGGGCAGCGGGCAGCTCGTCCGGACTCACCCTCATTGTCTCCAATGTCCCCTTTTCTCTGATTTCTCAGTGAGCCAAAGCAGTTCCGCCTAGACTCATTTCTTTTCTATAGCATGTCTAGAGAGCTAAGCAGCCCTGCCTAGGATAGAAAAGTGGCTTCTTCTATTCTAAGCTCTTCCTTGTTTAACTGTCCCCAGCTCTAATAAATGTGCTTTTAAAATCACACACAAAAAAGAAGAAACAGTCAGTGAGGTAGGGAGGAAATAGGAGAGTATGGTGTCTTAGGTCTGAGTGAAGCAGGGGAGGGATCAGCTCTGTTAAATGCTGCCAGTAAGTCAAGTAAGATGGGGACTGAAAACTGACAGTAGATTTAGCAATGTGAAGGTCACTGGTGACTTTGACAAGAGCTATTTCAGTGGGGTGGAGGAGAGAGAAGAATGCCTAGACTGGGTTCAACAGCGAAGGGAAGAAGGGAGTTAGTGCATAAGACAATTATTTGGAGGAGATTTCCTGTAAAGGCGAGCAGAGAAATGGGGTAGTAGGAGAATGACAATGTGGGGGAAGAAGGGGAAGGAAGAGTATAGGGGTGCAGTGGATGGACAAGAGAAATACACTAACATTGGCAGGTAGCATTAAGGACTCAATTGGATTAATGATCTTGAATAAATGGAAACTAGTTACTACAGTTGTGCGTTTTACTCTGTGTAGATGCAAGCATGTTATGACAAAGAACTGAATTTAACCAAGGTTGGACATACAGAGTAGGGAGTAAGTGAGTTGTGTGGCTATGCATGATGAAACATGTGATCCAAGCTAGGTAAAAAGTGGAGCTGAATCCTTGAGATGGGTGAGAGTCAATGAAAAGTGGTAGGATCAATGGATTATAAATCCTGAGGGGTTCGAAGAATCATTAGAGCTGGGATACTAGAGAAAGTGAGCTGAAATGATAGGACATAATGGTCAGGTGTATTAGCCTTATTAATATTCAAACTATCAAGAAATCAATAGTTGTGCTGGAAGGAGAAACTGAATCAGAAGCGAAAACTTTCAAGGAATGAGGAATGAGCTGTCATTAACACAGATGACAGCCACAGCCAGTTTGGGGCAGTGGATAGAGCGTCTGCCTGCAAACTGAAGGGTCCTGGTTTCGATTCGGTCAATGGCACATGCCTGGGTTGTGGGCTCAATCCCCAGTGGGGGGTGTGCAGGAGGCAGCCGGTCAATAATTTTCTCTCATTATTGATGTTTCTATCTCTCCCTCTCCCTGCCTCTCTGAAATCAATAAAAACATATTTAAAAAAAAAAACACACAGATGACAGCAACAGTGAAGGGTAATTGACAATATATTCTGATGGCATTACCTTTAAAACTAGAAGGGTTGGCAGTGGGAGAAATAACAAAATAGCATATTGTTAAATATCTTTTTGCCCGATTAGATTGTCAGGGAAAGACTTAAGGGAAAGACACCATTACTTTTATACTCACCACCTAGCGCAGCTCGTGGAACAGAGTAGGTACTAAATAAACTTTTGGTGATTGAGTGAACAGTTTACAAAACATCCTTGTTCCCAAATCAACTGAATTAGAACCCAGCTGTACTGGTTTCCTATCCCAGATGCCAATTCACAGTATTGCTCCTTTGGTTCTGCCAATCACTCAGCTAATACTGGTTCCAAGCTATCATTGGTTCCAAGTCAGTTTCTCCAGCCTGGCACCAGGAGTACAACCCCGTTTTTAAGGCTCTTTCTTGTTCTGGTCGGTGTTTTCAGTAATCAGGCCATTTCTACTAGTGAAAATAGCCCGAGACTCCATGTGGAAGACACTTTTTTTTTTTTTTTAATATATTCTTTTAAAAAATATATTTTATTGATTTTTTTACAGAGCGGAAGAGAGAGGGATAGAGAGCTAGAAACATCGATGAGAGAGAATCATCGACCAGCTGCCTCTTGCACCCCCCGCACTGGGGATGTGCCCGAAACCAAGGTACATGCCCTTGACCGGAATCGAAGCCGGGACCTTTCAGTCTGCAGGTCGACGCTCTATCCACTGAGCCAAACCGGTTCTGGCAAGACTTTTAACTAAACTTGGAAGCCAGCAGAGCCTACTGTAAGGGAGAAAAGAGAAAAGGGGATTTCCACAAAGGAACCAGCTGAGCCTCAGAGAGAATACAGCTTGTGATAAAAGGTACACATACAATAATTATGCTCATATAACAACATACCTAAGATGTTGACTACGTTTACCAACACATACTAAGGACCTACTAAACATTGGGCATTGTGTTAGGCATGCATTTAATTCATATATATGAAATGCAATTAAAATATGTATAAGGACAGCCTTGGAGGGGGAAGGGAGTTTTGCAAAAGTGAATGCATTCTGAGCGCTGTGTGTGGGTGAGACAGCAAGGGGAGACAAAGAGCAGGAGACACTACTGACTAAACAAATACACGCAGATGGTCTCAGGACATTGCCACCTCTTTCCCATTCAACTGACTGACACAGTGCTGTCTCCAGCTTAGGGGATCCAGGCCAATGCTTTGAGTTGTCACACCCTGTCCCTCTGGTTACAGAACATCATGGCCTGCTGGAAAGACCGTTAGCTCAGGAGCTAGAAAACCTGGGTTCTGACTCTGGCCCTTCTCTAACTTGTATGACTTTAGGGAAGCTCTTTAAACTTTCGGGGCCTCTGCTGTTCATGTGTAAGACAAGGGATTAAAGACCATTCCTAAGAGTCTTGCCCATTTTCCAGCCATGAAGTCTAAGTGTCTGGTTCCGCCACCTGGAGGGGCACACCTCAGAGGTGGAAAGATGGGGACTATTCTTAGTGTCTGGCCCAGTCACGTGGCAACGGCATGTTCAGCACAAAAGATCAGAGACTGACCTGCAGCACCAGAGTCAGGACCCGGCAGCTGACCGCAAACCTCAGCACCTCTCTCCGGGACGGGTCCGGGGGCCACATCCTCTCACCACAGGAATCCAGGACTGAGCTCCCTTAGGCTTCTAAACTCCAAAACCCAAGAAGGAAATGTCACGTGGCTGAAAGTAAATTCTTAAAAGCATTCTCCACAGGAGACTACCCCCTTCAGCATTACTAGTCAAATTTAACCACTTAACTTCCCAAATGAGGGAAAAGCATCGTGAAGGCAGATGTCATTCTGAAACACTATATTCTTGTTGGGAAAATTCCACACATAGGCATGAAATCGGAAATCTAAATTCACAGCAAATCTTTTTGTTTGTTTGTTTGTTATTAATCCTCACCCAAGCACAGTTTTACCACTGATTTTTTTCTTCTTTTTAGAGAGAGAATGGAAAGGAGGGGAAGAGACTGAGATCCATCGGTTGGTTGCCTCGCACTCATTCCCGCCCTTTGACAGAAATGGAATCGGGGACTCTTCAGTCTCCCGGGGCCAACATTTTAACCAGTGAGCCAAAAAGGCTAGGGCTCGCAGCAAATCTTTAAAAAGCTTGTTGTGCTGAGATTGGTTTGGCTCAATGGATAGAGCGTCCGCCTGCAGACTGAAAGGTCCTGGGTTCGATTCCAGTAAGGGGCATGTACCTTGGTTGCGGGCACATCCCCAGTGGGGGGATGTGTAGGGGGGAGCTAATCGATGTCTTTCTCTCATTGATGTTTCTAACTCTCTCTCTCCCTTCCTCTCTGTAAAATAAATAAATAAATAAATAATAAATAAAATAAAATAAATCAATAAAATATATTTAAAAAAACAATAATAAAAAATAAAGCTTTGTTGCATGCCTCCCTTCCCCCCACAATTTGCAGGAACTAAAGACCTAAGTTCAGGCCCGGGCTCTGTCACTCACAAATTCTCATTTAGTCCTTCTGAACCTCGGTTCTTTATGTAAACAATGAGATCAGATTATTTTGCCCATCTCACAAAACTGTCATGGTGGTGAAATGGACTCAAGTGTGAAGAAGGACTACTTCGTCTATCTTGTGGTTGGTGTTATTTGGTGTGTGCCCTACTCCTCTTGCCCAGAATAATAAACGAGGTCCCAAACCAGAGTCCCAAAAATGGGGCCTAGAACTGAACTGGAAGACCATAATGACTACACACTTCAGCTCAGCTCTCTGATGTGTGTTCAGCTGGTCTGTTAAAGTAAGTGGAAAAGGGAAAGAAAACCGCCACTCGGCAGGACTTAAACCAGCTTACATTGCTAAAGCAAACTCAGGGGGAAGACAGAGCTGACTCCCAGAGACAGAGGAAACGTATTTCGCCTTTCTTTGTCGGAATGGCAGCAACATATAAACAGCTGCAAAGCCATTTTGAGGCAAGGAATGCACTTCAAGGATTTTTATTATTAAAAAAATAATACACCACACAGTCTCTTGGGCTAAAAGAAGTAGCAATGGCTCTCACAGAACAAGTCTGAGAAATCAGAAAGAAGGGCAAGAACATCAGATACAAGTCCCTGATTTGGTGTTCTTGCCCCAGTTCCACCCCACAAACATCCACTGAGTTCCTGACGTATGCTAGGGTTCTATCCCTAAAGAAAAAAAAAAAAAAATTAAATTGAAAAACTAACAGGGAGGACTGGAATATTTTTCTTTCTTCTCTTATCTGGCTAATACCTACCAAGCCTTCAGGTATCCCTTGTCTGGAATTCACCAGACTATGTGATATGCTTTCATTGTACTCTGACATTTGGTCTTAGTGCTCTTGCTTAAATAAGTTGCTTGGGAGGGTAGGGGGTGTCTACCTTAAGGGTTCACAATTATATCCTAAGGGCCCAGCATACAAATAGACTATTTTAAGGCTGTGTTCCGATTAAGTGTAAGCGGCAAGCACAGGATGTGTCATTACCAGTTCATTGGCTCTGGGTATAAAAATCACTGCTCCAAGTATTCCTCTCACCATACTCGTGTTAAGAGCAAGACTACAAAGTCATGAGAAGCTGTCTACATATCTAATAGCCTAAGTGACCGCTGGACCAGTAGCTATGACACACACTGACCACAGGGGGCAGACACTCAACACACAGGCATGGAAACATGGAACAGACTGATGAATCTCAGAGGGAAGGGGGGAGCCGAGAGGGTGAGAAGAGATTAACCAAAGATCTTATATGGATACTAGAGGCCAGGTGCAGATTCGTGCTCGGGTGGGGTCCCTCAGACTGGCCTGCGGGGATCAGGCAGAAACTGGCAGTCCGATATCCCCAGAGGGGTCCCAGATTGTGAGAGGGTACAGGCCAGGCTGAGGGACCCCACAGGTCTCTAGCTCTATATAATAAAAGGATAATAATATGCAAATCGACCGAACAGTGGAAAGACTGGCCAGTATGATGCACACTAACCACCAGAGGGAAGAGGCTCAATGCAGGAAGCCTCTCCCGCCTCCACGGCAGCACTGAGGAAGTCTGACTGCCTTCTTAGGCCCACTCCCCTCAGTGGGCCATCCCCAGAGGGCTCCCGGACTGAGGGCCACCCCTCATGCACAAATTTCGTGCACTGGGCCTCTAGTAGAAAAATAAAATGTCTCCATAAAGGAAGCAAGATTGGCCAATAGCAACAGTACCTATCCTCAGCACAAGGGGGCGCCTACTGCTTACTCCTTTACCAGGAAGCCAAGAGGAAGGGAGGGGCCACCAACACCACACCGGTTTGCTCATCAAAATTCAGTTCAAAGGCAAGCTTCGGAAAACCCCAAAGAGGCAGTTTGTGACTTTATCCAACATTTCCAACATCTGACTCGCTGAATCGAGAGGAATCGCAGAAACAGGCACCATCAAACCTCACACGGTCCACTGGTTCTCTACCCTTGCCTGAATTCACTTTTTGCCCTTCTTCCGTTCCCACCCACATGCAGAAGAGAAGTTAGGAACAGAAAAGCACTTAACCCACCTCTGCCTCTTCACCAGGCCGCCATTCTTCCTTCCTCTCTCGAGTCAAGCTCTAGCCCCAGCGACCACGGGAGACTTGTAGCCCTAATTTCCAGGCAAACCAAGTGAAAACAAAACAAAGCCAGTGAGTGCTCCCTCTCAGCTAATTGCCACCCTCCCTTCCCAGCAAACCCTTCGCCAAGTCACTCTCTCTGAGCTGTCAGGACAGAGAGCTACTCGTTTTGCTCCCATTTTCCCATGAGATACATATGCCCCCGAGGTGAGTAATAAAAACCGCCCCGGTTTTTACATCAGAGATCTCATTAAACCCTGTGGGGCCAGTGTAATTACCGTCGCCATTTTTATAGATGTGGAAACTGAGGCTCACTGGGGGCAAGCGGCACACTCAAGTCTGTATTTAAGGAGAACGTCCTTTTCTTTCATTCTTAAACTCGGAAACCTCATGGTCCTCCTAGCAGGCCTCACACGGGCCAGAGGGGACGCGCTCTTCCTAAGACAGGATTTCAGCCCAGGTCTCCCCAGCCCGGCCCGGGCTGTCCGAGGCCGGCGCGAGCTCCCGCCGGGTGAGCTGAGGGACGGAGGCCTGAGGAAACTGGAACCTGGGCTCTGGGGGAGACGCCATCCTGTGTGGGTGGGGAATGGCTGTCACGGGGGGGTCCTCCAGGCCCGGGGCCTCGCTGGCCGTCGCGAGCCGCGGCTAGCCCGCTTCTTTCAGACACAGCCCCCCGCCGGCCCCGGGGATCTCCTCTCCCCAAAGGGCGAAGGGGTGTTTCCGAGGGGGCGGCGGGCCGGGCCGGGCCGGAAGGCAGGGGAGGGCGGGAGACTGGAGAGGAAGAGGCGGCGCCCCGAGGCCGCTATGGCGGAGGGGCGGGGCTCCCGCTTCTCGGCGGCCTCCGCCTCGCTTCCCTCCGCCTCCGTTTCACAACTTCCCTCCCCCAAGAACTCTCGGGCTCCCACGCCGGCGCCGAGTCCCCGGCGTCAGCCCGCCTCGACCTCCCAGACCGGGTCCGCACCTCCGCGCCTCCATCCGGGGCCCCAGCGGCCGCGCCTGCGCACTGGCTCCGCGGCGGCGGCCCCGCCCGGCGCTGCCCCGCCCCCTCCGCGGCGGCCATGATGACTCCGGGCCCGCGGGGAGGGGACGCCGAGCCCCGCCGCTCCGAGCCCTCGGTCTCGCACCTTCCCGCCCCGGTGACACCTGGAGGCTTCCCGTCGCACTGCCCCGTCCTCAGCCCCCTCCCCCGCCTTCACTCGGCCCCCGGGGCAGCCGTCTCGGGGGCGGGTTCTCGCCCCAGTGCCACCCGCAGACATCACATCACTGAGCCCCCGGGGGGCGCGAGGCTCCGGAGTTGGGATTGCCCCGCGGTCTCTCTTCGCCGAAGCCCGAGCAGCACTTTCCCTGCCGTGTGGCGGCAACCGCTCAGCTCGGGGCCCGGCGCCCAGTACATGTTCTCCGAATGGAGAGAAACGCCTTCTCGGGGTTTCTGTGGCCAGGGGCGGCCCCCTGCGTCTTGGGTGTGAAGAAAGTGGGGGATCCCCTCGACTTTCAACTCCTCCAGCTACAGGGACCTTCTGTGCTGTCCAGGCCCCACCTCAGGCGGCTGGCGAGGACGGAGAAGGGAACTTGAGAGAACAGCCCCCCTCCCCCACGCCCCCAGGACTCCCTTCTTCCTCATTCAAGCAGTTGCTCTCGTAGGAAGTGGGGCCAAAAAAGGAGAAGAAAAAAAGCCGACTCGACACAACCGTCTGTTGGGGAGGAGCGGCCGGCGGGCACCCCTGTAACGGAAACTGTTAGAACAACTTTGCGCCCTGCTTAAAGGAAGCAGATAATAAATCCTTCTCCGTTGGTCGATTTCTCGTTTCTCAGGATCCCAAAGCCTCTGCGGTTTCAGTTATCTGCCCTCGGAAGGCAGCCGGGCTGGGTGAGCCTCTGGCCGCAGCTCCGGCGAGGGAGGGGTTTATCTGCAGCCCCAGCCTCTCCTGTGGCTGCAAACAAAGGCCATGGTTGCCGGCTCTCAGGCAGACTAGCCCAGATCCGGGCTGTGGTGGCCAGGGGCTGCATCTCTTGGTTCTTTGTAAGTCATTTCAGGCCCCGAGACCTCAACTAACCCTTTAGGTATTTGTTGTGTGTAAGGTGGATAAAATACAAACCCCATCTCGTTAGAGAAGGGGGGACATGGAGTTGAGAAGACTTTTTAGTGACAGACACTGGTTCTCAGCTCCGGCAACTTGTGACTTGGTTGTGGCTGGAGACTCCAGAAACCTGTGGGGCTCCAAGCAGCACCCTGCTTGCAAAGACAAAACAGAAACGAACTGCCCTTGCGTTGTGAATTCACATGGGGAAAAGAAATGCATTCAGAGTTTCCCTCTGCCCACGCTGAATTCCCTCAAAAATCTACTTGTGAAAAGGACAGTGGTTTCCCCTGGCCTGTGTGGCTCCGTGGTTGACCAGGAGGTCACAGTTTGATTCGGGTCAGGGCACTTCAGGGGATCCACCTCCTCCCAACGGAGAAGGACAGGACAGGGAAGAGCTGGAGGGCAGAGTCCTGGGTGAAAGAGTCCCCAAATCAAGGAGCCCAGCCCCAGCTCTGCTTTGAAATGGCTGTGGGACCCCAGGCCTGTCACTCAACCTCTCTGGATCCCCAGGCGCTACGAATGGTTCAGGTGGTGTTCATAAGAGCAAGGAGAAGTAAAAATAAAATAAAACCTTGGTCTGACCAGTGTGGCTCAGTGGCTGATGTCAGCCTAAGAACCAGAAGGTCAAGGTCAGGACACTTGTCTGGGTTGCAGGCCTTATCCCCAGTAGGGAGTGTGCAGGAGGCAGCCCATCAACGATTCTCTTCCATCATTGATGTTTCTGTTTCTCTCCCGCTCCCTTCTCTGAAATCAATAAAAATGTTGTTTTGTTTTGTTTTCTAAAAAAAGGGCACGAGTCTCCTGTGACAATCAAAATGTTACTAAAAACTCATCTGTCACCCTTCAGAGGTAGAACTTTGTCAAGATCTTCTGTTCTACTTCCCTGCGATTTCTCCTTTCCCTTCTCTGCTACCCACCCCCCTCCTCTTCTGCTCTGTTTCCTGTTTCATTTTCTGGCTCCAGCTCCGACAGGAAAACGAGGAAGCTGAATCTCGTGCTCTCAAAGCCCCGGCTTGTCAGAACAGAAGACTAGGTGGGATGGGAGGGGGTTCTCAGCCTCCAAAGGCTGTGAGTAAGCAGTGGAAGAGGCAACTCTACCTCGTCTGCTTTTAGAGTCAGCAGCTAAAATGGTGGCTGCATCTGCACTGAACCAGCTGAGCAGCGGCACTGTGGGAGAGCCAGGGAGACAGGGATCCCAGGGCTCAGAATGACTACACCACCCAGCCGCTTCCATGGAGAAGCAGAGATCGTACACCACCAAGAAACAACTTCATAACGCACATCCCTCACCTAAACAATGCACCTCTGTTTCTAGAATCCTGGAATGGCAGTGACATTTCTGGTTTTTTAACTTGCCTGGCTCTGCTCAGGCCATTTCCTCTGCCTGAACCCTTCCCTGCCAGACTGCCTTTCGGCAAACCCACTGCATCCAGATGTCAGCGAATGTCACCTCCTCACAGAGGCCTTCCCTTGACTGTCCAGCCACAATCAGGACCCTGTTCTGTTTTCTTGTTTTGTTTGTTAATCCTCACCTGAGGATATTTTCTCCCATTGATTTTCAGAGAGAGTGGGAGGGAGGGAGAGAGATGTGAGAGAAGCACATCAATTAATTGCTTCCCCCATGCACCCCAGAGCCCACAACCGAGTTATGTGCTCTTGCTGGGAATCAAACCCACAACCCTTTAGTCTGCAGGCTGGCACTCTAACCACTGAGCCCAACCAGCTAGGGTGTGTTCTGTATTCTTTATAGTACTTATCACCACTTGATGGTCCTGTCCATGAATTTTACTCAGCATCTGTTTTCCTGTTATGGAAAGTAAGCTTTGTGAGAGTGGGGGCCTTGTTCAAAGTATTACCAGCACTTAGAGTAGTACTTTCTTTGCACATTGTATGTGCTCAATAAAGTTATGGCGAACAAATCCATTTGTTTAACCTGATAGTTTAACCTATAGTTTATTGGATGCAGGAACAAAGACTTCAGGGGCAGAGGTGGGACTTAAAATTCGGTTTCTAGCTTCCTAGGTGGTTGTTTTTTTTTCTACTCTATACTATTTAAATTTTTCTCAGGTTTACCTCTTTCCCTCTCTTCTTTTTTTCCACTTGACTAAGGCTGTATGGGATATACCAAGAATACCACATAAGGCTCACCAACTCCTAATTACTCTTTCCTCCACTAAATTCCTCTCTTACCTATTTGATTTAAAAAAATACATATGCCTGGACCGGTTTGGCTCAATGGATAAAGCGTCGGCTTGGGGACTGAAAGGTCCCAGGTTCGATTCAGGTCAAGGGCATGTACCTTGGTTGCGGGCATATCCCCAGTAGGGGGTGTGCAAGAGGCAGCTGATCGATGACTCTCTCTCATCGATGTTTCTAACTCTCTATCTCCCTTCCTCTCTGTACAAAATCAATAAAATATATTAAAAAATATATATATATATATATTTTATTACCTCCTGCACACCCCCCATGGGGGATGTGCCCACAACCAAGGTACATGCCCTTGACTGGAATCGAACCTGGGACCTTTCAGTCTGCAGGCCAATGCTCTATCCACTGAGCCAAACCGGTTTCGGCTAACCTGTTTGATTTATTCAACAAAATGGGAGTGCCTACTCTGTGAAGGGGGGATGAGGGTGAACATTGAGCAAGGCAGACACAGTCCTTGTCCTCATCGAAATATTATCTCCCTCACGGATTTCATAGTGCGTGGCGTACAGTGCTCAGGAGGGATGGGCTGTTAGACCCTCCTGAATGAAGAGAGAAGTGACTTTTCTGCTGAAAGCGTGGAGGAAGCTCTCTGGAGCACTCCCCTCCCTGAAGCAATTGGACCACTCATTCCTCTGCCTTCCCCTGGCCACATCTGGAGATCACCTTGGCCTCAGGCTGGGCAGAGAAACAGCGCTGTGTATTAGCTCAGTTTCCAGACACTAAACTTTCCATGACCCCAGTCCTATTTGAATATTGGAGAAGCTTTGTTCTGGGACATTGGCCTTGAGGTCATGGCATTATGGGACACAAGTGACCACACAGGCCTCTGATACCTGTCATTGCCAACTGTTAGTAGGCAGTGCTAATGACTGATGACAAGCAGCTGTACCTTACCAGAACCTGATGCTACTTCCTTTCACTATGGATAAAAGGCATTAATTGGCAGTTTCGAAGAATGCTAGGTGACATTTACATCCATTCTGGAACCTGGGGTGGCCCAAAGCACACATTTTGGGTTTCTGCTTTCTCTCTTGAAGATGCCCATCCACTCCAGGACAAAAGCCCTGCCCTAACTCCCAACCACAGACCCCAAACACTGATCCTATAAAGGCCGTGGACGCTAGGTTATTTTTTCACTCTTTCTTTGGTGTTTGCCTTTCTGTAGTTAGAAAACCTTGACCCCACTGAGCGGCCTAGCGGGAAGGGCCTTAGCCACTTAGGGGTGGCACTGGCTGCAAAGCAAAAGAGCCAATGAGGTTGAGAGTATTGTTTAGGCCAGACTTGGATGCTCTCCAGCTATGAAAGAAGGTTAAGGTCATTTGGGGGGTGGGGAGGGAGGAGCCTGGGAAAAGAACTACTGGCCACACCCCTGGGCTCTCTACAGGCAAGGTTCTATTTACTTCTCAAAAGCGAATTACTCACAGCTCAGTGGCTAGCAGCTCTTGGCCTGTGCTAACTCCAGTCAGACACTGGAGTCCAGGCTCGGCTCCCCCTGCATTGCAGGAGAGCAGATGAGAGGAACCCAGGAAACCAAACTCCTAGGAGATGCTCCTCACACAGCCCAGAAATGCACTTTCCACACTAGAAAGTAGAGTTCAAGAGGCCCAGGGCAAAAATAGCCCTTAGCAATATTGCTCACCAAAATAGAGATATGAAAAGCTCCCCTTTTAGTTTTTCCAGAAGAGTCCTAGGAAGGTATCTTGGTGGATGAAAGTTCGCCAATGATCTCTATTTCTTCTCTCAATAGAGAAATACTAATTATTTATTCCTGTCCCTGACCCAAATGTTAACAACCATACTTAATTTGATAAACACTCGTTTGAAATTCTTGGCATCATTTTACTTCATGCTAAAACAAAACAAAACAAAAAACACACACAAATCTTACCTGCTGACTTCTGGCTGTCCTTCCACCCAGGAAGAAGGAAGTCTGGTGAATTAGGAAGACTATGGATCTTCGAGTCAGAGAGACCTTGGCTGGTGTGAGCTCATACAAGCCACTTTCCTCAACTATAAAATGTGGGACAGAATAGTGACCTCACAGGCATGGGACTGTTGTAGGATTATTATTTTTTGAAATAATTATTTTTTTTTACAGAGAGGGAGAGGGACAGAGTCAGAAACATCAATGAGAGAGAAACATGGATCAGCTGCCTCCTGCACACTCCCCACTGGGTATGTGCCAGCAACCAAGGTACATGCCCTTGACTGGAATCAAACCTGGGACCCCTGAGTCCGCAGGCCGAGGCTCCATCCACTGAGCCAAACCGGTTAGGGCTGTTGTGGGATTATTTGATGTACTATGTCTAGTACCCAAGTAGATAATAAAAAGCTATTGTTTCAAATTCCACTTCTAAGTGTCCACAATAATAGCATTTCTCTGTAATTGCTTTTGTTTTTTCCACTGTTTCCCTGAGGAAGGAGATGAACAGAGAAGCTATATATTCTAACATTAGCCTTTAAAAGTAACTGCATCTGGCCAACATCTACATTTCATTAGCTTTGTGCCAGAATGTGCTAGGGATATAGCAGTGAATAAAAGAAACCCCGTCCTCAGAGAGCTGATGTTCTAGTGTAAGGAGGCTACAGTTAAGTACAACATACAATAGACCAGATGGTAACAAGTCTGGTTACAAAGAAAACTTAGGCAGAGAAGGAAAATAAGACAGAGGAGCAAATTGCTATTCTAAACAAGGTGGCCAGGGAAAAATTCAATATATTTGAGCAAAGACTTGAAGATGAGGACTTGAACCATACAGTCATCTGGTGCCAGTATTCTGGACAGAGGGAACAGTAAGTGCAAAGGCCCCAAGGTGGAAACAGCCGGGATAGTACAGTGAGCAATGGGGAAGAGAGGAGAACAGAACTGTAAACAGCATGTTAGACAACTGAGGGCCTGGCAGGTCATTATAATGATCTGGACTTTTACTTAGAGTGAGAAGCATTAAACGATTTTGATCTGACTTGGCTTTAACAGGAGCATTCTGGTTTCTATATTGAGAATAGGTTGTACCATGCCAAGCAGAAGCAGAAAGGACAATTTGGAGAATGTTTTTTTTTTTTTAAATTTTAATTTTTTATTGATTCCAGAGAGGAAGGGAAAGATAGAAAATCAATGATGAGAGAAAATCACTGATTGGCTGCCTCCTGCATGCCCCCTACTGGGGATTAAGCCCACAGGGCACGTGCCCTTGACCGGAATCAAACATGGACCCTTTAGGCCGATGCTCTATCCACTGAGCCAAACTAGCTTGGGCTGGAGGATATTTCAAGAATCTTCAAGAAGTATGAGAAAGTCTTAAACTACAGCGTTAGTGACTGGACTGAGGATTATTTTTTGAAGACTGCTAACAGAATGGCAGTGGAAATGAAAGTATTATTTTGGCTAAGTGATGGGGTTGCCATTTACTGAGAAAACTATAGGAAAGGCAGATTTCTATGGGAAGACGGCATTTTAGTTTGGGTATGTTCAAACTAAACTTCCAGAGATAGCAAGAAAGCAGCTGAATGTTCTTATCTGGAATCAGGGGCGAGCCAGTCTGGAGAAATTAATGGTTAAGTTGGAGGCTGCTTCCAGATAAATGGTTGTCTTACCGTTAACGATTTCTAAGAAAAATAGAGATCATTCCCTTTGCCAACTATTCCCAAATGTTTCTTTCTAGAGCAGATTTTCAACTGGTGTGCCAAGAATTTTTAAAACACACAATACCTATTAGAGGTACTGACTTCCTTTCCCCTTAGATTGTCAAATAAAAAATGACAACAGCCAACACAATAGTCACTAGATGTGAATCAAAAGTATACCTATTTTTTTGCCATGGCCAATATGGCTCAGTGGTAGAGCATCGGCCTGGGCACTAAAGGACTGAGGGTTTGATTCCTTATCAAGAGCACGTATCTGGGTTGCAGATTTATTCCCAGCTCAGGTCCATGTGTGGAAGGCAATCCAATTGATGTGTCACTCTCACATTGATGTCTCTCTCTCCCTCTAAAAGTCAATGGAAAAAGTATCATGTTAAGGATTAACAAAAAAAAGTATACCTATTTTTGATCAACATAAAATATTTTTTGATGTGCTGCAGAATTTTAGTATTTGTGTGTCATGAGATGAGAAAAGTTGAAAATCGCTCTTCTAGAGTATTATCAATTTCTTTGGAGGACTCTTTTTTTTCTTTTTAAAGTGCCCTGACTGGGAATTGAACCAGTGACCTCTTGGTTCCCGGGTCAACGCTCAAGCGCTGAGCCACACCCGCCAGGCCATCAGTTTCTTTGGCTATTTAAACTCACTTTATTTCTTTTTATTTTTTATTTGTTTTTTAAGTATATTTTGATTTTTTACAGAGAGGAAGAGAGAGGGATAGAGAGTCAGAAACATCAATGAGATGACCAGCTGCCTCCTGCACCCCTCCAGCCGGGGATGTGCCCGCAACCAATGTACATGCCTTTGACCGGAATCGAACCTGGGACCTTTCAGTGTGCAGACCGATGCTCTATCCACTAGCCAAACCAGTTTCGGCTAAACTCACTTTATTTCAAGAAGCTAACATGCTTTTAATGACTAAAACTTCCTCTTGCAGGCGAAATCTCAGCTTTCTTAAATTTAAACTTATACCACGGAAAGTAAAGTAAAATATGCAGAAATGACACGTTCCGGATGCCACCTTTTAGAGGAGCGTGCACACCCAGGGAGAGTTGCAAGATCAGGAACCACACTCCCAAAGGGTCAAACTTTTAAATAGTTTGAAAACAACAAAAAGCCTCACAAACGTCTTACCAAGATTTAATGTACATTTATTCTTAACACGTGGAACATATAGTATAAAGATTTCATACTGAATAAATGATATTCATTAAGCCAAAAAAGGAAAAAAGGAGGAATTTACATCAAGTTTTAGCTACATTGTTCGAAATACAAATATGCAGATTTTATCACTGAAAAAATCTCAATTGTGTTTCTTCATCAGGAACTTCAACTGAACCTAGAACTTTTTCACACCTCGATTAGAAAGAAAAAACAAAACAAAAACCCAGAAAAAATAAACTATAAGTTGATTGGCTGCTGAGACAGCAAGGACTTTTTACAGAGACCTGTACAGCATCGCGCCAAGAGGGGCGATGTCTGGCAAGAGATTAAATAGCTGTGTCTCGCTTTGTGCAGGTCACCAACTTGTTAACTCGTCATACTATAAAGGGGTAGCCGGGAGGGGGACCAAACTGTGGGGACCCAAGGGTATGTGCAATGTACAACGTCATATATATACACACGTGGCAGCACAGTGGCTGCAGCTAAAGGTTAAAACCAGTTCTAAGAGGTGATCTCAGGGTTATTCATACAATCAAGGAGGAGAGAAAGAGGTCAGGGTGTTGTAGGTTCACACATGATACTTTGGGGGAAAAGCCTTTTTTTTTTTTTCTCCTCAACGTTTAACTAAAAACATTTTTAAAAACTACAGCTTGCTGCTGACCCAGCGGTTTTTTCTCTTGTTTCCATGTGAGACATTATTATTACAGTATGATTACAGTATCAGGTGTACAGTACAGTACATGAAAGGGTCTACACTCTACTGCACAGGCCTCTCCAGTGAACAGGGTCTGCTCACAACTTCGAACTTCTCGGCTTCTGCAAGATTGTGAATGTACAACAATAAACCACACACAGTTCAGCAGTCACCTTTTTTGTCCTTCAGAGGGTTTTTTTTGTATTTTTTTTCCTTTTTTTTTTTTTACCATTAAAAACAGTTATGAAATGTGGCATCCCGTTGATGCAAGGACCGGGAAAGCCATTTTTATTTTATTTTTTTTCCCCAAACTCACTGTAAACAACAGTAACTTTGGTTAAAATAAAAAAGTCTTCTATGTAGGCAGAGCTTTGTCTTTTCAAATAGGGAAGGGTCCTGAGGGAGTGAGGACAAGGAACAGAAAGGTAGGAAGGTGAGGGGAACTGGGGAGAAAGAGAAATAGGAGACTTTTTTTCCCAAGGGAGAAGCTGGACAGCACAGGGCAAACTGGATTCTGAGGTGGTTTTGCATAAATAAAGGGCAACAGTCAGTTTCTAAGTTCTCCACACACGCACACGCACACAGGGAGGGAGGTGTCCCACGGCTGTCATGACTGGCCAATCAAAAACAGTACATCACAAATGACTTGTGAAACCAATGAGTTCATCAATGGGGAGACCGAGATGTCCAACAGCCGTGACTCATACAGCGTGAACTCTGAGTGGTTCTCGTCCACCTTGGCCAGGGCCAGCAGCGCCCGGGCAGCCCGCCGCATCATGTCCACACTCGTTGGCTCGAAGGGGGGGTTCTGCATGTGGAGCAGGCTCGCCTGGCTCTGTTGGAACTGCGTGGCCGCAAGGCTGTCCTCCAGGAAGCCCAGGAGGTTGCCGATGCTGCCCTTCTGCACGGCGATGGCCCGGGCTGCCAGGCTGTCTCCCTGCGCCAGGTTGGCCAGCAGTACCACGGCCATCTCCCGGCACACCGGGTTCTTTCGGTCACTGAGGAAGCGCACCATGGTGCTGTACAACTTCTCCAGGCGGCTGAAGGGGGGCGTGGCCAGGATCAGGTCCACATTGTTGTCCTGGATGCTGAGTTTGCTGAGCGTTTCCAAGACCAGTCTCTGGGGGGAGAGGACGGCATTGGGGCCCAGGGTGGAGAAGGGGTCCTGGGCTTCAGCTGAGGGGCAGACTGCCCAGTGTAGGAGTCCATCCAGGACAGGCAGGCAAATGCTCTCAGGGTACGGGGAGAGGTCCAACTGCCCCGAGATGTTGGCTAGTGTGACCAACGTGTTTTCCCGAAGCATCTCCAAGCAGTCCCACCACCACTCCACTTTGTTGCAGCTCACCCCTTGGTCCTGCTCCTCCTCCTTCTCATAAGTTAGTGGTGCCTGCTTCCGCTCTGGATGCTTATGGTGTAGAAGGATCAGCTTGCCCAGGATCAGCAGCAGCCCTGGGTGTTTGGACATCTCAAAGTCGTTACCTGGCACAAATGACAGGCTTCGGATGGTATTTGAGACACAGACGCAGCGCTTGGCAAGGGAATCCTGCCAGTCCAGAAGGGTACACAGTGGGGTCTCGTCTTTACTGTGGGGTTCATCCTCCAGGATCTTGATGTTCCGGTGGCTCTGTGCTGGGCTGATGCCAAATGGAAACTTGCTGCTCTCCTTGGGAGCCTCTGCACTTTTAGCTCCCTCCTCAGTCAACGTGCTAGATCGGGTGGACAACATGTCATCCATAGTGGCTGTGATCCGTTTTTCTGGAGGGCCGTCAGGTGGGGGGCCCTTCTGTTCTGTTGTCCCTGACGTACCCTCTGCTGCTGTGACATGCTTCCGGGCGACTGGTAGGCAGGGCACATGAGGCCGGGTCGGCAGCAGCTCTGTCTTGCTCTCAAAGTGGGTCTGGATATGCTCAGTGGTGTCCCCCCCACCAATTCGCCAGTGCAGCAGGCCACTGTCAAACTCCTGCACACGCCCAAGCTTATCTGAGCAGTCCACCACAAACGGGTCATTCTTCTGCACGATCTTTACTGGAAGCTTGTCAAACTTACTAATAAATTTCTCCTCACTATTCTCTGAGGCTGCCTTGTCTTTACTTGAAAAGGCCATCTCCTCATCATTTTCAACTACTTCCTCCTCTTCTTTCTCTTCTGGATTAGGACCTAGAAAGTCTTCCTCATCCTCCCCCTCCACAGGGGCTGGACTAGACACCTTGCTGCATCTCCCAGGGTCCAGTAGTGTTCTCTGCCCTGGGTCACCCACCTCATATTCCTTTAAAATGCCAAAGATCTCAATCAGGCAACGGCGGAAATATTCCACAAGGAGCTCTAGCAACCCTGGGAGCTAAAAGAGAAAGAGCAGGAAATAAATTAAGGGAGAAAAGTGGAGCCTAAATCCAGGCATGGTGAAATGACCCTCGCGACATGAGCAGAGAGAGGGAATGCAGTTTGGACCGATGTTCATCTGCTCTCTTCTCTCCAAGCTCCCCAACATTCTAGGAGGCTGGACTCCAGGGATCATGCAACATAATGAGGAGGATGAAGCTTTGGTTCACCACACATTGCTCCAAGCTGGTACTAGGGGGACCCAAATTCCAGCTTGGATCCCGTATCCACAGGCCATTTAACTCCAGAGCGGCGTTTCCCAAAGTGTGGTACGCGCACCCCCAGGGGTACGGGGAGAGTTTGGTGGGGGTACACATTGCACCGGAGTTTGTGGGGATATGCACTGCACTGTGCTTAGCTGCGCCTAATTCTACGTTCTCATGAGTACGAGGGGTAGTCAGCGTTATGAAAATTATAGAAGGGTACACATATGTCAAAAGTTTGGGAAACACTGCTCTAGAGGAAAACACTAATTTCCATTCAGGTCAATTTCTGGTTGAATGGTATAGCAGAATGGAAAAAATAAGGCCTTTAGAATTAGAAAGACTAGGCCTGAATTCTGGCTTTTCCAGGAACTAGCTCTGTGACTTAACTTTCTAAGTTATAGTTTTTCCATCTTTCCAGAAATTCCTAAATTTTACAGGATTGTTCCGAGGTCTAAATGGAATATATCAAATGCCTGGAATATGGAAATTGCTCAATCAATATTCTTTTACTTTCTCATGGGAGGCAAAATTATTTAACAGACATAAAGTCAGGTTTTAGAATCAGAAAGACTTGGTTAACAGCTGTGTGAACCTAGGCTAAGTCAGTCTATGAGCCTATATACTGAATGGCCAGATTATGATGATTTCTGAACACATAATAATCCACTCTGTGTGTGTGTGTGTGTGTGTGTGTGTGTGTGTATTAGAGGCTCAGTGCATGAAATTGTACATGGGTGGGGTCCAGCCAGCCTTGCCAGGGGGAGGGGACATGGGCGGTTGGCCGGCCTCCTTGCTGGTCAAACTCCTGGTTGAGTGGACAATTTGCATATTAGCCTTTTATTATGTAGGATATACAGTAAGTGGCCAGATTATTATGCATTCAGAGATAATAATAATCTAGCCACTCAGTGTATACTCATCTCTAAGTGGCCACATCTGCCTCAGAAGACTGTTGTATGACATGAAAGAATATGAAGAGCCTGTCACAAAGAGGTGGCACAAGGAACAGTAACTATTTTTTTGGAACAGTAACTATTAATAACACCCCCCCTTAGTCAGCTCCTTGATAGATAGGTCGGTTGGTAGTACTAAGAAAGATCAAAAGAAAGAGTTACTGGGAAAACTCAAGATGCATGTCCTGTGGAGAGAGGGCCTGGAGAATCACCTCTGCAAGATCATCATTAACCTCGCTGCTCCCTGGCCCCAGCACTTCCCATTCTACACCTTAGGGAAATGGGATCAACAAAGATCTCTTCGATTCAGAGTGGGTAAAATTAAAAAAGGGAAAAAAACCACTATTCTGTTCACTGATGATCACAGGTTCTTCTTGATAGTCTAGAAAACGTGGGTGTCCTCGCTGACATCAACAGAATCTGCATTTCTAACTGATACCAAAGAGTTTCTCTCAAATTCTCTTCCAATCCCCATACCTCACACAAATTATTATTGTTCTCAGTATTCTGAGCCAATGGCCAGTGGCAATGTATTGGCAAGGAAAATATCAGAGAGGGAGCAAGATAGAGGCGACCATATTAGCTGGGGACAGCTTAATTCCCTGTGCCACTTAGCATCATTGGCTTCAATAAGATCCCAGGCCCTCCCAAACTTCCCACCTTCCCCAGGCACCTGTACTCACCTGACTGAGGTTGAAGGTCATGATGCTGTTGTCATCATACAGCAGGATGTTAATGGTGTCTAATGCCCATGTGCTCTCTGCCAGCAGCCCAGACTTGAGGGACATCATTACCCGCCATGCCTCTGGAGTTCCTAAAACAAAACCTCCATGTCATGCATCCACCAAGCCTAGGTTGGTGGGAGGTGGTCAACCCGAGTGCTGGCCCATCAGTCAGGCTACTATGAAGGTAACAAATGGAGGCAGTTTCTAACTGAAACATGACCCACATCTGCTCCTCTTGGCTTCTAGGCCCTCTTAGGACATCGCTGTATAGCAATTCCTTTAAGTAAAAGCCAAAATCAGATGATTTCTTCCTTACTCAAATTTCTTTGGTTCTGTCTTAGTCAACACAACCA
Organism: Nyctalus aviator; assembly: GCA_036971965.1. Classification (NCBI taxonomy): domain Eukaryota; kingdom Metazoa; phylum Chordata; class Mammalia; order Chiroptera; family Vespertilionidae; genus Nyctalus; species Nyctalus aviator. Next base: position 179,788,086 of record CM072923.1, read on the forward strand.
GATTTAACCTCATCCAGAACATCAGTACGAGAACAAAGGACAACATGGAAAGGGGCAGATTACACACCCCAAGCAGAGAGGTTTCCTTACCAATGTCTTTCATGGTGAGTCGCCGCCTCTGCTTCAAAACAGGCTGCGTGGCCTCAACAGAGCCAGGAGGGAAGGTGATGTCCCGCCGAATCATGGGGGGCTGCACAGGGGCAGGTGCTATGTGAGAGGCAGGTACGGGCGGCCCTGCCTTTTGCATCTTCATCCCAGAGTGCAGGAATGGAGACTTGCTAGGAGAGGTGCGGTTCTCCATGGGCCGGGGCAGGGGAGCGGGGCTGGATACCTGAGGAATGTGATTCTGCATGCTCGGCGGGGGCTGGTAGTTGGAAGGAGGGGGCCTTGTCATGGGGGGCACGGGGGCAGAGGGGCCATATGGAGGCTGGCGTGTGCCATGGGAAGGCCATGAGCCTTCATGGTTGG